>JAACJK010000058.1:0-600000 GCA_013368325.1 Ephemerocybe angulata
GGGCACTGGTCAATAGGCAGACAACTCAGCCATTCGAAATCCGTTACCGTCGCCAATCACTTACCTGCACGTATTGACGCTCGCGAGTGTACTGTGGCGGTCGGTTTGGTTTGAAGGGCTGTGGAATCAGGTACAAGGTCAGTCTGACATCTGTTGTTCAAGGAGTTATCGACACACATTTGCGTCGTGGCGTAGCATCGACGAGTCACGACCCATAGGCGGGATGCGAGGCGCATAATGATTCTGGTTGTAGGGATTGGTGGTGAGTATAGCGTGTTGTGAAGGGTAGACGGGAGACGATAGATTATCTTACTAACTGTGTCATGGGCACGCGATGGAGGGCGTTTGGTGTGGAGGAAGGAACCGTTGGTAGATCGAGAAGAGAAGTCAGTAAATGGTAGAGCAATGTAATAGTAGTAGCATACCTTTGAATAAACTTTTCATTTTTTCAATCATCGTCGTCGCAGCATATATCTGTTTACTCAGATTAGACTGTGTGGTGTCTGAGAGGGCGAGAATTGACCTTGGGTGTATGGTATCAAACGGCGTGCAGCGACCTGTCAAGTCTATCATCGTAGATATAAGGACATCGTCAGTTTCGATTTAAAAAGCATAGAGAAGACAATTTACTGACCTGGACATTAGCCATGGTATAGGGGTTCAAGTTGCTGCCAATGCTACGGGGACCGAGGGTGGATGATAAGCTCTAAGCGGCAGCGAGTCAACGTTGTAGTGACTTACCAGCCAGTCAGCGACAACGACGAAGCCAATGCGGGCTAGACGCGCAACACACAATCGGAGGATCAGGAATCCCTCGGATGAGTGGTCTGAGTAGATGTGTAAAGAAAGCGGAAGAGGGGAAGAATGGAATGGGATGGGATGAGAGGGATGGGGAACTCAAGCCCACGCACACCCTGCCTTTATACACTTTCACCCCGCATATCGGAGATCGTGCCAAGCACCAGATCTCGCGCCAAGCACCAGAAGAAGTGGACGTATTTAGACTTTGGGCTCGGTCTTCGGAAAGGCCGCAAGCGCGTACGGCGCGCATTCTCCCTTCTCCCTGCGCCGTTTGTGCTCATTGAAACGAAGAAATTTTCGCTGTTCGGATGGGATGACAGCCAGCGCCCATCTTAGGTGTCTGATGGCAGGTAAGCGAGGCACTTGGCGTGCGGGTAGGTAGGGAAACGGGTGGTTTGGGCATGCATTTCGGATGTACGGGTATGAGGAGGAGTGGGTTGTCTCCGAGATGATGTGTTGAATGGGATCGAGTGTGGGGCCAACTTTGGGGGTAGAAGGTGCATACTCAGTGGTATCTAGTGAGCATTTGGAGCTGTCTTATTGGGGTATGCCTCGCTAGTCTTCAAACACAGTGTTATCTACCTGAAAGCGCATTTGAACAGATGCGCCGTTTCTTGAGATATTTCAACTCGATAACTTGGATGACTATACCCATATCCGCAAAAACAGCTTTATACTTTCTAATCATGCTACATCTTTTATGTACAGGCTTCCTTTATGCTCCAAACAGCCGACATTCGTCCTGCTCGTCCTGTACCTCCCCTGCGCGCCCCGCACCAATCTCCCCGCAAACCCAACTGCAAATCGGCCCAAATCTTCCAACAGAACTATTACGTACCATTAGCTAACTCAAGCTAGTTCATACATGTCCGTGTGTAGGATAACGCCTGTTTCGTTGCGTATTCCGCCGAATGGTGCTGCGAGGACGTGGTGCGGAGATCTCACCTTCTCCGAGCCATTTAGGCCTCGCGTATGCTCTGGAGTGAACTCTATCCACTGGTATGTAGTACAGGTCAGATAATATGGTGAGCGATAGACCACATACGCTGCGCTGACAGTGTGGAATCCGCCTCGATTGCGAGGCGCCAATTTAAGCGCCCGTTCACGCGCGCGCCGCCTTTGCCCAATCGCGTCCGGAAAGCGAGATTTCTTGCTCTAAAAGCGTATATTTCAGTCTATATGTAACTTATACATTATGTAGGCTACTATCGGATGTTCACATCTCTCAGACGTTGGGAAAACGCGGCAGTCGCAATAAAGTGGTCCGGAGCTAACCTCTTCAGCTTGGACCTTACGCGACGCCATTGCGTGAGCCGGCACAACGCGCGGGTTGTGGGTAATATACTCTCTGTTGGTCCAGGCTGTACCTGGCGGCGAAGGTTTGATTGGGACCGTTTGGTTAACGGTTGGTTACGAGACAGGCTCGGATAGCCCGGCGGCGGGCTTACACTCTTTGGCAACCGAGCTCGTATTCTCAGCGACCCGACTGCACACTTCGGCCTGTCTATCAAGTACAGTGGTTACAAGCCTCAAGGCTTCTGGAGGGCTCTCGCTGATACTCGGGCTTTAATGAGAAGATGCCGGATAGGAAAATTCAAATGAAAATCGGCTGCGAGGCTTCTGTCAATATTCACCGCCGCCCATGATCTTCGCGCAATGTACGTACCTTATCATTTGCCCCCAGTGTACATAAACCCTTCCACCCGATGCACTGGACCATTGGTGTGGCTTGGTTGCTGGCTGCCAGTGCAATCGCTGATGCTGTCACAAATTCAGTTAGGATCGGTGAATTGGGATAGGATGGGCGACGTACCGTAGCCTTCGCTCTCTAGCAGAGTTCAGGAGTCCAGACTGGTACTTCAGGGGCTTCCGGAAAGCGAAACTGGGGATAAAACACACACAAATCAGCCTTGCATCTCAGGTAGAATGTGAATGAAGGTATCCTACTCACATGCTGCCTATCCCCTGAGTTATTGATGGCACCCTGACCGTTTGATCTCCCGCCGTCGCCGATTTCCATTAATGTCAGATCTGTGAACACTGATAGAGAGTTATGAGAATGAATTGGGAAGGCGTGGAAAAAAGGATGGCGTACCACGACAAGCCAAGTGGGACTTGGCGTGAGGTTTTGGTATTTTTGGAGCTCCGGAAATGGGGCTGAGACGAGGGCCGAGGCGGGAATAGTGGCCGCTGCTATTAGGTCGTAAGTGTCTGGAAGCGACGTTGGAGGTGGGATTACGTTCCGAGAGCAGCTAGGTGGCATGTGACGGTCCGGAGAACGATATCCTAAGGATAATGAAGACCAGAAAGAAGATGGTGGAGCTATTGTCGATGTGGCCCTGGGGCCCGGGTGTCTGGAGTGTGTGACCTTGGATGACTGTGGCCGTTGTCCAAACAGCTGTGCACTCGGAGGGCCGTGCTGAGGTGATTCCGTGGCCGCGTTCGCAGATTCGAGTTGGGAGACGCGTCACGCCTGGGATATGTGGTGGTCGAGCACTGCGTCGTGGTGGGTACGCTGGCCGGTGTGAGGTTGGGATGGTTCGCACGCAAACTTGAAGTGTAGTGTTAGAGTTCGCAAATTCGATTTTTGGGCGTCCGGGAAACTTGTTGGACGTGCGATCGTCAATGCAGGTCCGACGTGAAATGTTGAGTCGGCCGCATACCTCACTGGGCCGCGTGGGTGTAGGCTCAGAGCTCCGAAATCAGGGGTTTGCACGTCCGGCGAGTGAGAGGTGAAGGCGGCTGTGATGAATAGGCTCCAGTAAGTCCTCATTCTGGTGACGAAATAATGCACGCACATTCCGGAAGCGTATAGCAGCATGTGTGCCCATGGGGAGTTGCTTGTTGGCCTTGCTTATCCACGACTGACGGACGAAACCCTGGATAATGGAGACTGTGAAGTCACTGGTTTGTTGCTCAAAAAACCAGATGTGGACTTACAAATATAGTGCGGTCTCGAGAGACCTCTGTCCCATCCGTGACTTGGCTTGTAGCAGGCTGAGGCCTGAGCCCCTCGAATGTGAACGGTTCATAGGGGCGGTTCGACTCCAAGCAGCGGCGTCCGGCGGAAGGAAGGAAGGAAGGAAGGGTGTGGATAGCGTATACGTTTCACCCTGCCGGCGAGCCCTGCGGCTGTCGACGGATTACCAATTTACCCAATTGACTTGAGCTTGAAATGGAACCGAAATATATTTTCTGACTCGGAACTCGGGAGACGCTTGGCATACGTACGTACATGGTACAGGGGTGCAAATTGGAACACGCTACGCCCCCGCGCTACTATCCCCCTACTCTGTTCAAAGCTGGCCACCGTATTCATATCTTGAGCCATCGTATTGCGTCAAAATTCTAGGGTAAGACTAGTCAGTTGTATATTCAGACAGCCTGGAGGAAAGGCAAAAAAGCCGGACACATTACCCGTTGTGGAAGCGAGCCGGGACAGATTAATTCAGGGATGCAAGCAACCATATTGAAACCGAAAGGAAATTTCGAGGGTGGAGGGGAGTCCGCTGGATTCCCTAGAGGACACTATTCACCCCAAGTGCCAGTTGGGATGAATATACCTCTGGGGCCAGAGGATAGGGAACGAGGTAGAGTAATACGAGGAGCAAGGAACAGAGAGGCGTAAACACAGCGGGAGGTAGTACGTACAGGGAAGACAGCCGGGATGGCCGGTTGTTAGCACAGGGTCTGGTCCGTGCGCGGACACGAAGGTATAAAGGACAGCAAATCTCGTTTCCATTCCCCCAACGAAGGGCTTATTGACGCTCCGAGGGATACTATGACTGAGCTCTGCACGATCTTCAACAGATGTGTATCCTCAGTCATAGTAAGGGTTGCACCAGTCTGAAAAGCCTGAATAGATGTTTTTTGAAGTAAATAAGTTAGCTCTTTTTTCAACTTTTAGCCCCAAATGGTAATTGTTCACCTATAAAAAGCAATTCCCGACAAACGGCGGCGAGCGCATCACCTACAAACAACGTAAAGCACAAGGCATAGGCTCCCCAAGAGCGGCCGCGAGAGCGTTATTCGCAGCCAACGAAGCCATGTCCACCCACGTCTCGTTCGTCGCACTCCCAATATGAGGCAAAATCACGCATCTAGATTTATCCCGTCAGAAAATCCCTCCAGCAGATAACTCAGTGATGAAGGTAGTTTACCTGGGTTCGCGCACCAACGGATGATCTGCAGGGATATTAGGCTCTCCTTCAACGACGTCCAGCCCAGCAGCCCAAATCCCACCCTCCTTCAACACTTTGGCCAAAGCATCCGAATCCACGAGCGTCCCCCGGCTAGCGTTCACCAGCACACCCATCTTCTTCATCTTGCGCAGGAACTCCTCGTTGACGACATGGTACGTCGACGGGCCCCCAGGTGCGAGGACAAACACAACATCACTCTCCGACGCCACGGTATCCAAATCTACCCTTCTAACCGATGTCAACCCCAGACGATCAGCCAGCTCCTTGTCGCTGTCGTCGTTCGAGCCTTGTCTCGTTGAGTGGGGATTGGCACCGTAGACGCAGCGGGTAAAGCCAAAAGGGACGAGTCTAGCCAAGGTGGCTTTGGCTATACGCCCAAAGCCGATGAACCCTGCTGTGCGTTGCCTGGAGGGGCTGGGGGCACTAAGTTGGGGGCCGCAGAAAAGGAATGGAGCCCAGCTAAACTGTGGCCACTGAGCGACGGGTGAGTTTCTAAGCTGGAGAGATGCCAGATATATTAGCCTACATTTCCTTCATTGACGAGTGCAGAAGTCTGCTTCGCGTTGCGCCCTGCCATTAGTGCGAGCATGATGCAGACATCGGCGACTAGAAGGCGGGTGTGAGTATGGCTAAGTACCTGAAAGGCGTGTATTACCTGCTTCAGTCAGGACATCGGGGGTGTATCCCAATGCGATTGATCGCTTGGCGAGCTCCTGGACATCGACATGCTCTGTAGCGACCATGAGATCGGACCCAGCACAGCCAGTACTGCTTACCGTAGCCAACCGACATCGTCGAAACCGCACGCAAACCCGGGCCCGCTGGAAGTAAATGTCACCTCCGAAGCATTGAGAGCCATCTCAACCAGTAACCTACCAGCATCAAGTACCTCCGCATCGATCTACAGCAGTCACCCTCTGATCTGCCCAGACGGATAAGGAATGTCGCCTACCTTATCAGAGACCATGATCACCAACGCAGCAGCCCCTGTCGCGTTCCGCAGGAGCCATTCCCTGTCACAGGCCCGATCTTCTGGCCACACCACAAGCTGCGACAGCCGCAGTTAGCTAAGGTGAAGTATATGTGGCGATCGCGTGCACCGCTTACGTCGATCTCTGTTCGACCTTCGAGGATTGGCATGACATCGGGGCCAAGGTTCCGAGTCACTACGATCTTGTGTTTCAATCTGAAATGTGACTCGGTTGATTGGCGTATTGGAGTCCATCCAGCAGTTAGCACTTACGATGGGCTTTGTGACATGTTCTGAGGCGCTGGTGTTGGGTCGGAATGAGAGAGAGCGGGTGGTAAGGAGATCCCAGTGGCTGCATCAAAAGAATCCAAAAAGAATTCGAATTAGGCAACTCCCAAGACGCCCTCAGAAGCAGCTCACTGTAGTCCCACGATTCCTCGCAATATTATGCCCTTTTCTGCATACCGTGAAGTATATGTCTCTCCATAGGTTCTGCTGCTCGTGTATACAAAGCTGAGGAACGAAAGCCTGCAAGTGCGAAAAGTCCAGCACACAGATGGCAGATAACATTTCCTAAACCGTGAGTGTGGAGTTAGCACGTGGCTGTGCCCCTATGTTATCTGCCATCCGCTCTCCTAGGGCTCGCTCATGAGGAATGGAGGTCTAATCTTCCCAAGGGAAGCTAAACAGATGGTCAAGAACACAATCACAGGACACTGGGATGCACAATGACCCAGTGGTGCCAGCAGGAGTACCTTATTCCCTCGAAACGCGGCGGCGGGCCGCTCGCGATCGCAGTTCCATATCGGGAATGGCGTCGCGCCCACGGTCACTCACGAGAAATCCAAGCGGCTCGTGCAGTGCCCCCAAAAGAGCTCTCATAGTCCCCATTTCAACACAATAACTAGCTGCACTCACAATAGATATCTGACTCTAGTCTGACACGTCTGAATAAACGAGGCGGCATGAATGGTGCTGCCCGCAAGAAACACCCCCGCGTCATTTGGGGACGCGTTTGCTATGGCTTGTTTGTCGTTCACGTGGAGGTGGGTCTCGTCGCCACCGGGCCTGCACCGAGCGACTTGAACCGCAGCGCCATCGACCGCACACCAGCCACCATGGCCTCGAATATACCCGTGCGACTCACCCCCTCGCAAGCCCAAGGCATGTCCCTGCAGCCTGCAGCGCATCAACGCACCTGGCCCCAACCGCTCTGATTGGCTCTCGCGATCAGTCGCGCCCGCTCGATCCTCCCTCTTGTCCGCTTTTCGGGCACTCTTCGATCATCTCGAACGCCTCCAACCCTGCATTTTGGCACGATCCGCCACCACTCGGCCCATGCTCTATCCCTCTCGCGCCCCTCTCGTCCTCCCGTCTCCCGTGCATAGATCGCACTCTCCCGTTCTGGGTTGGCCAACCCCATCGACCACTGCGCATCCTACTCCGTGGGTCGCAGGTCCTCGGAAACTCTGGCTCTGGCTCGCAACAACACGACGACGCACCGCATCTGTTGCCGCCAGGTTCAACAGGTGAGTACACATTCCGTGGATGCGTCAGAGCTGCATTGACATACCACTAGGAAACGCGAAATGTATGCAAGACGTACTCGAATATTCGGGAATCGCGATTCTTTACTGCTGTGCGATCTTGAGGTGGGTTGCAGTTGCATTCAACTCGATGTCATTGATTCTTAGCCATTCTTCGACTTCAAGGTCTCCGGTCTGCGCTTCCCGAGTCGATGTGACCAACACCGCGACGATAGGAGCGCACACAACACCGCGTTCTCAGCCTCAAAGCCCTGCGAAGGAACATCACGACAGCAAGCGACGCAGACTGTCACCGCCGAAAACTTGGACCAACGAATCCGCATCCGACAACCCTCTCAATGCATCGCGAACCGGCCACGGATCTGCGCGACACAGGTCAGTAAGCCGACCTCTACGACATCAGGCGACGTGCTCACACCTGAAACTCAAAGTTCACAGGCCGTCGCATTCACCACCCCGCAACAACTTCGATCGCTCAGCAACTTGCAATGGCACGGGCCTGTCGACAACCGAGACGAGCTTTTGGGAGTCGGTCAGCATTCCGGCACACATGTCAATCGCAGCACCCACCTTTTGGCCAAATACCTCATTCGCAACCTCGAAGTCATCGGCAATGGGAATATCGACAGACCGCCGAGAGACGGCAACGGAAGAACCCCGTGTTGCCAGTGGCTGTCGCAACAGGGTCTGCAACGAATCGACACCACAACAATACCCCCGATCCGAAAGCAGCGTGCACCAGCCCCTGTTGCGCACAACACAGGTGAGTAAAGTGGACCTCACACACCGAACGACGTGCTCACATTCTCGTAGCCCCGGCTTCAAGTCTGCAAGCCGTCGCACTCACCTTCCCACAACGGCTGCAAATCCGTGACCCCAGACGACGACGACGACAGAGGCCAACCGACGACGGAAACGAGAGTCCTCGACGCAGGGGTCCACGACGCTGAAATGCGAAACGCCGGCACTCTCGAGCCAGCCCTGGGTTCGCGACACAAGCAACGCACCCACCTCCCGACCAGAGACTGCATTCCCAACCTCGAAATCATCAGCAAGGCGAACATAACCCGGACCTACCAACCGACAACTGGGAGACGTCGACGGGAAGCTGTGCCAGGGGAACGCTCGCTTGTGCGACGATTCAGAAGTCACCATTCGCGTTGTCGTTGAGACAGCTCCCGCCCTCGATGCATTCGAAAGCGACGGCGCATGCGCTGGAGGTGCACGACACAGGTTAGTAAGTTGGGCTACCCAACGGAAGGCATGCTCACGTTTTCGTAGGCTCGACCCTCATAGATCCCAAGCCGCCACCCTCATCGACTTCGATCGCAAGGCTACAAATCACTCAGCGATGCCAATACGGATGGCGATGACACCGGCCAATCGGCGACCAAGACGAGAATCATCGGCGGAGGGCAAAGACGTGAAGATCTGACGCTCCGAGCTGTGATGTTAGCCTAGGTCAGTACCGTTCATATGATCTATCCTGGGTGCAATGTACTCACAATGCTATAGATCTCTGAGTTGACGAAGGAACGGTGCGTGGGCAGCGTCGTTTCGTTGGCGGGCACTGGTCAATAGGCAGACAACTCAGCCATTCGAAATCCGTTACCGTCGCCAATCACTTACCTGCACGTATTGACGCTCGCGAGTGTACTGTGGCGGTCGGTTTGGTTGAAGGGCTGTGGAATCAGGTACAAGGTCAGTCTGACATTCTGTTGTTCAAGGGAGTTATCGACACTCACATTTGCGTCGTGGCGTAGCATCGACGAGTCACGACCCATAGGCGGGATGCGAGGCGCATAATGATTCTGGTTGTAGGGGATTGGTGGTGAGTATAGCGTGTTGTGAAAGGGTAGACGGGAGACGATAGATTATCTTACTAACTGTGTCATGGGCACGCGATGGAGGGCGTTTGGGTGTGGAGGAAGGAACCGTTGGTAGATCGAGAAGAGAAGTCAGTAAATGGTAGAGCAATGTAATAGTAGTAGCATACCTTTGAATAAACTTTTCATTCTTTTCAATCATCGTCGTCGCAGCATATATTCTGTTTACTCAGATTAGACTGTGTGGTGTCTGAGAGGGCGAGAATTGACCTTGGGTGTATGGTATCAAACGGCGTGCAGCGACCTGTCAAGTCTATCATCGTAGATATAAGGACATCGTCAGTTTCGATTTAAAAAGCATAGAGAAGACAATTTACTGACCTGGACATTAGCCATGGTATAGGGGTTCAAGTTGCTGCCAATGCTACGGGGACCGAGGGTGGATGATAAGCTCTAAGCGGCAGCGAGTCAACGTTGTAGTGACTTACCAGCCAGTCAGCGACAACGACGAAGCCAATGCGGGCTAGACGCGCAACACAGCACTATCGGAGGATCAGGAATCCCTCGGATGAGTGGTCTGAGTAGATGTGTAAAGAAAGCGGAAGAGGGGAAGAATGGAATGGGATGGGATGAGAGGGATGGGGAACTCAAGCCCACGCACACCCTGCCTTTATACACTTTCACCCCGCATATCGGAGATCGTGCCAAGCACCAGATCTCGCGCCATGCCAGCACCAGCGTAGCCCAGAACCAGTGGAGTACGTATTTAGACTTTGGGCTCGGTCTTCGGAAAGGCCGCAAGCGCGTACGGCGCGCATTCTCCCTTCTCCCTGCGCCGTTTGTGCTCATTGAAACGAAGAAATTTTCGCTGTTCGGATGGGATGACAGCCAGCGCCCATCTTAGGTGTCTGATGGCAGGTAAGCGAGGCACTTGGCGTGCGGGTAGGTAGGGAAACGGGTGGTTTGGGCATGCATTTCGGATGTACGGGTATGAGGAGGAGTGGGTTGTCTCCGAGATGATGTGTTGAATGGGATCGAGTGTGGGGCCAACTTTGGGGGGTAGAAGGTGCATACTCAGTGGTATCTAGTGAGCATTTGGAGCTGTCTTATTGGGGTATGCCTCGCTAGTCTTCAAACACAGTGTTATCTACCTGAAAGCGCATTTGAACAGATGCGCCGTTTCTTGAGATATTTCAACTCGATAACTTGGATGACTATACCCATATCCGCAAAAACAGCTTTATACTTTCTAATCATGCTACATCTTTTATGTACAGGCTTCCTTTATGCTCCAAACAGCCGACATTCGTCCTGCTCGTCCTGTACCTCCCCTGCGCGCCCCCGCACCAATCTCCCCGCAAACCCAACTGCAAATCGGCCCCAAATCTTCCAACAGAACTATTACGTACCATTAGCTAACTCAAGCTAGTTCATACATGTCCGTGTGTAGGATAACGCCTGTTTCGTTGCGTATTCCGCCGAATGGTGCTGCGAGGACGTGGTGCGGAGATCTCACCTTCTCCGAGCCATTTAGGCCTCGCGTATGCTCTGGAGTGAACTCTATCCACTGGTATGTAGTACAGGTCAGATAATATGGTGAGCGATAGACCACATACGCTGCGCTGACAGTGTGGAATCCGCCTCGATTGCGAGGCGCCAATTTAAGCGCCCGTTCACGCGCGCGCCGCCTTTGCCCAATCGCGTCCGGAAAGCGAGATTTCTTGCTCTAAAAGCGTATATTTCAGTCTATATGTAACTTATACATTATGTAGGCTACTATCGGATGTTCTCACATCTCTCAGACGTTGGGAAAACGCGGCAGTCGCAATAAAGTGGTCCGGAGCTAACCTCTTCAGCTTGGACCTTACGCGACGCCATTGCGTGAGCCGGCACAACGCGCGGGTTGTGGGTAATATACTCTCTGTTGGTCCAGGCTGTACACGGGTACCTTGGCGGCGAAGGTTTGATTGGGACCGTTTGGTTAACGGTTGGTTACGAGACAGGCTCGGATAGCCCGGCGGCGGGCTTACACTCTTTGGCAACCGAGCTCGTATTCTCAGCGACCCGACTGCACACTTCGGCCTGTCTATCAAGTACAGTGGTTACAAGCCTCAAGGCTTCTGGAGGGCTCTCGCTGATACTCGGGCTTTAATGAGAAGATGCCGGATAGGAAAATTCAAATGAAAATCGGCTGCGAGGCTTCTGTCAATATTCACCGCCGCCCATGATCTTCGCGCAATGTACGTACCTTATCATTTGCCCCCAGTGTACATAAACCCTTCCACCCGATGCACTGGACCATTGGTGTGGCTTGGTTGCTGGCTGCCAGTGCAATCGCTGATGCTGTCACAAATTCAGTTAGGATCGGTGAATTGGGATAGGATGGGCGACGTACCGTAGCCTTCGCTCTCTAGCAGAGTTCAGGAGTCCAGACTGGTACTTCAGGGGCTTCCGGAAAGCGAAACTGGGGATAAAACACACACAAATCAGCCTTGCATCTCAGGTAGAATGTGAATGAAGGTATCCTACTCACATGCTGCCTATCCCCCTGAGTTATTGATGGCACCCTGACCGTTGATCTCCCGCCGTCGCCGATTTCCATTAATGTCAGATCTGTGAACACTGATAGAGAGTTATGAGAATGAATTGGGAAGGCGTGGAAAAAAGGATGGCGTACCACGACAAGCCAAGTGGGACTTGGCGTGAGGTTTTGGTATTTTTGGAGCTCCGGGAAATGGGGCTGAGACGAGGGCCGAGGCGGGAATAGTGGCCGCTGCTATTAGGTCGTAAGTGTCTGGAAGCGACGTTGGAGGTGGGATTACGTTCCGAGAGCAGCTAGGTGGCATGTTGACGGTCCGGAGAACGATATCCTAAGGATAATGAAGACCAGAAAGAAGATGGTGGAGCTATTGTCGATGTGGGCCCTGGGGGCCCGGGTGTCTGGAGTGTGTGACCTTGGATGACTGTGGCCGTTGTCCAACAGCTGTGCACTCGGAGGGCCGTGCTGAGGTGATTCCGTGGCCCGCGTTCGCAGATTCGAGTTGGGAGACGCGTCACGCCTGGGATATGTGGTGGTCGAGCACTGCGTCGTGGTGGGTACGCTGGCCGGGTGTGAGGTTGGGATGGTTCGCACGCAAACTTGAAGTGTAGTGTTAGAGTTCGCAAATTCGATTTTTGGGCGTCCGGGAAACTTGTTGGACGTGCGATCGTCAATGCAGGTCCGACGTGAAATGTTGAGTCGGCCGCATACCTCACTGGGCCGCGTGGGTGTAGGCTCAGAGCTCCGAAATCAGGGGTTTGCACGTCCGGCGAGTGAGAGGTGAAGGCGGCTGTGATGAATAGGCTCCAGTAAGTCCTCATTCTGGTGACGAAATAATGCACGCACATTCCGGAAGCGTATAGCAGCATGTGTTGCCCATGGGGAGTTGCTTGTTGGCCTTGCTTATCCACGACTGACGGACGAAACCCTGGATAATGGAGACTGTGAAGTCACTGGTTTGTTGCTCAAAAAACCAGATGTGGACTTACAAATATAGTGCGGTCTCGAGAGACCTCTGTCCCATCCGTGACTTGGCTTGTAGCAGGCTGAGGCCTGAGCCCCTCGAATGTGAACGGTTCATAGGGGCGGTTCGACTCCAAGCAGCGGCGGTCCGGCGGAAGGAAGGAAGGAAGGAAGGGTGTGGATAGCGTATACGTTTCACCCTGCGGCGAGCCCTGCGGCTGTCGACGGGATTACCAATTTACCCAATTGACTTGAGCTTGAAATGGAACCGAAATATATTTTCTGACTCGGAACTCGGGAGACGCTTGGCATACGTACGTACATGGTACAGGGGTGCAAATTGGAACACGCTACGCCCCCGCGCTACTATCCCCCTACTCTGTTCAAAGCTGGCCACCGTATTCATATCTTGAGCCATCGTATTGCGTCAAAATTCTAGGGTAAGACTAGTCAGTTGTATATTCAGACAGCCTGGAGGAAAGGCAAAAAAGCCGGACACATTACCCGTTGTGGAAGCGAGCCGGGACAGATTAATTCAGGGATGCAAGCAACCATATTGAAACCGAAAGGAAATTTCGAGGGTGGAGGGGAGTCCGCTGGATTCCCTAGAGGACACTATTCACCCCAAGTGCCAGTTGGGATGAATATACCTCTGGGGGCCAGAGGATAGGGAACGAGGTAGAGTAATACGAGGAGCAAGGAACAGAGAGCGTAAACACAGCGGGAGGTAGTACGTACAGGGAAGACAGCCGGGATGGCCGGTTGTTAGCACAGGGTCTGGTCCGTGCGCGGACACGAAGGTATAAAGGACAGCAAATCTCGTTTCCATTCCCCCAACGAAGGGCTTATTGACGCTCCGAGGGATACTATGACTGAGCTCTGCACGATCTTCAACAGATGTGTATCCTCAGTCATAGTAAGGGTTGCACCAGTCTGAAAAGCCTGAATAGATGTTTTTTGAAGTAAATAAGTTAGCTCTTTTTTCAACTTTTAGCCCCAAATGGTAATTGTTCACCTATAAAAAGCAATTCCCGACAAACGGCGGCGAGCGCATCACCTACAAACAACGTAAAGCACAAGGCATAGGCTCCCCAAGAGCGGCCGCGAGAGCGTTATTCGCAGCCAACGAAGCCATGTCCACCCACGTCTCGTTCGTCGCACTCCCAATATGAGGCAAAATCACGCATCTAGATTTATCCCGTCAGAAAATCCCTCCAGCAGATAAACTCAGTGATGAAGGTAGTTTACCTGGGTTCGCGCACCAACGGATGATCTGCAGGGATATTAGGCTCTCCTTCAACGACGTCCAGCCCAGCAGCCCAAATCCCACCCTCCTTCAACACTTTGGCCAAAGCATCCGAATCCACGAGCGTCCCCCGGCTAGCGTTCACCAGCACACCCATCTTCTTCATCTTGCGCAGGAACTCCTCGTTGACGACATGGTACGTCGACGGGCCCCCAGGTGCGAGGACAAACACAACATCACTCTCCGACGCCACGGTATCCAAATCTACCCTTCTAACCGATGTCAACCCCAGACGATCAGCCAGCTCCTTGTCGCTGTCGTCGTTCGAGCCTTGTCTCGTTGAGTGGGGATTGGCACCGTAGACGCAGCGGGTAAAGCCAAAAGGGACGAGTCTAGCCAAGGTGGCTTTGGCTATACGCCCAAAGCCGATGAACCCTGCTGTGCGTTGCCTGGAGGGGCTGGGGGCACTAAGTTGGGGGCCGCAGAAAAGGAATGGAGCCCAGCTAAACTGTGGCCACTGAGCGACGGGTGAGTTTCTAAGCTGGAGAGATGCCAGATATATTAGCCTACATTTCCTTCATTGACGAGTGCAGAAGTCTGCTTCGCGTTGCGCCCTGCCATTAGTGCGAGCATGATGCAGACATCGGCGACTAGAAGGCGGGTGTGAGTATGGCTAAGTACCTGAAAGGCGTGTATTACCTGCTTCAGTCAGGACATCGGGGGTGTATCCCAATGCGATTGATCGCTTGGCGAGCTCCTGGACATCGACATGCTCTGTAGCGACCATGAGATCGGACCCAGCACAGCCAGTACTGCTTACCGTAGCCAACCGACATCGTCGAAACCGCACGCAAACCCGGGCCCGCTGGAAGTAAATGTCACCTCCGAAGCATTGAGAGCCATCTCAACCAGTAACCTACCAGCATCAAGTACCTCCGCATCGATCTACAGCAGTCACCCTCTGATCTGCCCAGACGGATAAGGAATGTCGCCTACCTTATCAGAGACCATGATCACCAACGCAGCAGCCCCTGTCGCGTTCCGCAGGAGCCATTCCCTGTCACAGGCCCGATCTTCTGGCCACACCACAAGCTGCGACAGCCGCAGTTAGCTAAGGTGAAGTATATGTGGCGATCGCGTGCACCGCTTACGTCGATCTCTGTTCGACCTTCGAGGATTGGCATGACATCGGGGCCAAGGTTCCGAGTCACTACGATCTTGTGTTTCAATCTGAAATGTGACTCGGTTGATTGGCGTATTGGAGTCCATCCAGCAGTTAGCACTTACGATGGGCTTTGTGACATGTTCTGAGGCGCTGGTGTTGGGTCGGAATGAGAGAGAGCGGGTGGTAAGGAGATCCCAGTGCATCAAAAGAATCCAAAAAGAATTCGAATTAGGCAACTCCCAAGACGCCCTCAGAAGCAGCTCACTGTAGTCCCACGATTCCTCGCAATATTATGCCCTTTTCTGCATACCGTGAAGTATATGTCTCTCCATAGGTTCTGCTGCTCGTGTATACAAAGCTGAGGAACGAAAGCCTGCAAGTGCGAAAAGTCCAGCACACAGATGGCAGATAACATTTCCTAAACCGTGAGTGTGGGGTTAGCACGTGGCTGTGCCCCTATGTTATCTGCCATCCGCTAGCCCCGGGGGTTGCTAAAGCGTCAAAATATACCGATAGAGGATGTATAGATAGCCAGGATAAGGGGTAAAGCAGTCTTTAACTCCTGGGTGTAGGTACGGTAACCTCCAGGATGCCCGATCCAATACTTGGCATTCTTGGTGCTACCAGCCGGACACGATTCAGATGGCAGGGCTCCTGTGCCTGCCCGTGAAAAAGGCCGTCACGGTGTCGGGTATTTCGAAGGTTTTATTAGCTTACTGAAACGCTGGAATAGGCTCCTAGGTAGAATGTCTATCCTAGTTGTACTATTCACTGTATGGATGACCTATCTTTGCAGTGTACATAGCGATATAGACGGCGCCAGAAGTGCCCTCAGAGAAAGGCTTGCAGCCCTAGGGTAGATCTACTATGAAGTATGCACATTGTCAGTCCTTACTGTATATTAGAAGAGGGTACGGGGAACCCTATCTCGACGGCTGGATGTACAACGTTAGATCACCTCCGCGGCGCAACCAAAATTTGATAGATTGAGGAGAAACCCCCGGTTTAAACTGTGCTGTTGGTTTCTTAGCTGCTTCATTTGCCAGAGAGTAGTACTACAGCATGCTTGGGCACAACGGTCAAGAGCGACACATATCCACCCAGCGGCGGGCCGCTCGCGATCCGAGTTCCATATCGGGAATGGCGTCGCGCCCACGGTCACTCGCGACGAATCCAAGCGGTTCGTGCAATGCCCCCAAAAGAGCTCTCATAGTCCCCATTTCAACGCAATAGCTAGATGCACTCACAATAGATATTTGACCCCAGTCTGACACGTCCTGAATAAACGAGGCGACATGAATGGAGCTGCCCGCAAGAAACACCCCCACGTGATTTCTAGACGCGTTGCAATGGCTTGTTTGTCGTTCACGTGGAGTTGGGTATAGTCGCCACCGAGCTTGTGCCCATCGTCTTGAACCGCAACGCCATCGACCGCACACCCAGCCACCATGGCCTCAAATATACCCGTACGTCTCCGCCTCACAGCATGCCCACAAATCGATCGCAACGAACCCCGCTCATGCAACCTTTTTTTCAGACCCGCCGCGTGTTGCGCCCATCCAGAGCAATCGTATCCGTCAAGGAGAACGAAAACGCCAACGCAGCCCGCACCTCCCGCCTCGCAACCCGCGGAAAGGCCCTCGCCTCCGGGCCCACATCGACCGCAGCCCCCAGCGGCACCACCGGCACGACAGCAGGCATGCGCCGCACCACCTTCGCCTCCCGAGCCAAGACCCTCGACACCGGCGCCACCTCCTCCAAAACAGCTGCAGACGCCGGCGACAAGCAGCCCGCAGTGAAGCGCAAGCGCGAGGCATTCGGCGAAGTCGCCGGCGGCAACAAGGCCCCCGTGCGCTCGAAGGGCAAGGAGAAAGAGAAAGATTCCTCGGCGAAGGAGTTCGATGGCGTCGTCCTCAAGGCCAAACCCGTCTCATCGCGCCAGCCCCTCCGCACGGTGGCCTCGAAGCAGATCGGCAAGCCCAAGGAGGGCTCAGTGGAGGCGGGTGCGAGCAAGGTGAAACCCGAGAAGGATGTGAAGGAGGCTGCTGTTGCGAAGCCGGTCGTCAAGTCCCGAGACGAGAATGCCATGCACATCGACCACGTCGCTGTCCCCGCCCCTGCCGCCGCGGACCCCATGCCCAGTCTCACTGTTCGCCGGTCCCTCGTTGTTTCCCATCAAGAAACCAAGGTGATCGCACCCAAACGCACGGAAGGCGCCACCCGGGTCCACCGCACCCGCCGAGAAATAGAGCAAGACGAGGAGGAGGAGCACCGCGTCTTCAAGAAGCGTCGCACGTCGTCAGATGCCCCCGAGCCAGAACCCCAGCCTGAAGAAGTGGAGGAGGAGGACCCCGAGGCCGCGCTGCACGCCCGCCTGGAGGCCGAGATGGAGGCGTTCGCGAACGAGCCCGAGGTGGATCCCGAGCACTCTGGCTGGGACGACCTTGACGCCGAGGACGGCGACGACCCGCTCATGGTCAGCGAGTACGTCGTCGAAATTTTCCAGTACATGAGGCAGCTCGAGGTACGTGGCTTTGACTTCTCCCTTTTTTTTACCTACGCCCCTTACTTACGTTCCTCCCAGATCAGCACCATGCCCAACCCTAACTATATGGAAAGCCAAAAGGAACTTGCGTGGAAGATGCGGGGCATCCTTACCGACTGGCTGGTCCAAGTCCACGTCCGCTTCCGCTTGCTCCCGGAGACCCTGTTCCTCTGCGTCAACATCATCGACCGCTTCCTCTCCGCGCGTGTCGTCTCGCTCGCCAAACTGCAGCTCGTCGGCATCACCTGCCTCTTCATCGCCGCCAAAACGGAAGAAATCGTCGCCCCCGGCGTGGGCCACTTCCTCTCCGTCGCCGACTCGTCCTACACGGAGTCAGAGATCCTGCAGGCCGAGCGCTATGTCCTCAAGACTCTGGACTGGAACCTGAGCTACCCCAACCCCGTCCACTTCCTGCGCCGCGTCAGCAAGGCGGACGACTACAACGTTACTGTGAGGACCCTGGGCAAGTACCTCCTGGAGATTGGATGCCTCGAGTGGAGGTTGATTGCCGCCCCGCCCTCCTTGATGGCCGCCGCCGCGATTTGGCTCGCTCGCCTCGCCTCTGGATTTGAAGACTGGGTGAGTGGCACACTTCCTTTGTTCTCGTTCAAGGAAGTTTCTTATGTTTCTTGTCTCGCCTTTCTAGACTGCAAACTTGGCGCACTACTCTGGGTACAAGGAGAGCGCGCTGATCCCCACCGCCAACTTGATGTTGAACTACATCTTGAAGCCTATCCGCCACGAGGCGTTCAGGAAGAAGTACGCCGGGAAGAAATTCCAGAAGGTAAGCCACCCCCACCCCACACTAGCTACCCTACCCTATCGATCGCTTCCTGGTTTTCTGACTGACATCTCTCTCTTCGTAGGCGAGCGTGTACATGAGAGAATGGGCGCTTCAGAGGTGGCCTGGAGACCACCACGTCGACCTCTCGCGCGAGCTGCCCAGGATCAAGGCCCTGATCAAGCTCCACAGGGACATGGCGGAGCAGGGCTACGAGCACGAGGAGAACGCGGATGGAGATGAGGAGACCTTTGCGAGGTAGATGATTGAAATGCGCTGATTGTGATATGACACCCCCTATTCCTAAACCCCCGAGCCACCCCTTCGCCCGCCTTTATCGGTGTCGTACCTCCTCGCACTTATCTTCTTCTCCCTCAATTCTATCCCACCCTCCCTTTCCCTTTCCTCTGAATCATCTAGTTTCGATCTTTTCTAAACTTTGGACGGCAGACAGCGAAGATAAACAAACATACAGACTGACCGTAGACGTCGGTCGTCTGGCTTCGAGGCGCGGGGTGTTTTCATTCAACCCGTTTTTTGGAGACTTGCGGCCTGGCATTTTCTTTTTCATTCATTCCTTCAATTGATTCAAATTTCTACTGCATGTTTTACTAGGACCTCTTCCTTGGCTTTCTTCGTTCGTCCGTTCGCTCATTCGCACCAATCGCACTTACAGTGACACACGGGAGCCGAGTCTTTTATTTAATCATTATCAACCAACCTTCTTCGCTCATCGTTACAGGCAAAACACCCTTCTATTCCACCCACTGTCGTTCACACTGGCATCATCTACCTTGCGCTCTTTCTTCCCCTTAGTAAGTTAGTATACTGGGGGGCGTTCGTTGTCTACCGTGTTGGTTGTTTAGTGTTTTCGAGTATGTTGTTGCCGGTTTTTTTTCGTTTCGGTTGTCTGTCTGGTCGTCCGTTCCGTTCTGTTCTGTTACGCTCTTTTAACCTTTTAACCCTGCATGTGTCGTCGTCGTCTCAATGTATAATATATCAGCAATTATTTTGTATCGTGAACTGGGGGTTGAACTGAGGAGATTGATCGTCTAGCTGGATCCTGATTCCTGAGCTCCTCTGTGACAGGTGCACCGGGTTTCTATGAACATTGAATATTGAGCAGGCGCCCAGCGTTATGTATGGAAATTTAGATTGATCGCGATCGCTCCTTGCAATTGCGAGGCTGACTCTTGGGTGACACGAAAACGGACTACATAGGCCCAGACAACCAGGGGCTGGGTGCGACCATACAGGAGTTCGCAAAGGTCTGTCAGCCCCTATTCTTTTGGATGGGTATAAAGACTGGGCTTGCAGAGGACCGAAGCCATATCAAAGTCACCTTCTTCCCTCCGAGTCCTCGAAGCTCTTCAGCAGTGGCTGACCATATTCTTTTTCACCTGTCCCCATGCCGTCTGCTATCCTCAATCAGTTCAAGTTGGACATCCTCCGACATCACCTCTTAACATACTACTCCTGTCGAATACGGTCGCATTCCTTTTCGACGGCGCTACCCCGTGGTCTCGGAGCGCGGTTCCCATACTCTGGAGCTGGGGTATGTCTGTCCTCTGTCTGACCCAACACCTGTCGTTCAACGCTGACAACGGTTCCCCTCTCCGTTCAGCGCAAACTGACCCATATGGAATCAAGCATCCTCAGCCACTATGAGCCATATACACGGGTAAATTCACCGGGTGCTCACCGGGTACCCCTGGGCATTCCCTGGCTATCCCTGGGTGTTCACTGGATCGGTGGGTATTCACCGGCACCGTTCCCTGGCCATTCACTGGGTCAGATCTTTGGGAAATACAGCCCATGAGTTGTCACTGGGTGCCCCTGTTTTACTGGCCAGTGACCTCGAGCCTCTGAATTGCCAAGTTCGTTTAGGCGGAGCTCCAAATTGGTATGTATATTTATCGCGAGCGGTGTGTCATCCCCTTGCTCTCCGCTCCTTGACCTCGCCCTTCCTTTCAGCGTCTTGTTACTCAACTTGAACCCGCCAACCTCCAATTTCGAAGGAAGCGCCTCAGCTGTACCTCAGCGAAAACCGCCGTGGGTCAAATATCTGTTTCTCTCAATTGGGCTGCTGACCGCTAACCGCCGTTGAGAATCGAGATGCACTTTGAAGACCTGGCGAGTCGCCAACGGTCGCATACTTTCTTGGCGTTCAACTAGAGGGGAGGTATAACAGGATATGATGATATGGTGCGTGTACTAGACCATCGTTAGAGTACTCGCCATTGCTCATTGATTTATATTCATACTACGATAAGCTTTGGAGCTCGATGTGCCCGCCTAAACCGCCCGCATGTCGAGTACGTCACTTTCATCTCATTAGCCAAGGCAGCGTGCAAGATCGCACAGGTGAGCTCGACTTCCCTGTTGTGCTCATCGCCGTCGTCGTCGCCGTTGTTGGCACTGATGTCGTTAATTAACACTTAACAATCTGCTAACGCATTTCGTTTCGTAGACTGCGACTGGAGCCGTGAAGAAGCCACATCGTTTCAGGCTCCGTACCATCGCTCTGCGTGAGATCAAGAGGTACCAGAAGAGCACGGAGCTCCTTGTCAAAGCTCCCCTTCCAGAGGCTCGTAACGCCGCTCCACCCGCACTTCTACAGCCTTACCTCTCATCTTCCATGGCGGACTCGGCACCTATGATCGATATGGCGCGTACGACGGAGGGGAAGAAAAAAGAGTCAACCACCTATCCTTGTCGACACCCTTTTTGAGATGTACGATGTAGGCGGCCTACATCGTACACCTTAAAAAAGGCGGCCTACATCGTTTGGGGTACCCGTAGAATTCTGTACTGTACATTCACTGTAATTCACTGCCTACGTAGTATGAAATATGAGCAAATTGTCTGGTCATATCAATTGTGAGCACAAAATACCATTATTTCCCTGGCTGTACCGTAGGGCTGACACCCGGAGAATGTCACTGGATATGCC
This sequence comes from Ephemerocybe angulata, assembly GCA_013368325.1. NCBI lineage: Eukaryota > Fungi > Basidiomycota > Agaricomycetes > Agaricales > Psathyrellaceae > Ephemerocybe > Ephemerocybe angulata. Next base: position 21,539 of record JAACJK010000058.1, read on the forward strand.
CATGGAAATCCCAGGGGTACCCAGTAAAACTCACCGGAAATTGCGTCTTTACCACCCTCGACGGACGGGTAAATCTGTTGGATTAATGTCCGTTTCACCGGGTCTGTTCACTGGGCTGATTCCAGTACTTTTTGCTGGGGAATCCAGGCAAAATCCAGTAGAAACCCATTGAAACTCACCGGGTATTCCAGTAAATTCCGGGTGCAAATCCGATGACTTCCTGTGGGTCCCACCCGGTGACTTTCACCGTGTATATGGCTCATAGTGAGCTTCGGGGTGTGGGCACCAGCCTCACCTTCAAGTTCTACGGCGCTACCCCGTGGTCTCGGAGCGCAGATCCCATACTCTGGAGCTGGGGTATGTCTGTCCTCTGTCTGACCCACACCTCTCGTTCAACGCTGACAACGGTTCTCCTCTCCGTTCAGCACAAACTGACCTAAATGGAATCAAGCATCCTCAGCTTCGGGGTGTGGGCACCAGCCTCACCTATCATGATGATCCAACAACACGTTTTCCTCGCTTTTCGATCCTTCAAAATGGGCTAATTACTTCGAAAGAAATAGGCTGGCTTATTATTTCATGATCCCGGTCGACTTCCCAGGTTCACAATCCTCATGTCCCGGAGCTGGGGTATGTCTGTTTCAATTGCAGATCCTGACCCAGTCCTGACCCTCCTGTTATTTTAGCGCAAACTGACCTAAATGGAATCACGCATCCTCAGCTTCGGGACATGGGTATCCTTTCTCGGGGCGCCAACGGGGCACTTCGCCTACTCCATTCCTCTTCACTCCCCATCGACCACAGTCTTATCTACTCGGGTGCGCCGTTATCTTCTTGTCACCGCACAATGCTTATGGTTTCTACCCTGCAGCGAAAACTAGTTCACGTGGGGCCACACGACCAACATACGGCCTTAGCTCCAGTTCACGTTGTAAAGCACCCCTTTGGTTCCCGAGCCTTTTCTCCATCCCTGCGAATCCCGATGATATAGTCCAAGGGCGGGCGATTTCTCACCTGGGACTGACGTACGTTTTTACATTTTCCATCACTCATTTTCCTTATATCAACACCCTGACGCTGCTTGATATTTGCAGATTCGTCCTCGCGATCGGTTCTGGTCCGCACTCGCAGGCGCCGGAAGCTCGAATGACCCCTGAAGCATGGTGAGTTTCGCCAGCCATATCCATGCGTTATCGCTCAGCCTTGCCCTTGCCAGGCCCCGTCGAGCAGTCTTCTGACCTCTGTTCAAACATTATAATCATTTCCGGAACCCTTGGGTACATGGGCATTGTAGTAGTAGTACATACATAGTATCCCCCGTTCTATCTGAACCAAGTTCAGTCTTGGACCTCGGATGAAGGGATCGTTCTGGCAGCGAGCCGCCGGGGCTCGCTCGTCCCTTGTGCGCTGGAGAGTTACGAGACTGACGACTTTGCTGTATACTCAAGAAGCCATTTATTTTCTGGTACTTAAGGCGTTCATCTGGCAGTTATCCTCCTCGTCCTTGAGGCCTAAGCTTTCACCTGACTAGCTGGGTGTACCCATCGACAGTTCAACAATATCCAGGTTATGTCGGAGGCGAGATACTCTCGCGAGTCGCAGCTGCTTGGCCGCTCCAAGTTCTCCTTGTCGATTCTGCGTGCATACCGCCACAGCTCTTGAGTCCAGTTAAGCGCTTTGTAAGCGCCCAAGCTCGAGTGTCACATGTCACATGTCACCCATGTTTATGGGATCAGCAAAGACTCCAAGCACTAGTACTGCAGCTGGTTTGTGAGATCAAGTTGATCTATCATGAGTTGATTGAATTAGCACCACTGTGACTACGGCTACAACTCGAACTTGGTCGGAGGGCAGCTTAGCTAGAACTACATGATGCATGTACCCGCCGAGTCACCTTAGACTTTGAGTTTGTTCAAGTCAGCAACCATCTTTTCAGCTTCCATTACTGCAGCAGCCGAACCCCCCGCGGCAGGCTTCCCACCGGACGATGGCCTGGGTCTCTGGTAGGGCTTTGCCTTTTCCTTGCGCTTCTGCTTCCCTTCCTTCCCGCCTCGATGGGGTGCAGTAGTTGTGACGAGCTTGTTGTCGGGATCATACACGTTTATCGTCACTGGCGGCTGAAATTATGAACCAGGGGTATGAGAAAGGGGGTTGAAACTGTAGAGTAGAATCGAGGTGCTTACTGAGGATTCCCTGCCACGCCGATAGACGAGGCTTCCAATTTTAAAGTCTGAGTTTGGGTGAGATCCAGGTGCAATGGGCAGCGAGGATGCGATACCGCTCAAGGCAAGCATGCAGAAGAAGAAAGAGCGCTTGAACTGCATTGCTTGTTGGGAGGTGGATAGTAGCTTGGGCTGTGTTGGCAGGTCGGGGTGCTCGTCCAGCGAGCGTGATGGGAGGAGCGAACCAGCGCGTAGCGATCCGAGGCCTGTGTTGGGTCCTTTTATTATATTGTGCATAGCGGTGCTCATCAGAATCTGATACTGGAATTCCCCAGCGCCCACAAGTCGGGCGTCTGTGGGTGGCTAGTGGGCATGCATTTGAATTAGGAGTGCTTCTCGATCGTTGGATTTTGGTCCCGAAATATGGGGTTTGCGACTGTGGGGCCTTCGCCGTGCGAAATTTATAAATACGCAGTGGCATCCGTGAGTCGAGAAAAGGCATAGTGGCTTAGCTCGTGTAAGCTCGTGTAACGGATAGCGAAGCAATGTGGCAAGTGAAGATGAGCCATCAGAGAGACGCCGAGATTGATGGGCCGCTCGAGAGAATCGGGTCTCGAGTAACAGGCCCGTGCCTACCGGCGAGTCGAGATCACAAGGCTACACGCCGGGCGCCTAATTCGATCTCGATTACAGCACTTTCCAACATAAAAAACCAGCCTACAAACAATAGGGGAGAAATTCCACGACAACTTGCAACACGACAAGTCCAAGTGTGCGCGTTACGAGCTGGAGATTTCACTCGGGGTTCCAGTAGAGATATAAACCCCTCATGTACTTCTGCTGACCATCCTTCAGCGGTCCACAGACTGTCCTCGCAAGCTTGACCTCGTTCTTGAACCTCTACGGAAACGGTTAGCATAGACAGATTATCCAGGATCCAGGCAGAGAGCAACACACCATATTCGTGGCAGCGTCCAGCCCGCCTTCGATGTGTGCGCGGAACTGGATGGCTTGGCTCCTTACCTAATGTCATGGTGAGGGTATGTTCGAAGGTTACTTGAAAGGTTGTTGGAGGGGGCTCACGGAAGACCACACTTCAGCTATCTTCAACATCCGGTCAAACATCTGGTCAAGGTCGGGTTTCCAGCTTGCCAGCCTGTCCACAAGCTCGAGGGGGGGATTTTCCTGCAAGTAAAGGAGGGAGTCCTGCAGAGTTTTGAGCGTTCGTTTCTTCTCTGCAAGGGGGCGTGTCAGTCTGGAACACACTGGGAGTGACGTGTTGACATACCATCGCGTTGTAGCATCCATATGGAGATGTAGGGGAGGCCCAGGAAGACTGGAGGGAATGTCTAGTACATGTTAGCAAGTGCAATGGGTGGGATGACACACTGGGATACAGACCTCCAAGCAAGCCGCAGAAGGGCAGAAGGCACCGAGTGCCTCTCGAAGCTGTTAAAAAAAGATCATGGCTAGACGATGATTCAAAGTGAAAGAAGAGTGGTGAAAGTCTAACCTGCTTCTCCAACCTGCGAGAACGTATTAACAGTGTGTCTTGCCATATTCGAAGCCAAGAACTCACTTCGTAATAGCGTCCCCCGTCGTCACAATGTTTGCTTTGTACGTGTTCGCCACCAGGGTCGCGTTGATACCAAGCGCAGCAATCCATTGGCTGAAGGTGTCCATGAAAGCCTGGACATCGCGCTTCAAACCTAGAAAGGTTTGCGACATTTCGTCGGAGCGATCTGGGTTATTGTCCTAATCAATTGCGTTAATCTGACACCTACTTATAGGCCATAGTTATAAATAAAGGGCTCACCAGGAACTGCTGTAAAGCTGCGATTGCGTCGAGCCGGTCCTGCTCGGTCTTGATATTCTCTACTTTTGCCAGGTAGATCGAGTCGAAGCCTTCAGGTGATTAAGTTAAAAACGTTATGAGACAGAGAGTGTATTCTGTGACCCACGGCTGATAACGTCGACGTTCCTCTCGGCGAGGTAGTAGGACGTAGCCAGTCCTTGGCCCCATCGCTTCGAAATATCAGGATGGGTCAAAAGGTCGGAACAAAACATTGCTCACTGTCCCAAAGAGTGTCCACTCAGTCCGATAGCCAAAGTATGGCCAGAATTCCCCCTTGGTGCCAGCCCAGGTGGTGTAGGCGTCGGAGTAGAACCTGTCGTTTATCTGATCGAAGACCGCCTTGACGGCCGTCGCAGCCGCTGCGGTCTCGCTGATCGTGTTGTCGGCGGTGTTGGCTGTCCGGTCCTGGGGCGCTGCAATGAAGTTGGTCGCCATGAACAAGGCGGGTGAGGGCCCACTGGCGTCGTTCGCAGCGTCCTGCATGGCCTTTTCGGTGAAGTACTTGATAGTAGCTTCCACGACGGCGGCCTTCTCGTCGACCGTAGGCCCGTCGCGGAGAAAGCGCTCAACAGCGAGATGGGGATCCACGGCTACGGTTGCCATTTGAGAGTCGGGATGAGGTTGGCAAAGTTAAGGCTCGAGTAGTAAGGTGGAGCTTTTGTAGACGAACCTTGCAACCCCTGTCAACAGGTAAGATCGTCTGTAGCGCTGCGAAAGGTCATTTCAGACTAGTAGACGGAGCTCCTGTGGCTCGATCGGCACTAGAGCTCATGAAAACCTAGAAGTCTGGCTCGACATGGAACTTGATGTTGTTCGAATGGGCAGAAGCACGTTGCCGACGAACCTGCAAATGCTGCGAGCCAGATCTGCCCGTCATTAATACTTACCTGGCCCCTGAGTCAATTCGGTGGAGGTAGCAGATGTATTATGGAAAGCCGCGGAGAGACTCTAGCTCTCGCTCGATCACCCATTCTACCCTGGTCCCAGTCTCCCAGGTAGGTATCCCCGCTTCTTCGTCGGGTTAAGCATATACTCCACCCTCAATTAAAGCACCCCAGACTCTGATTGATGGAAGACTTGAGTGAGAAGTGGAACGACGAGCTCGTTCGGGCTGGTGGGAGAAATCGCCCACAAAGGTGCATAGATTGGGTGTTGCGAGAACCCTCTGGGTCATTCAATGGATGTATATCGCACTGCAGATGATCGATGATCCATTGTTATGAGTGCGACAGTAACCTACAGCTTGCCTGTTGGAAGCTTGGGATGGCATAGCGCCACTGCTGTTCCATTCTCGAGCACGATCTTCCCTCGCCGTCGCCAGCTTCTGAATCCTGATGCTAGGCAATGTCCTTTGAAAAGCGCGAAGATTGTCGGCGACACGCAGTCGGCTCCTCAGGCCTCATCTGCAATCCTGAGGTCCTCATGAAGCCAGGGTAGAGAGTCCTCAGATTCGATCCAGTGTGTGTGTGTGTCGTTGAAACTTGAAAGTTGGAGAATTCGAAGCAGGTTCCGGATCCAAGCACTCGATGTTGACCCGGTGAGCCTTCGCGCGCCAGACTCCGACTGGCGATTTTCTCGGCCGCGGTGCGTGTAGCCCGTCTGGTTTGAAGAGCCAGGAAAAGTCAGCTTTAGCCCTCCTACTGAATGGGTAGCGCAGTTGGCTTCCTGGGACGTTGCACACGGACAAAGGCACGTAGTAGGGATACCTCCACACCGAATAGATTCGTCCACATCTATTGGGATAATGCATATTAATGAGCTCGAAAGTAATAAGAGGACAGGAGAGGGGAGGGTTGTAGCAATCAAGGAAGAACTACACGATGAGTTCTCCCTCAACAGCTGCAGGTTCGAGGGCCAGACGCTCCAGCACGATTTCGTAGCGGTCGCGGTTGGTGTTGCGCAGGTAGCGGAGGATCTTGGCACGCTCGTGAACAAGCTTCCGGAGGCCGAGACGGTTCCCGACATCACGTCGGAAGGTTGTCAAATGTGTCCACAGTTTTCGGATTTGGTATGTCTTCAAAGCAGCTGCTCACGACAGAAATACCAAGGGGTAAAGCAGGCTTCTTCAGAACGCGACGCACGTAGAATAGACAAACACGCACCTTGCACTTCGGCGCGTCCGGGGTCAAACGGGTTCTCCGGTGTTGAGAAAGCCTCTATGATCCTCCTCCTGTTCTCAAAGGCAATGCCCGCAGCGTTCGCATTCCTCAAGTCTATCACCCTCGCAAAGGCATCCGCCTTTTTGACCTCCTCCTTCTCCGCGCGCGCCATCTTCTTGTCAAGGGGAATAATGTCCCTTCCCGAGGCAATTGGTGACGGGCTACCGGGAAGAACCTTGGCTTCGGCAGAGATGCGGGGAAGGTAGTTGAAAAGCAGTTCCTTCTCCGCCTCAGCAACGCCAAACGCGGGCTGTACGGGGACGTGGACCTCGCCAATTGGCGTCTCGAGAGGTTGGAGGGTGGATGATGAGGCGGCTGTCGATGACGAGGCGACGGGGTTGGGTGCGTGCAGGAGTTCTTCGTTTACAAGAATCTTTGCTAGGTCACAGTTTGGCCATTTAACTGCTTCTTCGCTGGGCCGGGTTCCGAGGACGACGCTGGGGCGGTCCGCGAGCGCTTCCTGGGTTCGTTTTGTCTTCTGGAGAATGTTCTTCTTCCGAATTACGCTGGAGGCCTGTTTCCTGGCGCTTGCAAGGTTGACCGAAGACGTGTGGAAGCCTCTAAACGTCGGCAAGAATGTCCTCAGCATCGTTGGCGTTGGAGGGTGTGGTTCCGACTCGCGTCAACGGACCTGTCGTGAACAAAATCTGGTAAAGCCATCAGCCTCCGAATCAAGCATGCGCAAATACCACTGAATTAAGTACACAAATGTCAAAAACCCCCTTCTACTGTACAATGAAAACACACATCTATGGATTGGTAAAGAATTAAGAATGTCTAATGATATGAAGAGCCATTGACGGCCGGCCGTCGAGGAGATGTGACAGAGTCAAAAATGAATGAGTCAGCGTCCGAGTCCGAGTCTGTATCCTCTTCCGACTCTTCTTCACGCACAAGCCTCTCCTCACCCCCACTCCCAATTCGGAACACATCGATGAAAGGAGTCTGAGGCATGTCAGACACAAAGTCCGGAGCCGTCGACTTCGCCAAAATCGCAGCCACCCTCGCCTCCAGCCTCCTCGTCGGAATCGGCACCACAGGTGTCTGGTGTACCTGCATCAACTCGCTGTTCTGGAACATGCTGTTCAAGTCTTGGAAGTTGCGTATTACTCCGTTGGGGTCGTCGGCAACAGGAGTCTTGATAGATGCCAATGCCTCGACCTCAGGCTCGAAGTCGATGCGTGACGGCCGAGTGGGAACGGAGCAAGTGTCGAATACCGCAATTACGTTCCCTCTGCACGCCTCCCTCAACGTATCCGCCTGTGCTATCGACCATCCAGACTCCTCCGGCGTTCCAAACACAATCGTCACCGAGTCCGCTTCTTGCTGCTGCTGCTGCTTCATCAAGTTCGGAATCTGCATGCTCATCCGCAAGACATGCTTCGCTGCAGGCCCACCGAACATCGAGATAGGTTCTTCGAGGACCTCCAATGCCTGCGGCGCAAGCTCGGTTTCCAGCAGACGAAGGAGGGGCATAAGCAGTTCAGAACCAAGCAGCTCGACCGGATTTCGCGTCTCCCGATGTTGAAACAGGACCTTGACCACCTGCATCGCGTGTGTCCGAACCCACCGCTCCGCATTGAGCACCAGCCCCATCAACAGCGTCACGATATCCGTCCAGTTCCTCGCCCCGTAATGCTCTCGCAGCGTCGACACTGACTGTCGGAGAAAGTCGTCTCTCGTTCGGAAAGCGTTCTTAGCGAAGGAGTTCATGATGCGCTGGATGCTCGTCTTGCCTTCCTGCCCCGCGAGCTGTGCGAGCCGCTCAGCGAAGCCAGCTAATGATGAGTCTTGCTTGTCCATAGCTTGGAGGCACCATGGCAGGGAGACCGTGTACAGGTCTCGTAGACGGGCATCTGAGGGATCGATGAAGTGAGCGTCCTGGATCTTCGCAAGAGTTTGCAGGATCTTCATGGTCTTGGCAGCCGTGACGGACGACCGAAGTCCTTTGAGAAGTGTAGGCTGCAGGCATTGAGGTCCTGTCCAGTCCAGCGGCATCTGCGAATGCAACGCTTCCGCCGTCGTAGGGTCATCGAGGTTCATTCGGGTGAGTAGAGTCTCGAGGAGATCGAGACATTGGGAGAACTCCGATTCCACCGTCGTGGACAGACACGCAGCCATACACCAGAACATTTGAGGCAGCAACGCCTTGTCTTTGTCCTGCGCATCGATCACAGCGTGGAGAGTCAGGAAGATTTCCGAGGTGAAGTGCTGGATGTTAGGATCTGCCGACGAAACAGTGTTCGACAAACGACCGAGGAGAAGTGCGAAGTCCGCCGTCTTGACCCTTGGCATCAGCGCCCTGAAGATCTGCAACGACCGGAATGCAGTCGCCCGTATGGAACATGACGTGCCCCACTCCAGCGCTAACGAGCCCCAATGGCTGGCAAGCGAAGGTACCAGAGGGTCCAAGAAGTGGAGTACCTTCTGGCACAACCATTGCATCTTCGGTTCCACCTCCTCGCTCGTGTCGTCCTCCTTCCAGTAGTATTCTTCCACCTCCCTCTCCAACGCTGCTATCCGGTCCTTCACCACGTTCCGACTCCGCTCCGACGACCTCTCTTGCAGCTCATCGTATCCGGGCGTCCACGACCGCAGCAGCTGGAAGACCATACTCCGTGCCCGAGACCTCACGAACGGAACACGGTGGTCCAGATGTGTGAACGTTATATGGAGAAGAACAGGGAGCTGGGCTTTCATTTCCCAATGTCGCTGGAGAGTCACGTCCGTGAGGAATAGCCACGCGAACTGTGCAGACCCAAGCGTCAAACGAGGTTGCTCAGCGAACAGCGCATCCAAATCCGCCCACAGCTCCATGTCCTCCGCCTCGGGAAACGCTAGCTTGTGGTCGATCACAGGGAGCATCCGTACTGGCTCGATGACGGAGCACAGCTCTGTGAAGATCTCGCGACCTTCGGACGTTTGGCACAGACACGCAACGATGTTAGCAGCACACGCGACGTAGATGGTGTTCCCGACTTTGTGGGATTGCTCGAGAAGGAAGCGGACCGTGGCATGGCCATTGGATTGATTGGGTGGCTCAACGAGTTTTGCCCAGAGGATGAGGATTTGCTCGGCGTGACTAGCGCTGTATCGCAAACTCATGGACATCAGGTGGTACAAGCAGCTGAGGCCCTCGTTCGAGTGTTGCGTTCGGTCGTCCGTCATGAGGTTGATGTTCGGGATCCAAAACTCGAGGCTTTGCAGCAGGAGGAGGATGGGGTTGGTATCTGCGGTCTCAGCGGGAAGGGAAGGAAGCCAGTAGCCCAGCTGCATGAGCATCTGTATCGCCTGGTGTGGGTGCTCTCCGGCCAGGAAGTCGGATACTTGACGATGTGCATGGACATAAGTACCAGCCGCATGACTGCTGACGGCTGCCTCGAAGTTGGACATAGTCAGGAGACCAGAGGATTGCTGATGTATCGCTTCAAGCATTGTGAAGGCCATAGACCGGATCTTGACAGTTGGATGCCGAAGGTTGGTCAATCCCAGGCATACGACCTGCTCGAAGGTGAAGTGATGAGACTCCTTGCAGATGATCTCCGAAACCACCTCGAAGACGCGCTCATTCGTAGTATCCATCTTGTTAGATACGACTGCTGCTCGGCGCAATGCTTCGACAGGAAGTTCAGGATCCATCTTGGTATATGTCAAGAGTGACTTGAGACCCTTCCTGGAAATGGCAACATCTGGTTAGTGTCAAGTCGATACGCCGAAGACAATGGCTCACTTTGCCTTAGCCTGGCTATTCTTGTGAGATGAAGCCAAGATCGCAGTCAACCTCTCCAAGACTTGCAGCGCTGTCAGCGGCTTCTCAAGCTCAAGCGACTGCCTCTCCGTGGGCGATGCCGAAGCTGTATCGGCGGGGAAGAAGGCCTTTTGCTGCAGCTTGCGTAAGCATAATAATTCAACGATAACCAGCAAAAGAAAAAACACATACGCAAAGTGATGTCAAAGCCCCGATGGCCGCATACGATAACATCGACGCCTCCACCTTGAACCTATCCACAGCTTCCGTCACCTCTTCCGAACTCTCTGCCGCCGCGCCTGCAGCCCTCACCATCACATCCATCCTCCTCTTTGCGCTATCCGATTGAGGCCCAATCTGACACCACTTTTCACAGAGCCTATACAGTGACAGGTGCATATGTTTCGGAATGAAGCGATCTGAGTTCTCCAGCGTTGCGAGCCCATCGAACAGTCGCTCCACCGTCCCGCAGAAGTACCGCCGCAGACGTTGTAGAGAGAAGTTTTCCTTTGACTCAGGGCTGCTGAGGAACGTCTGCGTGTTCTGCACGAACTTGAGGACATGCGCGTGGGCAGCTTGACGCCCCGGCAACCACTGATGCTGAAGATGGTGCGCTGTGAGACAGTAGATGCGGGCTACAGCGGAATGCAAGCGCTCCTGCCGGCGGGTTAATGCGTTGATGCCGCCTCCACCACTGATCCCGCTGCTCGCACTGCCAGACCGGAATCGTGGGTCATCGGACATCATATGGGGAGTTGCGGTCTTCGAGCGGGCGTCTTCGTAGAACTGTCGCCCGGCCAACAGGCTGAGATCATCCAAGAGCTGAAGGTACGTGTTCGCAGGGAACGAACTGATACACTGAACCGCTGCGTCCCGGAACGACGTGTGCTCCGAGTCCAAGAACGGCGTCAGGTACCTGAACAACCCCCTGCTCGTCGACAGCCGCTCCCGCTCGAAGTTGACGTCTGATGGTGCACGATTGTGGTCCCTCCCGAGCGGCGTGAATGGCATTCGAGAACTATCGGGCAAGATTGCAGTTGAGCATAGAATCTTTACCCACATGTGCCACTGATCGACAAGATGGCGATTATCCCGATGTGCTTTGTCGCCTCTCGACACCAATGCCGCAGGCACCCTTGGAGTCAGTCCTGCAAAGTGCGAGATCACAGGGTGATATCTCGACACCGCGGCGATCACGATTTCCCTGAACAGTGTCAGCGTCCCGGCGCAATGGTCCATGCACGTCTTCAGGAATGCTGGGAAGATATACCGCCACAATTGGGGGTCCTTGTCCGAGTTGCTATCCGCGATCCTCAACAGGATACCCTCCTTTTTCAACTGCCTCCATTGCTCCAGCCTGGCGAGCTGCGAGCGGTCCAAGATGTTGTCGAAGCCGGTAAGGAAGGACAGGTCCTCTCCCTTCCCATGGAGCTGCCCGACGAGGAGGAGATGTCCTGAGTCAATCTGCACGTTAATGGTGGCGAGGTGGGACGCCAGCAGTCCGAGTAGCCGGACGACCTTGATCCCAGCCGAGTGCGCGATAGGCATCTCGTGGCTGAGGAGGAAGAGCCCAGCTGCCTCCAAGTCGTCACACTTTGATAGTATGATGTCCTTTTCTTCCTCGAATTCCTGTTGGGTCATGGTCATCACCTTCCTCAGCCACGTCTCGACAATCTCTACCCAGAGCCCCACCAAGAACCCGGCCTCAACATGCAACTTCGTCATTCCAGGGCCGGAGGTTTCCTGTGTTATCCGTACTGGGCTGAATAGGTGGCTGGTGAACCGCGCAACGACCGTCAGTGCGTTCATCGAGTCATCCATGAACCGCTTGAGCGCCGCACTTGCAGTCTCCGAGAGAAATGGGTCGACATGTACCACCCCCTTCAGCAACAAGTCCACTGCATCCGCTATCAATATCGAGGAATGCAAGCAACGGGGCCAGGCCTGGAAGCATGTCTCCAATAAGTTGATATTCGGCGCATCTTTGCTCTGGTATGCGACAGTCACTCCGACACTGGGGTGCCGCCGTATGACGTAGTTGTCCCGCTCCTCGTATTGGATCTGTTTTGCGGGTGACCACTGCTCGTCAAACACAGACATGTTGCCAACGAGGTTTGCACAGTGATTGGTGATAGCTGCCAGTGCTGATCCAACGTGTTCAAGGAGGTCCTTGATCGCGGGCCTCGCGAGTAGAGTGGCTGGGAGGTACGCAGACGATGTTGGATAGTCGTCCTTTGGCACAGGAGCATAGAAATCGCTGGATGAAGGCCATGACGGGGTCGGCGCTTCGCGTTCGAGCATGCTTAGCGTAAGGAGAATCGCGTTCACACCAATGGCAGTCCTTTCGGGGGCGAGAGCGCTCGCTATGTTGCCGGTTTTCTGCAGAGACGCAATGGTAGGCTCTTGCATCAGATCGAGACAAAACTCTTTTCCGTACTCGAAGTGCCGAGAGAGCATGAAGTGGGCCATATAGGTGAGGAAATCTATCGTGTCCTCGGCAGGGGCGGCGGTCAGTCGGTTTGTAGGAAGGATGTGCTTCAGCATCGTCTCGAGCTTGCCCATCGTTGTCGATGGAGTCTCCTGGCACCGGTATATGTACGTCCACACGAGCCGCATCATGCCGTTGAGTATGGGAAGGCGCGAAGGTTTGTCCTGCATCACGTATCAGTACGACGACCTCGAACATGATCAAAACTGGACAGATACCTTGAGTTTGGGGACCATCGCATCAAAACAAGCTTGCCAGTGTTTGAGGAAGTACGTTTGCGGGCCAACACAAAGCGCTGTGATCGCTAGTGGATAGGCAACCTGCCAGTACCGAGGTTTCGACATCATTTCCCGTGCTTTGGGATAAATCATTTCGATTGCCTTGGCCCATTGTGGAATGTTTGTCTCGGCTTGCGCGGTCTGCGAACGAGGATAAGTGAAAACGTTGTTATACATCTCAAAGAAACCTCACCTTGCCGATAGGGTGCAGTAACGAAACGAGAATCTCTGCAAAGGCAACTTTCAGACGAAGCCCGTGCGTGTTAACATATGTCTTGGATAAGGACTCCATGAATTCTGCACCCTCTTCGAAGGCTTCTGGAGGCCAAACCTAGGGTAGATTAGACTACGTTCCAGAAGTCACTAGAAGTCGCGAACCTTGATCTGGATGTACCTCATCCCCCTGACCAGGTTCTCGTACTTGTTGTCATTATCCTTGAGAATGTTCCCCGAAGTGACTGGCGAAAGTTCTCCCAGGAACCGATCCGTTACTGTTATGAACCGAACCTTGGCCAACTGACCCAGAAGCGCGGCATAGAGTTCGGTATTAGAACGATGATTCACGGAGGACTGGTGGCGCGAGTCCGGCCGTTTGAACTGCTCGAAAAACGTCTCCTCAATGGTATACCCAAACGAGTCCCCAAGCGCATCCTTCGTGATGCTCTGCAGTACGGTGACAAGAGCGCGACACATGATGTAGATGCTCGCCATGGACTTGCGTTCCGAGACCACAACGTTGGACCCATAGTCGTGGTCATTTTGTGTCCTCCTCCACCTCATGACAGAATCGATCACTGGCTTTGCCTTCTTCTGCGCGATGATCGCAAGGGACTGGAGCGTCTCGTCGAATTTGGGGTCGACGCCAGGTCCCATCGTCCGTTCGAAGGGCAGCTCTGGCTCCAGGGGCTGCTGCAGGTAGGCGTCAATCTTTCCTTCCGCCTGGGAAGCGAATCGGATGAAAATGGCGTGTAAGGCGTAGTCGGACGGCGTCTTTGGGTCCATGACGACCTTGTCCTCCTCAAAGTCCGACGTCGGCGGTGTATCGCTCCGGAAGGCACCTGGGACGCGGGGGACTGGGGGAGGTGAGAAGTAGCCTTGGCCGTAGTCACTGCCTGCGTCCGACATGTTAAATATCGAGCCCGTATGGGAGTGCTGGGACTTTGCCTGAATATGGCCCTTGGACTTTGAGCGACCGAATCGTGGTGTAGGTGTGTCCGTGGACCCTGACGTTGAGGGACGTTGAATGAAGCCATTCGACCGAGGAGTGGGGGAAGGGGCATGATGATGGTTCAGGGACGATGTCGATCGGTTGAACGGGTTCTTCAGCACAGGGTATGCCTGGTCGAGCTGGGGAACAGGTGGTGGTGCATCGTTGTTGCTGCTCTTTCCGCTCTTGAAAGCGTTTCGTATAGATGCAAAGGATGGTTTCTTCGTGAATCCTGTACTTCCCGTAGAGATGGAGGGTTGGGAGGTATGACCGAAGGGCGTGCTCGGCTTGCTTGCGAATCGTGTGGTTGCCGAGTTGGTAGAGTCGATAGACGCTGAAGAGTCTCCTCGCGCATGGTGGAAGAAGCTTTTCTCCCCAAAACCTGCTAGCGGTGTCGTAACGCTCTGTCCTCCTGGTGAGTCGCTTCCAAATCCCCCGAATCCAAAAGCTGAGCGGCCGAAGGGGATGGGTGCGGATCGTACGTCGTCATCGTCAAAGTCTGTTCACACTGTGAGCTTCAGGAACCCAACTCATCCAGTTCTACATACCTGGGATGGTGATCTGAATTCCCTCTGACATATATTTAAAAAAGAATTAAAAGAGAGGAATAGAGAAAGAAGGGAAAGGAACGAGAATGAAAGATGGAAAGCAGCAGGCTGATGGTGCAGAACAAGAAACGCACGAGACGTGCGAAACGGCAATCACCCACACTTTAATTGCCGGCCTCACCACAGCAACTCGCTCGGGCATCGACCATTTCCTGTAGGACTGGCTCGTTGTATTAGGTTCGCACATTCACCGGCCGCTGGATATAATTTATTGAGCATTCCCCAAGTCCTCCCCTCAGTTTCAGACCAGGCCCTGGTTAGAAGCTGTGTCGAGGTTGGAGGCGTCACTGTTGCCGATTTGTGTATCTGCAGGTCATCGCGAGGCGGGTTCAACCACGAGGTTAGAGACATCCGAAATGATTATAGTGAAGAGTGTTTATATGACTATCAATCTCCTGCTTGCATCATACATGTTCTGGGAACAGTTGGTTGTGGTCAAGGGGGGCAACGAAGCCTACCCGCTGGCCTTAGCACGCACTGAACGCTGACCCAATGTCCGCCTCTCGGGCGAACCTTGCTCGAACCCAAACACTCCCTCAGACCCCATATATACTCGAGCACTTGGTTTCGGGGGAGCAATATAGAGCCCCATTTTACAAGAAACTTCAATCGAATATATCTAAGAAGAAGGAGACTGTAAGGGTCAACAATGTCGATATGGGCACTCCAGGGGTCTCACTAGACATTTCACGTTGTTCTCCCAAAATAAATGCACGTAGAATGAGGTACAGGACCTCTGCTACGTACATATATCTAGTAGTCACGAACCGGATATGCTGTCTTTAGCCCTTGTAATAGTTAGAGAGCCAATGGCCACTGCCCTATCTAATGCAGAAGCAGACGGCCAAGTCTCAAGTAATAGGCGTGAGAGAACGCGATACTCGTGAAGGTCACCTTGACAGGCCCTGAGGCGGCCGCTGCGCGCTTAACTTTGTTCGACGCATTCTTGTAAGTGTGTGACCTCTCGCAGCTACACGGCTTCAGCTCCAGATCGGAAGCCCCAGTGACAGATAGAGATGCGTGTGGTCAAAAGGTAAGGGCTTGGTAAGACTGGGTGATGCACAGGACGGGCGCGTTTCCAGGCAACTCACTGTCGGCGATCGCCGAAATAGGCGCCCGGCTTATATGCCGGGCGCCTTCTTACCTGCATCGTGTCGTACGATGTGCATAGTGCCTTGCATGTCCCATAAGTGAGGCCCTGCAACAGGGAGACTCGCTTGTGAGCATACTTCATTCTTGTAACGATTACATGGTTTTCCTTTTCCTTAATACTCTCAACTTGTCTTATGTTTGATGAGATCTAGCGCGACCAAAAATCCGTTTCGAAAACTCACCTGGGGAACAAACGTCATGACTGCCATGTAGTAGTCTCAGAATTTAATAGAGATTGCCACGGGGTGGCTACAGTCTGTCCAGCCGCTGCCAGCCGCCACAGGGAAGATTGAGATAGGACCAATGGCGAGAGTGTTCATCTTCTACGTTTGCATATCCCGTTTGTATGTTGAGGTGTCCTATAATCCCGCATCAGAATCCGCGTTCAGACGTACATACTTCCTGAGGAACGAACACCAGCTACTATCAGCAAGCCCTAAAGGGGTGCACGACATGAATTAGAAGAAACTAGGGTACAAACGATTAACGAGAATAGCACTAACGTGCGCTAACGTGAGTAGAATCTATGACCACTTCGTGATATAGGGAGCTCGTCCGTAAGTCTCGCGGCTCCAAAGGAACTGAGTATATCTAAAGTTGGTTCTGGAACAGATTCTGCGCGTTGGTCTTGAAGATGGCAGTCTTCTCAGTGTCAGTGAAGAGAGGAGAGTTCTTCACGGCAGCGAGGGAACCAGCTTGGGTAAAGATGGGGGCATAAGGGAAGTCCTAAACGCGAACATCAGTCATGCGGACCTGAGAAGTGAATACGAAATGCGATACGCACGGTGCCGAAGAGCAATTGGCTCTTAGGAACTCCAATCCCGAGCAGTCCAGAAATCTGGTGATAGTAGGTAGGCCCGGCAGAGTCCCACCAGAATCTACAGTAGAAAGGGATCCGTAAGTCATTCAGTTTCCATTCAGTAAATGTCAGAAGCGGCATCAAGGCACGTACCGGGTGTTGTAGATGGCGAGGGACGAGTCGTAAATGGCGGGCGCAGATTTGAGGATACGGTCGAGAGCGGCGGGGAATGCACCACCGACATGGGGGATGACGTAGTGGATGTTGGTGAAGTTGTGGATGGTCTGAGTGAGGGTCAAGTCCATAAGTGTGCGGGCGGTCTCGAAGCTACCGGTAAGCACCAAGTCAGAATCCAAATGAGTGATAGAAGACACAAGAGAGCATTACGAACTAGAATTCAATGTTGCCGGTCGGATAAGGAGTAGGGTTGGCCTCGACCAGCTGGTTGCCCACCTTGACGTACGGTGTACCAGGGTGAATGTACAGAACCCGACGTCCCCCAAGCTCGTTGATGGCCTTGAAGAAAGGCGTGAACTGGGCGTTTCCGAGGTAAGTGCCCTCATGGTTAGAGGTGAGCACGATGCCCTTCGCTCCCAGGGTGTTGATAGCGTACTTCGCCTCGGCAATAGCTTCGGTCGTGTAGGGAAGGGGTACGACAGCGTAAAAGTTCAGGCGCGTGGGGTAAGCTCGGCAGTATAGCGAAATGGCTTCGTTGAGTACACGCGCCAAGGCCACTGTCACGGCCTTCTGACCTTGGAATACATTCGCATGAGGGGCAGAGATGGCGATGATAGACTTATCAATGCCCTGTTGGTCCATGAAGGCGATATGCCCTTCGAGGGTCCAGTCAGGCGTTGGGTTGCCACCGGTGACGGGGACCAACTGCTTGAACCATGAAGGAACAGCATGGGCTATTAAAATGGTATGAGCAGGTGCACTGTGCGTACGAAGACATAGAGGACTCACTGTGGACATCAATGATATCCTTCCGGGTGTCGGCGCGACGGTTGTAACGAAGTGCGCGTCTGCGAGCAGTCGACGCGTCAGACCCGCTGCTTTCTACCTCTACGACCTGCTCATAGACAGCCTTTATTTCTGCAAAAGCACCATTGAAAATGGAAGGGTCAAGCGCCGAAAGATCGATCGAATCTGACACAAAACGTTTAAGGAAGGTTCTTGAAACGTAAACTGTGTTTCAGCATACCTGCTGCAGCATTATCGAGGACCACCTCCGTGATGTTGGCAGGGGGATCTTGGGCGCTAACGATAGAAGCGGATGAAAGGAGGACGGAAGTGAAAAGGGAAAGGAATGTGGAGGTCTTCATTGTGAGGAAAGACTAGCCGTATGAGTTGGGCGGGAGGGAAATGGACGATTCAAGAAAGGGAGGGAGGAAGCAGTACGAGAGATGGTTTCGTACCCTGGAAACTGACGGAACCGAAGTGAGCGGGTATATAAAGGATGTCCCACGGCCGGCGCTGGCAGGCGCCCAATCAAAGTTAAGGGTCCGTCACAGTCCGTGTGCCTTTCTCGGCATCTGGAAAGTCCATATCGTGAGCTGACGATGTTGGTTCCTTACGATTGCCTTACCGGGCTTTCATGTGCGACGTGCGTGAGGGTAGGTGAGCGTGCATGCTGTCCTTCAAGAACACTGTATATTTACCGTGAAGGAATCGGAGCCTCTCGGATGAGGGCAAGCCAGGACCCCTGGCAACCCACTGGAGGGCCAGGTCACAAAACCGGATAAAAATCCGCGTTTTTGGGGCGGCAAAAAAAGACTGTTTTGGGAAGTGGCCGCCGGGCCACGGGTCCTGGCGAGCCTGAGGCTGAGCGCTGAGGACTCGCACCCGGTCAACCGTCACTCGCGCCCCAGTCGCACGGACACTGGGGAATATGCATAGGTCCATACAAGCTGGATTGAAGTCTGGCAGCGCATCACGTCTGGCAGTCATTGGCCTCGCGCCACTGCGATCTACGACGTGCAATCATATTCTTGGGACTTGAAGTTCCACGTATCTCTTATCATGTCGTTCGTTCAGATTTTTGGTATGGATAATTTAAAGTAACCCTCAGCGCACGTTGTACAAGCCGGCTCTCTAAAAAAATTGAGCAGTGGGAAAGTCGATCTTGATCCCATTGTCATCATCAGTATCTAAAGAACGGGGAACTCCAGGGAGAAGAAATGCTGCACGCAGCCTGGCCTCACCTGTTTCCAAAATACCCAATCTTTAGAGCACAACACACGCTCTAAGTCCGTCTAGTCTTGCCCACCTAAGTCCCATTTCTCCAGCCAATCTCCAGCCCTGCGCTCCTTGAATATGCTCCGAAATACCCGGTCCACAGCGTTTTGTGGTTGAAGCCCGCCTCGGTGTGGTGGCCTCGCCCTGATTGTACGTTATTCTCTATTCAAAAAGACACAACAAAAGCGCCGCCCAGTCTTGGCGTTGAGGTATGCCTTTCTGATTTTCTGATATGACCCGAAAGTTCTGATTAGAAAGCATGGCTACACGGTGAGGTTTTATTGCCCTAAGGAATTTGTTTCCGTCCCTAGAGCCTGAAGTCAACTTCCTTCAAGTTCCTTTGTCAATCTATAGCGCCCTGAGCACTTTCCATCCGCCAGAAAGAATCGAGTTCATAGCTGAGCCTACGCCAGAACGACGACTGATTGCGAAGTTTAAATGGCTTGTACAATACGAGCGCTGCGGCGCGACAGATAGGCGTTCCTGGAACGCCTCCCTGACAGCCCTGGGTACTCATTCAATTTATGGCGGACCGGAACCCTGCACGAATACAATTTTTATAACTAAAGCCTCCGACTGGAAGTCCCGTTTGGCGGGGGCTTGAGAAGAGCTACAAAATACAGTTCAGAGGTATCGAAATACCCCGTTGAGTCTTCACTCATTCGCCACCCACTACTAGCCCACCATGCCTAAGAACTGGATGGACCCGCAGGAGATTGCGCGCGATAGCAGTGAGCCTTTATTTCACACCATGCGCTTCATCGTACTGAGACTCTTCATAGGGATCTACGGCGCCTTCACTTTAGTGCTCTGTGGAGTCGCCGCATGGGATGTTCTCGGAACGTCCCTTTTTGACGTCTCTATCATTAGAGGGAAGCGGCCCTGGAGATGGCCCATGGTAAGTGGAGCTCGCTTAAATCTATCATTTCAAGGCTCGATGGAGTGACGATTATGCCTTTTCCGTCCAGGTTCTCTATTTTGTGTGCAGGATTTGCATGCTGCTCCACATCTTCGCGATGGCAGTAAATTTGAATGCCATCAGCGAAATACCTTGCCAACAAGTCACCTGGATCTCGAAAGGTAAGTCCCTCAGGCTGTTTTATTTAACAGCACAAGGGCACCTAGCTGACCTTGCATCTAAAGTATCGGACGCGATTGGAACATGTTGCACATCTCTTATCCTCATCCTGAGAACAAGGGCAGTATGGCATCAAGACATAAAGATCACAATTGCCCTCTTCGCTGGGTTTGCTGGTCAGATTGCTGTGTGGTGTCAGAGTAAGCAGTCCATGCATAAAGCGCGGGAGCGGCCGGAACTAACTCATCCCCAAAGCCTTCCGATATTCCAGAGCGAAATGGAATCCCCAGCGAAACGTTTGCGCTGTAGTCTCCACTGCGCCTCGGCCAGTCTTGGTTGCCGTTTTCGCCTACAGTGAGTGCCCTGCATTCAGAGGAGCGTCACCTTTCTTAACAAGGATTTCTAGCCATGGCGTTCGATTTACTCATTCTTCTCCTCTGCACGTACAAGCTGTACTCTGGGCATGGGAAGAGAAATGGCTCGCTGGCGAAGCTCCTTCTTCGTGATGGAATTGTTCGTAGCGCACGTTCTCACTCACAGTTTCTTGATGACTGACCGCACCGCTGTAGGGCTACTTCGTCGCAGCTTTCGGTGCCAACCTCGTTCAGATGGTGTTCGCCGTCCTCCAGCTGAACCCCGTCATGAACATCATGTGTCTTCCATTCGCCCTGGTCGTTTCTGTGATCGCCGCCACCACCGTTTTCCGAAACGTATTCACTGCCTTCGATGGTTTCTCGAGCCAGGGTTCCGCCGGGCCTGCTACATTGTCGGGACGTTCAGACGGCTTGTCTGGCATGTCTGGCCGGCCCCACTTCCTGAATCACCAGCACTCGAGCAACGGTGCAATCACCGCCAACGACATCGCTCTGGGCGACTACAAGACCCACCACAGCGCTGCCACGTCTATCACAGTGACGAAGGTCGTCAATGTCGATATAGACCAAAGCAAGGATTCGCATGATCAGACGGTGAGCATTACTCGTTCTCCTCACTCCACTGTCTGAATGCTTATTTCCAGTCTCCATATCCAGAAAAGTCATGGCTGGGATTCTGACCTCAGCTACGCAGAGAAGGCGCAGGCAATCTAATAAAGCGCTCTCAATGGTTGATATAACATTCCTTTAGACCGATCTACCGATCGTTACGTGTAAACACAACTTACCTTTCTACATTGGTTGAAACTTGGATTTTCTCTGCCATGCAATTGTTGGACGAGCGGCTAAGGCGAAGAAAATGAAGGGCCCTTAAAACACTCCTGTCCTGTACGAATCCCAAAGAGCGAATGGTACGGATTGGCAGAAGATTAGGCGGTGGCTTGGCTGCCATTGTGCCACAAGCAGTCGCCAATCAGGCTGGCAATGGTGGTGGTAGTCGGCAACGCGTCTGTGCCTCTCCCACGTCGGAGGTCCATTTCGGATTCCTGGGAAAGCCATTGCGGCTTAGTCATCCTCCGGTCCGCCCTTCTGGCCGGGCGACCAACGGGCGACCTTCGCGGCCTTGTCCCTTGTCCCGTACTTCCATCTTTCCTGGGGTCCAGTAGAAGGAAGTAACGGATTCTGACAATATCAGCCCCGTTACAGCATATCACGCGTATTCTCCATTGCCCATCGATAACGACTACTGATTAGAGATTAGAGAAAACAGTCATCTGCGGGCGCTCGGCGCCTATCATGGGATGGCATGAGCCCAGGTTCTCCTCTTCTCCTCTGACTATCCAAGCTACCCTGAACGATGACCAGAGAATCGAAGGGAAATTCCATTGCGTAGGCCCCCTCTACTTCGCAGGAGATCTCAACGCTGACTGATCAAACTCCACACAGTTATAGGTAGATTCGACGCCGGCAAGACAACGGTACTCCATTCCTTCGAATTGGCCGGGCTGGCTCTCTATAACACCTGGTATCGCAGTTCATTAAAGCAGTTCGCGATGCAGCCAATGCTACACATGAGCCGCCTGGAGCTGAGGAGGCTCCTACTCTGGGCATTACGGAATATAAAGTACCACTTAGGGATGGGCGAATGGTGACCTTCCTCGACACACCTGGATTCGATGGGTATCAAGCAGGGGGTGGTAATGCCAAAGAGACAGAAGAGATCCTCCAGTTGCTAGAGGAGCACCTTGCTGCAAAGGGGTGAGTACAGAGGCTTTTGCAGAGAACGGCTATTGATGGTCGATCGGAACCACCAGATCCCAACCCATCACCCATGTGCTCGTGTTCCTAAATGCAAACGACATGTGCGCGACCGACTTCAAGGGCCGCGCACGGCGCACCTTCGAGAGACTCTTCGCGAACTCTAAAGTCGTTTGCATCACTACTCGCTGGGATCTGATTGAGGGTGACGACGGTCTTCCAGTCACTCCTGAAGAGGCGAGGAGTAAGGAACAAAAACTATATGCCAGCGGAAGAACAAGCGGGAGCCTCTTGGAGTACTTGCACGATGGCCGGGGAAATCAGGGGGGCGATGTCCTTCACTTCCGCTCCGGCCTACCTATCGAAGCTTACTCATCCCCCCAGGATATCATTCACAAGCTTGTGGTAAGTCGCGTCCAGTTCAATGCAGGTTCTTGTTTAATAAGTAAAATAGATGTCGGACAACACTTTGGAGGAAAGGTTGGCAGCTATGACCAAGGAACGAGACGACCTCGCTACCAAGTACAATCTTCTCCTCCAAAAGAAAGATGCTCCCGCTGAAGGGCCTTCCCTCGGCCCGAAGGAGGTCGGTGACGATTCCACCACGGGCCCGAAGGAGACCGTCCGTACCCTGCGTTCTCGGCGGCAACGGCTCCTCGACACGATCGACAACTTCTCGGCCCAGATGCTCACGATGATGACTGAGCTCGACAAGGAAGCTCTAGACGTTCCGGCCGAATGTAAAGCCAGTCGCAGAGAACTGGAAGCTGCTTCATCCGCAGTAAAAGTGGCTGAAGCAAGACTTGAAGAGGAGCTGGCGAACGTAAAGGCAGTGGTAGATGAATATAGCAAACTTCGAGGAGAACAAGAAGTGCTCAAGGAGCAGGAAAAGTCGTTGACCTCGGAACTGGATGGACTTCAATCATCGAGCAGCCAGAGTCCCGTGCGAACAGTGCCGGGGCAGAAGCAACGACTCGCGGTGAGGCTCAAGCAGACGCAGGCCTACCTCGAGGATACGGATACTTGGATGACGACCACGGAGAGCGACTATAAAAAGGGCTGTCAACGGGTGGAGCAGGTAGCAGCGGAGATAGAGAAGTTGAAGCTTATGGAGCAAGGAAAGGAGAGGGAGCTGAATGACTGGCTATTTCCAGAGTCCAGATGGCTTACGAAGGAGCGGGAGAATTTCCAGACTCTCCAAGAATCGATATCCACCGAGCTGATGACCATGCGGAATGGGCTGAATGATAGCTGGGAGGGGAAGCTTGGCGATAACTCAGTTTTCTTGAAAGGCCTCGGTGACTACACCGTCAATTCCGAGATGGTCGCACAACGAGGGGACTGGGCTCCGGTCATCGATTCATTCTACGAGTCGCTGGTCTCCTTGGCATTGTCTAAAGAGATGTCGAAGTTCCACTCCGCCATCCTACAGCGCCTCAAGACCCAGGAAGATACCGCCCAACAGGAATACAAGAAGGGTGTTGAGGCCATCTTCGGACAACGCGCCCCAGAGCTCAAGAAGTCTTTGCTGCCGCCACTCGTCCCGTTAGCCGAGGTTCCTGGGGCCGGTCTACCCCAGGATCTGCGTGAAAAGTCCGTTCCAGCCGTACCTCAGGTCCAGGCTCTCCTTCCACCTCCCCTTCCATTGGAGGGACACACCGCTGGCATTATGTCCGTTGTCTTCTCTTGGGATGGAGCCAAGATTATTTCTGGGTCAACCGACAAAACAGTGCGGATCTGGGACGCGTCAACAGGCAAGGTACAGCGTGTTTTGGACGGACATAGCAATAGTGTCACGTCTGTTGCAATCTCTGGGGATGGATCTTGGATTGCCTCCGGGTCCGACGACAGGACAGTGAGAATATGGAATGCAAAATTGGGCACGGAGCAGAGGGCTTTGACAGGGCACACTGCACCTGTCAAGGCCGTCGCATTCTCCTATGATGGATCACGGGTTTGCTCTGGGGGAGATGATATGAATGTGAGGGTGTGGACTGCGTCGACGTGGCAACTGCAGAAGGTTTTGACGGGGCACACCGGAAGGATTGTATCACTTGCAATGTTGTCAAGGGATGGAAGACAGATTGCGTCTGGGGCATGGGATATGAGGGTGATGTTGTGGGATGCATCGACGACAGCGGTCAAGCCTCAGCGTGTACTGACAGGGCACACCAACGGGGTCTCATCACTTTCATTTTCGGGGAATGGGACGCACCTCGCTTCCGCATCGTACGACCAGACGGCGAAGATCTGGGATTTGTCGACCGGCAAGGACCTAAGGACCTTGGCAGGGCATAAGGCTTTGGTTACATCAGTTGCCTTCTCGCCGGATGGAACAAAAGTTGTCTCTGGGGCGTACGACAACACGCTGAGGTTGTGGGATGCATTGTCGGGAAACCTGCAGAGTGTCCTGAAGGGCCACACCAGTATTGTTTGGGATCTTGCGTTTTCGTCGGATGGGCAACGTATTGCCTCTGCGGCGTTTGACAACACTGTGAGGGTGTGGGATCCTAAAGCCGAATATCCTGGAGTTTAGTCTTGCCGGTGGAGGAGCCTCCGAGCTCTTTTACCGCCACCTGTGCTCAATCCACTTATACCCCCTCTTTGGCACGGTTCTAGGTTGTATATTAGTTGTTAGCACACATGCACTCGCTGTTTCTTTGGACTTGGGCAACAATAAACCCACCTTCATCACTTTCCTCCCTTCATTGCATGTAATCCCTCCAGCCAAAGGCTCAGCCTCGATGGAGTGTCGAAAACGTCGAAAGCATTGAAACATGGTTTGGGGCAGCAGAGGCAAGCCTATCGTCGGGGAGTTGAATAGACACCGGTCGTGGGAATGATGGGACGCGCGTCGCGTTCTGGTCGTGTTCCTTGCAATTGCAGCTTTGATTTGTCCTCATCCACCGCCATGTCCAAACCCCAAGAATTCACTATCAAAGTCCCTAAAGAAGACCCTGTAAAGGAGGAGAAACCCGATGATAAGCCCAATTTCGAGGGCTTGTCGAAGCTCCTGAAGGACTCCAAGGATGAGGAGGTGGACGAACTGGTAATTAATCACTTCTTCGAATATCTCGCATTGGCTGAACCTTTTTCTCAAGTCCGAAGAGGATCAGCAGCTCAAAGACCAGCTTGAAATGCTGGTAGAGCGCCTCAAGGTACGTCGATATGCAAGATTTTGGTCTCAAATGGATTCGCTGACTTCCGTTGCAGGAGAAGAACACAGAACTGTATCGACCCGCCCTCGAGAGTCTGCGGACACTGATCAGGACCTCTACATCATCAATGACATCCGTTCCCAAGCCCCTCAAGTTCCTTCGCCCACATTACCCCGATCTCCAAGCCCTCTACGAGACATGGCCACCATCGGACGACAAGGTGAGGACGGGACACTCGTGTTGCACTTGATGACGCGCCCTAAACCTGTTTTAGAGCCTGTTCGCAGACATTCTCTCCGTGTTGGCCATGACATATTCCGATACCCAGCCCCGAGGTACCCTGCGGTACCGGCTTCTCTCCGATGCGCTTAAACCATCCGATGCAACCCTCACCGACCCGGGCTCTTGGGGTCACGAATACGTCCGCCATCTCGCCGCTGAGCTTGGCGAGGAGTACAACCTTCGCGAAGAGGCCGAATTCCAGGAGACGCAAGGAAAGACCGAATCGCCACCCCAGCTTACCGGAACCGTCGAAGATCTGCGAACGCTGGGCAAGAAGTGTGCGACCTTTTTGCTGAACCACAACGCCGAACCCGATGCTGTCGACCTGTTGGAAGAACTCGAAATTGTCCATGAGATCACAGAGGTTGTGGACGAGAACACCTTCAACCGTGTATGTCAGTACATGCTTCGGTGCGTCGACTGTCCATATCTTGTGGCGCGTTGGAACTTAACCCTTGTAGATGTGTGAACCTGCTCCCTCCCCCTGACGACATCTCATTCTTGAAAACTGTCCATACCATCTACGTCCAGCACCACAAATTCCCCGAAGCTCTCTCTGTCGCAATCCGACTGAATGACCCCGATCTCATCCGGGAAGACTTCAACGCCCCTGGTAACCCGTAAGTATCTATAAACTATCCTGTTGGGTTCAGTCCTGAAATTTCGGTAGCCTCATGAAGCGACAACTCGCGTTCCTGCTCGCAAGAGCCCAGGTCCCACTCGAATGGCTACACCCTCCATCTGACGACAACACTGATGGCGATACCGATGTCGACTTTGCCGATGACCTACCAGAAGACCTCTTGGAATGTCTGAGCAATACCAGGCTCAGCACGCACTTCCGTGAGTTCGGAAAGGAAGTTGGTGTCGCAGACGCGAAAAGCTTGGAAGATGTTTACAAGTCCCACCTTGAGAACACGCGTACGTTCAATTTGACTCGCGCTGCGCGACTATGTGCTGATATGGAACACTGGCAGGGCCTGGCACCACTGCGAACATCGACTCCGCCAGAGGTAACCTTGCTGGCACTTTCGTCAACGCTTTCGTCAACGCCGGCTTCGGTAACGATAAACTTATGGTCGAAGCTGAGGAGGGAAGCAGCTGGATCTATAAGAACAAGGACCACGGCATGCTCAGTGCCGCTGCATCTCTTGGTCTCAGCTTGTTGTGGGACACCGACATTGGTCTGAGTCACGTCGACAAGTACACCTACTCATCGGAGGAGAACATCAAGGTACGCTATTAGAGTCTGGGAACGTCCACTCCCTAGACTGACATGATAACAGGCAGGCGCTCTTCTTGCCACTGGTATTCTCAACTGCGGTGTTCGTACGGAGGCTGATGCTGCGTTGGCACTTCTTGGCGAGTACGTCGAGAACAAGTCTGTTCCCCTGAAAACCAGTGCTATCACCGGTCTCGGTCTTGCGTACGCCGGCTCACACCGTGAAGACCTTGTTGCATTCTTACTCCCCCTTGTCGAGGCCTCCAACACCATGGAGATCGCCAGTCTGGCTGCTCTTGCTCTTGGCTTTATCTTCGTCGGAAGCGAACACGGTGAAATCACCGCGACGATTCTGCAGACGTTAATGGAGAAGGCCGAGTCAGAGGATAAGTCGCTAGATGAGAAGTGGGCAAGGTACATGGCGCTCGGTCTCGGTTTGTTGTACCTCGGATTGCAGGATTCGTCAGACGCCACCATTGAAACCCTCAAAGCCATCGACCACCCAATATCGAAGACGGCGCAGGTCCTCGTCGAGGCTTGCTCCTTCGCTGGCACCGGTAACGTTCTACGCGTCCAGACCATGCTCCACTATTGTGATGAGCATATTGACTCGACGAAGAAGGAGGAAGCAGCCAAGGAAGAGGAGAAGAAGGATGAGGAGAAAAAGGACGAGGAAAAGAAGGAGGATGAAAAGCCTCAGGAGAAGAAGGACGATACGTTCCAGGCATTTGCAGTTCTCGGCATTGCTCTCATCGCCATGGGAGAGGACATTGGTGCAGAGATGGCCCTGAGACAGTTCAACCACTTGGTATGTCGATCACGTCTCCTTCCTGTTTGCCACATCTAAAAGCTGCTACGAAAGATGCACTATGGCGACCCAGCAATCCGCAAATCCGTCCCGCTCGCCATCGGCCTCATCAGTGCCTCAAATCCCCAACTCCCCATTCTCGACACCCTATCACGCTACAGCCACGACAACGACCTCTCTGTCGCACTCAACGCCATCTTCGCGATGGGTCTCGTCGGTGCCGGCACGAACAACGCGCGTCTCGCCCAGATGCTTCGTCAACTAGCGGGCTACTACCAGAAAGAGGCGGACTGCCTGTTCATGGTCCGCATCGCACAGGGATTGGTGCACATGGGCAAGGGCACAATCGGTGTAAATCCCTTCTTCTCGGACAGGAGCATCATGAGCCGACCAGCTGTGGCGGGTCTCTTGGCTGTGTTGACGAGCTTTACGGACGCCAAAGCCTGTGAGTAACCTTTCCTCCCTCAGTCGTTGTGACATGGATTATTGACGATTCCTGCTGTACAGTTGTGCTGGACAAGTACCACTGGATGCTCTACTTCCTTACCCCGGCGATGTACCCGCGCTTCCTCATCACTCTTAACGAAGACCTCAACAACGTGCCCGTAACCGTTCGTGTTGGGCAGGCGATCGATGTCGTCGGCCAGGCGGGCAAGCCAAGGACGATCAGTGGGTTCCAGACGCACTCGACACCCGTGCGGCTTGGGATCACGGAGCGCGCGGAGCTGGCGACTGAGGAGTACATTCCGTTCGCGCATGTCCTGGAGGGCTTTGTGATTCTGCAGAAGAATCCTGGGTGGGAGAAAGAGGATAAGATGGAGGTTTAGAAGGGTGGGAGCGTGTATACGGTATTCGTAGAATTGTAACATTTTTCATTGTTTTCTCATATCATTTCTTTATCTCGTCTGGATGCGCCGCGCTAGATACAGCAGGTGATATCCTCGAGGCTTTATCATAGCTGAACCACAGGTGCGTAGGCAACCGAATAGTTGTAGGCCCACACCAAGGACCTGAAGGGGCGATAGTCGCGATAATTCGTTGTCCTCAAAGGGGGAAACGCACGGTATTCAGAGGACTCGAGTTTCGGCACACAAGGGCGTAGCACGCTGAGTCTCCCATAGTCCGAGCCCCTCAACGTAGGCAACGTTTAGAACCCCCGATGGTACCGGAAGGCTGAGGGGGTATATGGGCGCTTAAATGAGGCGCCCAACACCAAAAGCACGAGCTGGGTCTCGATGCGCGGCCCAGTCAATTGGAAGTCAATTTTAAGGCGTACATATAATTCACGCGGGCCTGGTGATGACCTCACCTCCATGAAGATATCAGATAGGTGGCGGGTGAGCCGGGGAAATATATAGACGTGGGTACTCTCAATAGAGAGAGAAATGGCGGGGGATGAGTTGAGACGAGGCGATCTGTCACCTATGTAGCAGCGGGACATTAGACGAGCTTTCATTCTTGAACGCTCTGTGTAACGTTTCGGGCCATACGTTTACTTGGTGAGGGTATATGGAAAAAGGTGGTCCCTTCAACCAATAGGTAAATTAATCAGATTACGTTCAGTCGGTGGTCATGAGCCATGAGCAATGGATCTAGGCCAGTGAAAACCTTACTTACTACTGAGTACGAGCATCTAGTAGTATCTACGAAGTAG
Source organism: Ephemerocybe angulata (assembly GCA_013368325.1). Taxonomy (NCBI): domain Eukaryota; kingdom Fungi; phylum Basidiomycota; class Agaricomycetes; order Agaricales; family Psathyrellaceae; genus Ephemerocybe; species Ephemerocybe angulata. The sequence continues at coordinate 50,567 of JAACJK010000058.1, forward strand.
TGCTGGGGCCCCGTGAGGACAACGAAGCAAAAGGTATGATGAGAGTGGGATTCGAACCCACGCCCTTTCGGACCAGATAACAGGGCACATCGAATGTGCTGGTCCTTAGTCTGGCGCCTTAGACCGCTCGGCCATCTCACCATGATGCCTGTACATCGCGAGAAGCGCCCGCGGAGCGGAGTGGGAGGTGGGAGGACGAGAAAGATAGCTTTGTGCGGCGGAGGTAGTCTTGTCCTGAGGATCGGTAGCTTAACAGTTGAGGGGCCTGTGAGGCTGATCGTTGGGTCGGTACAGGATGTCGTGTTTACTCCAGAACAGTACCTTTAGCGCCCAGGAATTGGTTCCCATCAACTTCCGGGGTCGTGCGAGAGCTTCGAAGAAAAATACGCGCCGAGGGCGACAGCGACATGGTCACTCCATTCGACATGGTGAGATGGCCGAGCGGTCTAAGGCGCCAGACTAAGGAGACCAGGACATCCACTGTCCACCCCCGTTGTCCCTCGTTCTGCGAGGGCGGCTATCTGGTCCGAAAGGGCGTGGGTTCGAATCCCACTCTCATCAGAGTTTTTGACCCAAATTGCAGACTAAGCGGTGTACGGCAAGTGTACGGTCTTATACGGTTTGGGTTTTAGGCTGTGGTTAACCTCAAAACTTTTGGGTAGTCCGAGTACCGACCGTCCAGTGACCAGTCTTCCTGGTCTTTTTGCCAGTACTCAAACACAAGTCTCGGGGCCTCTAACAGTGCCTTTTTCTGCTTCCAAACCTCCCTTCTGAATTGCTAGCCCAACCCTAACAGTGTGACATGCCCTCTCGGCCCCTCTCCACTGGCAGCGCCACGCGACCTTGGAATTTTGACGCCTTAGCACCGGCCGAGCACTCAACCCCTCCAACTCCTACTACAAGGCCAACTAAACGATGGCTTCCGAGTCCATCTGTGAAGGAGGATTCTTAGGTGCACAAATTGCACACAGTCTACAGATATAGGGTTATACATAGCGGTTGTTCGTGAGGTCATTAAAGAGGGATGGATATTGTGTACAGTATGGTTGGAGTGAGTCGCGTTTAACTTCGTAAAAGCACATGGCGTCCGCCGCCAAGTTTCGGCTCTTGAGGCAAGGGAGTTCGGGAGTTACGGTTTGGAACATGGAAACTTGGAACTTGGAACTTGGGCGACGGGTCCGTAATAGTCTCCCGTAGTAAGAAGACTGACGAAAAATGTAAATGTCGTACTTACATTCGTACCTCATGGGACATTAGGTCCGTAACCATTGAGCCGTAACCCGTTCAGTCGTCAACGTTGGCTTGGTTGGCCCTTGGGTGAGCAAAACAAAAATATTCTGACGAGAACGGGATTCGAACCCGCGCCCTTTCGGACCAGATTGACGACTGTCGGATGAGCTCTACCGGGAAGGTGGAAGCTTTCTCCTGATTCTGGCGCCTTAGACCGCTCGGCCATCTCGCCTGTGATTCCATTCATTGTGTTGTGTATAGTAGTAGGAGGCACCCGGTCACTACTTCCTTCCTCCAATAACCGGCGGATCATGGGATGTGGAGGAGATGTTAACGGATATCAGTTTTTTGACGATTGACGGGCCATGTGGAAGCCGCGCACGGTATGTAGGGCATTGGGACGGCCGCCTGAGCTACATGGATTACGCCCCGGGGGAGTGGCTACAGTGTTTCGGTTAATACTACAAAAGTTTGGTGCGAACGACTCGAATCGAACGACGGAGAAATACGAGTGCATGACTCCTGAGTAGCAAGTGCTTGAGCACTGCAGCCTGCAGTCGGCTCGAGCCGCTGTTAGTTGACTCCTGAGTAGCGAGCGCTTGAGCACTGCAGTCTGCAGTTGGCTCGAGCCGCTGTTAGTTGACTCCTGAGCGCTGAGCAGCTGAGCTGCAGCCTGACTGCCTGAGCCCCTAAGTTCTACAAAATTCAGGCAAAAACTCTGATGAGAGTGGGATTCGAACCCACGCCCTTTCGGACCAGATAGCCGCCCTCGTAGAACGAGGGAGCAACGGGGTTGAACATCGGGTGTCCTGGTCTCCTTAGTCTGGCGCCTTAGACCGCTCGGCCATCTCACCATGCGAATGTCCCCCATCCCCCCAAACCCGTTTCGCCAAATGAGATAAAAGGAAGGGGAAAGTCCTGTTTAACCAAATTACCTGGCGTGACTGCGGGCTTAGAGTTTCCCCTCCGCCGTTAGCCAAAGGCCGATGAAATGCGGTGATAAAACTGGTGCACCAGTGACCATAAGAAGAGCTGTTGAAGGCTATATATATAAAGCCAATTTATGCACCACATTCCTTCGCGAAGTTGGTGCGAAGGCCGTTGACTCTTGATGAGCGGCGAAGTTGATGGGCGCCAATATCTAGCGCCCGGGATGTGAGCGGAATGACTTTACCTCAATATTCCCGGAGCAGTATATAAGGCTTCGCAAGCATCGTCTTGAGAATAATTCGACAGTATTGTGTCACATACGAGAGATGCAGAGCGCAAATGTTGAGTTGTAATAAAAACTCTATAATACAGGGGGTGATGAGACAACAATGTCGAAAGCTATTGACAGGTGTAGGTGACGATGAACCCAGAAATCGGAATATGAAAGCTTGAGATAAGTATAGGGTCCGTAGATGAGACGAAAACGAAGGGGATACATGGCCGAAAGCAAATGATTCAGAGAGACAGAGATGAGCGAGAGGCGGCGCGTGCGACGTGCGCAACAGCAAGGTGGTCTAAGAGTCACAAAAGGGCTGCTTGGAAGCGATCGTTTGAAGATCGAATGTCGAGGGTTTTAACGGTCGAAGAGAATGTGTTTGCCTTGGATACTGGCGTTCAACAGGGTTGGAGCTACTAGAGGTAGTGCCGGTGAGACTGAAACGATAGTGTGGTTGGTGAGGTTCCGGACGTGCGAGAGAGACAGCTGCGTCGGAGAAAATCGTATCAGAAAAAAGGGCCAACTCGTAGATAGAAGGCAGAACTAACAAGTGCAACGGAAACGGAATTGTAAACAGTTTAGATGCAAGAGTTGATGAGGCGGCAAGCCTGGGGGTCGCGTGCCTCTACGAGAGCAGCCTCTGGCTGAGCGACAGGGATGGGCGATGAAGCAACCATTGTGGCGACTGCAATCAAGTATGAGAAGGGATCTCGAAAATTTGTGAATGGAATTAGCTTACAGCAGAGAGCGACGACAGAGAGGATGGCCGTGGTGAACTGCATGTTTGATTGGAAGGTAATGAAGAGAGGGCGGGTTTGACAAAGTCGGAGGTGTGTGACTTGGTGAGGTAGTGAGCGAAGAAAGCGATGAGGATGAAGCTGCGAGCTGGAGTTCTCAAGGCACAGACAGCGCCATACTTATACACCTCGGTCTTACACGAGCGTAAGACCGCAGTGTAGGGCACCTCCCCTGCGTACAAAGAAAGCACCAGAAGGGGGCTTCGCTATCAGTGCATTGACCTGTCGCAAGCGGGCGTTCGCCGAGTGCTTGGACAGGTTGAACTGGGTCCATCGTGTCAATGATGTGAACGGGATACTTAGTGGCGAGTGTATGGCAGATCCCTGGCAGAACAGCCTGAGAGAGAGGGGTCTGAGGGAGAACTTACACTGCGTCACACGCCGACAAACGGTGTTCCGTATTTGGACGGTGGCAACCATCGACTGCCCAAATGTGATAAAGGCATGCCCTTTTTAGGATTGACCGGTAGTTGCAGTCAATTTGAGGACCTGGTTCTCAAAAAAAGAGATTAGACAGTGCCAGTGTTGCATGGACTTGAGCCCTCTACGATGTACGGAGCCACTTGATGCAGAGAGCTTTAAGAGAACCAAACGCAGCTAAAAGGTTCAGGAAACGAATGACCAAAAAGACGAATGTGCACCGAGAAACAAAGGCCTACCCTAACATGGCGAAACGTGAAGACGGTGACTCCACCGTATCTCTCACACACCAGGCCAGGAATTTAATTGAATTTCCATGTGGCGCTGCGCACACATGCACCTGCAATTCACTTGGCACACGGACATGCTGCGAAACGCCGATTCAGAGACTTATACCCAACAGTTGACCCACTGGCAGATACAAAGTGGATGTGAGAAGGGATTGAACGACGTCAACTGCACCTAATAGTGGGCACTTCATTTCGATGCTCTGAGCTCATCTATAGAATTGACACTGCTCAGCACCCAGGTTATTGGGAGCTTAGCGGATACTACTTGTAGTGTGCTGACTCGGAGTATCTTCCCAGTATTCGATCCACTAGTCTCCGCCCGTTACCCACCCCGGATTGTATTTCCTGGCCTGTTCTATACTCCCCCTTATCTATGTATCTACCTACTGTATAGCAGAAGCACTTAACCAGATACGAAGTTTGGTATTGCATTTGAGGCGTGAATTACTTATCAGTCAATTTACCGCCATGTTACCAGTGGAGCGTCACTATGATATCCTGATCCATTTTGGTTAAGCCTTTGTCTTTATTGCCTCCCTACAATCCACCTAAGCGAGTAAGGTGCTTCCAGCCTCACCTCATCCCTGATCACAGTCCAACACCCTTTTTTATATCGTCTATAAAATGAGTGGAGTACTTGGTGTAGAGAATCTCTCATAGCATCGTCGCCACCTGCCCACAGAATCGCCTTGAGCAGCCACACACACTTCACCGTCGCATACATCGCTCAGCATGCAGTTTTCCATCCAGCTCCTGCCTGCCATCATAGCCTGTGGTACGTAGGACTCCCTTCATTTTTTTTCTGAGATGTTCTTATCGGCTTGTCTAGTCTTCACGTTCTCGTCCGCCGTGAACAGTTCACCATTGCCTGTTCCTCACCCAGACGTGGTCTCCGTCATCGCTCGGGAAGCAAGCCCACAAGCTTGCCAGATTTCCAACAGCTGTATCTAATCCGTGAGCTCTTTTACTCCTCTGGTCTCCCCTGCAGGAGCTGACGCCGGCTTCAAGGCATTCCACTACCTATTAAAACATCCTAAAGCTTTCCAGACAAGTTGACTAGAATCCGCTCACATCCGCTCACTCCCTCTACTCTTTGCATGGCCGCACTTTCCTTCGCTTGCTAGTACTCGTTCTTCGTCATTCGCTTTCCCACTCGTCCAGCTCAACGCTGCATCAGCATCTATGTACTCCTAGCACCTATCCTTATTCACCCAAAAGCATTGGTTTCGACTCATTTCTGCATCAGAGCTGGGGGAAAACCCTGGTTCATCCAACGGGCATGCTGAGGGCCTATTCGTAGTAATAAAAGGTACTTACACTGGTGGACATATCAGTTGTCCCATTCACGGGTCCAGTGGTAAGTACCAAATAGCCTCTTTCCTCGCAACCGTAGTCTTCTTTCGATATGAAGGTTGAGCCCTGCAAAGGTGTCCTGGGCCATGGTTCCTAAGTTAGCGGCATCGACCATCGAGAGAATACCGCAAGAAGAGAGGATCCCAAATGATCCCCTTGAGTGATTATGTCTACGTACGGACGACGTGCCTTCCAGCGGGGGCACCGCTGTTGGGCCCCAAGCTTCTGAGATATACTTGCTATTCATATTGAGTCTTCAGGTCAAGAATCGTAACATCTGCCGCCGAGATGAAGACCTGGGAGATTCACGCAAACCGGATTATACCTTACCGCATGTCATCGGGCTTCGAACACACCATGTCGCAAGAATAGCGACACCTGCAAGCCAATGCTTTGTAAATGACAGGCCACTGCACCTCAGCGTCTTCTCTTTCAAAATAGGCTGTGCCTGGCTATACCCTCCCTTGCTCAGGCTGAGGCCACGAGTAGTCCATTCTGGTCCTTCGGGGATAAACATCTGTCAGCGCTGTGCTTAATTCTGGAGCAATGGACACGTGGACGTTCCCTTTACGCATCATTCGATGCCCCAACTGGCCAGCCGCCAAGCGTATATAAGAATCAACTTCTCGTTCATACGATAAACATCGCAGCCTACCTTGAGACGCGGAATACCCCAAGTTGCAAGTCTTCTAGTTTCACTCCAATGGCCACGCAAAAAGCACTTGTAATCCCCGAGAAATTCAAGCCCTTCACCATCACCTCGCTCCCCATCCCAAGCCCGGGAAAGCAGGAACTCCTCGTCAAGGTCAAGGCAGCCGCTCTTAACCCAGGAGACTGGAAGATCCAGAAGTATGGCGTCATGTTCACGGAATATCCTGCAGTGAGCGGGTTCGATATCACTGGAGAGGTCGTAAAGCTCGGGGATGGTGTAGAAGGGTTCGAGATCGGGGATCGGATGTGAGTTTTATGTACGCATAACAAGTTCCTTGAGAGACTGAGTGGCCATGGCTATCAAAAGAGTGTTTGCAAGTGAGTTTACAAACCATGTCTATGGTGGGTTTCAGCAATATGTACTTGCAGACGCCGGCACCGCCGCGAAGGTGCGCCGCCCCAATGCGTTGAATCTCCTACCATTTGTTCATATATCTGTGATTTCCCTAGATCCCAGCTTCGATCTCGTACGATGAAGCTGCAACTCTCCCAGCTGGAGTCAGTACTGCATATGTTGGACTGTACGACGAACCTCCTCGAGGCCTCGGTCTTAAATCCGTTGTGACTGGGGGGATTGACGCCTACAAAGGCCAGACGATCTTTATCGCAGGAGGCTCAAGCTCTGTAGGCCAAGTCGGTCAGCCAGATCCACCATCCTTGCATGCCCATCATCACTAACACCTTGCGAAACATGCAGTTATCCAGCTCGCCCGCCTATCGGGGTTTACCCACATTGTCACGACCTCCTCCCCCAAACACACAGACTACCTCACCTCCCTCGGCGCGACGCACATCATAGACCGCTCCCTCTCTCAGTCCGAGCTCAAGACCGCCGTCGCCTCACTTTCCCTGGCCCCTGTCGAGTACGCATACGACTCCATCGGCGAGCTTGAAACGTCCTTCCGCCACTGTCTCGCAGCGCTCTCCCCCACCGGGAAAGTCGTCTCTGTCAAGCGGGGCTTCGAATCGTACAAAGGCGAGGATCGCGGAGAGCGGAGCATCTATAGCTTTACGGCTCTGAAAACGGTTGGGGTCAACCCTACGCACATGAAGATGTTGTGGCCTGCCGTTACTGGTCTTCTGGAGAGCAAGGTGCTTGTGCCTCAAAGGTTCGAGATTTTGCCTGGGGGCCTGGAAGGCATTGTGGAAGGACTGGGAAGGTTAGAGAGAGGCGAAGTATCGGGTCTCAAGTTGGTTACTCACCCGGAGGAGACGGTGTAAGCAAGGAGGAACTGGCAAGCTAAAAATGATTAGTACGCTCTCCAGGGCTGATTATCTTCCAAAGTAATCGTTGTCCTCGTACTTGATTTCTTCGCGTGCCAGCGAAACAGTCGAAGTGTCAAACGGAATAGAGGGCGAGTGGGAACAGTTCCTGCAATATGGCAGAACTTTGCATGCCTGGTCCCAGGAGAGGATGTGAAGATCATATTTCAACCTATTCGCCAGTGTCTCAGCGATGCACATGCCGATATCTGAGGTGACCATGAGCGTTCTGGCCAAGTTCTGGCCAAGTTCATGGAATGAGCGCTGGCAGCGGCGTCGGGATTGTTCGGCGCTCCGGTCATCTAATCTTATCTGATCCGTCCTACCGCCTATCAAACTCGACCCTGATTCAATATTTCCGATATGACTCGCTCATTTTCTACCAACTCTCTATAAAACCCCACGTAATCCCTCCAAACCTTCTACAAGCCCTCTAAGAACACGAAATGCCCATCCTCGGACTCCCCCCAAACCAGCCCGACCCGTACCCAGCGCACTTCAGCATCGAATCCGCCATTAGACCAAACATTCTCGCACTTCACCCATACCGTTGTGCCAGGGACGATTACTCAGAAGGCATCCTTCTCGACGCGAACGAGAACTCTCTTGGGCACTCTATCGTCTCATCTTCATCTTCGTCGCCAAATGCCGATGGTACTGCAGCAATTGAAGAAACCCTGGCACTCCCGTTGCACCGATACCCCTCCCCTGTGCACCTTCCAATCAAGGAGCGCATCGCCGCCCTGCGCGCCCTGCCATCGCCCGAGAACGTCTTCCTCGGTGTCGGGTCGGACGAAGTCTTAGATCTCCTCATTCGCGTGTTCGTCAAGCCTGGCATCTCTGCAGACGATCGAGGCAACGAGAAGATCCTCATCACGCCCCCGACCTACGGAATGTACGGGGTATGCGCTCAGGTGAACGATGTTGGCGTTGTGAAGGTACCGCTGAGAGTCAAGGAAGAAGAGGTAAATGGACGGGAAGGAGGAAAGGATGGGAGGTTCAGCTTAGATGTCGAGGCACTCAAGAAGGCGGTCTTAAAGGAGAAGGAATTGGGAAACACCGTCAAGGTCATCTTCTTGTGTTCTCCTGGGAACCCCACCGGAACCTTGATCGATCTGGACTCTGTGAAGGAAGTGCTGGAGTGGGAAGAGTTCAAGGGCATCGTGCTGGTGGATGAGGCGTATATCGACTTTGTTGGCTCGGCGGAGGACAGCGATCCCGACGCCGAGGTCCGCAAGGCGAGCGCGGGTAGCTTGATTGGCAAGTATGACAATCTCGTTGTCACCCAGACATTTAGCAAGGGCTTTGGTCTTGCTGGAATTCGGTGCGTCCCCCCTTGAATTCTCTTCATTAGAGAGGATCTAACCTATTCCGCGCTCGGACAACCACTGTTAGACTCGGAATTGCCCTCGCCTCCCTTCCCGTTGTGCAGATTCTCTCCAACACCAAAGCGCCCTATAACGTCTCCGTACCCACGGCACACCTCGCCGAGAAGGCCCTCACTCCCGAATCCCTCGAGTTCTGGCGCTCCAACGTTCGAACCCTCAAAGCCAACCGTGCCTCCCTTATCTCGTCCCTTCGCTCCCTGGCCGAAACAGCGTCTGGAGTTGGCCCTATCATTGGGTCAAACGACGCGAACTTTATCCTAGTTAGAATCATGCAGAAGGGTGATAACACGAAGGCGGACAGCGATCGTGCACAGAAAGTGTACAAGTATTTGGCTGAGCAAGTGGGTGTCGTCGTGAGGTACAGAGGGAACGAGCTCGGATGCGAGGGATGCTTGAGAGTCACGATTGGCACGGAGGAAGAAAACTCTGAGGTACTGAAGAGGCTGGTCGAGGCATTGGAGAAGAACTGAAGCGAGTATCATATACGCAAGCGCAATTGCTTCATCTGCGACAATGTAGGATAATATTTTGTGATGAACCCACGAAAGGGATGCAATTGAATATACCAATTTCGTACATTGTAGAGCTTCAAGAGGTGGTGACCTCTGGAAAATCCTGAATGAACCCTTTAATCTCCACTCGGGCAAGCGCAGAAAGCTCACTCTCCTCGTCGCCCCCTTCCTCAGTCTCCTCTCCCACCATTCCCTGTAGCGTCTCCCGCAATTCCGATAGCTTCTCCTGCGTCAACGGTGCTTCTTTCAACCCACTCCCCAAAATACACGTCTCCCTCACAATCCTGAGTGCCGAAACCCAGATCTCCGACACACTTGTCAAGTCGAACACGGTTTCGAGAGTCCCGAAGGCCAACTCCATAGCACCTGATTCGACAACGGCACCTACAATCCCCTTCGTCGCCTCTGCCTTCTCATCCTCACCATCCTCCACACCAATGCCAAATGCCTTGAACCCGCTGAGAAGGTGATATACCCGTTCCAAAACACTCTTCAAGGAGACCCGCGGTTCCCACTGCGCCTGCTTCTTTCCCTTCTTACCCTTTTTCTTCCCCTTTCCACCCCCCGAACTAGCGCCGGTCTCGGCTGAGCTCGGAGGCTCAACGAGTCCTTCCACCAAGCCCTTCAAGACCCCTTGCACCCCCTTTGCTGCCCCTTTATATCCCAGCCGAATCAATCCCCCAAGCAAGGGCGCTTCACGGGCGCCTATATCCGGAACGCCATTATCATTCTCTGGATCGTGCTTCTCGTCGTTCAAGAGTTTCAGCAATCGTGGCACTATGGAGTCTCCTTCACTTGCGGTCGATTCTTTAGGCTTGAACGATGCGACGACTTGGAGGCCGGCCACATAACTTCCAGATGTGAGGTTGAAGAAGCTGTGCGTCCATGTGAGTGATTGCCGGGCCGCCCAGACCTCTTCGTCGCCTTGATCTTCGGGCTGATTGACGCCTTTGTGAACGGCTCTGAGGAGGTGCTGAGAGGAGAAAAAGGTTTGTTGGCAGTCGATGACGAGGTCAACGGTCGCATGCTCCTGGAGTCTCCGGATCGTGAACTCGAACACGTTGACGAGGTCTATCTCCAAGGCCATGGTATCCTCCGGAGATTCAGCCTTCTGCGCCTCCACATCCAACGAGCGTACAAGATCCTTCATCCCTCCTGCGAGATAGAATGCGACACAGATAGAGTGGCTGTTGCGGGTCAAATCTCGGATCTGTTCTAGGGCTTGTAATACGTCGGTCGTTGGTAAGAGTGCTTTGAGCGCATCAACAAGCGACTCGTAGGCAGGGTTCGCAGGGCTTAGATTCGTTGATTCGACGAAACCTTCGAGGGCGCGGAGGATGGGCCGTAGGTTCCGAGCTGTGCTGAGGTACGTGCTGAAGAGCGTTTGAGCGAGGTTTGTGCGGAAAGGTGTGAACAATGGGAAGAGGTCCGTAATCAAGGAGCAGGCGCCAGTCACAATCCTGTATAATAAAAGGGGGTCCATGTGAGTGACGAATAGACCCTGGAAAATATGGGGAGAGAACGTACTCATCGTAGCGATCCGAAGCATCCTGCGCTTTCTTTAGCTCAGAATCATCAGAAGCTGGCTCAGGCACAGGCGTCTGCAAAGCTTTCAGCAGACTATCAACAACCTCTTGCTTTCCAATCTCGTCCCTCCAAGTCTCGAACGGATCCTCGACCCAGAACTCGTGCAACTGGTTCACGATCTTCTGCGACTCACTGAGGCTCTCATATGATCCATCTTCAACCAAACTCGCCACCAACTTCGGCAGGTGCTCACTTTCCTTGCGCCCAATGTCTTTCTCGACACCCTCCCCGTACAACAGCGCTCGCATAGCCTTCACAGCCAACCTCCGACCTTCGATGGTGCCCGTCTCGACACTCGCCTGCGCTGCTTGTAGTTCTTCCATCCGAGAGAAGGCTCCTGCGTCCACCACGGCCTTGGTCACTTGGGCTACGGCGTCTGTGTACGCATGGCCTCCTTCGGCTGGAAGAAAGGCCGCAAAGAATGCCGTGGACGCTGCAGGGACGAAAGTTGAGCGCAAGGCCTCTTCAACAAGACTATAGGTGGTCGGGTGGTTGTAGCAGATCTGAGCAAGAAGATCTGCAGCGCGATGGGAGACAAGGGGGTCGCCCGCGCTGGAGAGGGTAGTGAGAAGTGTGGAGATTAGCTTGGGGGTCGCGATACGATCCTTCAGCGCCGAGGGGGAGCTGGAGGCAGCGGGCTTTGGACTTTCTTCAGCCACTTCGTCCCCCTCTGCATCGAAACCGCCATAGTCGTCCTCGGGTTCCTCCTCCGGTGCTTCATCATCCCCGTTGTCAACGAGTATGTTGGACAGCAAGTCGAATGCTGCGCCGGCTACCTGAGGGTTCGTAGTGACCTCCGTCGCCTCGAGGATCGCCGGGAGCACCTCAGGGCTCGTCAATGCCTGAACGATAGCTTTCCTGATGGGCTCAGAGGCGTCGGCCGAGTATGAATCCGCGAGCTTGGAGAGGGTCGCCGCAGCAAGCACCCGGGACTCTGGGGGAACGTCGGTGTTGCGTAGGCTTCCGACAAGGATGGGAACGATATCTGCCGCAAAGAGGTGTGCACCAAAAGTTTGATCGAACTCTATAATGGCGATGATGCTGGTCTGGAGGGTGAAGTAAGGTTAGCGTAGGATCTGGTATATTCTCAATTAACCAATACTAACTAGGATGGAGCTTGATGTTGTCGCAAGCCCATTGGGGCCCAAAGAACGAATGGCGAAGTCGACAACCCCAGATTTGATAGCTGCCTCCCGGATCGGGGTGTAGACATGAGCAAGCTGAGAGAACAGACGGAGCTTGACGGCCAAGTCGACCCCGTCGCTCTTCGAAAACGCCCGCCGGAAGCCGTCAATAACGATGTTGTCGTCTTCGCCTTCCGATGTATACGTATAAAATATGTTGGGGAATGGGACGCTGCCAACTGGATCCCAGCGAGCGAGGTGCTTGATGAGAGCGACAGCGAAGGTAGGGTGGGACTTGAGGAACCCGTCCGGCATCTCGAAGGTTTCAAAGATGTCGACGATGGAAGAGGATATGGTGAAGTCAACCTCTGACTCCAACCTTGCGATAAGTGTCTCCAAGATCAGGCTCTGTAGTTCGTCTGGATCTTTGGAGGCGAGTTCTGCAAGTTCGCTTCGAGAGTTATAAAGGAGTGACAGGGAGGATATGGCCATCGTTCTAGCTTGAGGGTCTGCGGCCTTGGTGGACAAAAGTAAGAAATCCAATGCCCCGGCCTTGAATGCGAGAGCGCGGTTGCGCTCCTGGCTGTACGCGATGATGCTCTGCAGGGTCTCAGCGGCGGCGGCGACATTTCCGGGATCACTGGATGGGCTAGCGCTTTCTGTTCCTGTAGTATTTGGAATCCTGAGTACCCCTTTGTACAGTTCGAGAGCCCGGCTTTGGAATGCTTTGTCCTCCTGCGAGCCTTCGAGTATCGCCTCGAGTGTGGTCGTGATATTGTACCTGTTTAAAGCTGAGCCTGAGAAGAGGAATCCGATCAGTTCGTGCAATTTGGGTTTGGCTTCAGCGCGGGTCAGCTCGTTCACTGATATGAGCTTGCATGCTAGGTCGATGAGAGCGCTGCGTCTGTCATCCGCCAGACTGAGTGTGCTGGCAAGGGAGAAGATGTCGGGAATCTTGGTAATGAGTTCTTCGGCTACCAGATCCTGTTGGCAGTCGCATGCGTTGGTGAGGGCTTCGATTGCCTGTACGCAGGTACATAATGAGCATTAGAGATGAAATGTCAGGGGAGTTCCGCGTACCTTCGCGAAAGATTCTTCATTGTCCGATTCCAGGCCTCGATAGAATTGCTGGATTTCATCCGAGCTCAGGGAAGGAACAGTTGGAGCGTCGTCTGCTTCGTCGTAGGCGTCTATCTCGTCAGAGGCCGGTGTACTGACATCTGAACCCGAGTCAGACATGGTGAAGCGCCTTCTTGCAGCGAATCAGGGCAGAAAGTTGGGGCAGGAGGCGAGAATGGGTGTCCACTACAGGAATTACCGAGTGAAGAGCCTTAATAACACTCATCTTGACTCCAGTGATGAGCGATGAGCAGACGTATAGCCAGCGACGCGGGCCCTGAGGGTCATGGGGTGGTTCAGGCACTGAATGAAAAAGCCTCAGGATTCCTTGGATCTTCAGATTTGAAGGCTGTGGATTGGGTTGGGAGTGATTTCAAGGCACGGCTTGGGCAGGGTGTCATCGTCTGACGCTGGATGGCTGTTCGCTGCAGGTACAGCCTGGGGAGATGGCTCCAGCGTACTGGTGAACGACAGTGGCACATCAAAATGGCATGGAGAGAGCCAAAACGAGAGACAGAGGGAGCTTGGAGGGAGCGCTCAAAATCCAGAAAACGCGAGGAATTGTTGTTCGAGTTGTTTGTGCGTGCTCGCTAGGATGGGGAAGTCTAGCAGAGAGGGCTGGGAAAGAGGCCCTACAGGTGTACACAGAGAGTGGGATAGACCGACGAGATAGTTAGGACGGCCGACCCCCAAAAGAGCATCGAAGATTCGGAAAAGGCACCATTTCGCTTCGAGCATCCTGTCACTGGATTCGGCTTTCCAGGGGTGGACTCCAAAGGGCTGGGTACCTGGGTATGCAGTGCCAAGGAGTGCCACATTCAGAAAAGAAAAGGTGGATTAGACGCCAAGCAGGTTGAAGTCAGAGTGAAGGGCCCGTGCAGGCCCGTGCGTCCAACATTCCGCCCAAACTGGAAACGGCCGATTTCAGTAATCTCTCTTCCCTCCTGCCGCTGGATCAAACCTCCACATTTTTATGAAGGAGGTTAGGGAAAGCTAAGCGCCCAAGGCCTGAACGAGCGCCTCTGCCTGCGGTATATCCACTGAAAAAGATGTTCTGTCTCATTCAAAATTTAGCAGAGGGCGAGTCCAGATCTGCATGTGGTGCGTGCCAATAATGGGGCACAGCTATTATGGGCTGATCGCACTTCGAAGAGGTAGACATGCATTGGCACGAATACGGTACATAATTACAGCGACATACATTGTACAGAGTCCAGAGAGGTCAAGTAGTGATTCACGACCCGCCTCAGCAGTTATCCAGGCTACAAGCTCTTAACGCCTTACTTCTTGCCCGTGATAGGCGCGGGGAGGGGCCAGAACTCCAGATGTCCGCTCTGCTTGTGGAGGCCAACGTGTGCCGTACCATCTCCCTATTACGAATTGCCTTTGTTAGAACGCGGTTAAGATATCGAAAGAGGGAGGGGCGTACAATCATGTTGTGTGGGAACCCAGGATCGAAAGGAACAGCGGCTTCAATCTCCTTGATGTGTTCGTCGGTAAGGGATAGGTCGAGGGCCTCGAGGTTGGCTACGAGATGCTCGACTTTTCGTCCACCGATGATGGGGAATACGAAGCGGGCCTTGTGCATAACGTAGGCAATAGCGACTGAAAGTCATCAAAGGCACAGGGTTAAGTTTTCATGCTAGAATGTGAAGGACGCAGAAAATACGCACTGGAGCTGATGCTCTTCGCGCCAATCTCCCCGGCAATCTTCTCGAGAACTTTGCAGACTGCCTTCTCCTTGTCGTTTCGCAGCCACGGGCCGAACACTTGCCTTCCCTGCTCACCGGACTTGATGCGGCGCTCCTCCTCCTCGTCAGTGCGAATCTTTCCAGCGGCAAGGACGCTCCAGGGGGCCAAAGCCATTCCCCATTGACGAGCCATGGGGATGATGTCGCGCTCGATGGAGCGGTCGAGCACGTTCCAGAGTCCTTGGTAAACGCAGAAGGGGGTGAGAGCATGGTCCCTGGCGTACTGGTTCGCCTGCGCAACGACCCAGGCGGGGGCATCAGAGATTCCCTGTTACCGAAGGGAAGTGGTATGTGAGCTTATGCGAGAGAGATAGAACTTGTGAGATGCACGTACGAGGTAGAGAACTTTGCGAGCAGTGACAAGTGCGTGCAGAGCCTGCATTAATTCCTCGATGGCGGTGTCGTAGTCCCACCAGTGCACGTAGAAGAGGTCAATATAGTCCGTTCGGAGGTTCTTGAGAGACTGAGTGAGGGAATTGTGCATCGACTTCACGTTTGTTCCGCCATAGAGCACTTTCTGCTCGACGGAGGGGTCGCGCGCCTTTGGGTTTGCCGAGTACTGAGATAAACCGACATGAGCACTAATGCCTCTGGTTGGGATATGAGTGGGGCAGAAACTGACTTTGGTTGCGATGAAAAGCTGCTCCCGGATCCCCTTGGCCTCAGCCCATTCTCCGATGAATTGTTCGGAGCTACCTTCCTGACTATTGGATTAAAAAATGAAGCGCGTTAGCATTGAGCTGCAGGATAGATGGAGGGACTGCGCAGCGCTTACTAGAAGTTGGCGGTATCAATGAAATTGCCGCCCAGATCATAGTACGCGTCGAGGAGCTTGAAGCTATCTTCTTTATTCATAGCTCCCATTCCGTAACCCCCCACTTGTCACCGATGCTCATACCACCGAGGATAATCGGGGAGACATGCACACCGGCGAGGGTGCAAAACTTGCGGTAGTTGCCCAGCTTGGACTTGGGAGCAGGAGGCGGAGCGAAGAAAGACATTTCGGGTTGATTTCGGTTTTCGAGTTTGATAGGTAGATCGGAACGGTTGAGATGCTGAAGGTCCAGTCGAATATCTTCGCCCTTTTATACATCGAGGGCATCCCTCCTAACCGCTGTGAAGAACTTTCCGTTGATATCTCGATCACCAAGCTGGTGCTGACTGCTTGCCGCTTTGCCGCCTAGAATCAAACGGACAATAATTTACTGCGGAGAGAACACAAATATAGCTGTCCAGCCGCGTTGCAGTAAAACGCGTCGTTGCCGAGAGGCCACATAATGCTTGCCTGGACGCGGCAGGCGGCGGTAGACATGATGCACATTCCGCTTGTGCAACGCCCGCGAGACTGCACATTGAGCGACAGCCTTTGCCGGAGCTACGCGTATGCGTCCGGCAGCATCTGCTGACGAATGATTTGCCTTCTTCGAAGCCTTGCTGTGACTGGAGAGATTAAGCGAGTGTTGACAAGGTTCATAAGCTTGAACAGATCCCAGTAGCCGTAGTGCTCTTCTGGGCCTATGATGAGAACTGTTTGGCCCCCCGGAATAGACACGGGGCGAAGAACTGAGAAAGAAAACCAACAAAGTTAGGGCCAATTCCACTCGGGAGTTACGTAGGTTTTCGTTGATACTTAGAAATCATACGGTCATGCAGTACTCCCGGACGAGTGCTTTGCAATTCGGTTAGGGGTGCAAATGGCGGGTTCTGGGGATGAGATGCCAAGCAGGTTGTCAGAGCGAGGGAAGTCTGAGTGATGGAGGCTGTGTGAAATTCGGTAAGCGCCGAATGCTGTTGACAACCCATTTTCCCCTTTGTGATGCATCTCTTCCTCCTCACAAAGCCTGTCTGGAAGCTCTTTTCTATCTCCCTTGACTGCCTCCATTGAAATGGCGCAGAAACAGCCACTTTCTATGGGAAGGTCCTCAGTGTTCAATGCCGAGCTCTTCCCCCGGATCTTTCGGCAGCAAACCTGGAGTTCAAGACCGCCGAACTCTTCTCGCTCACTGCCTATCTACGTCTTATCTCATGCTATGCAAGTTGGAAAAAACGGAACCGCACATTCAGCCAACCTGTCTGTTCAGATCGACAAGGCCCCAGCACTGCGGGTGCTTGAGTCGAAAGGCCTTACAGCAGGTCGAACCGCCGAGGACACTCTGAACCGCCCGCTGCAGTCATGCACGATGGCAATACCAGGCCGCTTCCCGCAAGATGTGATTCGACACATTCTACAAATATTGGTTGATCTACTCCAGGAGTCTGACTCCGTCTCCGTTAGGTTCCTGGAGGAGGTTGGTACCACCGTCAAATCTCGCTGCTACACTCACACAGTACTTCCCCAACAAGGGTCGCCTTTCCCCTTCCTCTACCTGGGTTTAGGCCCTACATATCCTGCACTCCCTTGGTTCTCGTTCGAAACAGGCCGTCTGATCCCACATCCAGGATCTGCGGGGGCCTCTGTGAGCTGTCCTACCTCCGCACAAGGGCCAAGGGTCCAGCTCCCCCTCGCGTTGCTCCGTTTCTCCTCCGTGTGTGCCTACTGGCGATTTACATGTCACTTTGCACCAAGCATGTTCTCTCACCTTGTCATTCAAATCCCACTCGCTCGTGGAAAGCCATCGGCTGCTTTTGCTAAAGGACATTACAACCTATGCCAGCTTTTCCTTAGTCGACTTTCATCCCCTGGGCCATTGTTGCTTGTCATTCGCGCTGGTGAAGGCCCAAAACAGGACAACTGGCGCGTCGTTGACACCCGAACGGAGCTTGCAAAACTCATGGTGGCGTGCAACAAGGAGCGTGGACGTTGGAAGGAGTTGGAGGTTGTGGAGCTGGGAGATCGATTCATGCTCCAGCTTCTCTTTGGGGTAGAGGGCGCGGATACAGAGGAATCATTAACGATCCTCCCGTCGCCCGACCGGACTGATACCCCACTCTCAGTTTTCTCGGTTCCTCATTCCAACCCAATGCCACCTGCACCCTGCCTTGAAAGGCTCATTCTACACATTGATCGTATCATCCCCCAATCTCGCGCGATGGATCGACAGGAATGGTCTGCTATCCAAGAGGGGATGGTCCTAAACTTAATCCGTCAGTTTCCGCGCGCACTTCCTTTGTTGACATACCTCCAGGTGGATATTGACCAAGTGGACAAGAGCTTCGTCGAACCGTTCCTTGCTAGCGTGGCCAACATCTATCTTCCTCCTTCCTTTCCTGGATCAATGAAAGGCGAAATGGGGAATCTGCGCAGTGGGGAGGAAGCTCACGACTGGAACGGTGGCGAAGCCCCGTATTCCCGCTGGCACGAGAAATTCACGAAGGATGTTCGACAACGGATTCCGCGTGTGACAGATCCGCCGGCGACCTCAATAGCAAGTCTTTGGGTCATAGCTTCCAAGTCAAGACCGGATTCGGAGGAAGAATTCAATGCTCCAGCTGGTTTGCCTGACGTAAACTGGGGGATCGGGGGCCGGGGCAGCTAAACCTTACATGAGATCGTATAAGACGTATAGGACGTATAGGATTGCAACATCGTTCTAGAGTGCCAAGGTGGATTATCTTAGTTCTATACCCATGTAATGCTGCCACAGATTGATAAGGTATAAGGGTGCTTTCGTAGCTTAACTACTTAATTACCTTTCCCATTGAAGCAATATTGCGTCTGTATTATCCAAGTGCCAGTGCGCCTTGAATTGCGGCATATCTCCAAAGCCGAACTTCAGAGTCCGCGAGGTCTATCGGTGTACTGCCCAGGTATAATGGCCAAATATTGAGAGGATATGAAGCCTCCTTTGTTGCGCGCCTTTCCTATCGATGCAACGTCGCCAATATGCTATCTAGGCGCCCAGGCGCCTATGAGCCTCCCTGTTCTAAATGATGGTCGGAAACACAAGACAAGCACATGTATACCTACCTCAATCAATGCTGGTGAGTGACCTAATTTCTGTCCACAAATATGTCGTCGCTACGGTCCTTTCTATCCTCACTCTACCCAAGACCATAGATAAACAGTCATAAACTGACGGAGAAATGCGCGTGTGAGTTGGCCCGATGCAAGCGTGGTAGCGGCGTGATGGGGGCGGTGCAACAACCGTCTTATGCTGTTCATGTGGGGCGATTTGCTGCTTTGCGTCTCTTACTCCTCGACGTTAAACGAGAGCGTCGCATATAGGCAGCTTTCCAATGTCCGTCTAATTTGATTGAACCCAAGAAACAGTATACGTTCTCTCCCATCCGTTGTGGTAGGCTTAATTAACCTCTGGTTAAGTTCTTACCAGCACTTCTAACCCTTGCAGGAGTTCAGCGGGACGTCCCGATTGTTCACCAATGTCAAGGTCCCTAGAATGGATGCTTAAACGAAAAAACAGGCCAGTAGCACCCGCTGCCACTCGAACGCAACGTCTATACTGCCTCTCCCATTCAATGCGAGCTGAGGATGATGGGACTGTCCATGCAACCAACTTCTGCCCACGTTGACGCAGACGCAGCAGCTCGAGTGTTTGAGATGAAGGGCCTTGCGACAGACTTGGAGGGTATTGGGGACACCTTCAAGCGCCCTTCCCAGTCATGCTATCTGGCTTCACCAGACCATTTCCCGCAAGATGTGCTGCGGATTATCCTGGACGTCGTCATCTCCCGGTTACAGGAGTCAGACTTTCTGACTCTCAGGATGCATGAAGACATACAAGCCATGGCTAAACGCCGTTATCTGACCTACTCAGTTCTACTCCGAAAAACGCCACCATCGCACTTCAATTACCTAGGTCTGGTCCCAGCTTCCGGTCCCGACACCGAAGCGCCTCCTCAGGGACGCCAGCGTACAATCCGAGACCACTACTCAGGACACGGTATACCACAAGCGCAACTCCCCTTTGCACTGCTCCGTTTATCTTCGGTTTGTGCCTTCTGGCGACTTACATGCCTCTCTATCCCGAATCTATTCTCCCGCCTTGTCGTTCAGCTACCACTCGCGCCGGGGAAGCCATCAGCCACTTTTGCCCGCAAGCACCACGATTTCTGCCGGCTTTTTCTCACTCTACTTCCGGCTCTGGATACCCTCTCGCTCGTCATCTATACAGGGGTGAATAGGACCGCGTTTAGAATGCGCATCGCTGACCCGCGAACTGCGCTTGCAAGGCTTGTGCTCGCATGCACCGAGCAACGGGCTCGGTGGAGGGAGCTGGAGGCGTTGGAACTCGACGATCGCTTTGTATTCCAGCTCCTTTTCGGGATAGAGGACGCGGACCAAGATGTCCTTGAACCCTCGGAATCCCCTTTCCTTCGCCCGGTACCAGAGTTTAAGCCAATACCGCCGGCCATACACCTCGAGAACCTCATCCTACAATTCGATCGAGTCATCCCCCGAACGCGTGCGGCTGGCCGGAGGGAGTGGTGCACAATCCACGAAGAAACACTCTTAGATTTTATGCGACAAGTTCCAGTGGCGTATCCCTTGCTCAATCACTTTCAAGTGGAGATGTACGAGTTGGGGTCAGAATTTGTTGAACCATTTCTCTCCGCCGTGGCTGATATATGTCGGCCATCGTCCACCACTGGGATGGCCGGCACAGGGACGCTTGGCTCGGAGCAGGAACCCGAAGGGAAAGGGACTCGGTCTTGGGGAAAGGACGAAGAGGATTATACTTGTTGGTACGATGATTTCATCAAGGATGTTCGACGAAGGCATCCACCTATACAGACGGCACACGCGGCAAGCCTTTGGGTCAAAGCTCTCAAATCGGGACCGGTTCGTGAAAGAAAGAGTGGTCAGATAAGGATTCCAGTCGTTACATGGGAAGTTGGAAGGGAAAAGGCTTACATTGATTCTTATAATTATAACAGGGCTGTATGTTTCTAAACAGGTTATCTTCTTTGTATGAGTACGAAGGCAAGGAATCCGAATGAAAGTCAGCGTCTAATCACACTGGGAGGCGAATGCCCCCTTCACCTTCTTACACACTGACTTAGTTTTTAAAGTGTCTTTAAAGTGGCCCTAGACCTGGCCAAGCGCCCGGGCACCTACCGCCCCTCTGGCAATCTTTGGCTTCCGATGTCAACATAGACGTGAAATTGGTAAGTCGTCGCAGGTGCCATGAAACCAACAAAAGGTAAAGTTTCGTCAGGAACGAGCTAAGTCTTGACTGTTGTCAGTAAGTATAACTTTGAACAGAAAGCTCGCTGCTACATGTAATCAAGTTTCAACGTCGAAAAAAGAACATTCACTCTGTAATGAGTGAAGCTTTGATGAGAGTGGGATTCGAACCCACGCCCTTTCGGACCAGATAAAGAACTTGGGGGACATCGAATGTCCTGGTCCTTAGTCTGGCGCCTTAGACCGCTCGGCCATCTCACCACGTTGTTTGAGGGTCGAGTGGAAGTAAAGGGGCGGGAGGAGGTTGGAGGGCCCGATCGTTCCCACGATCCTCCCGCCCCGCGCATCACGGTCTGGTTAATTGGTCCAGCTCCCTGCATTCCGCCCCTCAATCTTTCAGTTGTGCCTTACAAAGGTTTCGGTGCAAAGGTCTCGCCGACATTCTGCAAAAGTCCCCAGGGGAGAAGTTTAGTAACAGAACTAGAACGCTGTCAAGGATGGAATGGAGAACAATGGCAGGGAAGCCTATATATGGGTGGAGTGGCAACGGAACAGAGCCCCAGGCCGCATCTCATTCTTGAACCACCACCACTACGATGCGACTCTCCCAATCCTTTGTGGTGCTCGCTGCAGTAGCAGCACCCTTCATCCCGACTTCATTGGCATTCGGTGCAGCGGGTAATACTCTTCCAACTTCTCCCGGAATGACTCCTAACTAACAGTTTGCAGGTCATGAAATCGTCGCCACCATTGCCCAGATCCACCTCCATCCCTCAGTGCTCCCCGTTATCTGCGACCTCCTCGACGTGGTGCCCAGCGACAACTCTGAGGCTACCCTCCGCCGCCAATGCCACCTCGCGTCGGTCGCGACGTGGGCGGACCGTGACAAGTACAAGATGCGGTGGTCAGCAGCACTGCACTACGTCGGGGCCGTCGACGACCACCCCTCCGCGCGCTGTCTCTTCCCTGGAGAAGGGGGCTGGGCAGGGTCGAAGGGAATCAACGTTCTTGACGGTATCAAGAACGTCACAAGCATCTTGGGGCAGTGGAGTGGAGCGAGCCAGGAGGAGTCGACAAGGCTGACGGCACACATCCAAGGAGGCACTCAAACCAAGAGCAGGTTCCTTTCACCGCGTCCCGCAGGACCGCGCGAGGAAGAAGCGTTCAAGTTCCTCGTCCACTTCCTCGGGGACATGCACCAGCCCCTGCACCTCACCGGGCGCGACCGCGGCGGGAACAACCAGAAGGTCGTCTTCGAAAACCGCCAGACGAACCTCCACAGTGCCTGGGACGGCGCTATCCTCACCCGCCTCATCCGCACCGTAGACCGCAAGTACTCGCACCCCCTGCCCGACCAGGGCGACCTCCCCATCCCCTCCGCCCAAATCGAGGCTGCTCTCCGACACGCGATCTACGACCCTCTGATTCGAAGGGTGATGTGGGAGGGCGTCGAGAGCAAGTGGATCGACGAGATAGACGACTGGTTCGCATGCCCCATCCCTGCACCCATCCCGGAGCCCGAACAGCGCCAATCCCTCCTCTCCCTGTTCTCTTCCGACCCCTTCGCCTTCCCCAAGGCCCTCGTATCAACCATCAGCTCTGCCCTGCGCGAGAAGGTCGAAATCAGCCCCGACGGTCCCCTCATCTGCCCCTACGCATGGTCCGTACCTCTGCACCAGCTGAACTGCAAGTACGTCTGGCCTGCTGTCCTCAACTTTACGTCCGAGGTTGCGGGAAGGCCTCCGGTTCACAAATACCCCGTTTTGGATACCCCCGAGTATATTGGCGCGTTGGATAAGGACCTTGTCATGGAGAAGCTCGTCGCGCAGGGTGGACTTCGGTTGGCCGGGGTCCTGAACTGGCTGTTTGCGGATGAGGCTTGAATCCTCGAGGAACGGAAGGATACTCACGGACACGTATATATAGACGCGCCTATGTCGAAGGGCGATATTTTGAGATGCCTGGGTCGACATGCCCAGAGAGGCTTGTACTTATAGTTTGCTTTCGGAATCACTACATAATGTTTAGCTTTCTGAGAAGACCTTCGAGTGGATCGCGGAGACCTCACCGTCACCTCATGGTTGATCCAAGTCGAAGATCAGGACAACCTTGAACCTTTCTTGGCGACTTCTATGCTTCTGTGGATGCCTTGCTTCCTCGAGGATGGTCGAACCACTTCTTCGTGGTAAATGCTGGGCCCAGGGCCAGCATAATGGGCGCCAATACATGGTGAGATGGCCGAGCGGTCTAAGGCGCCAGACTAAGGAGACCAGGACATCCGTTGTTCAACCCCGTTTCTCCTCGTTCTACGAGGGCGGCTATCTGGTCCGAAAGGGCGTGGGTTCGAATCCCACTCTCATCAGAGCTTTTGCTAGTTTTTGCTCGAGGTAGTTGGTCTGGCAGATTTAAATTTTTGCCGTATCGAAGCCTGGACCCTAGAGGTGATTATAATGATACAAAGAGACAAAGTACTCGTAGCAAGAAGAAGCAGGTTTACACGGTGGCAGAGAAGTATCTACTGGGGGATACGCAGCTGGGACTCACGACAAGATTGAGAGGGCTGAATGAAAGTTTCAGATTCAATGCCAGAGAGAAGTAGAACTATCGAGAAGAAAGAGAAAAAAGAGAATTTTTGAACGTGCTCTTGGTTACTTCCGAAGAAGCGTAAGCCCAAAGTCCCGCGGCAAGGGGGCACGAGGAAGGAGTCGGTCGCGGGCCCCGACTCCCACCCACTTCGGGAAAGAGACGACTGACCTTGTTCAATCTTGGTTCAATCCATCGTTCCTCCACGCATTCGAATTCACGGCCGATCCTAAATAGCGCCCATGGAAAAAATCCAACCCATTTTTTTTTTGCACACCCCGAGTACGATTCAGTAGAGGGGTCCTGAGACGTGGGCCTGGCCGTTTAACTCCCAAGTAGAACAGCGGTTCTCCCCTGAATTGAATCGTACTCGGCCCGCGGGGCTTTGTGCGCCCACTCATCGTCGCAGTACTGTTAAGTAGATGCGACGACTTGCGAGTGGGACGCGGCGTCGCGGGACTGTACGCCCCCAGTGGGGGCGCGGGTGTGTGGGGTTGGGGTGGCCTTGGGGGTGGCTCCTGTTTCGGCTGGTCTTGGGGGGCATGGTTATATCTGGGCGCCGGTTAGAGGAGGTTTGGGCGAGGAGGGTGAGACGAACTTTATCAAGGTTTGAGGAGGTCGTCGCATAGGAGCTCATGTCCGTTTAAAGATCTTGAGAAGACGAGATGTAGTGTTGCGCCACATTCGATTGTGCGGTACCGGCGGGCGTTGCTTGACTGCCGGTGGAGGCTGACGAAGTCGACGACGGACATCCTAGACGAAAGGATCAGTAAGGAGATGAACGATAGGGTAAGGCTAATACCGGACTGACTGTGGGGAGGCGTAGCATCGCTGCCCTCGGGAGGCGCAACCAATAGAGCCTTCGCCACTTGGAGGGCAGGGTGTGGTCCGTTAAGTGGCGAGCGAGGCAGCTGAGCTGTCGTCAACAACATGTTAGTCAAGATCGAGATGCAGCCAAGTGAGGACGACTCGCCATGAAGTGCCGCCAGCGAAAGTGAGTGTAAGGGGAAAATCTGCGATGGGGGGAAAGGAAGAAAGGCTAGCCACTTTATATCATGAGTGGCGAGTGGCGCGGCTGACGCATGGGCGATCGAGTTAGTCGGTGGCTACCAGTCTGCCCTTGAACAGCACGGCGGCTGGCCTGCTTCCGAACGCGTTATCGCGGGCATCAATCAGCTCATTAGCTAGGGTGCCGGGCTCAGTTTATCTGTGGAAGTTGTGTGGAAGACGAATGAAGGGGCTTGGAGGAACCGAACGGCTTCGTCGTGAGACCCAAAATGGCGTTGACATTCGATCGGTATGTGGGCTGCTGTGATGCGGGTGGCTTCTGTTCGTCGTCGCATGTTTTAAGGAGATAAGTACCAGTCCTTTTAATGCAGAAGAATATCCAGTGCAGTGCATCGTACTAGGGCGGGGTTCCATGGAAGGTTGATTTCTGTCGTCCCCAGATGACGACCACCCCACGAATCTCCTGGCAAGCCGATGTGTAGCAGGTCGAAGAATGGAGTCAAATACAAAGACGAGAGGAGAGATCGGCTAATTGAATTGAGGGTGAGTGGCTCGAACGTGTCAGGAGGAACGTGATGGCCGTCGCACGGAGAAGAGCCTTGGTTCGACGTCCAGCTGTGAGAAACGTCACTGCCGGTGTGTGGCGCCGGACACTTGGGAAGTTGGTAAGCGCCCAACGCGTCTAATGCCTCTCTGACTTCCACAACCCTTGAAAGGAGAGTAACCCGTAATCACATTGCCTCCATCATTCAAGGAAATATGAATATGATTTTATTTGGAAGAAATCAAAATTAAGTAGCTTCGTAGTAGAATAGAAGGGAGCACCGGGTCCACCGATCCACAAGTTAATCAGCCTAGAAACATCGACGGGTACAACTATGGACTTCCAGAATCGCTCGGCGTAGCTGCTACACCAGCTATGGGAATGGTAGGACCTCTAATGGTATATACCTGACCAGATGGCTCCGTAAAAATAACCAAGGTACAACCAGATTCCGGGTCTGTCGAGCAGCGAATATTGGAACCCGGGGCAAGGAATGTACCGAAGCGCTCTACGAGGTCAGGATGTCCCTGGAAAAGGTGGGAGACGCGCTCGATGAGCTCCAGAATGTCGATTCTGCATTATACAAGGATCACTGTTGAATATCTGTGAATATATGGGTAGTGAAAGGCGTACTGCTCGTCAACCATCTCTCGCAATGCACGTATAAATTGATCATATATTTCATGCTGGCCGTAGGCTTCCATCGTATGGTGCAAGCTTTTTACAGCGGAGAGATAGGCATAGATCTCCGCCATCTTCGATGGATCTTGGCTTGCCTTCGAACTTGCGTCTATCATTGAGAATGAGGCAGGCGCAAGGAGGTTGAGTGATGAGAGAATCGAGAGATTCAACTGAGGTATATAACGTGTTTCTAACCTGTTGTATTCTGCCTATTTGAAATTCGCTAGTTTTGCACAAAGCATGGATGATCTGCGAAGTAGACCTTGCCACTTAATCATTGTTTTCCTTCTATTTCTTGAGTACAATGACGTTGCTATGCGACATACATATCCACCATAAACCGGTGCATTCCGTACATTGAAGAAATTTTATTGCCGTAACAGTGCACAGGGGTGTTTAGTGGAACACCACGTCTCTGACGCTGTCTCAAAAGGTCCTTGTTAGCGGCAAGTGTCTATCCCGAACACGACTCGGAGCTTCTTTATCCCCACCGTCCTCTGCGACGTCCTGCATAACACCTTCATCAACACCGAGGAGACGTTCGGGCCCCTCGAACCTCTGAGTTGACAACGATTTTGGTAAATTACACCAGAATCCCAGCTCTGACCTTCCCTAATTATAGGGGCTAACATCGAGGGAAAAGTGATCTGAGACAAGCTTAAGCACGATCAAGGGACCTTTTGCAGCTTGCTCTCAACCACAACACCACCCGACACTGTAACTCTCTGTCATCTTCTTACCAACTCTTCACGAAATGCAGCCTCACTTACCCCCTGAACTACTGGATCTAATAATGGACGAGGCTGAAGACTCACCGCCCACGCTCCATTCCTTGTCCTTGGTATCGAAGCAATGCGCTTTTCAAGCAAGGCGGCACATATTCAAGCATGTTGATCTCGGATTCGAGTATGGCGATATCGGGAGGGTACAGATGGAATGGCTCAGAATTATCCGCCGATCGATGGAACGGCTCAGAAATCTCCGCAAATTATTCTGGAAGAACGAAACCCTGGCCTCCTGCGTCAAATCCATTAACATCCGAGTGGAGCTTTACGACGAGACGGCAGACTTCATAGAAAATCTACCGCCCGTACTCCAACGCCTCACATCTCTGTCGTCCGTTCAAATAACTGGCTCCTCAGGTTATTGCTTTCACTGGGAAAGGATTCCGAAGCGGGTTGCAGATGCGATTGCGGAGTGCCTCTTGCAGCCCGGCATATACGAAGTAGCCGTAAAGGGTCTCTGGAACGCCCCAAGCCAACTTATTTTCTCCTCGCCGTCCCTCAAGAGATTGCATCTAGAGTGCATGCGGGGGAACCTGGAACAGACACAAGAACATTTGCCTCTACCACCCAGTTGCACGCCCTTGACTGAGCTAGTTGCGGTGACTTCGGACACGTTCATTCAGACCCCCGCCCATGCGAGTCCAAGGTTGTTTTCCCACCTGAAGACATTTCAAATGGACTTGCGCGCCTCACCCGAAAGTTGGACGACGTGCACTGAAATCCTTCGAGCATGTCGTGGGACGGTGGAACGAATCGTACTTTGTTTGCGCAGGGATCATGAGACCATTGGTGAGTCAAGTAGTCCCTCCCTATTCTTCCTGTTTCTTCCTGGCGATGGAATTGCTTACACTGAGTATAGTTTATGAAGAGGACATTCCGTTGCTTCCTCAAGTCAAACACCTCGGCATTGGAGTGTTTTCCTACAGTTGGGGGGAAGTCGGGGAGTGTCTACACCTCGGCGGCCCTCTCTTTGTGCGGCACATGAGAATGACCCTTTCCAAGTACGGGTCGAATAATTTGGAGGTCTTAGAATCGCTGTCCATGCAAATCAACATTATCACAGCAACCTGCAAAGTGGCCAATGACCATTCTCTTTCCATTCTCCCAGATACTGAAGAATGGTCGTTCCTTGACGAATACCTCTCCGGCCTAGCCAATAACCGACTTCAGGTCAAGCTCGAGTTCGTGATCCACCGTGATTTGCAGGCTTACGAATCGGAATTGGAGTTATGGGACACGCACGAGACCGAGGCAGCCATCGACCAGCTCTCTAAGGAAGCATCCGCTAAACTTGCTCGGACTGGTCAGACAGGTCGATTACTAGTAGCCGTATCGATAAAATTTCCCGTTTAGTATGATATTGAGGTCTCGGAAAGTGCTTCACAATTCAAATGCATTTGCTACCATCCGATCGACCAGAGATCCCAATCTTCCAAGGCAAACGCCAAAACTCCAAAACCCTTCCGGACAGACTCTCAACCCTGGTACAAGCTTTCGTTACTGCTGGATGATCGCTCCAACTCTTCTGTATATTACCTCTGCTACCCCAATACCATTTTTCTCTTCGCGTCCCAGTCCCAGGGTATTCTGAATCCAATGGCGTACACTCCTGAATCTCCTCACTCTCTGACGGGTAAGTCTCGCGAGCACCAACCGCAGCGACGTACATACCACACTCGAGCATCCACGCAATCCCCAACGTCCGAGATGAGATATTAACATCAATGCATTCCGAAGCCACAAAGTAACGAAACGAACAGAAGAGTACAAACCCGCAACACCACATATGTACACAGAATAAAGTGAAGCTAGCAGTACGTATAGCGAAATTGAAGTATTACAACACACACGAGGGCGTCCAGTGTCGGTAAAAAAAAAAAGGGAACCAAAGATGAAAGGGAAAATGCAAGTGGAGGCTAGAAGGGGAGGGGAGGGGGAGGGGAGGGGGGAGGGAACGGTAAGGATGTGAGAAACGGGGTGAATGGATGAATGGGGGATAGGAGTAGGAATAGGATTAATAAAAGGGGGAAGAGGAACCAAGAAAGCTCGAAACCGATGGAGAACAATGATATGGAATGGTAGATGGGCCAAGATTGAGATATGCGTAGAGTACGAATACTGCATTCGAATCTTTGTTAATGGATGAATGGAGTTGATTGAATTTGAATTGGATGATGAATATGCATAGTAGGAAGTGGGAGGAGGGAACGAACCAGGGAGACGGATAGAGGGGTTGAGGTAGAGAGGACGGGGAACGGCAACAAGGAGGAAGTGGTACAAGTCAGAACAAGGACTACAACCCACCTCGTCCTCGCCCAGGATTTGTTTGGACAAAGGAGAAGGCAGATCAGCGGAAGTAGGAACATGAACTATCCCACGGATGAAAAGCCAACGCCGTCCCATCCCTGTCATACCGACTCATACGCACCCTCCACATCAGGCCCAAACGCTGCGCCAGGGAAGAAGACAACGAGTGACACGAGTTAGGCTAAAGAACGAACGAAGCGAGCGAGGAACAGCGGGCAGAATGGAGCTGAAATAGGCGTACGCCCTCAACGTCAGCGGAAGTATGATGGTGATGATAGTCTGCAGGAGGGTTCGCAAGAGGCTGCAAGACCAGGAGAGAAGAAGGTGAGGATGAGGGTGAGGTGGCGCGTTCGTTGGAGAGATATGGTGAGGGTCATGTAGAAACGCTAGTCGTCCCGGGAATGTCGAAGGCGTGAGTTAATAATAATGGGAGTCGTCCTCGGCTTCTTCGTACGCCGGCGCCCTTGCCTTTGCCCTTGCCGCACGGTGCTCTGCTGCTAGCTCAGCCTGACGAAGCGCCTCGCGGACAGAGGCTTTCAAGGTCTCGACGTCTTTGGCCAGGTCGATAACCTTGTTGACGCCCCACCTCTCTGAAGCCCACTGGCGTATGTATACGCTGCACTAAGTGCGGAAGAAAAAAACGCGTCAATATCAAAAGTATGATGGCGCGGAAGAAAAACAAAAAGGTTACCTTCATGTACTTCTTATGCGCGTACTTCGTGTAGAGAGATTCGTGCTGGACGGGGTCGGAAAGGACATACTCCAGCATGATCCCGGCAATAGGGTAGATCTCCTCCTCAGAGAAGGTACTGTAATGCTCCAAGGTAGGAGTCTGCATGGCAAGGTTAGCGCGAATGCATAACGAAAGCAGAGCGTGAGCTTACCCAAACATCGCGACCACAGGTGAGGCGCCCAATCCAGAGTGCAGAGGCAGCGATGAGCGAGGGAACCACGGCGACCAGACGCCTCTCCAAACACGCAATCTCCGTCAGATACTTTGCAACAGTCCGAGCATTCCCGTCACAGTCGTCGGCCTTGCTTCCGCGGCGAAGCCAATTCATGGGTCCCGGACTGCGGAGGTCCCAGTTCAAGATCCTCAGAATATACATCTCCGCCTTGAGCACTTCAGCGACAGTGTACTGGTTGTCGGACAGGAAGACGATCTCGGTGACGGAGGGCGCGCAGGTCTCCTCGAACTTGGTCGCAATGAAAAAGCAGGCGAGTCCCACCAACTGGAGCTTGTTGAGGGAAATAGGGCGGGCACTCAGGAAGCGATCCATAAGGTTGACGGAAAGGTAGAGGGATTCGGGCAGAAGGCTGAAGCGCGAGTGAACTTGGATGATCCAATCAACGAGAATGCCACGGTGCTCCCAGTTGATCTCGCTCTGGTGGTCCATGTAGTCGGCTTTGGGGAGCGTCGCGAGCTATGGGATGTTTATTAGACACGACGAACGCGATAGGGGATGGTAGAGAACGAACCTCGAGCTCCTTCCAATACTTGCAAACATCAACGACGTACTCGCTGACCATGACAGGGTCGTCCCAGTCATCAGCATCGAGATCGTCCCAGAGTTGATCCTCAGGCTCGGGCTCGAACAGGCTCTCCTCGACCTTCACGAGCTCGCTGGCGATTTTGTCGGCTTCGAGTTGAGACGCGTTCGACTCTTCTGCCTGAGGCGCTTCCACAACTGCTTCCACAGCTGCCTCCACCTTCACAACTGCCTCCACAACCGCCTCCACCTCCACAATCGCGTCCATATGACGTCGCTTGGTTTCCCGAGGCGCCTCAACAACTTCTTCTTCATCCTTGCGCTTCGTGGCCTTGGTGGCAGGAGGGTCCCTGAACACCTGTGTAGTCGAGGTCACGGTCGAGGGTGGCTTGGACTCTGCCCTCTTGGCGACAGGCGCGACTTTCTTCGTTTCCGTAGCCTCGACAGCTTTAGGCTTCGCGATTCTGGAGGCCCCAGGCGCAGCTGACCCTGCGCGCCTCAGCACGCGAGTCGGGGCGGCGATGGTTGGCTTCTCGACCACGGCCCCCTTGGCGGCGCCGCCCTCTTTTTCCTTCCCCTTGGCCCCTGACGAGCCCGCCTTGAACTTGTTCGCGCCGGTGGGCACCTCCGCCAACGCCTCCCTCTTCCTCTTGCCGACATTCGCCTCCCCGTCGGTGTTGGCCTTCGCCTTCGACGCGGCACCGGTGGTTGCGGATGATGCCTGCGCTGATGCTTTGGCGATAGAGCTTGCGCGCAGCGCGGTGGCACGGGTCGATCTGACGACGGCGTTCTCTGGGTCCTTCATCGTGCGGGTCGACCTGGTCGTCCGGCGCGTCTGGGAGACGAGGTTAGTGAGCCAGTCGAACGTGGACGACATGGAGGTTGGAGAAGATACACACAGGAATGGACGACATGGCGCCGCCGTTTTATTGAGAAAAAGTAGACAAGAGTATTGTTCGAAGAGAAAAGGAAATAGAAGAGGCACGGACGAACGGGACAAGGCAAATTATGGCTGAGCACAAGGGGGCCTGGCAGCGCCACACCTTTATGGATCCGCACAAACAGGACCAAGCTGCACCGCGTATCACTGCACGTGCCGACGCGTCGCGTAATTAGCATTTGCATGTGACCCTGTCGACGCGTCCCATTCAACTCAAGTCCATTCACGAGTGCTGTACACTGTATATACTAATTGTAAAGTTACCACCTGGTGGTACTCTTCGATAGCAATGGAGCCCAGTGAAGCCCCCCAATGTAGGACATTGTCCGTCAATGGAAGCATACGGCGAGTCCTATTCTCAGCTGCGCATGTTGAAGATCTACTGAGGGCCTTAGCTACAGAGTGCACCCGCCGTTCTCAATCAACAGTTCTCCACAATCTTTCCGTTTTCCGCTGGTTACCGGTCGTTGGAGCGGGTGCTGTCCCATCATCTCCTCTTCCTCCTGATTTCATCCGGGACAATGGAGGTAGAAGCTCGGGGTTACCTCCCACTAAAAGTCTATAAAAGTCTCATGAAGGGAAACCCATGTTCAACAAGCTCTGTAATGCGTCTGCACTCGTTCCTCGTCTGTCTCCAGGCTCTTCTGTTCGCCAAAGTCGCGTACGCGGCCTTTGGCCTAACAGAATCGGGCAACTCCCTCATCGCTGACACCAATGCCGGTCTCGTCTTCACCGTCGACAAGACTAATGGTGACGTGACGTCGATGAAGTTCAATGGCATTGAGGTGCAGGACCAGGGTGGCAAGAAAAGCCACATTGGGTCTGGACTTGGTGCCCAGTGCAGCTGGGTCAGGACAGGCAACGCAAACAACTATATCAAGATAACCTGTAACGCGGGAACCTTGACACAGTGAGATACTTAGGATGGTCTTGTGTCTAGCACGTAATGACGATGTTCGAACTTCGCAGGTACTATGTTGCCCGGTACAACGATCCCGCGATCCACATGGCCACCTAGTGCGTCCCTGCTTCTTAAACACGAGCCGTCGCGCTCACGCTTGAACATCCAAAATCTATATAGTATATCAGCCGAGCCGGACATCGGTGAACTGCGCTTCATCGCGCGTCTGCGCAGGGCCGCCGTGCCCAACGGATACACCGCGTCCAATATCGAGGGCGGCACCGCCATCGAGGGCAGCGATGTCTACACCGTCAACGGCCAAACGCGCTCCAAATTCTACTCGTCGCGGCAGTTTATTGATGACCAGATTCACGGCGTAACTGGATCGGGCGTTGGAGTGTGGATGATTATCCCGGACACGGGGTACGAGTCTAGTTCTGGCGGTCCGTTCATGAGGGATATCAATAACCAAGGAGGTGAGTGGCTGTGAGTGGCAGCCGGCGCCGGGGACAGATGTTTCTCCATCGAGGCTAACACCTTCCTTCTTAGGCACTCAACAAGAGCTCTACTATTGTAAGTGCACCCGTCCTGTTCTCTTTGCAGATTAATCTGACTGTTGGACGTGTAGACATGGTATGTACAATAAATGACCAAAGAACGCCCACCTCACTTTTCTCTACAAGAACTCCGGTCACACCCAAACAGAATGTAGGTCTCTACATTCGTCCATACCGATATATCTCACCTGCAGTTCAGCAAACCGAATGGGTCTGCACGGACCCTAGTGCGTCCCCTCGCCACAGTCTCTAAATACCCCACCAAACATCTCTCTAGCGCCCTGTTCTTCACAAGCGGTTCCCAGCCCTCCACGGACATCAGTACGTACCCAAACGCACCCGCGCCCCTTCTCGCCTTCCAACGCACCCACCTCCGAACTAACCTCCGAGCCTTTTCCTTCCTAATCCTATCCAGACACCGTCTTCTGGGACGGCCTCGGCATCACGGGCTTCGTATCGCAGACAGGGCGCGGGCGCGTCATTGGCACCGCGTCGGGCGTACCAAGTTCATACTCCAACCTCCAGGTCATCGGGTTCAGCAACAGTGCCGCGCAGTACTGGTACGCACCTGGATCCTCCCCCTTACCAAGTAGCCATTTGCCGGAGTGCTCACTCGACTACAGGACTCGCGCTGCGTCCAACGGCAGGTTCACCAGCCCGTACATGAAGCCCGGTACGTATACCATGACGTTGTACAAAGCCGAGTTGGCTGTGGCTTCGCAGAGCGTGAGCGTGTCGGCCGGCGGGACGTTGACCTCCAACATCGCATCCAAAGAGGACGTAAGTACCGCTCTTTAGTCGGCGTTCAGATATGGGCGCTAAAATGGTGAGTGTGCAGACTCAAAGCGCGATATGGCAGATCGGTGAGTTTGACGGGACACCGAGAGGGTTCTTGAATGCAGAGTAGGTCTTCTAGGATTTTCCACCCTTACCACTGAGCTGAAGGCACTTGCGTTTTAGCAAAATCGAGACAATGCAGTAAGCACATCATCCACCTTGGACATGCGAATGCTTACCTTTTTTAGCCCAAGCGATTCTCGTATGCGGTCTTGGGGTCCTGTCACCTTCACGGTCGGAAACTCGATCGATAGCTTCCCCTTGGCCGCGTTCAAGGTGCGGTACCTTCACTTCACCGCCCTTTTCCTTCGGGCTTACACCTTGTGTAATACAGGCCATCGGTGCAGTTACAATCAAGTTCAACCTAAGCTCAAGCCAAAGTCAGTCTCATCCACCCTCAACCTGCAGAGAACACCTTTTTACACTTCACAGTTGGCGCTAGGACACTCGAAATCGGGACAACACTCGCCTTCGCCGGTATGCCACTCCCTTTCTTACACGACGTCGTTACCCTTTTGATGAAGCATTTTAGGCGGCCGCCCTCAGGTCAAGGTGAATAACTGGTCCGGCCCCAACCCCGCCGCGCCCAGCCAGCCCAACTCGAGGGGCATAACGCGTGGAACCTGGAGAGGAAACGTAGGTCGAGCCACTCATTAACACTACGACTGACTCTGATGCTTTCGCGACAGAACATCCTGTACACCGTCAACATCCGTGCGTGTACCTTTCTTTCCCTTTTGTTTTAGCAGAGCTGAGTCGATTTTCACCTTCCAGCCTCCGGAACGCTCGTCGCAGGGTCAAACACACTTGTGATCAACGTGCTCTCCGGCTCTTCTGGAGACAACTTCTTGTGAGTAACTGTTAACCCGGCAGTAAATCGATTTGTGTTGACTTCCGTGCGAACTGCCAGGTCCCCCAACTTTGTCTTCGACGCGCTCAGACTGTACTAAGCCATTATCGAGTTGGCTTGAAGATAATGGGTATGGAAGTTGGTGGTGTATCAGTGTATTTGCTATGACAGCCTGGATTTCAGAGCAGCGAGAATGTCTACATACGCATCTTCGATGCTCTGCAAGTATTCTGGTGTATTTGTGTCCTGCATGAAGCCAGCCTGAACATCGAGCTGCACAGATCGGAAGACGTCAATAGACATCTTGTTGTAAAGTGAGGAGCTTACAGTAAAAGATGGGGCGTATTGCGGGAATGCCGAGTGGTCGGGTATCTCAGTATCTAGATCTAGTGGCGATCCCGTCGCGATGGAGGTGAAGTACGCCCAAGCCCGGGCAGCATTTGGGGAATTGTAGCCTCCTCCTCCAAGGAGAAGTTTCCGTCCAGGCCACTCATTCACGATCTTATCGACATACCAGCCCATGGACCCTTCACCACCTATGTTCCAATTGAACACGGCGTACGGGTCCCCCGCCAGGGAGTCCACCCCGCATTGGAGGACGATGTAGTCAGGATTGAAGATCTCACGCGCGCGGTTCAGGATGGGGTATATCCGAGCAAAGGTCGCGGAGGAGGCGCCTTGCTGTAGAGGAATAGAAAGCGTGAAGGGATCGAAGGATTCGGAAGAGGGAGTGGGCAGTGGGGCGAGAGGCGAGAGGGGGAAGAAGCCTGGAGAAGTGTGATGGATGCTGCAGGTCTGAGACAGAAGTAAGGAATTCTTTGTGAGATTGGATGTGGATATCCTGGAAGGCAGAACTCTCACCAGGATTTGAGAAGAACCAGTGGAGTTAGGCGAGTGGAACGACTCGGAAACGCCGTCAGAGAAGTGTAGGTCCAGGTCGATGTACATTATCCGTGGTTTGGGGATGTCTGGAGTGGGTCTCTTCAGGGGGAGGAGGGCTAGCGTGCAGTCCGCAACATAGCAGAACCCTGAGGCTTTAGACTTGCGAGCGTGGTGCCTGCATAAGAAATAAGCGCCCAATACATAATGGGAAGTGATCAAAAATCAAGCGCACCTGCCCCCATCCCAAGCTATCGCCACCTCTGCAAACCCTGTTTTCAGTGTCTCTGCGGCTGTGAGGGTAGCGCCTCCGACGAGCTGCACGTAGTCCGAGAGCCCCGGGAATATTGGGCAATCCTAAGCGCCAGCATCAGCGACAGTCGCCGATTGTCTTGACACCGGACTGTTAACTTGCATCTTCTAGACCAAATTCAAGAGCAAGAAGTCGGTTCGATTCGGAGTCTTCCAGTTGGGCCTTTTGCTGGGAGCTGGCATCCAAGATGAAGTCGAGATAGTCTTTGCTGTGGTACGTGGAGAGTGCTTGACGCGTCGCGCGGCTCGGATTGACGACCTGTATTCGTCTCGGGCGTGTGGGGTTGTCTTTAAGAATTCCCAGTGCATTGATTAGCGAGTGCACCATAATAGCCCGATTGCGATTGGAGGGCAGCAACGACGATAGCTAAAGGATGATGAGGCGTATGGAGAGCTCGGAACGTGGTTTGGCCGTACCTTTGCCAATTCTCCTGACGCGACATACGCAACCTTCCCTCGAATATCCTCTACCCCGTCCATACTGGTCATTTTGAACGAAGATCTGCTCGTAAGTGTTGTTGTCGTCGTTGAGGACAAGGTTCGTTCAAACTCCGCCCGCGTCGACCAGCCCTATTCCGGCATCGTTCCATGCGATGCCGAGCGCCTTTCTCTATTATCACGACCACCACCTCATAACGACAATGTGTTAGGAATACCGCGAGAATGTCACTGATCAGTGATACAGAGTACGTCTGCGAAACTCCTATTCCTTCTATCGCTTACCAGTCAACAGCTATCTCATCCACCAACTGCGGTTGTCCTACCTGCGCGACGTCGAGGACCTCTATGGACCCCGCATTATAACTCTCGACCAAGCGTACCAGGCCAACCCATACATCCTCGCCTCGGGGCTCGCTGATCAGGAACGATGGCCAGAACTGAACGTGCCAAGCAGCCCGCAGCTGAGCGAGGACGAGGAGGGCACGGAGAACGCATCTGGCTTCCCCGGGGCCCGGCTCAAGTACACTCAGACGATCATGGGCGGGAAATCGGGCGGGCTGGGACTGCGAGTGCACGGGAAGCGAATGTCGACGTCGAAACGCATGTCATATCTACAACGAAAGGCCGCCGAAACACTCGAGGAGTCCACGCCAGCGACCAAGGTTTCCAATCTCGTTTCGACGGGGGCGCCGCCTACTCAGCAGGGGACGCTCAGCACATCGGCACCGCCAGTGGCTAGCAGCATGGTGAAGCCAGGCGATGGGTGGGTCAAGGTGGACCACGATGGGGACAAGAGGCCGGACTCGCCTGCTGTTAACGTGCAGATTCAGCTGGCGACGGCACCTGAGGAAGCGCCAGTGACGAAGGTCGTCCAGTTTGTGCCGAAGTTCTCGAAGGAGGTGGAAGCCAGGCGGCAGATGCGAATGGCCGCGAGGCGTGGACCAGGTGGGGCACCACCACCTCCGTCGAACAAACCACTCAGCTTCGACACATCGTCGGAGGAGGAAGAGGACGAGGAAGAAGAGGAGGGAGAGGGCTCGGGTGGCTCATCGGAGGAAAGCTTTGGGGAGGAAGACGCCGGGGACAGCAGTATGGACGAGGGAGACGAGTTTGACCCTGAATTTGCAGCGACACGGACGGGCGATAGTGCCTCTGACGTGAATTCTATCATGTCCGGCAACAGCTCCATGCCAGACTCCGCCTCCCACCCCCACCAATACCGGGCACGCCCTCGCCTTAGCCCTGTCTCAGAGCACCACAAACGTCGGGCAACCTCACGGACTCGCCCTGCGGAACTAGCGCTCGTACCGGGGCCTCGATCGGAATCCGATATCCCTCAGTCAAAGAAGTCAGGAAACACTATGGCGCGGAGTAAGAGCGACGGGCCCCCACAATCCGCAAGGCATGCACCTAGCTCGTCTGTATCTGAATCTATGTTCGCTCGAAAGAAACCTCCACCCGCCAAACCCCAAAAGTCCGCCCTCTCGTCGATGATGGCCTTGTCGAGCGGATCCTCGAACCCCTTTTCGGAGTTATACGCGGCGATATCAGGGCGGGGGCAGTCGCTTTCTACCACTATCAATGTTTTCTTCCCCCACGCGACTCGGCCAGCCGGCAAGCCGATGGAACTGACCATCCGGAAAGACGCCACCGTCGAGGAGGTTGTTGGCTTTGCTCTCTGGAGCTACTGGGAGGAGGACTGGCAGCCCCGGCTCGACGAAGGGCTGGGTGAAGACGATCCGAGACGAGATCATAAGCTATCTGCGGTGGGCTGGGTGCTGAGGATAGCTGAGGACGATGGTGAGCCGGACGACGACTTCCCGCCCCCGGATCGGATGGGCAAAATCTCGAAGTTCAACTCAGATGCCTACGCGATCTTGGAGGCTACCCCGAGCCAGATGGCGCAGAACGAAATTTTGGAGAGTAAGATCCAAAGGAGGCCTTCAAGAACGATGACCAGCAAGAAACCCGAGAAGTTGACTGTCCCAGCGGCTGGGGCAGCGATACCTTCGCAACCGAGTGCTTTACCAGCGTCGTACGCCGCGTCTACTTTGAGCTCGGTACCTTTGTCCACGTCTCTTGGACCAAGCTCGAGTCATGGGCCTCAGATTTTCTTGAGGATTCGGGTGGAAGACAATGCCGATGAGGTGCACATCCTGACGACCATCCCTGTGTACGTCTCTTTCTCCTTTCTTTGATCAAAAAGTATTGACGAGCTTGCCAACTATAGGTCGGCTGGGATGTATCTCCAGGAAGCGCTAGAAATGGTTTGTCGAAGACGAAAGGGATTAAACCCCAAAGACTATGCGCTCGTCCTCAAATTGCGAGAGTCACACATCCAGGTTCCACTCGACAGAACCGTCGCGAGTTTGCAAGGCAACAGAGAGCTGCTGTTGATCCAGAAGGACCGACTGCACAAGCTGGGCAATTTGTCCAAGGAGATCCGCACAACGGACCCGAACGCGTCGATATTCAAGCACATGAGTGAGACGCCTGAACAGCAGTACTCGAGCGTTCTGGACTACACTGCTGCGTACAAGGTACGCCTTTTCGTACGGCCCGTCTTGTGGTGGATCCAGGCTGATGATATTGCTGCAGAAATATAATGTGTATCGCAAGATACCAATGCTTGTTACGCGCCAGGAGCGAATTCTTGCAATCGACGGAGTCTACATTCACGTATGTGTTTTTGACATACCTTCTATCTCTATCTCATAACCCGTCCTCTAGATTATGCCCTCAGCGAACAAAGCGAAAGCCGTGTTCGACCACGGCAAAACTGCTTCATATCATATCAAAAGCATCGCTGACTGTCAACAGAGCCAGAAGAGCAGTGCTTTCAAGCTGGTTCTGAACCGTGCGTCGGGGAATAAGCGGTATGATTTCGAGGCAGAGAGCCCTAAGCTTGCCGGTGCGTTTCGCTGCTGTGGTTCGAATCAATTTACTAAGTCCTGTGCGATGTTAGCTGAACTCGTACATACAATTCGGAGTCTGAAGGCCGCTCTGGAGCGCTCAGGAACCGTAAATAGATCGAGGAGGAGCCGGCAGGTCGTCTGAAACATGGCTCTGTTTTTGCCTTCACCTTGCAGCTTGCTACCTTCCGTGTTTTGCTTCCCCTTCCTTGTCACATAACTATACCCACTTTCCTTCCATTGCAAGCGGCTAGAACCTCTCTTATCCGTACTGTATTGTCAAGTGTAAATCATGGCTGGATGGGCTTGTTAACCCTTGTATATGTCTTGTATCCACGGCCCCTGAGCACCGAACCTGTTTTCTGTACGCTGTAATTTATCGTGCTGTTCTTTTTACGGAAGTATGTAAGTATGAATGTCTTGAGGGCACGTAGACACAGCTTACTCCTACCCTTATTGAAAGCACACATATCAGACGCCCAATTGACATGAGGAAAGGTAAGTTGTCATTAACGCATTGAGAGGTCTATGTTTTCAACTAATAAAACGACGTAAGACCCAGTCAGGTGGAAGGATAAGATAGGGATGGCGTTTGAGCTCCGAGGCACTTGGTGGTACGCTAACAAAACCTTCCCACTTTCGGTGTCTAGGAAACCCCGAAAAGCCTGTTGTTAAAGCTACGTATTTACGACCGCAGGGGCAGGTTTATTCAGGAACAACGGTCCATCCCACGTGCTAATCATACAACCTACAGTCAGTAATATACATACAAAAGCGCATAGCGCCAATAGAACGGGGTATTACTACATACAAAGTCCAAAGTCCAAGCGTCCCCGATGTCTTTCCCAGCCTACAGCCATACATCACACATACGAGCGCTCCGGCATCTGCACACTATCAAAGGGTGCCGCGCTCTTTGACAACTGGGGGAGGTACGCGCGAACATCCATCGGTGAGGCTGCATCAGCATCGGACGATGTCTCGCGCGTCTGGACGTAGTACACCTTGCCCGGCTCAATGAGGTCGAACGGTTCCTCCTTCTCATTGTGCGTGAAGACTTCTTTTGTAAAGTTTTGCGAAGCGAGGGTGGCTTCAGCGTATACTGTAAGCTCAGTGAGTATTCTGATATATTCCACAGCTACATGGGAGGGGATCGAGGAATAGTCGAAACGAATAGAATGGAGAGAATGAAAGACGGAGAGAAAGAAAGAAGATATTGAAGAACAGGAAGGACGTACGGTACTCTGCATGCCCCTTCCCGAAGTTGAGGCGGCAGATGCCGCCAAGGAGCATGCTCGCGGTGAGGAGGACGAGGGAGGAGACGGTAAAGCATCCAAGGAAAGGCCATTGTGTGAAGGTCCTACAAAAAGTGACAGGATTGTTAGTATGGAGGGCAGTGTAGAGTGGGTGACATAGCGGAGGTCACACAGGGGAGGAGGGGGCGACGTACCACCTATACACAATAGAGTAAAACATGACACTCCACCCAATAATGAAGATAAGGCCGATAACAAGGAAGGCGATGGTGAACACCTTCTTCTCGCGCTTGATGGCGTACCAACCCTGTCATCGACCCTTCAGTACTATGTGCGCAGAAGAGTGGGGAGGGTATCATACCATTATGATCCATGGGAGGAGCAGCTATACGCACATAAATGTAAGTTATTTCCCATATATTCGGCGTATAACTTAGAAAATAGCGAGACGGAGAAAAGATGGGGAAGGAAATGGAGGGACGTACCACTGCACTGGTAATAAACACGGCGATGTACTCGGGCGTGTGCACGGAGATCTTCGCGATGGCGGTATTGAGGAGGACGTCAATCCACATGGACATTCCTGCAACGAGAATGAAGACTTCAAGCTGCAGGCAAGCAAGGAGGGCGAGGAAGAACTGCGTGGTGGATACCAGGTTCAGTTTATAAGGTAAATCAAAGAATTAGCGGGTGCGTACCTTGTTGATACGCTGGATGTGGGGTGGTGCGCCAACGCATTTGAATGCTTGTGAGCTGTACGTCTGAGGGTCCTTTAAGTTAGAATAAATTTGAGAGGGGAGAGGGGGTGCATACCCTGAGGAGGATGAGGGAAAGGTATACCGCGATGAAGAGCGCAACAACGGTAAGGACCATATCTGCGATCTATTTGCAGTGCACAAGTGTTAGTGGGTATGTGGATAGAGCGATGCTGATTGCTCACCTGGATTGGGAGCCGTTTCGCGAAATAGGGGGTGAAGACGTCGAGGGAGCAGGGCGTGCCGGGACTGGCAAGAAGCTCGGTGAAGGTGGCCTCATCGTACTTAGCGCGCCAAACGGCGTAGATGGACCATGCAGTGACGAGTATGCGGGTTATGACGACGGACAGGCTGTGAGAGGAAGGAATCAAGATTTAGGCGTTGAGAATGGGTGCTGACTGTGGTAGTGATGATGATTGGGGATGGCAGGCAGACGTACATGTGAGGGACGGAGTCGTTGGCGACCGCGAAGACGGAGATGCCGAACAGCCAGAACTGGAGGGCGACGAAGGTGATGTCTTCTCTCTGGAAGTTCGTCAATCTGTTGAAGTTGATCGACAGACAATGGTTAGTTCGTTGCGCGGGTTCTGTTGATGGGCGCTTATCATGCTTCTTGATCATGTAAGCGCAATCTCACCTCTGTTGGGGGTGCACGAGGGTCTGGACGCATTGCCTGCTGAGGAAGATAGCGCCTGGGGCAGAGGACTGCAGAATGACGTTGCCCTTGGAGTCGATGACCGGGCTCACGGTGACGCTGGGCGAGCTGTGCCAGTCGAACACTCTCTGATATCAGAAGGGTGTCAGTGTGTATCAGTGGATGTAAGGGTTGCCACGCACCGTGGACTATGAGCGGCCGGGCGGGGGAGGTGAGAAAGTAGATTGCAAGGAGAGTCAAGGAGACACGAACTTGGTTGTTTGAATTGGCATCGATGGTTGAGTTGAAGACCGTCGTGCAGGGGTAGGTTGCCTGGTGTCCGTAGGGAATGTCTGAGCAGATTTGGAGGTGCAGGCTCCCGGAGTCGCCCTCGAGGAAGGTGGTGTTTTGGGCGGGGATCGTCCCAGCGGAAACGACGGCGTTGAGGAAGGAGCGTTGATCGTGGTCGATGCTGAAGAGGAACGACTGGATGATTCCTTGCGTGAGGCAGT
Source organism: Ephemerocybe angulata (assembly GCA_013368325.1). Taxonomy (NCBI): domain Eukaryota; kingdom Fungi; phylum Basidiomycota; class Agaricomycetes; order Agaricales; family Psathyrellaceae; genus Ephemerocybe; species Ephemerocybe angulata. The sequence goes on from JAACJK010000058.1 coordinate 92,588, forward strand.
GGAGCAGGCTGAAGACGAAGAAGAGCGTCGTGAACCGCGTGAGGGTGATGCGCGAGTACTGCTGCCTAATTAGCGCCGGGTACAGTTCGACGCGAAGAGTAGCACTCACGACCGAGGCACACCACGTTTTGAATTCCATAACGAACGAACGTGAAGAGGGACCTGCCCAAGAATTGAAAATGAGAGGAGGATGGAAGGGGGCCTGCTGAGTTTACATCCAGTTTGCAGGACTATGTATGTCACGGCCCCATAGAAACCGAGGAAGTGCTTTGATGTCGTTATCATTTATGTTATTGATGCCGGTAAAAGTTTCCTTCCCGCCACGATGATCCGCATCCCCCGCCTGCTTTCTCGCTGCCCCCGCCGCCCTTTCTCCACCATCTCCGTGGGCTCGCAGGTCTCTGCGTCTGTCCTTGCAGAGACAGAGGACATCGCCACTGTCAGCCGCCTCCTCACCGTTGTCCGTGCGTCATTTCCACCCTATTTATACTCAAATGAATTCATATTGAGCGTCAGGACAACGCTCCAACCCCGCGTACCACAAGTACGTACCTTTCCTCTCATGAAACGCACTTCGACTGAAAATACATTCAGTGTTATGCCCATGCGCGATAATGCGTTGTGGTCCGAGTCCGTGCTTAAGCTGAAAGAAGCTGCCACAAGCACTAGTGCTCCAACAACCTCGAGCGACGAGGAGAAGGTCGTCCCTCGCAGGATGCACGATTCTTACGCGGAACTCGTCCTGCCGTTCGCCTCCGACGTCGCCGTTCTCGAGCAGTACATCAACGCCACCGGTGGGATCCGGACGGGAAAGTGCGTACACCGGCGCCTATCTTATCTTCTTCCAAACTTACGAATAGCCATGTAGGATTATGGAGAACCTGGACTCCCTCGCAGGCTCAATCGCGTACAAGCACATGTTGGGACCTGGTGTCGAGTCCCTTGGGCCCATTGAAACGAGGGGATACTACATAGTTACCGCCTCTGTCGATCGGTGAGCACAAACATTCCCTTCTCCAGAGGGTTAACGTAACGTTCAAAGAACCTGAGTATAGCCTCGACATGCTGTCCCCGCTCGACCCCAAGCGCGATCTGCGCCTGAGTGGCCAGGTCATCTACACGGGGCGCAGCTCAATGGAAGTCGTGCTCAAGATGGAGTCGATTGGGTCGGGCAAGCCTGACGATACGGTCATGATAGGTGCGCTTCCATTTGTCACTGCGATTCTGGATATATTCATATTGTACTGACGTTTGAAATTCAGGCCGCTTCTCGATGGTATGCCGCAATGCTGTGACGCATAAATCACATAAAGTCAACCCCCTCATCATCTCGACGCCCGAAGAGCGCGCCCTCTACTCTCTCGGTGAACGTAGGTCTACGTTTCACTTTGCTCCTATCATTTTGCTTCCGACTAACCCGCCATAGACATGAAAGGCCGCCGGCAACTTTCAGCCGCCCAGTCACTTACGCAAGTTCCCCCAACCTCAGACGAGGCCGCTCAGTTGCACGCATTCTATCTCAGCCACGGCCGGGACACCCTCCCCTCTGCTCTCGCCAAACCAACCGCAGATGCAACTGCAAACGTGAAGTTTGACACAGCGCCGCAGAAGGAACGCGTATGGATGGGAGACACAGTGCTGGCGAAGACGCTGCTCATGTTTCCGCAGGAGAGAAAGTAAGTGCGTTCTTCATTTGAGTTTTCGGTGGTGGCTTATAAGGTTTCAGTGTGCACCAAAAGGTGTTTGGCGGGTATTTGATGCGATTGGCTTATGAGGTGCGTGGGGTTCTCAATCCCGCTCTCGCTCAATCTCACTTACTCTCACCTACCTTTTTTCACGTCTCTTTTATTGGCATCATCATCTCACCTTGATGTAACCTATGGCGTTTAATTTTGCACCCGCGCCCAGTTGGGCTTTGCAAACGCGAGCATGTTTTGCCGCGACTCCGTGCGCTTCCTCTCACTCGATGGCATCTCCTTCGCGCGCCCCGTGCCCATCGGCTCCATTCTCAAACTCGAGAGCATGATAATGCACACCGCTTCGAATGAGGAGTACCCCGCGCTCGTGGTGCGTACACCAATTCTACTGAGCTCTTTCACAGGCTCTTCCAATCTCTGCGTATGTTGACCTCCTATTTCCATGCAGCACGTTGGCGTGCGCGCGAACGTCGTGGACGTGAAGACAGGCACGGAGAAGACGACGAATGACTTCAGGTTTACGTGGTGCCGGGACTCGCCCGCGCAGCCTTCTGCCCCCGGGAGGCACGTCGTTCCAAAGACCTATGCAGGTGCGATTAGGCGTCGTAAACGTTCATTCAGAGATGATTTGACTGATATTTGTGGTTCCTTTTTTTCAGAGGCGATGTTGTGGCTGGAGGGTCGGCGCGCGTTGGAGCTGGGTTCACTTATCCGGGGGACCCAGAAGGAGAAAGAAGGAGAGATCGCGGGAGTGAGCGGGGTGGGGGTTTGAGGATGAGAGGTGGATATAGACGCCAGAATGATATAGACTCTAGACGCACTTGATAGAAAGCTACACGGATGGATGGACGGGCAGATGGACTTTATATGGCTGTAGACGGCCCTTAGGTGTGTGGTTACTGCACAGTTGGAACTGGTTTTATGGATGGTATGATATGATTTCGTTAGTATAGATTAGGTGCATTGGATAATTGCGGTTTAATCTGAAGACCTAGCGTTAAGTGTGGACTACCTGCCCCTTCGTTTCCCTTTGAATGTGCCCACAAGTATAATGCCACTCGCTGAGTCTTTTCTTCATGGAAGGTCGAGAGTGGCATTTGGGAATGGGTTCGTTGCCGTGTCGTGCAAGCCTCTTCCCTGTTCCCATGGGGCCTTTTATGCGGTTCTTGTAGTAAGTGTGAGGTTTGTATTTTGGCGTTCAGGAATACCTTGTCCTGGTAATATATCGCCTATCACCGACACCCTTGTTATAATCCAGGCGCTCGTCCACGGGTGCAATTGGTGGACTGGGATTAAAGGCGCGTCCTCTAGCAGCATGGCTCGCTACAAAATTCGAGTGACTATCCACTGGCTTCCCCCCCCCCCCCCCCCCCCCAAGCCTCTCCACCTGTATCAGTCTGATTAATGCACAAATACACATTGCTTGTTGTAGCCATCTTGTGCACAATCGAGTACAGTCTTTGTCGACCTGTCAGGTGCCATACGTCCATACGTCACCGCTTTTCCTGCACCCACCTTTTGCATCGCTGGCACTGCCTCCCTCCAGCACGGCCACCCCGCCCCCAACGATCAATCCCGCCCGACGATTCCACTTTCGGTTCAATGGCCAGATCTCATCGCCGATTAGGAAGTTCATAGGCCCATGACAGAATCTGTTGAGAAGCACCGCTTTACGGCTGAATTCCTGACGAACCCCTATCACGCCGACTGTCCTTGTGCGTATCGTCTGCACCACATACCCAAATTATATCAGTATTCATGTTCACCACCCTCGCACCAAATACACAACTTGCAATCACTAGGTTTGGGCGCACAATTTACACCAAATACACAAATGCTCAGTTTTTTTTTCGCATATACGAGCATCAGGGTCTTCTTTTCTTTGCGCGCCCGTACCACACCCAATACACCATTAGTCCCTATTTTCTCCGTGCACCGATCTACACCTAATACACCGTTAATCAGTGTTTTTCGCGGTGCACCGCTTCACACCTAAAACACCATTAATCGGTGTTTTCTCCATGCGCCGCTTTATGCTGCCCTCCCTTCCTCCGCACCATATACACAACATGGTCAAAGTCTCCTTCTGCGCCGCTTCACGCCCGATGTACAAATATTCACATTTGTCCTCATGCGCGGCTTCACACCTGATGTACGAAAGGTCAGAATTTCCTGCATGCCGCTACACGCCTCATATACGATTCATTGAGGCATTAAAGTCCTTTATCATGAAGCTCGGAATCCCTCCCTCCCCCTACCCCGTCATAGATCCACTGGTTACCCGGTCCGTCCCTTTCCTCCTCTTCATCACGTCATATTGTCATCCGACATAAATAGACAAGGAACTCCCTTGACACTGTGTATGCGCAATGAGCTCTGGTCAGAATGTACTGCTCTCCCGTCAAGTCCAATCATCGGCGCTTAATATTCACCCACCCCCAGGCATCAGCACCACTTGCATTATGGGCATGCAAGCATGCCATTTACGAGTCCGTTTCCGTGCCGCGCGCTGCTGTATTGGACCTCTGTTCTTTTCTGACCTCCCTATTCAGCAACATCACTTACAGGCTCGTCTCTGCGCAGCGGTCTCGTTGCGAACATGCTCCCTGGGCTACATCCCTGCCGGACAGCCCATTCAAGGCCAATTTAGGTTTTGGGAGAGGCACGCGAACTGTTCCTTACGTGGGCGCTTAATTCGCCATGGCCCATATTTGTGATTATGTAGATTCGTAGAGCGGGATTATGGATAGTGTAGTGTGAGTCAATGTGGGAGGTCCAAAAAGGAATGGGTAAACCAGATACGGCACACATGTACCTTTTGCGTACCTTGTGCTGTCATCGCCATCATTACGGGGTGCCCAGACCTGTCCCAAGGCTTGTAATTCTGGGTGCTTTGCGCTGATGATGGAGACTTGATGGAGACAGTGTAATTTGGCAAGTACAGTTATGCCATGTCAGTAGATTAGAGAAAATCGAACTCCCTTGACGTGATCTCCAGGCATACCTGAGAGCTCGGCACATTCAGGATTTGGGGCTCGCTGCTTTCATCTACACTAAAAACGCGCTATACATGAGGGAGTGTAATTCATTAAGAACATAAGTTAATTACCACCAAACTGAGTTAGAGTAAACCCGGACTCCGCAGCCCGGGCGAGACTTTCTGAAATCAGCTAATCTGGATTTCGCGATGACCTTGGTAAAAACTCACATATCCAGATATATGACAGCCAATAGATAGTATCAATAGTTCTGCATTACACTGCTAGACTAAGCCAGACATGCTCCCAGCTTGGCGCTGAACTCCCTTCAATCCCATTCAACAAACTCAACTCACAAGGCACAATCCGAGTACCTCACCCCACACATCCATACCCATCCCCCATTCTACGCTGTCCTGACACACGCACACATATAGACGTAATTATACTAAGTAGCTAGCTCAGCTCCCAGTGTATCTGAACAGTCATGCCAAGCCCTTCGGAGCTTGGAGAATTGAACACAATTCAAAGTCGTCTGAATCGGGGCTGCGCACAAAACGCGCCTGCGCTTTCGCAGCGCTTCTATTCACGTAGCGCGCAGGAGATATGCAGGAATGTATAACTAGAGGTAATAGAAATGATATAGACTCCTATCCCACCCCCAGATCTCACCCAGCAACACAGTGACGCGCGATCCGACGCGCGAAAGACGCAAGCGCTTAAAGCCCCTTTGGGCGCCTATCTCCAGACACCTCCAATTCCGCCTCTTCCTCACATCCCACCTCCCATTAAAAACTCATCCTACCCCTATACCTCCGCTAAAACACGGATCGGCTGAGACCTCCGCCGATCGGATATCCAAAGACTCGGGAGGACTCAAGCAATCCAGCGCGCACCTACCGGAATATCCGTACATATGTGCATATGCACGGTTGCGCTCAATGGTTGGAGCTTCGGATGGCCTGGGTGCCGAGTAGTTGGGCTTGGCATGGCGTAGTGTGCGTAAGATGCGGGTTGCGAGCTTGGAGGTTTGGATGGATGGATGTCCGGGAGGTGGATGCGGGCCCGGGGCAGGATATCCGTGCGTTTTCCCTCGTCTATTTCGTGGTGTATGGGTGGGTGGGATAGGAGGTAATTGTGTCTGGAGAAGGGTATGTTGGGAGAGGGGGGTGTGTGTGGCGGAGATGCGACGTCGAGTGGTCGAGTTTGCGTTGTTCGTTGAGCATCTCGATTCGCGTTTAGGCGCCGCTATCAATTTAGACAATGCATTGTACACGCATTTTATGTTTCAGACTAGTTCAGACTCCTCTCGCACAGTACCCCACTGGTATGTACGTGGCCCTGTAAATTCACCCAGGGCGTGAACTCTATCCTTCCCCCAACGGCAGTGAATCAGAAGATGAATGAGTAACTGGGCGACACACCCATGCTCCCGAAACGCCCAGTCGCACGGACGCTTCCAATCGCTTCACTTCACGTTGATATGTTCTTGGCAGCGAAATACTTACGTGAATACGTACACAGCCCATACACTTACCGACAGTTCCGCCCATATCCGAGCGACCGCATCGCAATGCCAACCTGCGAGCGTACGAAACTCGTCTATTCCATTTCGCGATTCCCTGGGTCATTTACTTGGCAAAGATAAGTTGGCAAAAATAGATAGTTTATTCAGGTGTGCGTATGTACGTATGTACAGGGTGAGAAGAGGAGGGGTGCGAGGGGATGTATATAAGGTGGGAAGGAAGGCCGTCGGGGTTCGGCATCAACACATCCCCCCCACTCCCCGACTTTCCTTCTTCTTCTTACTCTATCTCTTTCCTTGTCTCTTTTCCCCTGCGTCGCTCATTCCTCATCGCCGTCGACGTCCAGAGCCTTGCTCGTTGTCGCACACAACGAGCTCTGGTCAGTGTTCCGTGCTCGCCTTTTTGCCGACTGAACTGATGTCATACTCACCTAGCTCGCTTCACCGCATCTCGTCTCCCGCGTTGCTTGTCACCGCACTCTCCTCCCTTCCACCACCCCCTCCATCATCGCCGTCTTTCAACGCAGCATGCGGGGTGCACAGGTAAGCCGTCTGCGCGTCGTTGAGGTCGTGTTGCCACTGGCACGCTTTCTTTCATCATGCAGGATGGTTGCTGGGCGGGTTCTCGTCGTTGTCGTGGTGGTGAGCCAGCGAAATCTCGAGGTCGGCGCGTTAGCGGTAAGTCTTCGATGTCGTTCCTGGTGCTCGGGGTCGTTGACGGTGTTCCAACAGGTTTTCCGCATACCGGGAGTTGTCGAGGTCCGGGTGCGTTCATCGCCATCGTTCTAATTGGGTGCTCATGACACCGTCGTCTAGCTGTCGTCGCATTGTGCTCAATGGGCTGTATTTCGGAAGGTAAGTCAGGATACAGGAATCGAAACGGGGGGCCTAACGTTATCATATCCAAGAACTCCCTCCCACCACCACCCTCTCGCTGCCGTCGCCGTCGAGCCAAGCATAGGACGCTCAGGTGAGCCCGTCGCACGTCGTCGAGCTCGTGTCGGAACCGACGCGGTTTCTTTCGTCACCCAGGCTAGGTTGGGATGGGTGCTCGTCGCCGTTCACGGCTGGGCGAAGGATTGTCAAGGTCTCTGGAGGACGGTGATGGACTGCTGGCCGGGTACACGGTGAGTCTTCTACGTCTTCCTTGCGTGTCTGGGCGCTGCTGACGGTGCTTTCCCAGAGCGCAACATGCTGGAGTCGAAGAAGTCGATGCACGGTCGTCGGCATCGTCGTTTTGGCTCGGCGTTGACGTCGTCGTCGACGCTGTTCTGCTTAACGGAGCGCGTTACTAATGAAGCCTGAAGGTGAGCTACGAAACCAAGAGCAAAACGAAAGTACAGACTTAATGTCTCCTAGACGTTGCCATGGTGCGTCCGTCATCGCCGAGCTTGGTATTCCAGGTCGTCGCCGAGGTGGTAGGCGTCGTACGGACTGTCCGACAGGTCAGTCTCCGCACAACGCACTTGGAACTGAGTTACTGACCGATTTGACCTCAAAGCCGTCTCGTGTGGCACAGGGCTCGTTTCTCTCGGTGAGAACGGCCCTCGCGTGCGCCGTTGACTCGCCGTTGACTTTTGCTGACTGTTTGATGCGGCTCCTAGACTTTCTGAATGGTATGTTGGCCTGAGTGGGCCTCAGCTGTGGATACTGACGCACCTTTCATCACAGATTCGACTTGGATATGCCAAACCGACCTTTCCCTTCACCGCCAAACCACTGGGCGAGTGCCGTGCATCCCATGCTCTCGCAGCGTTGATTTCACGCCCTTTCGTGAACGGTCAGTCAGTCCAACGGGTGTACGCCATAGCCTTGAGTACTGACGCACCTTTGAGCCTAGAATCATCGCCTGCGCTGTGCTACCCAGGATCGCCTCTGCATTCCACCGTGTTCGGGCTGTGCGAGCTGGGTGCGATTGCGCGCTGTGGGTCTGTGCTTTCGTCGCGCGCCGGGACAATGGCTACATAACCGCGTGAAGTGAGTACTTTTTACGCCAGATCTACCGCTGTACTAACATGCCCGAGACCTCTAGCCTGCACGATGGGTGCGCATATCCATGATTTGAGACCGCGATCTTGGCCGTCATGCATGTGCGAACGGCGTTGGACAGGCGGCGGCGGATGCGCAAGGATGTGGAGGAAAAGGCGAGGGAGCGCTATATTAGGCTGGGTAGACGTGTAGAGTAGAGAATGGACGTGGCGTACCCCGGGTGTGGGCGTGGGGTGATTTCGAATTCTTCCATTATTGCGGGGGTGCTGGGTGTTCAGTATCAGTTTGTCGCATCTGTAAGTTCCTGAGAAGCAGGCTATGTAACGAAAGACCGAAAGTAAGATCCCATAGCTGCCGAATGGGCCCCAAGGCCAGTGGATAGAGAGTAAAAGTAAGCCAACCAAACAAAGACCAAACACCAATATCGATAGGCGTCCAGCCCAGAGGTGGGAAACGAAAGTCCGATCAAGGCGGACATCACGCGCGGAATGACCAAACAAGAACCAAACATCAAAAACGATAGGCGTCACGCAAAAACCGGTCCTACAATAACGATTCCGTAAACGGACTCGTAACATGCACTACTATTGACACGCTCTATTTCTGTGCTAGTCGAATGTACTGCTTTCTCTCAAGTCCAATCATCGGCGCTTAATATCCACTCACCCCATCAGCACCACATGCACTATTGACGCGCTCTATTTCTGTGCACCACTAGTGCTTTGTCTGATTACACCACATCCACCATGGCTGGCTACACGTCTACTGTATCTAGTCAAAAGCCATAATACCTATGTTCCCCAGCCCCGCTCCACGGCTGTCCATCAAGTCAACCGATACATCTTCCGGGCGCGTTCCGTTAGCCGCATTACGGATTGAGGGCGCAGACGGTACTGTCTGTCCTGTGAGACTTTCGGATTCTGCGTAGTTGTGGCTGAAATAGATGGCAGCAAAGGCGGAGGAGTCCCAAGGCGCGGTAGAGCCGAAAGAGTTGGGTTAGGCGCCGGTGGCGGGGGCGCAGGAAGCGTGGGAGGCGCAGGCCGAGCTGGGAGGGCGGGGAATGCAGAGAACGCAGGGAGCGCAGGTGGGGCCGGGGCCGCAGGGATTGGTGCGAAAGGTGCGGTATCCAAGGTATGCATGAGACATGGGGGAATTCCACCTATTGTGTTTGTGAGCATAGGATAGAGAACTGAAGAAACACACTCAACGTACCTGTAGCAGGGAAGAGAGACGTCCTTCGCGCATTTGGTTAGTCATATATTAAGTTGCTGGTACAAGGACTCACAGAACGCGCATTATATCTTCATCTTCTATGGTATCTGGCCAGATACGCTCTATTCCATTGTCTGACTCGCTTGATTCGCTTTCGTCCTCATCTTCTTCGTAGTCAGTGTACTCTCCGTTTTCGTGTCTCTCTGCTCGTTCTTTTGCCTCCCTTTCATCACTTATTCTTGATTCCTCAACATCGGCAAGCACCCAGCGTGCATAGGCATGACTATCTGTCCAGACTCTGGTGGGTGGGCCATCATAATTGGAGATCTCGTAGTAGCCAGGAGGTGGGGAGACGCCTTTTTTCTTGCGGGAAGGCTTTCGGACGGGTTTCCCTCTCGTCGGGGCGCGGTTCAGTTTCTTTTGGGAAGCTGTCGGGCGGCGATCTTGCTTCTTGGTGGGAGGCATTCAGGTCAGTAGACGATTCTTTGGGCCTATAGCATATTTCTTCGCCGCATTTTTGCGCGATGCAGCATTCATCAGTCACGACCACGCTCTGAGCTTAAAATGAGCCGAATAAGCATGGAGATAACTCCCTTCGTTAAAGGGAGGGAGTTATCTCTACAAGTCAATTGATCGCGTAGTATAGACATTGACAACGGGGACATCGCACGTTCTACTCTAGTCTAGGCCAGGAACACGGAGTAAAGAAGTCAAAGTCGGGCACTGCTAGGGTATGTAGTGTAAGTATGATGACTTGACTGCAAAGAGAGGAATGTTCAGAACGGACCGTTTGGGGTTTGAGTTTGGGCCTTCTTTCCCGGAACGATGGCGTTTCTGGCCCCCAGAGAGAGGCGGCGTCAGGGTGAGTAATACGTCATAACAATTACTCAAATCCTTCACAAGGGAGTTCCATGCGCTTCGCGAGTCCTGCTCCCAAGGCGACTGTTGTGTTGCAGCTGCCCTTCCCCACCATAGCAAGAGCATCATCAGTGAGACGAGTCCATTAGAACCTGACTTACGGACTGAACTCCAGCACTGAATCGTTGAATCTGGGGTGGAGAAGACGGGCAACGGAAAGCCGTTGTCAGAGGCACGGAAGGGTGGTTGGATCGAGCACCACCACTTGGTAATCGCGATACCGAGATCTGCCGGATCAGCGACAAATGGAGGCTTGTCGTGAGCACGAACACCGCTCTTGGCTTTGTGAGTCCATTGTGACCACTCTTCGGGTCGTAGTTTGACAGGCATCGGGCCCTGATAGGAGATATTGAGATGCAAAATCAAATAGAACAAGAACAAATATACCTTTGCAGACCTCCCAAACCCAAGACGCTCTTCGAGTATGCACCATTTCTTGACGAGTTCTTCCCACTCTTTCCCGAGATCCCGACTTGTGAGATCCTTGACAGTGGAGTTGAACCACTCGGGCGGAGTTATAGCCTCGTCTCCATTATGGGATGGTGGTGGCGGTGCAGGATTTGAACCGATGAGTTGCTGCTTCTCTAGACGTGTGGAAGGCACAGCAGGGCGTCTTGATCGGCGAATACCTTCGCCAGCTGTTTCAGGGTTGGGTACTCCTTCCGCTGACTTTGACGCCCCGCCCACCGCCGCCACGCCGTCGGCCCTCTCCCCGCCTTCCTTCACAATGTCCGCCCCCTCCCCGCCTTCCTCCACAACGTCCGCCCCCTCCCTGCCTTCGTTCACAACGTCCGCCTTCCCCCCGCCCGTATTCACCGTCAGCGTGGTGTGGGGAGGTGGCGAGGGTGGATGTGATGGTGGTGGGCTTAGCGACAGTGGGCGGGGCGAAGGTGGAGAAGAAGATGCTCGGGGTGAGGGCGATGATGACGGTGACCTCGGTGAAGGCACAGATGGCCGCGGGTTCAGCGAAGGTGGAGAAGGGAGCGGACGGGAGTAATGCGGAGGAGAAGATGGTGGTAGCGGCGAAGGTGGACGTAAGTTTGGAGCACGAGATCCCGATACTTCAGGACGCCGATAGTTTGAGCCTCGCAGGCCAAAAGAAGATGAGTAAATCGGAGCTTCCTCTGGGATAAGGTGGGAGTTGATGTTGGATGGTTGACTCGAGTACTGCTGTGATTGGGTAGGGTCCCCAAGATCATGATTGGACCCTACATTGGGACTCGAACGCGACAGAGGGTGACGAGCTGGAAAGGTAATCCCCGGAAGAGCTTTGTGGATGTGGGAGGCAGACTGTCCCCCGGCCATAGATACGTTGAGATAAGCTGGCGGGGTTGAAGGGCCAGGAAACCGCAATGTAGACGGTGGTTGTGCATACCGGGGGGTAGACCCAAGCTTAGCCGGTGATCTGGAGGTACGCCTGAAGCTGCCAGGGATTGAGAAATCTGGCTGTTGCAAACGATAGGGGCTCGATGAGCTACCGCTCCTCGGACTACCCTGATCGGACATATACAGATCCGATCCTGATCTTTTGGGGGTTGGTGAAGACAAATTGTCATTCGCCATCGCATTCAGAACGCTGAAGCTAGCCCAAGGAGGACTAAACGAGTTCCAAGCTTCTGTGTCACATTAAACTTTGTTTGCCATCGGTCGAAAAAACGGAAAGAGCGCACCTGCTGACGGACTCCATCCGTATGACGGAGACCCTTCCAGCCCACCTGCTCCTTGCGTCTTAACATCTGGGAGTGTGAAGAGGTCATCCTGGAGAGCAGGATTGGGAGGACTAGACAGTGATTCGGTGGGAGATATGAGAGTCGAAATCGAAGGGAGGGGATGAGTGACGTTCAACTGTCTCCATGAAGGTAAAGTGAGTGTGGCAGGTGTGAGCGATGCATTCGGGAGAGACTGTGGCACATGGTTTGAAGCTTTCGGAAGAGAAAGTGGGGCAGAGTTCACAACCTCAGGCTGTGTCTCGCCATCCTCCGCAGGCGGTGGTAAAGACGATGATGCCTCTGACGAACTGCTCTGAGCAACTGACCGAGGCTCGGTTATCTCCGATCCAACTGTCGCCCCATCACCGGTCTGCGGCGGCAGAGCGGAACTGCCAGTGGCCGTCTCGGTGCCACCACCCTGTTTAGAGTCTGAGCTCATGTCGGACTCTATGTTATTTCATATGAAAGGTATGTTATGAGCGCCCCTGATCTGCAATAGAACGTATGGCTTACCTGAATCTTCTCCTGCCTCGGATTCCGGTGATGGGAGTAATGATCGCTTGGCACATGTCTCAGGCGCTAAACGGGAGTTCAGTTCACCGGTGTAAACAAACATCTATCGCCACCCACTGAATTCATATTTTCGAACGAAACGAGCGAGCTCTTCAACATAGACAGACTCGTGATTCGACCAAACTGATGATAAAAGTGGGGTCTCTGGCTTTTCGCCGTACTGGAACCTACAATATAGCTTGTTATGGGAGGAAAAATGCAAAGGTGTTATCAAACTTACGTCTTCGCTAAGATCTTTCCTCCATGATCTGGAACTGGGCCGACTACTGTCATGAAGGCCATCACGCCAGCCTTTCGGACAGCCGGCTCAACGACAGCCAACAGGACGCTAGGCAAAAGGTCGTAGAACCTTGCAGCAGAGACTCGTCAGCGCAGGGTCGGGGAGTGAGTTCAGTTGACGTACTTTTGGTATGTCGCAGGATCACCAGTGGTATCGCCATCTTTTGTGTCCTCCTCTTCTTTCTTAGAGTTTATAAGGGCGTCGACAGCTTGAAGCTGCTCGGGAGATGCCTCGCTGAGGAGCTTCTTGCACGTCGCATGCCATTTCCCAATCTTCTTTCGACCACGAAGACCCTCAACAACGCATGCAGATTCGTGTGCTTCATGGGTGAGTTCTGGATATAGCTTAGCAAATGCTTCATACGCCTTGGGGTGCCGGGTGCGGGAGTTATACAGTGCGCGGATATCCTTTGCAGAGATAGTGGAGGCGGAGTTTCGACTACGTGGATTGAGCTGCCAGCGGTACCACTCTTTGAGTCGCTATCGTTTGGTGAGTCTCCCTTAATAATTTACTAGGTGTTGGTGTTATACATACCTGCTGTAATTTCTTCAGCTTCTCCGAGTACACACCCATTTGTTCCTCGTCCAAGTCGCTCAGCTTCATCCCCGGAAAAAGCTCCTCGACAAGGGGAAATTGGTCTAGATACTTATTAAATAGCTTTGGCCAAAACGCCGTGTAGTTCCTGTGAACTTGACACTCCTCATACTCAGGAATTAGCCCTTGGAGGAACTTCTTCTGAACAGGGTTAGCCCAGCCTGCGGGAGCCATTAGCGTTTGGGGAGTTGAGAATGGTCAAAAGCTGAGTGGAGGCTGGGCGTCGCCAAGAGAGTACGGGAAGAAAATATCTGAAGAATTAAAATGGCGGAATCTTGCATTTAAAGCCGTAAGCCGCCGTTCTACATTCTTCTCTCGCACGCCTCCGCATTCAACACCGCAAGGATACACCACTGATTCAACACGACGTCGAGGTCCTCAATAATAAAATAACACCAGTGTGTTAGATCTGACATTATCCGATAGGATATAGTTTAATGAATGGGACGTCAGCAAGGTGTTGCAGTGCAGCACACCCTGGCGCAGTTTTAACTTTAATGAACGTGCCCTGTGACGCGTACTGAACCTCCTGACCTACCCGAAGTAAGCGACGAGTGATATAAAGCCTCCCAAAGAAGGGGAGTCGTCAGAACTTCACCCCTTTTCCTTTCCTTCCCACCATGGATGCCAACAGGTCCTGCATGAACCACGAGAGTGCTCGTCCTCCGTCCCTCTCCTTGACTATGCAGGAGCTTCTTGGTACGTTCATGCGAGCCTTGAACTTACGTATGTCTTATTTCCGTCCGCTTTTTGCAACCTCTGACTCACCTTGCCATCGAACACAGGCCTCACCTCCGCGGTTGATAATGACAGCGAGCGCTACTGTAGGTACTTATTCACTACCCCACTCCCATCGACTCACATGTAAGGTACACCTAGACCACGAGACCTGCGTGGGATGCCATGGCTCTGGCTTCGTCCTCGTCCCACGCGATGGTGATAACAGCGAGTCGGACGACTCTGAGGAGGAAGACCACCTCCCTGGTGGAAGAGGTATGTACAGTCTCTCGTTGTCGAATAGTTTATCTGTCTGACATGAGTCCTTATCTCTAGGTCCCGCCCCCGCGCGTCTTCAGCTTCCCTCTCGGTCTGTGGCTGAACAAGCCCGTGTCTTAGTTGCTTCTCTTCAGTCCTATACCTCTACTCCTATTAATGCGGCTAGTCCTGCTCCTGTACCTATTTCTATTCCTGTCGTCCCTACCGTACCTACTGCTCCTGTATCTCCTGCCCCCGTCCAGGCTCCCGCCCCCGTCCAGGCTCCCGTCCCCGTCCAGGCTCCCGCCCCCATCCAGGCTCCCGTCCCCGTCCAGGCTCCTGCCCCTGTCCAGGCTCCCGCCCCCGTCCAGGCTCCCGCCCCCGTCCAAGCTCCCGCCCCCGTCCAGGCTCCCGCCCCCGTCCAAGCTCCCGCCCCCGTCCAGGCTCCCGCTGCTGTTCAGCCTTCCCCAACAGCTGTCTTTGCCCCTGTTGCTGCCCCACCCGGGGTTGCACCAGGTGCACCGTCGCACACGAGCCTCCTGGCTCAATTCGTCACCGCCCCTCCCCTGCCGGCTGACCACATGGTCCTTGTTCCTGCCGCCTCCATTGTGGAGCCGGGATTCCACTCGCTGGGTCCTAACACGACCCCGCCCGCCCCCACCGAGGCTGTTTTTGCGTCGTCAGGAGGTAAGGCTGATCTTTTGTTTACCTTTACAGGCGAGTACTGACATTCTCTATCAGCTGAACGCTACTACACCGTCACCCGTGGCATCAGGGTTGGAGTTTTTGCAGGATGGTAAGTTGAGTTCACGGACTAACTGTCAGCGTGAAACTGACACACCTCACAGGCAGAACACCAGCCCCTACGTAACGGGTGTCTCTGGCGCCGCCTTCAGCCGCCACCGCTCCCTCCAAACTGCATATGAGGCCTACGTTACCGCCTACAGCAGGGGCTTTGTTGCGTATATCTAATGTATCATTCCGCCGCCCCTGTCGTGTCTCCTGTCGTGTATTTTCGTCTGCGTTGCGTAGTGGGCTCAGGTCATGTTAGAGGCGTGTGTAATTAGTGCTTGTTTCTCTGTCGCGCCCATGCCTGTACCACTCTATTGCTGTTTCCCGTATACCTCTCCCCCACTCAATATATCTGACTTTCGGACGTTCTCTGCAAATTTAAACCGGTACTCATTCCCATGCCGACTTAGAGAAACCGACTGTCCCAGTCATTTCTGAGAACTCAGTGTATGCCTGTAATCCTCGATCATTCTGGTTTAGAGTACGTACCAGTTAGAATTATGCCGACAAGTCACATTTCTATCATGGAGTAATAACTTGACGATTTTTGGGTGTTAAAGACCACCCTCTATTGTGATTCATATCTACCCCCTTTATACGCCTCTAAGGTAGTTAGAATATACCGAGACTTCATAGTGTCATGCTTCAGAAAGGCTCGGTTGAGTATTGCACCCGTGGGCGCTAAATGAGCGCTTAACAGGGCCACGCACTTTCTACTTGACCAAAGCCTCTAACAGCTCCGCGAAACCTCCAAAATCAATTTAAACCCTTGAATAAAGCTACTGAATACCTCTCATATGGTGTACCCTTGAATACGGCCTCTAAAATCATAATTATAGGCGCAGTGCGCAGCGCATTCACTTCAGCGGGATTATCACCCAGATTTTCCACTTTTCCTGGAAACTGAGAGCACAGAAGACTTGTTACGAGCCATATGTATCATAATACACGTGTAGCGCTTACATTGAAGAGATTAAATATGACCGGCACTGGTGAATGTCATGCTACGCTCTAAGTCGCATACTGGGATATTCGTGAAATCCGGGTTATTTACTGCACCCACAGAAAACAGAAGTGAAGGAAGATCGCAAAGTGCATATATATTACCCTCTATGAGAGCTTATGTTATAGGTGTTCCAAGGCCTTATCGAGCTACTCAGTCGCTAGGAATCCCCTAATCTGTGCCATTTCTCGAGTCGATGCCGGTTTATTCGGTTGCTGATTGGCTGATCAGTATTCCGGATTAGGCAGTAGCCGATCTGGATCTGAGGCGCGGAACAGGCCCTCCCCGAAGCTCTGCTTTGGCAGATATAAAAACTGGCTTCAGAGGTAACGGACGCACTCAGTGCCCCACTCCCCCACGTCAAGCTGCCCTAGGTGAGTACAATGCCCCTGTGTCCTATCAGTCTGGGACCCACTGACCTATCGACTCCACAGTGTGAATAATGTCTACGCCGACCAGTTCCCCCACTCGGCGAAGCGACTGGAGCGTGCTCGAGACCCTCGATCTCATTGTCGGGGCTATCGAATATCTCAAGACGCTCATCGCTAGGGGCAACGTGTCTGCGCATTTTACAGGATTCTGGGGCCACTGGGTGGGGGTACATGGGGACCTCGATGAGACGTTCAGGTACTTGCGCCATGTCCCTAACCGTGAGGTCCATGTTGCCCAATATCGCCGAGTACGCCCTGTTACACCTCTGGTGCGATTGTTCTTGCTGACATAGCTACCAAAGCGCGTCTTCAAAACCCTTCGATGGTTCGCTGTCCAAGGACGCCGTAGCAACCGCCCTCACCCCCACCAAGCAAGTATTGTCCGCTTGAGGGCCCAGCTCCTCGCTATCGTCCGCAACTTCCCCATCATGGGCGTCAGCTCTGAGCACTGGGCATTCGCGTGCTGGGCCCTTCATTACCAAGGCGACGGAAACACAGAGGGCTTGGTCTTGGGGCCGTATAGGCCATTTGAGGATTGATGTTTTCAGTGTATCGTATCCTGTATGTAGAGCGCCTAAGGTTCCGTTCACTTAGATAGACGGTACTTTCTCTACACTACTCTAACACTTTCGTATGTCATCGGACTCGCGTAGTTTTTCATTCCCCCCTCAATAAACCGCGTTCTCGAACGATTTCGCCCCTACAATCTCAGCTGCAACTGGAGTGTCAAGGCCGTCGAGATCTGGGGATAAGAAGCGCCGGGAACCTCGAAGAACTTGGTCTATCGTTTGTCGACCACTCAATCATGCGTTGCCGTTCGTTCAGCATAGAAGCCATTGTTCGAGTCAAAGGGATTCTGAGAGGTGGGTATACCTTGACTGACACTGTACTGAGGGGTTCTGCAGCCTAGTACGAACTCCGGCCGTCCCAGTTGAGTAACATAAGGACGACGGGGATCTGGCTACTTAGCGAATTTGACACCTCATACCCCAAACCGGTCATTTCGAGTATTCATTGTCAATAGTGCATTCCCCCGTTAGGGAATAGAAGATCGTAGAATGGAATATATCTAAGATTATCCGAAAGAGCGGTATTACTGCTGCCTAGTCACATTGTAAGAATGCCGAGGAAGGGAGTGGAGGGCGATAATTAGTACAAGTGGTGTAATCAAAAAGCCTCTTTTTGATCCAAGGCTTCTTTCCGACGGCATTGTCCTGCCATCGTCCTCTCACACCATCGGAGATTAAGGATATAATGGGAAAATGCGCCCAATCCCCACCAAGCGCGATGTCCAGAGAAATGACAAGGGCACGGGAGGAAGAGGACTATTCGTGTATGAGGTGTAAATTATACTTGCTTGATGTAGTAATTAGTACCTTACATTGACATCGGAGGTCGTCGAACAATCATGCGCGTAGTGCTCTGCGAGTGGGAAGGCCTTCGTGATAAGATCCTGGCCAGTTTAGGCAGGGGAAAACCCTTGGGATTAAGCCTGCAGTGTTCGCCGCATGGGAGATATAAACTGCGCTGCGAGGGGAGGATATTCAATGGCTCCCAATCACCCTGAGTTAACCACACACTTCCCAATGGCTTACTACTACCCAGAGGGTGTCGAGTACTTCATGGTGAGCATCTGAGTCCATTACACGACTGTCTTCGATATTCTGATCCTACCTTAGGCTCCGGTATACAGACCCTTGTGCGCTGCAAAGAATTCTGCGATCCAGGAATATGTTCCCCTCTATGCCTGGGCCGTCAGGACATACCAGGTCCCTGAGTTTCTGGCCTACTTCTTCTCTAGATGGATGGCACGCTGGCCAGTTCCACGGCGCTCGAATACCAGTGACGAAGCGTGGGAGAGCTTAAAGGCTGTTGAGAAGGCGGTACGGCTGCTTCTATTGATCACAAAGCTTCGACAGCTAATGTCTTCGTTGACAGAGGCTTCTTTATGAACTCAAGAACCGTGCCGGCTATCTTATTGAAAAGGCCCTTAGGGAGGATGAGCGGCAGATATCAATGAAGCTTGTCGGCTATCTCATCAACTGCCTGCGCAACATTCACATCAACGAGCACACCTCTGTTGCTGCTGGTACTCGCTGCCCTTCGTGTACTCTTGTTTTCGACAACTATGATGTTTCTGAACGTACCACTGTCTAAGCTAACTAGAATACATCCCTAGGCTCATTACCTAGAACCCATGTACGCTCTGCTACAACACGTTGATACATCCCATCGTCTCCCCCAAGTGCCGCGTAGTCCTCAACGATATATTTCATTTGCCGTGCAGTCCACCAGCGTGCCTGTAGCGCAATGTTTCTTGAGAGTGATTCGGACATGCCGCCACATGTCGCGGTGAGCCTGTCATACTCCGCCAGAAGGTAGTTGTATTGTTCGCGAATCTCATGTTGAAACTCCGGCATGGGCATCTGATGGAAGCGCGCTGTCCAATTTTGGCAAGCGCTCGTGTACCGGTACGTCACAAAGCCGGCCAGAGCGGCTGAAACCAATGGCCACGACGAGTGGAAGTCAGGCGAGTTCAGGATATGGTGTGGGTATGGCGGCATCTTTGTTAACGCCCTCAGATCGTCCTCCTCCAAGTATACATCATCGAGACCCAGCGCGTCCTGCCCTTTGCAGAACGCCCAGAAAGTCCTGATGTAGTCGGGATCGACCATATCTGAGGATGCGAGCTGTGCGATGTCATCGGGCAGCAGTAGTGGAGGGCTTCCTTTTCGCTTTAGGTAGGCTTTCCGATTTTGCGCTCTTCGGGCCTCAATAGCACTTGAAATAACACTTGTCAGTGAAGATGCGCAGTAGGAGCAGAACATACAACAGTGCTCACCCAGGCTTTGACATCCGGAGAGCTCTTCTAGCCTTTTCCGCATTCTGACGATCCACAAGCGTAAGGTATAGAGCTCTTCGACCCATATAGAGGCGTGCATTTGGCTCAGACTAATGATCCCTTGTACTTATTGAGCCTGGGCCTAGCAAGCCCGCATCCACCCGCCGGTGATCCGTCCCGGCCTCGAGGAAGATCATGTGGTATGTGGGAAGGTTCGACTTCCATGGGCGCCAAATCCCATCTGCATTCCCCCACTCCCAACTCGGACTCACTGGCAGAATCTCCAATGGGCGACGTAACTGGTAAAGGAACTTCACAGGCTAGGTATGTCCGGTGGCATAGATAAATTCGATCTGACTGAGCTGTGATAGTCAGTACCACAGCGCGAAACAGGCAACCCTGATAATAGACGGCAATTTCACGTTGAAGAGAGCTCGGGCTGAAATGGGGGTGGGAGTATTCCAAATAGACACTACTAGCTTTACGGAGCACGTTTTTCCTCTGCAGTATTGCAGGAGGCGTTTTGACCAAGGTACGGGGATTTAATCCGGAGGTCCAGTCCCAATTCGCTAAATCTCTACGCAGCATCGTCCTATTCATCTACTCCCTCAATCTCACGTCGCTAGACTCAAGCTAGAGTCCTCTTTCTCTAGACTTTGCTACCTCTATACTGTCAACCAATCCTATACGATGTCAAAGAAACCTTCGGCTGGTAAGAAGAAGCAGAAGCTCATGGGTCACTTGTCGATCCCTGGTCTTTCTTCGTCTGCATCCAAGGGCCGCGAAGGTGCAGGAACCCGTACTCTCCGCACCGTAAAGATGAAGGTATCACTTGCTGGAGGATACAAAGTGTGTCACACTACCCAAATGTCGGCGGTCAACGTCTCGAACGTTCCCTTGAATGACTCCCGTACAACCGAAGAGATACTCAAGGCATGGCTCCATGCGACACAGGCACATGGGTGGGAACAGGGTTATGTTGATAGCTTTCTTGAGCACGAGCAGCCCCCACCGGAGGGTGATCCAGAGACCAATCCCCGTCCAAAAGTCTTGGGTGTATGTCATTCCAAACGCCTATCTCATTAGCTAACTGACAGTTTGTTTCTCGCTCCAAACAGGATAAGGTTACCCATGATTGGAAGATGCAGATAGATTCGTACATGAGAGTGATCCTTACTCTTGAAGGCCGCGGAGCTAACCCACCCTCCATATGCCCGAGCTGCACCAGTGGGGCGGCCCCTAATTATCGGTGTTTGGTCTGCAGCAATGGCGGGCTGATGTGCGAAGCGTGCATTCGGACCCAACATGCGACACTTCCGACTCATCGAATACAGGTATACTTTCTTTATCCTGTCAAATATTGTGTGATTCTCATAGTCCTCTTATTTCAGCACTGGAACGGAACTCGCTTTACCCAGACTTCACTGAAAGCCACTGGACTACGCATCCAGTTGGGACACCCTCCAGGAGAGCGATGCCCATTAAACGAGGCAACGTGGGCAGATGACTTCGTCATCATAGACTGTGATGCGGTACACAGTGTAGGACTTGACTTCTGTCGCTGTGGCGCGACTTCTAAGAGCCACGTTGAGCAACTCCTCGAACGCCGCCTTTATCCCGCAACCGTTTCAAACCCCAAGACCGCTGCAACCTTTCGAGCACTTGAACTCTTTGAGCTTCTTCAATATGAAGCAAAGATATCTCCATTCGAGTTCTTTAAAGCCATTGCCCGTCTAACCGACAACACCGGGCTTAGTCCAGCAAAGGTCAGTTCCGTTCGGAGTGTTCTTGACTTCAAACTAACTGTATTGTTAATCCGAAGGATCGATATCCAAGTTTATTACGCATGGTACACGAGTGGCGCCATCTCAAGCTCCTGAAACGAATGGGTCGGGGTCACGATCCACTGAGGGGAGCAGCAGCCACTACGCAGGGCGAATGTGCATTGTTATGTCCCGCCTGTCCGCACCCAGGGATAAATATGCCTGAGGGATGGGAAAACGAGCCCGAGGAAACAAGGTGCGGCTGTTGTCCTCATTAGTTGCATCATGTCAAACTAACGCGCGGCTTGGAAGGTGGATACATGCCCTAAATCTCGCTTTAGATGCAAACTTTCGATTGAGGCGAAAGGACGTATCGAGCAGAGCGGCGGATCCAGGCCTAATTCAAGGCTTCGCGTATTTTGTTGAAGACGACGCATTCTGTGAGTATGTAAAGAAGCACGCTGATGAGGTAGAGCCGAAGAGTACCTGCTTGCGTCACGATGCAGTCAATCTTGCAGATACTCGCCCAGGACAAGGGTACAGCGCCACAGGGGTCGCAACGGTTGAATGCGCTCGCCATAACATGAAGCGGCCCTCCGCTGTCTGTGACCTACAGAAAGGCGAAAGGTATTTGCATCCAGAGCCCTCATTTGTACCCAATGCTAAGCGCGATTTAGATATAGCAATATGGATTATATCCTGCATTGGAGCTTGGTGGTCCTCGCTCTGGGTCTAATCAAGACGTTCATAATATCCTATGACATTGCTTGCCAATGGTCAATTAACCTGATGAGGCGACTTAAATCCATTGATACGAAGTCACCTCTACTCAATGATAAGGTTAAAACTCGCTACGTTGTGCCAAAATTCCACCTTCCAGCTCACATTGCACCATGCCAAACAAAGTTCGCCTTCATGCTGACACCGGGCGCTGGGCTTGGCGACGGTGAAGCGGCAGAGCGGGGATGGGCTGATACAAATGCCCTGGGGCCCAGCACTCGGGAGATGGGGCCGGGGACTTGGAGGGACACACTTGACTGTCATTTCGGAGATTATAACT
Source organism: Ephemerocybe angulata (assembly GCA_013368325.1). Classification (NCBI taxonomy): domain Eukaryota; kingdom Fungi; phylum Basidiomycota; class Agaricomycetes; order Agaricales; family Psathyrellaceae; genus Ephemerocybe; species Ephemerocybe angulata. Next base: position 114,929 of record JAACJK010000058.1, read on the forward strand.
GGAGGAAAATCACAGACCTAGGTGAGAAAGTCTTATAATTCTGAGAAATTTAGTTGATTGATTGACTTTCAGGGTCTTCCCTTCTGAAGAAGATGAACAACGCTGTTCTGAATGTCGCAGAGCACGTTATTGCCCATCAAGAGCTTGAACAAACACTTAATCCGACGGACTTGGAGAAGTGGAAGGGCATTATGGTGGAGTGGGAGAAAGATCCCAAGAAGCCAAGTCCCTTTGAAATGGTTGTGGAGACGCCGACGCAGAAGGTTGTCCGACGTGTGATGGCGGACGATGAAACGGAAGCACTGAAGACAGGGAAGGACTTCTCCTTGAATAGTGAGATCTCCCCGAGTGCCTTGATCGCTCGGGGACTTGACCTGGAGGCAGAGCAGTAAGTTGACAGACATACACCACTTAATCTACACTGACCAAAGTACAGGCGCGCTTTGCGGCTTCAGATGAAGCAGGTTTGGACTCACTCACAAGATCGTGAGCTTACACGTCTCCAACTGCGCTCAAACGCACTGATCAGAAAGGTCGAAGCATGGTACGAGATCCTCCAACTTTACATTCCAGCATCGGTCGTGCTACGAAAGCAGGGGTCAACGGAGGTCACGGTGCAGCCATACAAACTATCGCTATGGCTCCCATCTGAAATCGGCGGTCGAGCAATCTGCGATAGGCGTTTGATCGAGATTGAGTATGATCTACGCACAGCTCAGGCTCAGGAAGCGCTCGCCAACATCAAGCGTCATGTCCAACGGCGAGTCACGGTCCGAGACTTGAAGGCTCGGTGGCTCCGCGGCCAAGGAGCAAATACTCGGGCATTAACCCTTCTTGGCTCAATTGAAGATCGAATATCGGCCGCAAGGGACGAGTATCGGCAGTCACGCCTCGCTATCTTATCTCTGGGAAAGATGCTGGGCCGGTCTGGAGAAGAAGCGCTCTACCCCCCGCTGGAGGACGCCGATATTCGACCCATGGCTCCAGAGACGGCACCCGAACCCAAAAAGCCAAACGGTGAAACTCGACGCACCCTCTCGTGGATCTGGAGACACGGTAGCGCAATTGAGAACCAAACCTTGGTTGAGGCTGAAAGTGAGTGTTCTCAAAAACCAAATGGTCTGGCTATGTCGCTAACCGTCAAAACTACAGCGGTGAGGGTTGAGTGGGGGAAGTCAAAGGCTAGGGCGACTCGCTATCAAGAAGAAGTGTTAATAGTGAGGGAGGAGATGAATCGCACCGCGCGTTTTCTCTGATGGAAGGAGTCTCAATGGAGGGAGCGAGGAACTGTTTGGGAGAAGGAGACGATTTCGCCAGAGTACCTTGAGGGGCTGAAGGCATACGCCGAAAAACAGTCCAACATTTTCCAAGGTCTGCGATGCTCGTTTGAACACATGTGGGCAGATGTGGACAAAACCATTGCGTATGCGAAAGCCGAAATCGCAACCCCCGAGTTGTTCTACAAACGGCGTCAGTCGGAAATTGAAGGAGCGCAAAAAAACAACCGTATATTCCCCATTCCTTTAGAATTCGATGCCCCGCCCCCCTCTCCCATGGTGTCTTAGTGTCTTAGTAGACAGTGTGTCACCGTTTGCATGTTCTAGCCCCAGGAGGTCAATGACATATATTAAGTCCCCAGTAACGCCCGAACTACTTCCGTGACATTTGTCTCTGGCGTGCCGCGTAAGGAGATCTGGTGCATCAGTACAACTATCTACTCAGTGGGGGACACCCTGAAGGCTGACGTCAATGTTTCGGGCGGGAGAGTATAACATGTATATGTGATGGGCTGGTGCATGAGGTGTTAGCCCAGACTTGGTTGCAGTTAATCGAGCAGAGGAGTGAAATTGTGTATTTGGTGTTGTAAAACAACCTGAAGAGTAGGGCAGTACTACTAAGTACTAATTATGTGAAAGCGTAGGTGAGGGTGGTATCAATGGCTGCTACTGCAAAGCTAAGTATGCGAACATAAGTTAACATATAAGGTCCGGGAGAGGGAGATCAACGTAAGGGGGAATGGTCATTCGGGGATGTACTGGATGTGGTGCATAGACGGCGCCCAGGGAAATTAGCGTTGGTGGATGAGGTGTAAAGGTGACGCGCAGGAGATAGAAACGATGCTTGTGCATGAGGCACATTGGGCGGCGACGGACGCTGATGGGACATGTGGTGGATGTGGTGCGATGGTCAGTGCGCGCAGGATGTAATGAATGGCATCGGTGCATGAGGTGTGAAGGTAACGCACAATTAGTCTTCCTTTCCACCCAGACTTAATTCATCCATGCATAACCCAAGGATTTGTACGCATCGAGAACAGCCCAAATACTCAACGCCGCACCAAGCAAAAAAGAACAGGATGAAAACCAAGCTCATAACTGAAGAAGACTCCCAGCTAGAGGTGCTTGGCAAATCACGCACAGTGGCACCCTCCAGTGACGCCAGGTCACTATAAACAGAGGGCGCCTAATGCCATCTAGGCATGCCGCAAAGGCAGCGCGAGGCAGGGGTTCTACGGGACGCTGTGCCAGCAAGCTAGCGATGCGACTCCTAGCAGTCCCCCCTAGACACCCAGCGCAAATCAACATCGCAGCTGGGTGCCCTGTGACCCCGTTGTGTGAAGCCAAAACAGCACAACGGGGTGAAAGGAAACGGACGCATCCCGCCGCGTATTTATTAACGGTTTCAAACTCCGAAAATTCATCAATCCCGCGCCAAACGTGTTAGCAACCGGAACAAACGGAAGCTCAAAAATCGGACCACATTAGCACAAAACATTAAATTGAAAGTAGCGGGCTAGGCCACTCGTTGGCACTACGAAGTGTATACTGTTGGCGCATGCGGTGTGCCCTACGGGGCAGTGTTGCTGCAGGGCGGCCACCCGGGGATATTAAGTAAGCATATGTTTTTCCCGCTGCACACGTAAGCTGATTTGGCATGGGCGCCTCCTTTGCGCCTCCGAGTCCTCAGCACCACAAAAGTGCACACGTCCGGTCGCCGCGCGAGCAGCTGGTGGGGCCAAGCCGCCAAGATGGGGTTCGTGGTGGGTGTGGTGCAAAGGTGGCGCGCAAAATTCAGCAATGTCATTGGTGCATAAGGTGTGTACAGCGGGGCGCAACGGGCTGATGGGCGATGTAGTGGATGTGGTGCAAAGGCGATGCGCAGATTTGAGCAATGGCATTGGGGTGTGTGGTGTGGTTCAAATCGCAAATAGGAGTCAGCTAAATGGATACAGAAGTGTTCGGTTCGGTTTTGGGTTTCTGGCTATAACGGAACTGGATTGGAAGTATGTGTGAGCGGATCTTAGATCGACCTTTTTGGGACGGCGCGTCGGGCTCCAGATGGAGAAAGATGAGCGACGGCGGGCAGGCGCGCAGTGGTGAAAGCCCTGAGGTGTGGTGGATGAGGTGCGGCCATGGGTTACTGCGGATTTAGAAGCCGCCTGCACTTTTAGATGCTCAACAGCCATTGTCGATTGTGCACAAGACTATTGACTTCAATCATACTGATCGGTGCATTAAAACGACAGAAGCAGCTGGCCTCTCCTCTCAAACCCGACGCCTTTTCCGATTTTGACAGTCAACTGGCAGGGCCTTGATTCTATCCCATCGACCTCCAAGCCTCATATTCTCGATATTGACTTAACAATGAATTTCGACCAGAACAATCAAGTCACCCGCTCCCCCCAGTTCTGGTTTGAGGATGGCAGCGTCGTTCTCCAAGCCGAGAGTACCCAGTTTAGAGTCCATTTCGGAGTATTGGGGAACTACATCCCCTTTTTTGAAGGCATGGCCGATTCAAGTTTCCCACAACCGGAAGGGGAACCTACTGTCGAGGGTGCTCCTGTAATGACCCTCCACGACTCTGCCGAAGACGTCAAGCACATGCTCACTGCCCTTTACACTGAGTAAGTCAGGGCTACTGCAGGGCATGCCGACTAAAGACTGGAGTTGATTTTGACGTCCTTTCTTTCTGTACATCAGCCGCTACGAATCAGAAAACGCCATCCCTCTGGATGCTGTTGCTGCCATGCTTCGAATGGGAGACAAGTACATGATCCCCTATCTACAGCATCGAGGTCGATCCGCATTGGTCAAGGAATTCCCATCAAAGCTGGAAGAGTTTCGTAAAACGATGTTTGCCCCAGGGATAGACTGCACTGCAGGCTCCGGTATATCTGACCTGAATTTGGATCAGGAACCTGGCAACATTCTCAAGATTATAAGACTTGCTCTAAGGCATAACCTTGAGAGGATCCTACCAGCAGTCCTCGGAGTACCTGCGTTCAAGGGCGTCGTGAGTATTCCGTCTTTTTTCTTAATGCTCACGGTCACCTCATCAATACCTCAACGTAAATTACAGAAATACATTCTGAGGATGGGGAACACCGATCCTTTGTCGCCTTTTGCGCGGGGGTGGGAGGGTGTCTGCCTTTTAGGGCGAGAGAACCTTTTTGACGCCTACGACTGGCAGTTCCGATGGGTGATGGGCCTTGGTGTCCGCGACTCATGCTCCTCAAAGGAGCAATGCGCTGAGGCCAGTATTAGATTGACTCACCGCTTGTGGAGACCTAAACCAGATGTTCGTCGGATGTATCAAAGCTGGCAGAGCTTCAAAGCCGAGGGCACTATTGGCAATGCGGTTGGGCGCCTGTGCCCCGCTTGCATGCAGTGGGCAAATGATTCGTTTGATGAGGCCGGGAATGCCTTCTGGTCCCAGTTCCCAGCATACTTTGGACGAGAGCCGTGGATTTAGCTGAGGGACGACAAAGGCATGCGGAGTAAATGAGCTCGTAATAGATCAAAGAATTTCAGTGTCGAATCTACACATAAGTGTCAGAAAACTGCTGGTCAGACCCGTTGGATCCGTATAGAATGGGTGGTTGAGGGAGTGCTGTCTTTAGTTAGTAAAGATGTAATGGATAAACCCAGACGTTGTGACCATCCTGGTCCATCACATCCTCGCCTGTTTGTCGGAGAGTTCTCCTCCGCTGCGTACCACGCAGAGAGAAATACAAGGATAAAATCCGCGATACCCCTTCGCCAAGGATATTATCATCAGCAAAGGTCAACTCCCACCTTCTAGCTGCTTCCAACGGCGCCATATCCCACCTGGCTATCCTCCTCCTCCTCCTCCTCAATGCCCCTTTCTTCATCAATGGGAATTCTATCCAAATCCGCTTTCCTCAACCTCTCCTCCTTCTCCAACCTTAACTTGACTTTCTCCATTTCGATATACCAGTTGATCTTCCACCTGTAGTACGTCCCAAGGCTCGACATGTATATGAGCGCAATAGTGAGGCCAATCCAGAGCCCTTGAAGGCCCATATGCCAGCGGAACGCGAGCACGACGCCGATTGGAATGCCGATAACGTAGTACGCCGTCAGCCCAAGGACAGCTCCGACATGTTGCATACCGCAGGCCCGAAGGACACCGGAGGTAACGTTGGCGTTGCCGTCGAAGAGTTGGAAGAGCGCAATGAGCGGGACAATGTCGGCGACGAGGGAGACGACTTCTTCGTCGTCGTTGAAAAGCCTGCCCCAGTTCTTTCGGAACACGAGGTACAATGCGCTACCTCAGAGTATTAAGCCGCCATAAGAAAAGTGAATTGTGTAGAGGCACCAACCAGTTTAGAACAGAGACAATAAGGGCAAGGACAATCGAAGTATCTGACGTGCTATGCGCCCGTCTGACCTTGCCTTCGCCAAGGAGATTTCCGATGCTATTCCTTCCAGTTAGCTAATTGCATTCTATTGTCGATCATCGAATACTCACCGGACAGACGTTGCGACCCCAAGTGCCGAAGCCGCCTGGCACGTAGTCGAGGCAGACATAACTAGCGCAGACTGGGCGGCAAGGGCAGCAGGACCGAATTGCGATACAGCCAAAGTGACGAGCTCCCAGGCCCACCACTCGGATGCCGACTGTGCCACTCCGCTTGCACCTAGGCGGAATAGGTATCCGAGGTTCGAGAATGCGCGAAGCGACCAGGGGTGCCACGCCCGTCTATCGACGAAGAACAGGCCATACGTGAGGTTTAAGAGTGCGATCAGGTTGAAAGAGATGGCGGAGGCGAGTGGGGCCCCGACGAATCCTAGTCCGATGGGACTCCACACAAGCAGCCACCCTAGGAATGCGTTGATCGGGGCGACGATGAATATGATCCTGGTCGGGATGTTAAAAAGCCCTGCACAGAATGATTACGGCCTGCTTTTTGAGAATATCATCTCGTCGGGCACACCTTGCGACTGGAAGTAACGCCTTCAAGAAAGTCAGTGTTGCGGGAGACGCATCGAGCAGTAAAAATCTCACCGACTGATAACATTAAAAGTGTAGGCTGTGTAGAGAACATGTCAATTCGCGGACTCCAACTCGGCCAGAACCATACAGCAGCACAGACCTGGGAGGCCAATCGAAATCCATCGAAGGTATATCGCTGCCAGATTAGCTACATCTGGGTCTTGCTTCAGCGAGAGAAGTATTGACTCGGCATTGAACCAAATGAGAAATATGGGCTAATAGAAGCGAGTCATTTGGTGTATCTTTTGGGGCCCGGATCGACCCACAACTAATATGGCGGCCATGAGCACACCTGTAAAACCACGTCAACATCAAAGGGTCTGCCGACAGATAGAGGTGGTCCTCACTCATTCTCTGAGCCCAAAGTCCAACATACTTCGGATGCTCAGAAGTCCAAGCAGAAGGCAAAGTGGTATCGAGAGCGCTGCAGAAGCCCGAGATGATGCTGAAACCGGACACAGTCGCGGTCATCGAACCCAGGGTCACGGCAGCGAGTGCCTTTGTTGAGAGGTGACCAATGGATATGACGGGTACAAGAGCAAGTGTGTGTTCTAACAGGTGGGTTCTACAAAGTATGAGTGTCGTGTCTAGATAGAGAGGTTGTGTAGCCTACCCGAAAACGGGGAGCGCGTATTTCGTGAGGATAGGCGCCTCCTCCCAAAACAAGGCCGACTTGCTGTCATTATCAAGGTTGGGATCGCCATCTATCCCCTCACTGATGACTGGGATGGGAGGAGCGCGAAGCAAAGGCGTAGTTTCTGTCGTGTTTGTGGTATCTGAAGGAATGGATAAACCTCCCGAATGTCGATAACCAGCAACCTGAGCATAATCCGAGGGCAACAGGGTCGCGTCTTGACCCTGTGGCAAGGTAGATGTCATAGCTCACGAGGAACAGAAGGGTCTTACTCAGTAGCTCAGAGGATCGCAAATATATAGGCGAGGCTGTCTGAAAACCGGTATTGACGGGCGTCAAGAAGAAACTGCGGACTGCGGCTCGCATGGATTTCCTTGTAGATGTTCCCACACTCGAGTGGGGTCTGTCGGCGATCAAACAGGCCGGCATTCTCCTGGTGGGCTTGAGTCTTTGGACTGGGCCTCGTTGACTCTTTTTCGTAGCTTCTTGTAGTCCCTAAAGCATAAGAAGGAATAAATAGGGATTCAGAACATATACGGTGGTCATATCTGGGCTTTCTTGGAGCATCCCCTTTGATTTAGAGTCGCTCGCACCTTCAACCCTCTGCCCATACTGCGGACCAGATCTATGACACAGAGGCAGGAAGCTCATATGCTTACTACATCTCATCCAGCAGGGGGATGACATAGCCGATCCGTATATCCCGGTAACCTGGGCCATAAAAAGCCCAAACGCGACTAAGCGTCTAAAACAGACGCCCATGCACGTGAGAAGCATTACATAATTCCGGCGCCCGGCAGAGTTCGGCACCAGCTGGCATCGAACGGGGACAGGCGACGACTGCAAGCGTTCAACAGACCGACCTCCCTCCAGCCATCTCCCGTCTGCAACGATGTCGGAGGAACTCTTGCATCCACCCAAAGCTCCACTTCACAACTCTTCTGCTCCACGCGATAAGGAGCCCAAAGAGCTCGAGAAACTTCGAAAATGGCAGGAAGAGCGGATGACGAGGAGGCTGAGGGGAGAGTACGAGTCGGCAGTTATGCATTTGCAGGAAGTGGTGCGTCGTTATCTATCGTACATCTAAAACGCATTGAAACTTTGCGATAGGTGGATGGAAACCTCAAAACGCCGTTGTCTATTGCGTCAGTCCGAATTGAGAACGCCAAAAACACGCGAAAATCGTTCCTCGGGTCACTCATCGACCCCATTGTCACCTCCGCCACCACTACTTCAGCAGAAGGCCCAGAAAGCAATCTCGAATCAGTGCTTCACACAACCCGCAAGGTCGCAGATATCCTTGTGAAGACCGACATCTTCACCCACGTTGACGCGCAAATCGAGCGTTCCAGAGACCCTCTTGCCCCACACAATGCCGTGGACCTCGTTTTCCGCACTAAGGAGCGCGGTAGATGGACTGTTAGTAGCGCAACGGAGCTGGGAAACAACGAGGGTAGCGCAAACGCGTCTGCGACCATCCGGAACGTCTGGGGAGGCGCGGAAACCCTAACAGCAAACGTCTCTCTGGGAACGAAAACGAAGCGTTCTTTCTCGGCAGCTCTCAACGCACCTTTGACCCCAAATCTAAATACTTTCGGAAACCTCAGTGTCTACGCGCTGGATCGCGATCAAACAGCTTTCTCGAGCTGTTATGAGGGCCTCCGGGGAGTCAGAGCCACCATTAAAGTGAGCTAGGTTAGCAAGCCTGTCGGAGTATGTTCAAACTTTCCTGACATATTCTTCGTCCAGGGAAGGGCGTCTGGGAAGGCCACTCACGAAATGGGATACGAAGCCGTATATCGTCATATCCGAGACCTCGCACCAACAGCTTCCATCACCATGCGCGAGGCTGCTGGAGAAACTCTCAAATCGTCGATATTCCATTCGTGGATTTACGACACCCGGAATGACCGCATTGCCGCGACTAAGGGTGCATACCTCAAACTCTACCATGAGTATGCTGGGCTCGGAGGTGACGCATCGTTTTACAAGACTGAGGCGGAGGGTCAGGTTTCTCGCCCAATCGCGGCAGGCCTTTCATTTTCCCTTGCCGCTCGCGGAGGGCTTCTTTTGGGTTTGAACAAACCTCTTCTTTTCTCTGACCGTTTCCAACTGGGTGGTCCCACCTCTGTCCGTTCTTTCAAAGCCAATGGTCTTGGCCCCCACGACGGCCGTGAGCACACTCTCATCTTCCCTTCTCACAAACATACTGACGATTTCGTTCTAGCTGACTCTGTTGGCGGAGACATCTTCTACTCTGTCGGCGCTAGTCTCATTTCAAACATCCCGAAAAAGCCAGATTGGCCTGTGAAAACGCATCTCTGGGTGAACGCTGGAAGATTAGACAATGTCGATCGTTGTACGTATAGCGTCGGTCGTTTCACTGGGACAGGTTTTCTGAATCATTCTTGCCATCTTTGCAGCACGACCCCTTGCCGATACAGTGCAAGATCTCCTGACGAAACCCTCGATATCTGCGGGGGTTGGCCTCATTTATAGGTTTGACCCTGTGCGCGTCGAGGTCAACTTCGGCGTCCCTCTCGTGGTCAGTAAGAGTGATGGCACGAGAAAGGGCATCCAAGTTGGCGTCGGTTTAGAGTTCCTATAGAACATGTCCACCGTAGACCTCCTGACATCCTACTTATCTATTCTTATTCTGGCAAACTAGATTTCTAAGTTCCATGTCCACAATCTAGGCGCTGAAGAACGCAGAAGCCCATCTTCTTCGGCAATGAAAGTCTTCCTGGTGAGCTCGTGTTAAGTTGCAGTACCGGCCATGCAATGTGCGTCTGTTGGCTACTCGCGTCACAAGAGCCCGTACACTGACAACTCGAGAAGAACATCCCGGCGCATGTTTTTCAAAACATCAGCGCATCTTCTCAATCACATCTTCTGAAGCTTCTATCCAGTGGTTTAGGACATTGTTTCCTCAGCTACCCTTTCGCAGTTTGCACCCGTCCAGTTCTCGTCTTCGCGCCTGTCTGCTGACTTTCGGTGGCTCCGCGATGCAGTGGTAAGAACCCTGAGGGAGAGGGGAGCACGGTGTCGTGGAGAGATGGGTAAATATCGGCTTTGGTCTTCCGAACTCGAATGTCCACTGCGCAGTGCGAGGGCGCGGGGAATGACGGCACTATCATGCTCTCTGGGGTGTCACCAGTTCTCCATTGCGATCCCTTCGACACTTCTGGTTACTCAGCACGGGCCGATCCACCTCGAACTTTGAAGCCATATAAAAGGCGAAGCTATACATGCTGGGCAAGGCACCGGGAGCAACGATGGTGGATGCTCGCTCATTTCTGTCTCTCCTCGTGATATGTGCGGCTGCAGCGGTGGCTGTCACCGTCAACATCAATGCTACTGCTAGTCACCCTATCCCAAAGACCCTGTGTAGGTTTCTCCTTCCTTTGCACTATTGCGATCTTATCGACGAGCATGTTTTGCAGGGGCTCTCATGTACGAGGTATGGGTCTGATTGAAACGGGGGAAGTGATTTTGCCTGATCATGCCCCGAATTTCGCCCTCTGACTTAGGATATCAACGTAAGGTGGCCGTTCTACTATATACCCAGTTACTAACCGGTATACTTTCGCAGTACGTATGTGTCGAACCTCATCGAGCCAGCTTTCGTATCGACTGACTGCCTCCAGAGCGGAGACGGTGGCCTCTATGCCGAACGTAGGTCCCGCAACCGTTGAAGCGACTGGATATTGACTAGATCATGGAATCTTCCTAGTTTTGAAGAATAGGGCTCTTCAGCTTGTGGAAACTGGTATACCTGCTCCTGATAATCTCAATGAACTCAACTTAGCCTTTGTCATTCTCTAGGTACCTCTGCGGCATCTCTTTCTGGCTGGCAGGCCCTTAATGGTGCGGCTATCAGCGTCGTTAATGATAGTACCCCTGTTTCGTCTGCTCTACCCAATGCATTGCAGCTTAAGGTCCCCACTGGTGGGACTGGGAGTACAGGTTTTGCCAACATAGGATTCTCAGGTATGGCCCCTCGCCACAGCCCACAACACGACCTTTCGTTGAACCTCACTCCAAATTTCATCAGGCATCAAGGTCACCTCCAGCTGGAAATATACGGCTTCATTCTACTACCGCTTCCCGTCCGCTACAAACTTCAACGGCAATCTCGTCGTCGGACTGCAAACCACATCTGGCCAAGTCCTCGCCTCAACAACCGTCTCTGTGACTGGCTCTCAAACCTCATGGAAGCAGGTTACGGTAGGCTTGTACCCAACCACGACGGCTTCCAACACGAACAACCTGTTCACAATTCAAGTCGACGCCGCGAGTGCCTCTGGACAGGCCATAAACTTTGCGATGCTCTCCCTCTTCCCGCCTACTTTCAAGAATAGGCCCAACGGCATGCGTGTTGACCTTGCGGAGGTATGTCAATAATGGAACGAAAATGTCGATGCTGAAGCCCTTGTCTCCTTCCTTAGGCTCTTGCACAGATAAAACCTGGAGCATTTAGGTTTCCGGGAGGGAATAACCTCGAAGGTCAGACTTTTGAGCGCCGTTGGAGGTGGAGGAACACCGTAGGCCCCCTTGTCAGCCGACCTGGTGCGTATTTGGAGGGTTTGTCAAACGATGTCAGCGACTCACGTTTTCCTTACTACAGGCCGCCTCGGAGATTGGAGCTACACAAATACCGAGTGCGTATAGAACATCATCTATGTGGAGCCCCGAGTCTCGTATACTCATCCTCAACAATAGTGGTCTCGGCCTCCTTGAATACCTCTACTGGTGCGAAGATCTGGAGGCTGAGCCAATCATGGGTGTTTGGGCAGGTTATGCGCTTGGCGGTGCTAGCGTCGCGGAGGACCAACTCGACCCTTACATTCAGGAGGCCGTCGATCAGGTGCGCCTACTCTTAACTACGCCGCAAGGTTATTTCCTTCACTTGTTAATACTTACAATGAGCATGCCTGTAGATCAATTTCGTCATCGGGGACCCTGCAAAGAGCGCAGCAGGTGAGATTTGCGCTTTCAGATCGCGATCCAGAGCTAAAACCCTATGTGACGTAGCGGCACTCCGAGCGTCCCTAGGGCGCGTGAAGCCTTTCAAGCTGCAATATGTTGAAATTGGAAATGAGGTGCGCAATATTTTGGGTCCAATCAATCGTTGGCAACTGGAAATTGACGCATAACCTTCTCCTGCAGGACTGGTTCGCATCTGCTACTTACGTCTATCGTTGGAAGAAATATGTCACGCGGCTCCAGCAAGAGTTCCCGCAGATTCGTGAGTCTTATGTTAGAAATCCTTCTAAGTGACGGTTTTCGACCAAGGACAGGTTTCCTCGCTACAACCAGGGTGAATGACCCGACACTCACTCCAGTACCGACTGACTACGACTACCACGATTACAATGTTCACAGTACGCATCATCCCGATTCTTACCATCGAGTCGTCCTCATCTTAATCTTCAACGTAGCTTGGTTCGCCCAGAATGTTTTCTTCTACGACAGCTTTGCGGTACGTTCTCTGACGACGCTGCAGAACTAATGTCTAATACGGATCGTTCTTACTTAGCGCAACGGAAAGAAATACTTCCATGTACGTGCTTATATAGCCTTGCCTTACTCGGTGTACAGATTAAATTTGTTCTAAAGGGCGAATACGCGGCGATATCCAGCAACCCTAACGACATATGGGGAGATCGATTCCTTTTCCCGACAGCAGAAGGTAACAGACTTAACTTTTTATCTTCGTAAGGTGAACTTCCGAAGCTAAACGAGCTCTGACCCTGCAGGTTCGGTAGCCGAAGCAGCGTTCATGACAGGATTAGAGAGGAACAGCGACATTGTGTGAGTTATTGCAGACGGAGTAAAATTGTTGCTGCTGACGCTGACGGACGTTCTCTAGATTCGCGGGTGCTTATGCTCCTCTCATCGGAGTGAGTATGTGCCCTATAAAAGTCATATTTGAGACTAAAATCCTTTAGCATGTATCTAATCATCAATGGGTAAGTCTGGAACCGGTCTACAAAAGCGACGATAGGGCTTATACTTCTTGTTATCAAGACTCCGAATCTTCTGGGTCACGAGTACGTCGCCGCTGAACCTTCGCGCTCAGGCTGTGAGGACTGACTGTTTAATTTAGCGCCGGCGCTATCTACCTCTCCACGAGCTACTACGTTCAAAAGGTACTCAATATCTCACCGTATCCCCCTCGCACGATCAGCACTTACAATATACGCGAAGTTGTTTGGAAGTAACCGCGGCGACGAGTTCCTGCCAAGCACCCTTCCCAGCCAAACGGGAACGGCCTTCTGGAGCATCGTTCGTAACAGGGCGTCTAAAGAGATTATCATCAAGGTCCGGTTTTCCACTTCCTACTGACTCGACGTTCGGCACTTGTACTAATCTTCGGTGTCTTGCGGAATGTGGATAGATCGCAAATACCGGAACGACAGCCGCCCCATTCACATTCGTGGTGCCATTTAACAATGTAGCAAGCACCGGTACGGTACAGACGATCTCAGGAACGGGCTCTCAAAGCAATACTCCAAGCAACCCCAACCTGATCGCCCCGCGTTTGAGCAATTTCACACCGGCGAAGACATTCAACTTCACTGCAGCTGCTACGAGTTTCAACGTTCTAACCTTTGTCGCTTCTTGAACTGAAGGCCCGTCTTAGCTCTGTGTACGGTACCAATGAGATGAATACTATGGTCACCCTCAGTCGTGGATATACCTCTTGAACAGCTTGCGGTGCAAGAGCTTTGGCGGGGTCATTTGTATCACAGCCACCGTTCCACCAGAGTCGGCCGAGGTCTTCATCTTCAATTCCTGCCTTTCATACCTTTTCCCGAAGGCTTTTCGACGCTTCGCAACGGCTGAGAGACTTTAGAAAGCAAAGGACCAAGTGCAAAGCTGGTACCGCAAGGGGTCCTGGGGTCGAGGGCGACACTTCATCTGATTCGAATAGGGGCAAATCATTCGCACTTGATAGCCGACGTCATTTGTCAGCAAATCGAAGCCGGGGGAAAACGCTCGAAAACACCGAGGCCGTCGGCCCCAACAGCGAAATGTGGACACGATTTTTATGGAGTGGTCCTTGACCTCAACCCACTACCGCTTTCCTTTCCCCCGTCATGTCTTCGACCTACGCCCACTACCAAGGGCCATCGTCGCTGCCCTCCGACTATGCCCTGCTTTCCAGGGTTGCTGGAAACCATAACGGCGAGAACGAGTCGCTGTCGGAGTCAGACGATAGTCACGATACGGACGGCACTGTAACACCCACGAAAGCGACGACATCATCCGAGGCGGCGGTACGAAGGAGGGAGAGCTTTCCGGAGAGGTCCTTCTACCGTCCTACGAACCCAACTATTGGAGTATACCCAGAACCAGAGCAGCACAACGCGTCTGTACTATCGGAGCACACGCCATTGCTTGCTCCACCTCCCCCAACTGTTCCACGGATAGAGGAAGAGATAGACCGCGACCCAGCGCACGACAATGACTCCAAGATGGCTATGTTTTGGGATGAGCTTCCTATCCTAACGAAGTACGCTCTCCCAGTGTTCGGGTGAGTTCCAGCGTTTCTAGAACGCGGAGCGCATTGTTAAACTCTTCCAGCACCCACTTGTTAGAGTACACACTGGTAATTGTACCTGTCATTTCCATCGGTCATATTTCGACAACAGCACTAGCTGCCATTAGCCTGGGATCGATGACTGCGAGCGTTTCGGGCTTTAGCATTATCCAAGGCTTCGCCAGCGCCCTCGACACAATGCTGCCTTCCGCCTGGACATCTTCACACCCACAATACGTCGGACTCTGGGCCCAAAGGATGTGTAAGATCCGACACTTGATGCTCAATGTTGCTCTGCTGACTCTGAATCTGCCCCAGGTGTCGTTATGACTGCCATGTTGATCGTATGACCCGTTTCTCGCTTAAGTATGTGGGATACATGCTGACCGTCCCCTGCAGCCCATTTTCCTTATCTGGTTCAGTGCCGAGTCAATTCTGCTCTTCCTCAGGCAAGACCCGGATGTGGCCCACCTGGCTGCTGTCTATCTTCGCTGGGTCTCGCTCGGCTTGCCAGCATACACTTTCAACTGCATCAGCAGGTGAGCATATCCGGCGTCTAATTACGTTTAACGTTCAACTTAATGGTACCGAAGGCGCTACTTCCAATCACAAGGTCTCTTCATGGTGCCGACGAGGATCATTTTCGTCGTTGCGCCCATCAACGCTTTCCTGGGGTGGCTGCTCGTATGGGGACCTGAGCCTTTCCGCCTTGGATTCATAGGAGCACCTCTTGCTTCGGCCATCTCTTTCAACCTAATTGCCATTGCGTCGTTCGTATATGGCGCGTTCTTCGTAGATAGACGTGCGTGGCACCCGCTTTCGAAGCGCATGTTCACGAACCTCGGGCTTCTCGCCCACCTGGGGCTGAGCGGCGTCGGCCAGACGGCTTCCGAATGGTGGGCTTGGGAGCTTGTCTCGCTCGCGGCATCGCTGCTCGGGCCCATGGCTCTCGCTACTCAATCAGTGCTTCTGGTATCAGCATCAACAACCTTCCAAGCTCCTTTTGCGCTCAGTGTGGCGACTTCGGTTCGGTGAGTCTCTTTCATTCTTATCTTATCCTTTTGACTGACTTTAGGGTTAGTATCGGAAACCTTCTCGGCGAACGCAAAGCAAAGCGCGCAGGTGTCGCCGCCAGCACCGCACTCGTCCTTGCATTGTTCGTGTCCGTTCTTACCAGCTTGATGTTCATGGTCCTGCGGAACGTCTGGGGTCGCATCTTTAACGATGACGAGGAGGTCATCGCACTCGTCGCCGATATCATTCCCCTCGTCGCCCTGTTCCAGGTCTTCGATGGCAATTCCGCCGTGACGTCCGGTATCCTCCGTTCGCGCGGCAAGCAGTTCACGGGCGCCATCCTAAATCTCTCCGCATACTACTTTATCGGTGTTCCCTTCGGAGTTTGGCTTGCGTTCAGCTGGCATCAGGGCCTCCATGGGTTGTGGTATGGGTTGACGGTATCGTTGATTTATTGCTCTGTTATCGGGACTTGGTTGTGTTTGAAGACGGACTGGGATCACGAGGTAGATAAGGTTCAGGCGCGGCTCGCGAAGGAGGACAGGCAGAGGCACGCGGAAATGAATAAGGACGACCACGGTGGGGAGAGGGGTGACGTTGAGGGGTACGGTGCAACCATCAATGGGGGTGGCACCCACTAAAAGGGTCAAGTATGACCTACTTTGCTTTCTCTATTGCATGGGCCAAATGGCTATTGTTCGCGTATATCCTTCGCATTGCTCTCAAGACGGACTAGGTAGTACCACGATCCCATTTACGAATACGACGAAAGTAAGAATGATTTGTGTAAATAAAGGGCCTCAGTTTATGAATGGGGCATTGAGAATAGCAACCGTTGATCAGGCTGTGTAAAAAAAAATTCCTTTCGACTTGGGATGATTTCTATTGGGCAGATAGGGTAGCCGAAACGCATAGATTACAATATTTCTGGTGTTAGAAAGGTTCGGTATCCGTCCAAAAACCATGATCCACCATCGGAAGGTGCTTCCTCAGCGCTGGGCGCTTAACGTCGATATGACGTCACATCATGATCCATATCGGTATATTGAAAAGCTGGGCAACACGGGTCGGTGAGAGTCTGAGCCATGGCACTTTACTATCATGTCCTTCCACCCCAGCCCTAGCAACTCGACAGCGCATGCCAATATCCTCCTGAACGAACCATCATGCCCACGACTCGAACCTTCACCGACCGACTTAACCTATACTCGCGGCGACGATTGATATCTCGAACACGTCTGCACACGCAACTCCGATGGGTCAACTTCGACGAAACTCGAACGCCGCGAAACGCACCGCAGGTCAAACTTATCTAAATCAGCCCTATTCACGGCTGGGGACCTGGAGTGTCTTGCTATAGCTTGTCACAACCTCGGTTCTTTGTTTTAATGAGTCCTGATTCAATCCAGGAGACTTGCCAGCTTCTTATCGGATTCTCGCCACTGGCAGGCAGATGACACAGGATGACGGGCGCTGTTCCCTCTGCTAGCTGGGTTCACTTCCCTTGCAAGGTCTTCTGCATTTGATTAAACACCCTTGCCCCCTTCCCTCTGTCCCTCCACGTCCATCTTTAGCCCATCACATGAAGGAAACCCCTTGGTCTCCTCTCCCTGCCTCACTCTTCAGATTATCAGGTGTTCGCTCGTGTACCAGCTCTTTAGAGGACTGAATCAGGTCCAAGTGCCGGAGCCGGAGCCACAATAGATATATAATATTTCAGAAGGTGCGAATGCCATGGCGAGATAATAAACAATGCTGATACGATATGATAATTAGGGGCCACGACCAGCGCGAGCATAATGCTTATCCACGTTAAGTTAATTAAGTTAACGGTGCGAATAACTTCAATGCAATAGCCCCCAGCCACGTTCAGCTGAGAAGCAGATCCCAGATTCCCTCCTCCGCAGTGCTCGCCTGGAGGCCGCCCCATTCCCATCCCCCATCCTCCACACCTCCCCGCCGCCGTCGCCTCAAACGCATGTCCCGGCGAGCAAGCTCGAGCCGGGGGACCATATTTCCGGTATCGAGCAGCAAGCGGCTTGACATGCTTCCCATCGTTTCGTCCGTGTAGCCGACGGTGACGCAGCGTGTGCAGGTACAGTCTGGCTTTCCCAGAGCACAGCGAGGCGCGCCGGACACCGTGGCCAGTACGTCGAGAACCCGGACGAATTCAAGGTCCTCCAGCATTGGGAAAACGACAATGACGTTGTCGCGACAGCCTGCCACCCGTATTGTAACGGTTTCTGAGTGGGGAGTCGTAGCTGGATCGTTCCAGACGGACCACCGGCGTTGGGATGGCGTGTTGCCTTCGACTTCATGACCAGGGTTGTTGCCGAGAATCGTCGCGTAGGCGGGTGCGTTTCGGACGTCCCATATCAGCATTGGGGTCTCTGAGCGTGCCAGGACGGGGTGCAGCGTGAATGTCCCATGTGCAGGCCTGGGGAGGTCGAGGTTCTTACCCAGCTGACGCTCGGCGTCGTATGGGAGATCCAGGGGAGTGACAGTCCGAAGAACTGTCGCCAGTGTTGCCTGGCCAGCAGGATGAGGATGGCCTTCATTCTGTGGGTCGTAGTGCCCATCCCTTCTACTGAGGAGCGTTCGTCTATGCAGGGATTGCAATGTCAGCTGGTGAAGGCCGAACAAAGTACTCGGTACGTACTGTATGTCGGCCATGGTATATCTAAGAATATGTTGGGTAAGTGGATTAAACCTCATCGTCTATATACTAACCTACTCCCCCAAGGCACGTGTGTCCGACACTCAGATCGTTGGGGGGTGAAACGGGGGGTGACTGGCAGGCGGCTTCCCCGAGGTAACCTTGAGCAAGCCATTTCCAAGCCTCCAGAAAAAAAGATTTGTTTCTCTGACATTATTGCGACGTTTTGTGTGTCTCGCTTGGGTCCCGGATGCATGGGGAACTTGTCGAGACGGTTGATCGAGCCGGCAGCCCCTTCTTCATAGATTGGAGTGTTCAACGATGGGCCCAGTGCTTAATATGAACTGTAACTCAGGAGCCTTGGCCCTTATGGCCTTTGTCGTGTATACAAATATAAGAGGCGCGGTGCGTGCTGGCAAGGCGTGGTACCGGCGGGGGATTGAATTCTTGAAGCTCGCTCCGCTGGGGTAGAATAGCATCAGGCTTTGTGACATACCGTTCATAGACTTAGATTGATATTTCTGGGCTTCATCTGATAGGGTGAGACTTTGTGAGCATGACTTTGAGTGGGTAAATAGTAAAATCTGGAACGAGCACTTGTAAGGAGTATCTCGAACGCAATTTGAGGTGATCAGGCATCAACGTTGCCACCGTGTAGCTCAGGCTCCCACCACCGCCCGCAGAAACGCGCTGCTAGTGCAGAACATGTTACATATTACATACCGAGTAAGCTGTGGCAAGATATGTGGCACCAGCCATGCCAGGTCAAAGAGTATCGTACCAAGCAGTGGGCATTTGGCGTAGTCACCCCGGGTGGCCACATGCCAATGACTCGGAAAGGGCGGAGGTCGCTTGCACTAGCGGCGCCTCACGCACGGGGAGGGGAAAAGAGTCGACGGGTAATATTGCCCGCTTGATTATAAGCTCGTGTAAGTAGTCCTTCTCGGATTTCGCCTGCGATGGAAGTCACAACTATATTGGACACGGGCCAAACACGGGCGCTTAATGGCTGACTCAGGCTCTATATCATCACACGAACTCTTTTCAACGTAGCAACATCGTGGTTATCCGCAGCGTCTCGTATTCCCCTCTTTCATGGACAACTGGCGCGGTGCGAGTTTTTCTTGCTTGTCGCTCAGCGCTCACCGCCAACTGGATCCTTCAAGGAAAGTCCCCCAACTGTCCCCTCCTTGTCTCCCTGATCGCATTTCCTTGTGTGAAACCTGAACTCCTAACATAGTAAGACACTGTTGTTGGGCAGCCCGCGTTCAACGTGCTTCCCAACGTCTCGCCGGTGTGAGACTTGGCGTGGATAGGGTAACTGAACTTACCCACTGGCGCTGCGAGGGACCTCTGTCCGGGCTGTTGGTGATTCATCAGTGAGCCGTTTCGTTTCAGCATGGAATCCGGAAATGCAACGATTGGCCGGCCTCACGTATGTCATAAAGAAGGACCAGGAGGTCCCCGAGAGGAGTTCGAGTGTGCACACTCAACACGAGGCCGACATGCGGGGACAGGCGATACAATACATTCGCTGTCGGAGAGGTCCCGGACAAGCGAGAGCCGAGATGGGAGCAGCTTCTTGAGCACAATCTGGGAAGAAGATGGCCCCACCGAACCATCGTGACCCGGCCAATATGTGTGCGTTGGAATGGGCTAGGCTGCTGCTGCGGCTGCTGCTAGGTCGGGCCAGGGAAAGCGAAGGAAACGAGGAAAACGAGAGAGATGGTATGATATGAGTATCGAATACAGCCGAGAATTCGTCTATGTCTAATTGGAAGTCCGAAAGGAAAGCCGAGAACCTCGCATCAGCACTGCCACAGCGTTCCTAGGTTGCTTGAGACTGTTGGATCACGCGGCCTAGTAGCTACTGTCTGTGGGCCATGGGCTGTTCTCTTATTGGAATTCGACATCTATCTCATCTTGTATTCGTCCTTCAGTGTTAGCAACTCAAGTCACTGTCAGGCTCGAAATAATGTATGGTCGAAACGTAGGATTTCTCTGTTCAGATTGCAGAGTGAGGCGTGGAGGTTTCAAGTCCAGGAATGAACCATATCCGAGTTCAGGGCACGTACCCATAGTGCATTTCAATGTCCACCGGGCGAGGGAACGTTCTTCTCAGACTGTTAGTACCAATCGCGGAGTCGCGATGGAACTCTCTCTATGCACAGCTTGTGTGGGTTAGAATATTGCTACAGCCTGCGCCGGGACTATACTGACAGATGCTGCCAACTCGGAGAACCGGGGGAGAAAACATGAGGCCAAGGCGTGCTTATTATACTAGCTACAGGATGCCAATACTTATGTTAACGCCGTTGGTCTTAATTTCGGTCCCACAGTGTCCGTGCACAAGGACCTACTCCGGTCGGTTTCAAGTAAGTAGCAATAATCCGTTCTTACTACGTAGTCGGGGACACCAAGCTCCACCCAAGTTTGGAGACCTAGAGCTATAATGAGCCAGAATGGTAATCACTCGAGGACTCAGGGTCCCAATGATTTATAGCCTCGGCCGAACGACAACTTGAATAGCTTGACTTCTGGATGTCATTCCAGGAGCAGCGAATCAGGACTGGTTCCGTGACCTTTCAAGATAGTCGGAGACTCAGTGGGAAGACTCGGTTAAATCTTAGTACCGCTGTGCCGCTGCATCCTGTGGACCTTTGTCAATGCGCTGGTCTCATGAGAGGTGTCCGAAAGGGAAAACATCGTTCTATTTAATCATATTTGTAGCCTGTCGACGGGTCCAGTGAGTGTGCTTGGGAGCGCGTGGAAGGGCGTAGACGCGCGCGCCTTTTGACGCGAGGTAGCGGCGTAGCGCACAGAGTCACCCCAAGCGCGCTACTGTCAAAGCAAGTAGTCCCTCATCAGGTCATATTTCATCGTGCGTTAAACACTTCCGTGGGAAGCGTGAATTCTTTTGAATCGGGCTCCCGACCAGCCTGCTTCATTTGACTCTTTTTGTCGACTGCAGACCTTTTGGCGCTCGTCTTGTCAGCTCTGAATCAGTCTCTGATTCATTGACAGAGCTTGGAATCTCGCCACTGTCGGACAGATGGGACAGGCTCTGATGGGCGCTGTTTTCTCTGTCGGAGAGTTTGTCTTAAGGATCTTGGTTACACAACCCTCCTCCCACCCACCATCACTGTCTATCTATCCTCCTTCCTGCCCCGAAACATACCCCAGGGGGGTTCAAACACGGCTGCGATCTGCTGCTATGCAAAGTTGTGTTTCTCCCTACCTCGAACCCAGTTCAACGTGACCGGAGGCGGAATATCACCAGCGAATATATATATATATATAAATATAAATATATACTGTAAGGTGAGGTATTCAAATACTTCGTAAAATTGCACCGTGATAATGGAATAAGTATAGGGCGCGACCAGCGCGAGGATAGCGTTTAGGAGCATGAATACGTCAGTCATGTGGCCCTTGGGCGCGTTCAGTGGAGAAGCAGATTCCAGACTCCCCTTTCCGTAGTACTCGCCGTGAGGCCACCCCATCCCCATCGTCCATCGAAGCTCCCTCCTCGCCGTCGTCTCTTACCTCGAATATCGTTGTGAAGGTATCCCCGCCGTGGAAACATCGTGCCGGTGTCGAGCAACAAGGGTTGGGACGTGCTCGTCGTGTCGTCGATGTAGGCCTTGGCCACGCATCGTGGACAATCGCAATCAGGCTTACCTAGGGCACAGCGGGGAGCCTCCCATATCGTGGTCAGGACATCAAGAACCCGAACGAAAGCACCGTGCGTTCGCTTTGGGAAAACGATGATGACATTATCGGTGCAGCCGTCTACCCGGATAGTAAGCCGTTCCGATTGGGGGGTCGTAGCCGATTCGTTCCAGAGGACGAGGCGAAGTGGGCTTGATCGCGACGAGGTTGGGTTGTATTCGTCTCTCTGGAGGGGATTGTTGCTGATGATAAACGCGTGCGCAGGTGCAATTCGGACGTCCCAGATCAACCTCGGTGTCTCCGAGCACGCAAGGACGGGGTGTGGTGTGCATGTCTCCGGTGGAAGGTCGGGAAGGTCGATTGGCTCCGCGAGCAATGGCTCTTGGTGTTCAGAGAGAGGTGGAGATGACTCCACACGGAGTACAATATGAATACTCTGGCCTGCCAGCGGCTGAGCTTGATCGCGGGGGTTCCGATGGGAATGCATGCTACCAGTGGGAGATTTGTGTATCACTGGCAGCGCTGTCAGACATCGATATAACAAAGGTGACAAAGTATACGCACGAGAAATTTGGCGATATATTAGCTGGTCGCGGGTCCAGGCGTGTACAGCTGGCCGCTTGCCCAAAAATATACCTTCTGCGCCCTCATTCGATGGGGTGCTGTTGTTGTTGTTGTTGTTGTTGTTGTTGTTTACGACGGTGACATGATAGGTGAAGATCCCGCTGACTATCGTCGTTGTCACTGTCCCTATCGAGAGCTGCTGGGCGGCATTGACGAAGTCTACGTTGCCCTGCTGGTTCGGAGCTGGGCGACGAAGGATTCAGATCGATGGGTTAGGTTAACGAGGCAGCGACGTATACAGACCTTGAGTCGAAGTTGCCTCACGATGCCTAGATTGTCCATGGGGAGGCATGAGGTGGTCATGTCCAGGAATGTAGTCGTAGGCGTTGTCCTGGTCATTTCCGCCGTAGATGTACGAAGGAGCGCATGTCGCAGCAGGAGATCGAATGCCGGCCGGATTAGTATACCCGGGTACAGCAGGGATTCCATAGGTGGTGTTTTGCTGCCAGCGGTCGCTGCCAGGGCTAGAGGTGGCGAGCGGTAGAAGCCTACGAGGATCGGTTGGGCTTGGGCCCAACGGAGGAGTATTTCTAGAAGAATAAGCATAAGTCTGTTGAGGGGAGTAGCGCCCTTGAGGCGTCATGTCATAATTGGGGAAGCCTGAGCCCATTGGTGGCGCTATTGTACCCAGTTATAATATTGAGGATCAGTGCGCGTCACACCACAGAAATTAAATCCTAATGAACATACCGTTGCCGGTGGGCCATTGCGTGGGGTACAGTGCTTGAGGCGTCAGGTCATATCTGCATGGAGACGAGCGTGGAGCAGTGTATGCGTTAGGATACGAGGGCCCTGTAACGAGAGAGCAATTTGAGTTTCTGGGACCTGATTTAGGGACATGAACGACAGACCTGGAAAAGGTAAGTTGTGAAAGGCTGTAGAAAAAGAAGGCAAGACTGGTCGCCCACCCTGTCCCGTCTGAAAGAAAGGAATGCCGTGTGAATCTCCTGGGGAATTTCTACGCGACTTCCCTATACTACTGGCATAGTAATGATCCTTGTTGGCCGAGGTCGACGACATTATTAGCGGAGGAGATGATTGTAATAGAACAGAGGTGGGGATGTCAATGGGGATGATGAGGGTCCTAGGTGAATGTTTAAGTATGCCAACGACCAGTCGCGAACTGGATCTCGAAGGAGGCAGGGAGGTGCGTGCAGCGAAACGCAGATACACGAGGTGGCCGAGGCTGGTCATGGGTTTGGAAATGACGAGGAGTTGGAATCCCCGCGAATTTGAGATCTCTCTGGCACAAAAGAGGTAAGTAAAGCTTATTTGTTAGGTCTGGCTAAATTGGAAGAGAAGCAAGATTGAATCTGGGCCAAACTTGGCTGAGCTCACGCCGTTTGCGCCGAAGTTCCCAGTTAGCATGTATATCTCGGCTGGAAAGGCATTAGAATGTCATACTGGCACGCGTGGATTTCGTTTTGTCACTGTCGCTCTCGGAGGCCTGAACTGAAATGAAAAACGCATGTCTGCACAGAGCCATCGATCTTAACATAAGCATCCTGTAGGGCGTGTTTTAGCTTCCTAGTCTGAGATCTTGACGTGCGATGCCTCGGTCGCAAGGAGATCGGACTCCGCCGCAACCAGGCGAGAAATGAGTGCCGCCCTGGCGGTCGAGCGGGAGGTCCGCAGAACCCCAGGCCCAACGAGGGAGGAGCTCGGTGATCGGTGGTAATTTGGTCTTGGAGCATAACAGCCTGTGTTGCACTGCGATAGATCTCGATTGAGGGGCACCAGGTTCAGGAACCCCTGCTGCTGTATACGTCGACAGTTGGTCAACAGCATGCCCAAAGCGGGGAAAGTGAGTCGTCAGCATCAAATCCCAAAAGCCAAACATGTGCGGAGATTTGGTATCCCGTCCTTCCTTATTTTTTCTGCTGTAGACGCCATCGCTGGTGCTGCTATGCACAACAGCAGACTGTATAGTTGAACACGAGGTGGCGAGGGGACGTACGGCACCTTGGCAGGCATATCAGAAAGTACTTGGAAGGAGGAGGCGAAAGGCGCGGCGATGAGATGGATACTGATAAGAAATATATCAGACATTCTCTGAGCAACGAGGACTCCCGCAACTCCAGCTTCAGCTCCTGTCGCCTCTACAATGCGCTGGATATGGGAACTTCCCGACCCCATTCATGGTTTACGACACGCGGGTTTCATCATTTCGCCCGGTGCGTATATCGCGTAGGGATTGCCCCCCGATCTGTTCTCGCTGGAGCGGGCGAGCGAGGCGCTGCACTCAGCAATAGTCATTCCATGCATTTCCGCGCATACCAGACAATCCGTGCCACAAACGGAACCCGCAGATCGTGGCCGGGAAACTGTCGCGGCGAAGTAGGGCTCGGAACTCGTCGATGTGCTTGAAAGCATGGAAAGTCGCACGAGTTTCACTTGGATGATACCTGTATGCCAGATATTGTACCCTGGCGAAATTAACATACCTCAGAGTAACCCCAGTGTAAACTTCACGTTGTCGAGATGCCCTCACCGTTCGAAGTTCGACATTTGGTTCGTAGTGACATTCCCAGCGTGCATCGAATCGTGGCAAAGGGTTGTAAACGTCAGCTCTCCTATAGCTTGAGGTTGTGTAACAGTCGCGGATGAGTTTCAAGCTGAGGCGAGACGAAGAAGAAATGAGGAACTGGTTACTGGGTGAAGACACAGAAGAGACGCCCAGTGCTGCGTGACGTCACAGCCACCCTCGCGTTTGATACGCTTACAAATTGGACTAGCACGTGTACCGCGATCAATCATATCGCGGCCCTTGAGTCGACGCGTAATGCCCAGTAATTACGACCTCTACCTCTCCAAGCCCTAATCGCCATGTCCAAATCATCAGTGTATTCTTCTCCTGGATTCGACTTCTCCAATATTGTGAGGTGAGATAAAGCGTTTCATTCGTTTCAATGCTACCCGATGTTTGTAACTCAAAGAACGGATTCATCGAAACTCGAACGAGGATGGGGGGAAGTCGAAGACCCTCGCAGATGAACATAAGATTACGCCGCTCATATCGAGGACCAGAACTCGTGTAGAATAACTTATTATTTCATTGAAGCCTCATAAGTGGAACAACACGAATGCTAACCCGCAACGCTTGTTTCGAATGATTATAGGAACAACTTCTTGCACGAGAAAGGCCTTCCCCTGCCCAAAGCCACGAGCACGGGAACAACGATCGTAGGATGTCTCTTCAAAGACGGAATTGTACTCGGCGCAGACACGCGCGCCACGGAGGGCCCCATCGTCGCAGACAAGAACTGTGAAAAGGTGCGTTTCCGTCTTCGACCTCTCTACCCCAACCGCTCGATGGAGAATTGGTGCACCCCGGAAGAGGTGCTTCGGCAACGCTGACAACGTGTTCTGGTCCGTTACAGATCCATTATATCACGGAATCCATTCGATGCTGTGGTGCAGGAACGGCAGCAGACACTGAATTCACGACGGCGCTCATCTCATCCAACATGGAGCTTCACGCACTACAGTCTGGTCGCAAACCCCGGGTTGTGACGGCGATGACAATGCTCAAGCAAATGCTCTTCAGGTGCGCACACCCCTACTGCTTGTTCCTGTAGATCCGAGTCAACTGACGCTTCTATCTCGTTCTCTTCATTCCATTCTACCTCCAATCTCGACGTGCCTCGTCCCATCTCCTTCTACCCGCCGCCGATCCGCCACTCTGAACAAACGAACGAACGAATAGATACCAAGGCCACGTCGGAGCAGCCCTTGTTCTCGGAGGTGTTGACTCTACAGGCCCTCATCTCTTCACAATCCACCCCCACGGCTCGACCGACAAGCTCCCCTACGTGACTATGGGCTCCGGCTCTCTCGCAGCCATGGCTGTCTTCGAGTCTGGCTGGCAGCCTAACATGGAGGTGCGTTTCACCAAGCTCCTTGCTCCAACCAGCGTCTATCTAATCCTTGGTTCCTACTCTACATCTTTCGTCTCCTGTAGCGCGAACAAGCATTGAACCTCGTCAAAGCCGCGATCGCCGCCGGTATCTTCAACGATCTTGGCTCAGGCTCCAACGTCGACGCCTGCATCATCACCGCGAACTCGACCGAGATGCTCAGGAACGTCGAGATGCCCAACGTCCGCGTGCAGAAGGAGCGTGACTACAAGTTCAGGAGGGGCACGACGGCGTGGAAGAAGGAGGAGATCAGGAGTCTGGTCGTGGAGGAGACGGTGACGCCGATCGGAAGGGGCGATGAGATGGATACCTCGTAGACCGATGACGGTCGTGGTGTACGGTATGACTTAACTTGATGTATTTTCTATGGATTGCAACCAGAATTTCTTGTGAACGTTGGAGGGGATCAGGCTCGATCAGGGCTGTTACAGGTGCGAGAGAAATATTGTTTATCATGCATCCTCGAGCTTCTTCAGTTCTTCCCAACTCGGGAGATTGAAATACGATGGTAAATCATCCCAGAACTTATCCCTCGCTTCCCGGGAAGAAGCCCTTGCCCTGGCATAGCACGCCCCGCAAAAAACCTGCCTCAATGTCTCGCCGTCAGTTATCGAGTTCACCAAAGAATCCATTCCTTCGGCCAGAAAAGCGAAACGAGGTCCCGAGTTCAAGATCGCTGTGAGTTTGGCTCTCGCATGTTGGCGACAGGGCTGCCCAAAGGCGCTACAGATTGGGAGGTAGCCAACGTCGTTTAGCCAGGATAAGTTTTTTCGGTAAGCCGTTTGGAGCTTATCCCGACCTATCAAGCATGCGAATTGAACCTCCTTGGTCAAGAAGAAGCGAGTGCCGTTTTTTAATTCCTTTCCAAGGAGTATGTCATTCTGGAAGATGCTTGAGTATTCGAGGCCCCAGGTGATGAAAGCGGGAGAGCTACTTACAATGCCTGCGAAAACACAGCGAAAGTAGATGTTTGGGAGAATGCTTGCGATGTTGCATTCGTACGCAAGGTTGGCGACAAGGAAACTTAAACCTTTTTGCTCGATGATGCTCTTGTTACTTGAAGGTTTTATACCCACGGGCCCCGGGGGTGTGGAGGGATAATCCTGGTGCAGTCGGGAACGGCCTTCTTCGAGGAGAGCAGCAATCTCATATTTTCTCCCCATCCGGACCATAGCCGCTACCGCGTTGAAAGGGATAGGTTCCCTTGTGTGGTAACATCTAGAATATCAGGTATGGATACGTCTGTTAGCCCGCTTGCTTTATAGATGGAAGTAAAACGCTGACTCGCAGTGACGCACCTGTCGTACACGGCAAGCAGCATATGTTTGATATCCTCCGCGGAGTCTTGCAGTTGGAGAACAGGGCACCCTTCCACCTTGGGCTCGTCGTCGGCATGGGGTATCGAGAACACGTCGGAAAAGACGGATGAATTCCTCGCCAGGAAGGCTTGGTGGACTCTGAACTGCGTCCTCTCAGCTTCGAGAACGATACTGCCGTCAAAGAACCAGATATCAGATCGTGTTATGGTCGTGCCATTCATGGTCTCTCCTGAAGCTCCTGGAGGAGAGGTGTCGACGGTAGGCTGGCTAGGGCTCATGAGGCGAAGAGAGCAAAGCTTGAGGTGAATGTTGTGAGGTACGCGTCAGTGAAGAAGATTGATCTCAGTCTGAGGTAAATTAACGCGGGGGAACGTGGGGAATATCTGTGCCACTCGGCTAAGGAACCCAGCTCGGGCCTCGAAGTTACAAATACTTGCAGCAGTGGGGCGCTAGAACTCTACAGGGAACATTTCGCAGCCTTTGCGCGTGTTCGATAGCAAGGCAACTGTATGACTTACCATGCCTGTGCTGGATCTTCTCGGCAGAGTCCTGCTGCCTGCGCACAGTTCGTGCTTCACCACCAGGCACCTCAGGGTTCATCATTGGGATAGAGGATCTAGAATACTAAGCACCTTGTCGTGCTCTGGGGGAGGCGGGCGTCTTATCGTGATCTTGCCAATGGTCTCAGGATCTCAGCTCAAAGTTACTCGAGTATTTGGGTATAGTACACCTTTTACGGATGATTGGCGAACTTGTGGATTCTGGCTGTAACTATGTACCGTATTCGTGGCAATGCATATCTACCCTTGTCTATGTCACTATGGAACCTATTCTGTCCAGGGATACCGGAAATTTTTCCAGGTGGTTTCGCTGGACGGATCCCTGGACAGGGCGCACCTGGCAAATCCAGGTGTTACCTGTGAATCCCAGGGATAATCCATGGAGAACACAGGTAAAAAACTCGTCCTTGCCAGGGATTTTTCCAGGGAGGATCCCCGGACAAAAAGTTCATAGTGTGTACTAAGAGCTGTGCCCCACCGGCACGCACCGCATGCAAATCTAGCGCCTCCTGCTAAATTTCGATGAAGACGGAACATCTTCTCTTAGTGGATATACCGCAGGCAGAGGGGCTCGTTCAGGCCTTGGGCG
This sequence comes from Ephemerocybe angulata, assembly GCA_013368325.1. Lineage (NCBI taxonomy): Eukaryota > Fungi > Basidiomycota > Agaricomycetes > Agaricales > Psathyrellaceae > Ephemerocybe > Ephemerocybe angulata. The sequence goes on from JAACJK010000058.1 coordinate 143,757, forward strand.
CTTAGCTTTCCCTGAGCTCCTTCGTAGATTTTGATATTTGGGCTAAATAGGCGTTCATCTCAGTCACAGAGTGCGAATATAACGATTTGAATATCATTTCAACAACCTACCATCCGAAATCCTTTAGGTCCTTCCATTCGGGAAGACCGCTGAGCGCAAAGTAGACATAATCCCTCGGTTAAGGGCACATCCTCCGCATCCGTTGCCTCATCCCAGTCGCGAAGAATAAAGTAGAGGTGTGGCAGTGGCTTCCAGAGAAAATGCGTAAGCACCCCTGCTACACGGTCGCACTCATGCTTATCTCCTTTTTTTTTTTTTCTTTCTTTTTCTTTTTTTTTGTGGTGCCTTTGTATAGCATCAGGCAGTCGACGTTGGTGACTCCTTCAGCCAGCTTACTCATACTTATCTCGACAGCTCGCATTTCGATGCCCCAAGAGGTCCATAGCCTCGAACATCGCCTCGTATCCCGATTTAATTTTCTCTCTCCCGGAGATGCAAACTCGTAGAGCGTCGTAGGGCAAGCATTCTGAACGACCATGCCCCTCATCGGCCAGTTAGCTCCAGCCTCTGTCCAACCGCTCACTTGGCCCCCTCCTTGTCTCTTCCCATGATGTTGACCGTCCTAGTATCTTCCCCCCCCCATCCCTTCAGGCCTCAATTCACGAGCTCATGGTGTAGGCTATGGATGACCGGTATGGAAGAACGGGGACCACCTGGAATATTTGTTCAAATGATGATCGATGTTCTTTCGAAATTCGACCTTCTCTTTGCACCCGTAGCAGCGTAGCTGTCTTCTGACCATACGCTGCACTGCGTTGTGAGGGAAGACCCGGGAAGACGGATGAAGACCGGTGCTTCGTTCTTTGGGGTACTTATGTAGCTTCTGGTACCTTGTAGGATGCATCGTTCGATCCGGTTTACTTGCCGACGACCATGAGCTGTCGTGGCAAGTTTGTGCAGAAATTCATCATCGGTCCCGAGAGGCCCTGCTCAGGAGCTTGTCTTTCACGCCCTGGTGTTGGCGTGCTTATTAGAGCGCCCCTGGCCAGTGGCGATATCTACCATACCGTGCCCGACGAGCGAGCCCCCATTCCCGCCATCCTCCCATCCGAGCGCGAGGCAATGGAGCAGAAACCCTTCTTTCGGCTAATCAATTTGGACACCGCGCTGAACCGCAGTCTAAGAGGTTCCAGGCAGAAGCTTGGAAGCCGTCCATTGTCGATCAGATGGGCGCTAACCGAAGCCGCCACTATGAGCCGATCTGCGACGCTATCGGCCAGGCGCGACTTACCTACCCCTTTCTCTCCTCCTCTTTTCCCCGCACTCGACTCCCAGTAAGCGTAAAGCTGCAGAGTGACTGACTAACGCCCCTCTGAATTCCTTTGGCCGCGTTCATTAATCGTAACGCGCCTAACCTCGACTCACCATGCCCCACATACCCGTCTCATGCCCTTCTGGGAACCACGAATTCTGGTACTCAATCTCCACCCCCACCTCGCCCAACGCAAAACAAATAGTGCCCGAACTCCCCACCGTCCTCTTCATCCACTCTGGGTACTGCGCTTCAGAGACCTTCGAGGGTGGGTCTCGCCTTTCCCAATCCCCAAGTTGCGAAAGTCCCACTGACACAGCGTGCACGCGCCTCCTCCAGCCCAGTTCTCCGACCCCCGCCTCCGACAATTTAACCTACTCGCAATTGACGCCCTGGGCCACGGTGGGACGAGGGGCACGATCGGCGACCAGCCCTACGCTACGAAAGAAACCGCCGAGGATCTACGCCTTGTCCTGGTGAGCACACCCTCTTCATATCCATCCCCCTCCGAACTCACATCTTCGTTCAAACCTGTGTAATGGATGCTTCCTTACCTAGGACGCACTGCACCTCGACAAAGTCCACATATTCGGCCTGGCAAATGGAGGCACGATAGGGCTTGAGCTGGCAAGCGCTTACCCGGAACGCGTGCTCTCCCTCACAATCTGCTCGCCTATACCCCCAACTGAGGTTCGTAGCGTCTTCAGAACATCACTTGGATGCGTGTGTATCTTAACGCTGTGTTTATATGTAGCCGGAGGAAGTGATTGCGGGGCGCATGGAGTTGTTTAACCACTGGGCCGAAGCGGACGCCCAAGCACCCGACTCCACGCTGGGAGAACAGGTGTCAAGGGCTCGAAAGGAAATGGTGAATGAAGCGGCGACGGGGTTGATGCAGCTGTTGTTCGGCTTCGACCGGTCTCCCCTCGAGGAAGCGTGCGTATCTTTGCCTTACCTTGAGCACCTCGAACGGGCCTGACTAGATCGCACTTCCAAATTATAGCCTCCGAAAATACGCTCTTACAAGGGATCTGGATATTTGGTCGGGATCCCCAGAAAAGCTCAAGCAGTGCTTCAACACTTCAGTCCGGTGGTTCACAGAACGCTCCTGGCTTACACAGGAATCGCTATCAAAGGTACTAAACCACACGCCGTATCACTCAACCAAACTCACCTTCCTCTACTTTCAGGTGCAATGCGCGGTACACATCATCCACTGCTCAGAAGACGTCGGATACCCCTACGAAACCGCGCAAGAAATGGAAAAGTCTCTTCAAGATGCCGGCGTGCGCGTATCGCTCTCGCAAGTCCATGGAGCGCACTACGGCGTGTTGACGAATGGAGAGGAGTGAGTTCTTCCTTCCTCTCTCCTGCCTGAATGTGAGAGGGTGACTGATATGACCCTTATAGAATCAACGCCATCCTTCGTGACCAAGTCATCGAGGTCGCTGACCCGAAAACACCCCTGCCGCAAGCGGACTTTCCTTGTGGGAGAATGAGGACGCCATGGACGGACAACTTCAGAAGATTCGGGTGGTTACCTGGCCCACCGGACACTGACGACAACAGTGACTCAGAATCCGATTATTATGCGGGTTGGATCTACAGAGACACGCAAACCATAGTTGAGAGCTAATTCTGCTTTAAAATGTACATGTCCCAGCGTTTCGGCTCACTCCCGCACCTGCTAAATTTCTACCATTCGCTTTCTTATCGCGGATCTCTCCCTGTACCCGCCTGCTCCAATTTTAGGACACTCTAGATGACTCTATCCTCGGCGAAAGAGTTGTGAGCTGTCACAGCTCACTCATCCGCGGGCCAGTTTACTTCGCTAATTTTGCCTCGCTTTTGTCTCTATACCGGACCTCGGTTTTGGGCCATGTAACCTTGACTGAGTCCGATAGCGCGAACAAGTCCGTCGTATTCCACTTTGACCATGCCTGAACAACACACATGCTCAGACCGTCCAGATCGACTACCGACGCGGCGACGCCCCAAGGCAGGCTTGACCATCACCCGAGGCCACGTGTAGTATCGTAAGCTCTATATCAATTTGTCTTGAAGTATCACTCTACGTACAATCTCGCTATCCCCCAAAATCCTTGAGATCCTCCCAGCCCGGGAGCCCGAAATACCCAGGAACCTCCTCCCAGAACGTGTCTCGCTTCTGTTCGTATTCCCTTTTGCAGACTGAAAGGCACGAGGGACATAACAGCGCCAAGTACCTTTCTTTCTTTACAAGCCTGTTCCAATCTAGGAGAAGATAGCTAAGTTGTGGTCGGGGTCTCCAGAGACTATTAGAAAGTAACAGGGCCCATTCTCTGCATGCAGTGGGATTTTTGCAATCTGGATTTCTAGCCCACGGGCTGTCTGCAAACTGGAAGACTTCCCCATAACCCGTTATCACCTTTTCTCGTCCAGCGATGCAGATACGCAGAGCGTCCTCTGATAACCGCTCCGAGCGAGAACCCGGGTCTTCGGGGTGAGTCTGTGGGCCGTATAGAAGATCATTCTGGAGACATGTGAGCTTTGCGTCCGCGATTGTCAGCGAAACAGGGGACCAACCATAGGGGAAAGGGCACACAAAAGGTAGGCCATGGGAAGGACAGTCTGGATATCACATTCCCGTGCACAATTGATAATCATGTTGAGCATCGCTGGCCTCTCTAGGACGAAGGTCAAGGTACCAGTGGGGTCTAGTAGCCATTTCGCAGTTTCTTCACGAGTCCCCGGTAATTTTCTTTTGATTCTCCCAACGCCCTCATCCCTAAGATGTTCGATCTCGTACTTCCTTCCCATCCGGATCATCGCCCTGACCACGACATAGGGGATGGGTTTAGTAATATCTGCAGCGTAAGACCTACCCATCCTCAATTCCGTTAGGCATACTCCATTGAAGTTCATAGTGCGATCGGCCCACCTATCATACACAGCCAGCAGCATGTGTCGCACATCCTCCTTACTATCGTGAAGCAGAACCACAGGGCATCTGTCTACCAAAGGCTGATCCTCGGGCGTCGGTATCGTGAACATGCCCGCAAAGACCTGAGAATGCCTCGCAAGTAGTGACTGGTGCACTTTGAACTGAGTTCCCTCGGCCTCGAGAACGATACTGCCATCGCTGAACCAGATGTCGGACTGCTCGATCGGCATTGTGAGTCCTGGCGTCCAATACGGGTGCAGAGAAGGGTGGTATGATCGTTGGAAACAGCGAAGAAGTGTTGACGTGTACCCACAGATAGACTAGATGCGCCTCGTGTTTTTCCATGTCCGCCAGATGCCCCGCCGGAATACCCCGGATTCGGGTCTGAATCCTGGGTTCGCCGATGGGCGCTTAACGCAGCTCGTCAGATTCTGCATGCGGCCTCATAAATTCGTCGTGAGGTCTGTCACTCTGAGCGAGCACTCTACCCACTTGGGCACAGCTTGGCCGTAAGGCGCAGTCGTATAAAAACATGCGCGATAAGCAGCAAAATAGCCTCTGGACTCTGGAGCCAGGTTCGCGAGAGACCGAAGTTTGTTTTAAATTCCCGTCGATTCGCCTCCTTTTCAACACCCGAAGCCAGGGGCCGTCTATCTTGGGGTTGGTCAAGAAACCTCTTTCAAAGTAGCTAAGCTGTTCACGCACTGGGTGTGGGGATCTGGCATCACACAGATTATCGCCATAGTGGAACATAGGGACTCAGGCTTGGACGATCTAGAGAGGGTCCGTTTTGGGCGTTCTGGGCTTTTGGCCCTCCCGAACCTACTCACCATCAATAGGGATATCAAATCCTCGCTTTCCGGCGGAAATACCACCGGGGTACGCTCCCAGCGTCCTTCCGCCGAGGGACTACCCATGTTCGGTAGTGCCTAAAAGTCTCGTCGGCCATCGCCGGCTAGTGAGAGCGCCATGAGAGGCTGGTATTAGCGGCGAGACCCCCAGCAATGTCGTGCTCCTGCTCCCAAGAGACCAGAACCGACGCCAAAACCGGCTTTGACCTCCGCTAGTAGTAGGAGTTAGGCCTCGAAAACCAGGGTTGGCTCCGAGGTTGATTCCGCGGGCGGTTTTGGTCAGTGGTGGCCAGACCGACCACCAAAACCAAGCGTTTGCGAAATCGCCGCCGGACGTGGTGTCTCGGAAACTATAACAGATGGCTTCGTGACTCTCGAAGTGCTCGAAATTGGGCCCCTACTGCCTTGCACACCTCAAGCAGATTTCCTTCCTCCATGAAGAAGAGACAAGGTCGAGAACACTACTAGACAGAGCATAGAAAATCCACGGCATTCGGTTCCGTCGGCAGTCCTAGAGAGTTGCAGGCAGAGGAGCTGAGGCTGCGCCTGGCAGCGTAGAAAAGGTCGAACCGGTAAGAGGTAGTATGGCCTAAGAACGCCGAGCACAGAGCATAGATTATGGAAGAGCCGGATCGTGGTTTGTGGTGTAGGGTCAAAGGCCGAAGGGTGAAATAGGGTAGACACTGCGGTGACTGGACAGCACAACAATATTAGCATTAAGCTGGGGCACGAATAGTGGGTAGTGGTAGTAGATAATTCCCTGCAGTTCGTGAGCGACGCTCTACAGGTCCCAATTCAAACAACGACTCACCCTCGTAGCAATGTCATCCTCAACAAAAGCGCAATACGTCCCTCATCGTGCCCGACACACAACCTCTCCACCCAGCTTCAGTGCCAACGCTTCCCTCGCCTCCACCCACTCATGTTCCGGATGATTCGTTTTCACAATAGCCACCTCACCCATGCCAAGCGGCTTCACCGTCCCTGCGACCCTGCTCCCCGTACACATCCTCCGAATCTCGCTCACATCCATGAACACCCGCCGACTTGGCATGCTCACGAGCTCCATGTTGCTCAGCACGGGCTTGTTGTTTCGGTACTTCAGTTCCGCCCAGATGCGCTTCTCGCTCTGCGGGGCTTCGGCGAAGGCTGGTGGGGACGGCAGGGCGGTTGTGCCCCGGGTCAGCGAGGTGAGGAACCCGGCGCGAAGGAGGATTGAGAGGATGCCGAGGTTCTGGGTGTTGTGTGGTACGAGGACCTTAGCGTGGCGTGCGCGGAAGGCATTTTGAACGTGCGAGCAGAGGTCGTGAGGGAGAGGCATTTTGGAAGAGCTTATTGGTTGGTGACGAAGTCGGCGCGCTTAGTTTTCGCGACATTTGCCTCTGTTTGTCAAGGACGTTGATGGGTCTCGGCGACTGCCGAATATGCGAGTGCGGTAAACCTCACCTGCCGTTGACACGGCTTGATCCCTTGATTTCCATCAACTATCACTGGCCGAGGTCGCCCTCCCAAGGTCAGGCCTCAGGCCTAAGGGACCTGGGGTCTGAAATAGATAAGATGTGCATAGTGCAGATCCGTTTGCTCCCCAGCTCACTTCCACGGCCCCACCGCCCATAGAACCAACTACCAGATCCATGATGCCTGATTCCAATCCAAGAGACGACGAAGAAGCAAAAGCGAGATTGATCGCCCAAAATGGGGCTCGCGTATGTGGTGCAAAGAAAAGGGTCTTTCGAGCTGGGCACCTCCGACGCGCTGCACGGTGTCGCGACGACAAAGGTACTAAAGTGACGCAGAGGTGTGTCAATATCATAGCACTCAACAATTTGAATGACACCTAATGTAGCTACCCTCACAGCCAACGGAGGCATCGTTCGATGCCAGTAGCCAGCAGCACCGAGTCCACAAGTCCCGTTCCTTCGACCTCGCCACCCCCACAACCAGCAAGTGCCTCGACGAACGCAAGGGTAGAGACCCCGGCGATGCATGGCTTCCCCGGGGGTCCGCAATTTTTCTCTGGGGCGAACCAGTTTGGAGTTGGAACCATGCATATTGTGAACATTAACATAACCATGACCTGGAGGACCTAGTGGACACCAGTATTACCGAAGTATTACAGAGGTGACAGCACCTTGTAACATTATGATTGTGTCCAAATTGTGTCCCCGCCCTTTTCCCGATTATGTAACCGGCTCAATTGCCACGCCGCTACCCACTCATTTCGTGAACATGGAATTGGGAATTTGGCCTAACCGCGTTTCAGAGTTTCTGTCCAAGATAGGGAACGCCCCGTGTCAGGTGGTACATTAGCCCAGTGACGAGCTGTAAATGGCCCGCGCTTGGAGATACAGGGACGCTCTTGACGCGTGGAAGAAATAAGCGCCCGGCGTCCAGCCGTGCAATTGCCATTTGATAAAGGGAGAAGTTCGTCTCTTTACATAGTGGCGCCAATTTACAGTAGATTTAGGCCCGTTGTCATTAGAGTCTATATAAGAGGCAATTATATCATTGAAATGCGCAATTCCAAAACCAGCAAGTACCCATCGCTCTCAGGCTGATACCTCTAAAAACGATTACGGTGACTCAGGTGACTCCCCTTTTCGATCAGCGCTAGCGCTGGAACTTCTCTCATGACCCTCTGGGAAATTCCCAGTAATTCTCGAGCGCTGAATAGACGAAGGTATGTTAAATCGGATACCTGGCGAGACAAATTGCAGGGGGAGAAAGATCCAACTACCAATATTCTGACTAGCTGTGATGCTAGAGAGGTGCCACGCCCTGCGTATAGAGAATGATGGAAGCTGGACCGGGGTGCGGGGTTTAGCATGCGGGGATACCCCATGCTCTCCCATGCTACTTGTGTGACAGATATTTGACAATATATACTGCTTCTTGTGATCACTGGAGATGCTCCCAGGTGTGCACAGGCACATGAGAAGCCTTTAAATAAACGATGTTGGGAAAATGGGAAGTGCTCGAACTGACTATGACGATATCCAGTATATTATCTCTTGCTGTATGATTGAGACTCTTGAGCTCTCTGCAAGTCGTTCCGTGAATTTAAACGCCTCGGTTCCGCCAACGAACCAACCAGATAAGATAAGCTCATGTCGGAGGACCGGAACGAGCCCACTGATCCGGGATCGTGAATCGCGATCCCATCCCAAAACAGTACACTTCCAAGTTCCCACGTCTCGCCATCAAACCTCGGTCACATATATAAACGCCATTATCAGGCACCTTTGCGGCCTTGAACGTTTCCTGCCATCCCCAAGTTCCCCCACAAAGCCGCCCGCCTTTCCCCAAGCCCCGCCATGGACGACCTCGTAGCCTCACTGTCCTCATCACATATCGGCCAGGAGGCACACGATCTCGCGGCTCTACAGGTCAAATCGCCCCCTTAGCCGCCGGCTAATACGCGACTTTTTTTCTGACCTCCTTGTCGGTTGTAGGTCCAGCTCGCTGAGGCCTTCAGCCTCTCCGGAGCACCCGTATCGTCTTTTGCGTCGTCTTCACGCATTCCTGTATCTGTGCCCACGGGGTCGCAAAGGAGGGGGTGGAGGCAGCCTTGCACGACGCCGACGGCTCGCAGCCCGGCGACCCCAGGAATGTGGGGCGATGTCGGAGGAAGAGCCGGGTATCGGTCGAGAGCATCGTCGGTTTCGACTTCGATGTCGAACCAGCATTACCGCGGGTGGGCGGATATGAAGACTTCGAAGACGAGTTGATGGTCGAAGATCTTTTGGTCCCGGAGGCTTCGATGCCCTGGTCGAGTTCGGTTTCAACATCGACATCGACTGGTCACCACCATACGATCCCAAATACGTCCGCACGGATGAACCCGTCTACTTCAATACCTGTATCACACCAGCCGAGCTCCATGTCGATGTCGTTCAGCCCGGCGACCTCGCCCTCCTCTGCCTTTGCTCTGAACGACCCTTTCTTCCTACAGACCCAAGCAAACGCACAAAGCTACTTCCACGATAACTCCAATATCCTGCAACACGGGCATCCAGGGGCGTCTTCCTCATTTGCGGGCTTCTAGTAGCATCAAAATAGCATGGGTATGGGGGTGGCGTCATAAAGCCTAGTTCTGATGTGCCTCAAGGCAGGCACGGGCTCCTACACTCTCAACCAAAAACCATTCAAAAAGCTCAAAATCAACTCCGGACACTCTCGGGTTCCCTACCTTTCAAGACTCTACTTTATCGGGCTCTGCCCTCCACCTATTTCGACTGTGAAGACCCTCAACTCCGTCTCGACTTTCCATGTGCATTGTCGCTTTCCGTTCCTCTCAAATCATTCCAACAGTATCATTTGTACAATACACATCGCAACTCTCCTCTTTTGCATTCAATATTCACCTTTAATCCACCATCTCCCTTTGTTTTCCTCCTCGCCCCTTCGGTCTCCCAACCTTCTGTACACCTCCCCCTCTTCGTAATCTATCGTCAAACTTCAGTCGACTTTCGCCTTCAACGATTCTGTGTTGTACGTGGCACCACGGAGCTTAGACCCCGGAGCTTGACCACTTTCAGGCACCTTTGTTCTCATTTCATCCTGTGGCAAGAATGATCATGGCGCCTGACATGCTCGATTCAGGAGATACAGACGGAATGGTGGTGCTAATATGGTCTGGGCGAGCTTGGCCCGTCGTTATCTGCTCACACCTTGCCAACGCCACGATGAACTTCAAGGCTGTTACATACTGACTGGCCTTTCATCGATTTGACGCCTTTTTCGTCCCTCTCGCTTAGCAGCCTCAGCATGGGACGCAAGAATCGCAGAGCAGCCAATCTCGAGGTAGAGTTCGGCGATCTTACAGTCCAGGACGACGCGGAAGTAGCAGATGGAGAGGAAGTGGCGGAAGAGGAACAAGTTGTGATCTACACGGAGGACGACATATCTGCGATCCTTGAAGGACTGCGCTCAACGGATGAAGAGACGGATGCATTTGACAAGGTGCGCATGCCCACCCATCGGCTTCTTTCATCAGGTTGCAGCTAACCTGGCCAATGACGATTTCATATCGTACTAGGCCACCCAATCACTCACATCCATCGTACAACACCAACCCGCGACCCTCGCCTACACGCACATCGTCCCCGTAATCCCTACACTCCTCGACATCATATCCGGGACGCATGCCAGAGACGAGAGCCGGCGCTCGTCCATCCTCGATGTGCTCTGTGCGATTGCTGAAGCGCCGATCGATGCAGGACGCAAGGCACTTGAAGCGCAACTGGATACTCTTGTCGGTATGCTGAAGGTTGCAGAGACGATGGATCAGTACTCGCTCGTCAATCTCCTGGAGGTCCTGTTGGAGGGGGCCGGCGAAGGTGAGGAAAATGAGGTGCTGGAAAGTCGTCTTGTGGATCTGTTGAAGGGGCAGATATACGTCGGAGTCGAAGATGGGAAAGCAAACGAGTTGGTTCCCGAAGATGGTGGTACAAGGAAGGTCGCGTTGCGTGCGGTAGAGGTGTTCGAAATGGTTCTCGTACGGGAGAAGGAGCACCTTCGTGACGTCTCCCTGCGCGCCGGGGCGCTTGATTTCCTGATTTTGGCCGCCATAACTGACAAGTCCGACCCCGCAGCGGAACCTCCGGCCCCAGCCCCGAACGGTGACGACGGTGGTGCTGAACCTGTAACGAATTCCCAACTTCGACTCGCAGCCATCTCCTGCCTCACTGAGGTATACACGCGGTTCGTAGACGAAGTCATCACCGCCACCTCTCTCCCATCCTCGCTCCCCGTTGATAGGGATCCATCCACCTACGACCGTACTTCAAAGCTCTACCTCCAGTCACTCGTTGTAGTCCCCCTGCTTGACCTCGTGGACGGTGCGGACGCGGCCGTTTCTGATGCAGTTGTCGAGTTTTTGTATGGGTACCACGCGTATGAGCCCTCGGAGGAGCAAGCCGGCCATGTTGTGAGCTTGCTCGAGTTCATTTGGGCGCACGAAGGTGCTATGCGGCGCATAATATCCAAGCTTGCGTCGGAGTCCATGCCTGCGGAGGGCGCGGACGTGGGTGGTGTGACGCATACTAGTCAGACGGAGTGGCTTTTGAGTGTGCTGGTATCGAAGGACGAGAAAACTGTCGTGAATGGGTTCAAGGATTTCTGGAAGAGTGGGTTGAAGGACGATCCGGAGACAAGGAGGGTGAAAGGACAATTGGAAGATCGGGTGTTGAGCACAGGTGGAAGGCCGCTGCTGGAGAGTGTGAAGGGTGTCGCGGTGAAGAGTATGCCGCCAAAGTAATCTAGTTCAAGCATAGAAGGCCCCTTGGGATCGGATCTTTGATGGTCGACTTTCCATTGCCTCGTTTTGAGACCACACGGTCTCCTCATTTGTTTAAGCGCCCATATGATATCAAGTATAATATGTACCAGGTTCGTTTGGCAACACTATCGTGACTTGTGGGTACAGGGTATAAACTACGTTTTTGTTCTCCTGATCAGACTGCGTTCATTGAACTCAACAGACCAAGGTGCCAGGGCGACCGATTTGAAGGATGTCTGACTGCTATGCGTTGCCTGCCCACCCCAGAACCACTGACAACAAGCGATACGGGAATACAAAAGGGATCTGTATCCACTACATATTAAGAACATTGCCTTAATCAAGAGTGAACTCAGAACAAAGAAGAAGGCTGATTGCCACCTATTTCTTCACGATAGGATGTACACAGCGTGCCCACAACATGTCCAATTTCATCACTTACGCGCTATCGGGGGAGATTAGATGGCCACACGGCCCAGGGAGATGCGTTGCTTAAATAAAGAGTGCCTGCTGTCTTGAATACTCACAAACTACGACGACCTCCCTTTCAACACTCCCTAATCCGAAGCATCCACTCTAAGCGCCCAAATAATCATTATGCCGATCAACAATCTTGGACTTGACCTGGGCTCGGATTCCGCTGGTGCTGGACGCCAAGCGGACAGTGCGACTGACTCTTCAACGACTCGTTGCAAAGACCTCTGGTTTTCCGACGGCAATATCATCCTGGAAGCCGAGAACACCCAGTTCAGGGTCCACCAATCTATTCTTGCTAGGCACTCCATCCTCTTCGCCGACATGTTTACCCTACCACAACCTGCGGACGAGACCGCCATCGAGGGATGCTCTGTAATTCTGCTGCAGGACTCTGCAGAGGATACAGAGTACATGCTGCGTGGCCTGTACGACCGGTGAGTATCTATCGTTTCCACGCGTAACTTGGTTTGCTGATGCATTTGATAGGTGCTACCTCTCGAAAGACCCAATTCCTTTCAAAGCGGTAGCAGCGATGGCTCGACTGGGGGAAAAATTTATGATAAGCTGCCTCCGAAGCGAGGCTCTGTCACGTCTCCGAACGGAGTACCCTTCTACTCTTGCCGAGGCGAGTGTTGCTCAGGCGCCTGAGAAGATTTTTACCACCATTATCGAGGAGCCAGGGCTGCTGATCAAGATTGCCAATCTTGCTCACGATTCTAAGCTCTGGACTATTCGCCCGACGGTGTACCTTTGGTGCTGTCTAATAATGGATGTGGTGGTCAGTCCCCAAGCGCTTATTCTAGTAATTTGAGTCTTACGTGTAGCTATCGCTTTAAGGATTCCATTTCACATGGGTTGGAGTTGGCAGACGGCACCCGAGCGCACTTGTCAAGGGATGTGCAGTATCTCTGTCTTTATGGCAAGCAGAAGCTAGATGAGGCTTTCCGCAAGTGCTTTACTTGGGTGCAGAGAACTGGTCAGACGCGTTCCTGTGGCCACAAGAAAGTGTGCGGGAACCTTGCGAAGAACATCATCGAAGAATGTCTGGCACAGGGATCAATCGATTTATCACTTCTATTCGCCGAGGCATGGAACATATACGATCCAGAAGGAACAGATCCAGACCTACCATTCAGCAAAATCCTTTGCTCATCATGTTTCGAGGCGGCAAATACTTGTGCTAACATGGGCAGGGAGAAGTTGTGGGAGGAACTGCCTTCGTATTTCGAGCTCCCGGATTGGGAAGAATTGAAGAGGCTTGATGCTATGTCAACCTGTATACTGTAGCGTACGTGTAATTGCAATCATCATTCCCTCGGGATGTTTGATATTTCGCACTGGCAAGAAGGTGTAGAATAGTAATGGTTTACCGCACGGAGATTTCCCACTAGCGAACGCAAAGAAAGTTCAAATGGACCATACACCACGCACAAGTATGATTGTGAATTCACATAGGGTTTCTCTGTTGCATCATCCTCGTAATCGACTAATTAAGCGCCCATCCCTTTCTCCGTCAATTTACCCCCATCATTCTGGGCGCCACGCGACAATGGCCGTACTTGTGAACTGCCTTAACAATGACTATCTCCGAGCTCATCGCGCGCAGAGTACGCGTTTTCATATCTCCCCATCAGTAAGCTGGGTTGACTTGCGCGACGAAGAAAGTGCCGATATGGTTCGTGTGCTGCCTTCATGTTCGCATCGGATCTCTGTGCCATGAGCGAGCCCCGCAAAACGAGCCACGCAACGATTCTGAACGGTTCGTACGGTTCGCTTAAAAGTGCACCATAAGCGCTGACGGTGGTTTAATTAGAGCCCCATTGGGCCGACGACTACGAAGGTGTCCTCGAGGCTCTGTCAAGCGGTTCAGCTGATACCCATTTCAAGGTATTTCGATAGCCATTAGGGCAGAAGGTACTTACCTTACACAACGTAAGCGGTTTGCTTCAAATTCTATATCCCCCGATGGGCCTAAGCAGCCTGAGCAGTCCCAGAAGGACCGAAGCAGAAGCCCCCGAAGGACCGAAGTAGCAGTCGGAGAAATGGACCTTTCAAGAACGGTTGAAGAAAGGCTCGCTTCTTATTGCGGTCTGCGAGGTACTGTATATCGGGGCCCTTGTAGGCGGGTCAAGACCCCCACTGGGACCGAGATCATATTAAGAAGTCGATGCTGTGGCCCATACCTTCAAGTTCAGAAGATATGCACCCTACCTATCAAACAAACTCAAACCTCGACTTCCCTGCCAACTTCTTCTGTAGGTTAGAACCCTTTATGGACATCCCCATGATTTTTTTTCGCCTAATTGCGTAACCAAGCCGGTTCACCTCAGGGCAGTGCGACATCTCGATCCAGTCTGCAGATTCAAACGAGCGGGATTGTCCTAACCTCGCAGACGTATAAAGTCCAATACTTGCGACCATACCCCAGGGCTTCACCCACTTCATCTCCCACACTGCAGATGGCAAAACTCAATCGTATGGGTCGAAAGGCACGTCGACACCCCTCGAGTGCGCCTACATCGAGCCCAGCACTGTTATACCAATCACTTGCAATGGACACCACCCCAACAATGCTTTCCCCTCTCCCATATACATTTATCACCTTACCCCACGGATACCCGCCCTCACCGGCCTCGGCCACGGTCGAGGCAATGCCTCACCAGTACACGAACAGTTCACCGAGCGTGCTGCTCGATCCACCCCGCCATATACGCAGCCTCTACGCGTCGATACCTCTCCCTCCCATCAGCAATGAGGGCTACACCCTCGACCCAGTCCACAGATGTCATCTGCCGGCCTCGGTCAACTCCGAAGGTCAACCCCCTCCCAACGCTGCACACGACGTGTACACACCTCAGCACCAACCCAGCCATCCATGGGCCGTCGAGAGCCAGGCTGCTACCAGTGCACATCTTGCCTCCGTAGTCCCATTCTGCGACCGCGAAGCGGGCAGAGACAACCCCGCGGGTCCCAGAGGCATCCCCTCCGACAGCTGTTCAAGGCAGAAGGAGCCAATGGAGAGTGTGCCGACAAATCCCTTCAAGATGGGCGGGGTGTTGGGAGGCGAGATCCGAGATACGTGAGTGCCCGCTTGCAGAAGGTTCGAGGTCGATCCTCGAACAGCTAGACACAAACCATGGCCCTAAAAGGACGTTATGTGTCCTGTTTTGGAACCGAGGTCCAACATACGCGACCGCTTCTCATACCCGTCCTGCGTTTCGTCACTTCTCCCGACTTTACATCTGGTGCTATCGCTTTCATAATTCATTGCTTTCGAGTTTTCGGTCTCGTTACGGTCGATCTATACCTGTGTATCAAGTTAGGCTGTTCCCAATAATATGCGCCCTCGCAGAGGCTTCGGGAAACAACATTCAGAGGTGTGAAAAGGGCTCACCTCGTAGAGGGTAGATAGGGCAACAGCAATCGCATTATGGTTCTCGATTTGTGTGATTGCCCAGTCTAAATTTTGTGGCTCTGGTTATCGACCTAGATTTACATCCCGGTTGTGCTCAAGATACCTCGAGAGGTGTGAAGTGAGGATAGACGGCGCGTCGGAAAAGTGTGGCTCTTGATTCGCGTTCCTGGTGACTTATGGATCCATTTCAAGGATGTCGATGGCACCCACTCTGGCGCCGAGGAAGAGCCTTATGTGAATCAGGCATCCCTCAGTGGGGGCGATGACTCCTTGATGCATCGATACCGGTAGGTGAACGCACTCCGGGCTGTCTAATGTATAGTGCGCTAACAAAGATGTGTACAGTAAGATACTGCAAGAGTCCCAGTATCAGTAGGTAACATCCCAATCGAGCAAGGGGACTCACAATTAACCGAGCCCAACAACTCCAATTACGCTCTCCTCCGTCCCCCAACCCCGATCCTTGCCGCGAGTACCCTCTGCTGCCTCGCCTTCACCACTCTCGATCTCCAAATCACCACCGCCAGCGAGATGATTACAAATGCAACATTGCAGGCCACGAACTCGAAGAAGTCGGCTTTCTCCTGCCTGGGTATCCGGCCGCAGCTTTCCCATGCGAGAGTGCGTCCTTCTTCCTTCGAGACAGGTTTGGGTTTCGAGGCTTGCGCTCGTGAATGTGAGCTTGATCTCTCATGGGGAGAGTGCTCGTCATCGTATGGCGATGAACTTGAGCCTGATGAGCCGGTTGGGGGGATTGAAGAGGGGGAGGTCGTGTTCGTAACGCAGTGCATGAGGCGTCTATTGCCAAATGGTTGGCAGAAGGGTTCTCCTAGCTATATGTGTAAGGTGGACTCCAGTCAGACATCTTAATCGTAGCCATAACCTCTCATGCAATATGTTCTTGACGAGACTCACGGATTCAGGCGGACACGGCTCGCATTCACCGAATGGTTTACACACGAGGTGTGACGAAGTATCATTTCCTTCACTTCCCTTCACTGGTGATGGATGTGTATCTGGTGGTCCTGGAGGTCGTATTGGTGGTGGCGCTGGGTTCGGATATGGTGATCGAGAGAGCAACTCCTCGTCGTATTCGTGCGGGGGTTCATGAAGGTGGTCATGTTGGGGTATGTCATGATGTTGAGCATGGTGATTTGGACGGGCAATTACGTCTGCATGTTCCACAGCAGCCACCGGTATACAGCATGCTTGAAATGAAAGCAAGACGACAAGGGGTAGGCTAATTGAATAGGGTCAGTTCCGTCAGCCTTCCATGAAACGCATTAGACTTTGCATAGGCAGTCACTGACACCCAAGATATTGTCGACCGCGCTCTGTAAGGCGTCAGAAGCATCTGACTAGCATCCGGAGGCGAAGAGAAACGCAGAACGCGGTGGTTGAGGAGGAAGCTGCGCAACAGCCTCCGTCAATTGAACTGACATCAGCAGCCTCTATCCAGTGCGTGGGAAATCTATTTCTCGACAGCGACGACATCCAGATCTCATACAGCAGCTTGAACGACGACGACGACTACTATTCAGACATCGAGCTCGCCGCCCGCCGTTCTCTGCCTATCTTACGCCCAGAATCTAGCTATAAGCCCCAATACACCGCTATGTCGCACCGGACAGCTATGATCGAGGAAGAATTCGACGACGATACAGATCTTCCGTTGCCCTCGTTCATCCCAAACACAGGTGCCCGCGGGCCTCTTCTCCAAGAGCTCAACGACAACTACGAGGCTCCAGATTCTGAGTCTGAAGATGAGAACCAGAAAGCCGGACCTGCGTCACCCAAGGGCCCAAAGGTCCAGCGATTCGCCCCTGAAGGACTCCTCGATCCCAGTACCTTTGACATGACGCCCTACAAATCGTTCGTCTCTTCACCCTCCAATCTGATTTTCTACTAATAACCAAGAAATATAAATCCCTGCGCTGCTTTTACTTGTGTGTATGTTACAGATGGACGTGCATCTACCCCATCTACCTGGACGCCAAGCGCCCATACGGCACAGGCCAACGCCGAATCTCGCGAGCGAAGGGTCTCTGGTGGCCTCTCAGCAAAGACATCACCGAGGCATCCATTCGGCTGGGACTTGGTGCCATCCACGAAGTGACCAAGTCGCATCCGCGAGACTGGGAGAACCCCGGACGTGTGCGTGTTGGATGGAAGAAAAACGGAAAGCTCGTAAATCCTGCTATCACGACCAGTACGTCTTTCCCTGCTGGTGACCTACACCTAGGGAGGCTGTGCACTTACAGATAATGATTCGCGCAGAGAAGCAGCTGCTCGAGATGATAAGCTTCCAAATCCAACACCTCAAGCCAGAGAACATCCCTAAAGCGCCGTACACCCTCTCCTCGGCCCCGGCTGACCTTCTCAGCCCCACCACTGCTACAGACGGCGCATCCGCCACCCCCACGCCTGCCCCCTCAGCTTCTGCCACCTCCAAAGGCAAGCAACCCGCTACTGCCAAATCGACGTCCACACCCTCAGGCCGCAAGACTGCACCTGCACCGACCTCACAATCGAACAAGCAGCAGAAGCCCGCGACGCGCCCATTGCCAGTGCCCCCTACCCCATACCCGCCTTTAAGCGCGCGGATCAGCCAGTATTCCCCGGCGCTGTCGACGGGCGTGCTGATCGATACGGTAAAGGCAGGCATGAACGCTGCTGCGCAAGAGGGCGCGGGTGCACTGCCTGGGATGCCTGGCGCGCCTGGCGCAGGAGCGGGGATGGGTAAGGGAAAGAGGAAAGTTGTGAGAGTTAGGGGATGAAGAGGCGATTATTTTTGGATATGGAAGGATGGAAAGGGAAGGGAAGAATGAATTGGGCGTGGAAGTACGGTGGTTTAGTCTGATGGTTTTTGGGATGATGAATGATGAATATAAGGATAATTCGCTTGCTTGGATGTTTGACTGGCGGCGTGCATCTGCGTGCACACGGGAGCAAGTGCAACTGCCTGACTATCTTCGTTTCAGACAGATAATCACACTCGTAAAGAGTGGTACATGCGCTCAAAGGTGCGTTTCCATGTGTCTTTTCCGTATGTCGCTTTGCTGACGACTTGAAGGCATTACATTCCGTGAATTTCATTGTGATACCGAGCGTAAGGTTCTAAACACGACAGGAAGGCATCCTTTAACGTCAATCTTATCCCAGCGCGGTGGATCATACAGCGATGCGGGTATCTCGAAACACAGGCCACAATCGCGTTGCCATTAAGCCAAATTACCGCGGTTTCATGGATCTAGGCCAGGGAATGATCACTAGAAGAGTTGTACCATTGACAAGCGCCCGCCATCTTTCGCTTTTGGAGTTTCAAGAGACGCTGGCGCTGGCGCTTAACCGTGAGGGGGAAACCAGTCACTTACATAGGCAGGCTTTATTAGATGCTGGGTCGGTATGCGATGATCATCGGAGAAGGCAAGCATTCCCCAGACGCCACTCTGCAAACACGTTGCCTCGCCTGAGTCTCGAGCGCGCGACGCGTGCGTGCATGCACTCGCGAACGCACCTTCGGTTCGCGAATACTGATCACCAACAGCCTTTCTGACCGTGCTTGTGTTAATCTTACAGATTCCGTGCCCTCACTTTGTCTGCAGCTAGAACTCGAACGAAGATTAATTCGGCGCAGGATGCGAAGTATAGGATGGAGGTATAAATACTTCGGGATTGCGATTCCGCATCTTCGTACCCAAGGTCGAACTCCCCTGCTCCAAGTTGAAGCAGCCGAGAGGCCGACTGAGCCAAGTGACTTCAAGTGACTCACCGCAGCTCACCGCCGAAGAACCTCGAGGCGGCCCAAGTGACACTGCAGCGCGCCTCCAGGACCAGTTCCACGTGTTTTGCTACATACCATTCAGAGGTGCGCCCCTCTGCTTTCTCGGACTTCTAGGCCTTCTCTCTGACCGACCTTTCAGTGACCATACAACACTCATCGACTCTGCGTCGAAACTAACGACACGCTGTGAAGCGCTCGCAATTACGACTTGGGCGCAACTTGCCCTCCGATCGCCCTGAACTCTTCGACTTCGATCGGGACATTCTTTTCCTCCTCGAAGGACGAGTTAAGATACGCCTAATTTCCTATCCTCGATCGGCCCAGAGCTACTCCACCATCAGTCTCAGAGCCCCACCTTTTCCTTCCCTTTCTGCTTCTCCATTCAAATTTCAGACCTCTCCATTTCAAACCTAGATTTCGCGGTTGCTATCCTCCTATACCTACCCACCCCAGCATCCTTGTTCACCGTTGCTGTTGATCAGCATATTTCTTTTTCTTATTCTTTCTTTCTTGACCCCCCAAAGCGCCTCGCCTACATAGCCGTATCGCAGTTTCAAGAGGCACTATTGCTCCCGGAGTTCGGCGCTCGGAGCTATTGTTGTTTGGGATCGGCCTCGTTGCCACCGCAGTTGCAGCCGCCTCAAGTTTGCGTTCCTGGTCATATATACATAGACCCGCGATTGCTGACACACACAGCCGCGATTGCTGCGCGTTAAAAGGCCTCAAACCCCTCTCAGATCCCTTTAAATTGTCCCTCCTTCCCATCCCGTTCCTCGTCCCTTTCCCCTTCACGAGTTTCTCAATTCTTTCACACTTTCTACGACACACTTTCTATTAGTCCCCAGATCTAGACGACCCATTTGATTGATTCAAGATGGCTCGTCTTGCTTCCTTACCACTTTTCTATTGCGCTTTGGGGACGATTCTGGCAATCGTCTCGTTCACCGTCCAGGCCGCTCCTGCTGCTACTCCTCAAAATGGAGGTAGCTCAACCGATCATTTAGAGTATGTCTCGGCAGGGTGGTACCCTGCTTGGAAAAGCACGGAATTCCCTCCGAGCAAGATTTCCTGGGATATGTATGACATGGTCACCTTTGCCTTCGCGTGCGTCGTCCCTTCGATCTTCTGTCCCCACTTTCAGCACTAATTGAGGTTTTGCTTCGCCAGGTTGACTACGGAGGATCCTTCCAAGCTCGATCTTGCTGGGGAAGATAAGACCTTGACTGCATTCGCCACGGAGGCTAAATCTCGTGTAGGTTTTATTCTGCCATCTATGTTTTCACCATGTCTGATCCTGGTATCCGCGACAGGGTGTCAAATCCCTCTTGAGTGTCGGAGGCTGGACAGGATCAATGTACTTCTCCACCCACATGGCAACACAAAAAGGTAGAGATACCTTCCGAAAGGCCATCACCGACATGGTCACTCAATACAAACTCGACGGCATCGATTTTGAGTAAGCCTCTTCCCTCACCCCGTGCTTTCGAATGGTATCTAATCTATATCAGCTGGGAGCACCCTAACCAAAAGGGCGCCTGCAATGCGTTCGCGCCCCAGGACACCGCGAACTTCCTTTCCTTCTTGAAAGATTTGAAAGCCGATCCCGCTGGAAAGGACCTCATCCTTACCGCCGCCGCCTCCATCTCCCCCTTCTTCGACGCGAACGGTGTTCCCTCGACCAACCTCGCGCCCTTCGGCGAGGTCTTTGACTACCTGGCGATTATGGCGTACGACATCTATGGCTCGTGGTCGCCCACTACTGGTCCCAACGCGCCCTTGTACAGCACCTGTGCGGGTGATAAGGCGGTTGGGAGTGGGGAGAGCTCTGTGAAGGCGTGGACCGCCGCTGGGTTCCCCATCAAGAAGCTTCTGCTTGGTGTCGCGGCGTACGGACACTCGTGGCATGTCGATACTGCTAACGCTATGAAGGGCAATGCACTTAACCCGTACGCAACCTTCGATGCGACCATTAAGCCGCTTGGCGAAGGGGAGACCGCTTCGACGGCCTATGGCGTCGATAAGTGTGGGGAGCAGGAGGGTCCGAGTGGAATCTGGGACTTCAATGGGTTGATTGACGCTGGCTGGTTGATGTCGGATGGGGAGGCTTCGCAGTCGCATGCGAAGTATCTCTTTGATGATTGCAGTAAGACCCCTTTCTTGTACAACGAAACCAGCCAGACGATGATCTCTTATGATAACGCGGAGTCGTTCGGTGCGTCGCATTCTCTCTCCTTGCAGCTTATTCCGCGATATGCTAATGCCTTCCTTCTTCCCTTTCTTTGATATAGCCGAGAAGGGGAAGTTCATCTACGACAACAAGTTGGGCGGCTTCGCTGTTTGGCACATCCTTGGTGATTCGTCGGACAACATCCTTCTCGATTCTATTCACAAGGCGATTGGGTACACGGTCGAGTGCATGGATGAAGAGCCCAGCACGACCACGACCCCGGCTTCTACAGACGATGCTGCGACCTGCACTCCCGTTACGAAGACCACCACCTCTACCACCGCCCCAACTGAGGCCCAGGATGCGGCTACCTCCACCTCTGAAAGCTCCCCCATTCCCACCGCTGAATCGACGTCGACTGCTGACTCACCGGAGGCCACTCCTACGACTGACGAGTCACCAGAAGCTACTTCTACGACGGAGGAGTCACCTGAAGCCACACCTACTGCAGGGGAGTCCGTTGGTGGTGGTGAGGATGGGAACTACTAATTCTCTGGTTCGGACCTATTATGACTTTTATGATCATGCCCTTAAGATTCCTATTCTTATGAGACGACCAACTGTAGACAGTCACACACGTAGCCAACATGTTATTTATCTACACACTAGAATGACGCATCGTTAAAGTTAAACCTTTCGACCGACAGCCAATCTTTCATACACGTAACTCGGCGTCACAGATAATTTGACTCGTATCCAGTAAGTGACCATCTTTCCGCCTCCACCTCGTGGGTTTTCCTCCAGCCCTTCCAACTGTGGGAGTCCCAACCTTCCTTCTCCTCTTCCGTCATCCCCAATGCAGCTGCCACAACCGTCATCGCCCTCGTCCTCCTCAACGCCAGATGGGTCATGTACCGCTCCTTCCGCGAGTTCTTCGCCTCGAGCTGGAGCCTGAGGGTTTCCTGCCTCCAAGTTTCGTACTCTTTCAGCTTCTGCTCACGGATCTCCGGTGGGTACGTCGTGTTCGTGGCAGCAGACTCCGCGCAGAGGTCGCAAGTGCAGGCACCGAAGACGCGGAGGAAGGAGGGGGATGGCGAGGGTGGACGGCCAAAGTAGGCATTTCGCGCTGCAATGAGCCTGGCATTTAAGCCTTCATCCTCGTCTTCGCTGCAATTCCCTGAGTTGTATGCGTATTCGAGGTATTCGTCAAACTCGGCATCTTCGTCGTACACCTCTGCAGGCGTTCTGAGTCTTTGACAATCGGATGATAGTGGAAACGAATGTGGTAGCTTACCTTCTGTCTTTTCCTCTTCCCAAAAGCCGGCGTCCTCAGATGCTAGCGCTTCATACAACTAATCTGACCTTGCTTCTACCACCGGGTATGGAGGTAACACTCACCTGCTTGGGTGTGACGAGAGGAATGGTCGTCGGCGGGGTCGCTATTGCCAATGGACGCAAAAGAGCTCATCAGGCTTGGTTTAATGGAATATCAACGATCTAAAGGTCAAAAGAGCGTTATTCATGGAAGGCGGGGTCGACGTCGCGGTGAAAGTCCAAGTGAATTCATCCTGGTGACCCTCTCCCGGTGACCGGTGACCAGAGCCACGAGGCGGCTCGCGATCAGCACATGGCCCCTGTTTTCCGATTCCGGCAAAAAGCTCAAGGCTGCACGCCAGAAGGGGTGGGGTTCGGGGTAGATGGCGTGGTAGAAGGATATAAGAAAGGTATTGGGTCTAGTCTAGGAGCAAATACACGGATCTGAGAGTCTTATCGGGCCATCGTGCTGGCCCAAGCGCGGGAACGCGGGCCACCAGGTCACTTTAAGCGCCCAAATGGATGTTTCACTCGTCGACTGCAACCTAACTTACGCATACGACCAGCGCGTGCAAGATGGAGGTAATTTGTGGCCACTGCAGCACTCTGCGAAACCGACGATCATAATTGCAAGTTCTGCTGGAACGAAGTCGAGCAAGATTCTGCGAGCGGCGAAGACGTCGGCTTGGGTTGGGATGAAAGTGGTCATTGTGTAGTGGGTGGGATGGGGTGTGGAATGAGTCTGAGTGTGGGGATGAGATCTGTGAACGTTGGGGTTATATACGTCCCAAAGTTACGTCGGAGCTTACACATTCAGTACCCGCCCCAAACTTGAAACACCTGAACCCCGGTTTGCCACGACTAAGTAGTGTTGCCGTTCGTTCCAATTACCTTGATGGGGTTCGTGGAGCGCAAACGATGGTGGACGAACCACTTCGAGCCTCGACGCACCAAGAAGTGCCCCGACTCCCGAGAAAAGACCACCGTGGTAGTGGAGAAGATGTCACGATAGAGGTACCGAAGCGGCGAGCGCAACTGAATTTCACCTTGTTTGGAGTGTAACCTTCATCTTCGCATTTCGAGCGCTTTCCGAGCCTCGAATTTTCGTTCACTTCATTCAGCTCTTTTCGAGCTTATTTCCAGCTCTCTCTTCCAAGTCTCGATTCGCCTCTCACTGGCTCCTCACCCCCACCTTCGGAACTCACACCTCACAAGTGTGGGTTCCGTCGTAACTCATTCTACGATCAATTCATTATATTCCTATCATACACACATCAATACAACTATCACTGATCTCTCTCTCTTCCCTCTCGAGTCCCGCGACTACAAAGCCCATGAAACACAGTGGCTGACTAAGACTTGCAGTTTGGGGTTGTTAGAGGTTGTTAGTACAGACGCCGGCGAAGACTGAAGCGCGCACCGGCCTCACCTTCACAGAACCCTTCTCTTGGGCTTCACCGTTTACTGTTGTCCTGGGCTCTACTTCAAGCACCATGGACAAGGTAGACTTAGTGCTCGCTCGGCGTCAGTTGCCGTGTCAATCTACGGATGGTTGTTCCGATCGCGCCTCCGCTACTGACTTTGCTATGTTACCTCTCCAGAACAACTTCAGCTCCACATGTGGGGCTACTCATATATTCTGAACACTTGGATATTATCAGCTTGCTTCTCTATGTCCTAAGCATTCGACTATACAATTCGCTTTTCGTCGCAATGCAGTATCAGGAGCGCTTTCCTTCTTAAAGAGTGGGTCAACGCACCAGATAATGTACTGACAGTAGAATAGCAGCTCCAAGACCACCCCCTCTAGCTGGTTTTCTGAGTACGGCGAGGCGTAAATGACAAAACGAAGAAACGATGGACAAGAGTATACGCACTCCGTATCTGCAAACCGGTTCATTCACCTGATTCAGATCGCGAACCGGTTTAGTAAAAGGCTGTGCGAGCTTGGCGTCGGAACGGTGTGCAACGTTTATAAACACTTCGATATCGGATTGGGAATTCATGCAGGCGAGCCCCAGGCCTTCCCCCGGTTGAGGACCCAGTCAAAAAGGTCACACAACCTGAGGGTGGCACTCCCATACCGTCAAGAAGCATTAACGCACACCCCAAATCCACGCCCCCTGGAACGACGGCAACGTGGTGGCGAGCCAGCAAATCTTACCAGCCTCGCATTTATAGTAACCGGGGCTTTCTATATATACCCGTAGGCCCATTCCACGTCCAACGATCCTTCACAATAATCCCCCCTCGCTAGCCATATCGACTTGGCACTAAAGCATACCTCATACTATGTATCATAACTCTCCAACACCGTCCACTCTCTTTTTATCCCTTCGCACCCTTGCACCCGAGATGCCCGACGCCGTGGAGGAGTTGTCGTATACTCCCCATAACGCACTCCCGCCGCCAGGGCCTACCCTCCGCGCAACCATCCCACTTCCACTCGACACCACCGAGGCACCCTTCAACCTCCACCACCTACTTATGCGCCAGAACCCCCCACTTTCCTCGTCGATTGTATGGGACGTCCGCACCTCTCCGTACTCTGCAGAAGCCCCCTCGCTCTCCATGCACTACCGGCATCTCGCTGGTCCGCACATTGTGATTCCACCCTGGCTTCTGGAGTCCGCCGCCAACCCTCCACAGAAGTACATTGCGGTGCGAGGAGACGAGGGGTGCCACATCCACAGCAGCATTTTCACGTTATACCCCACTGCCAATCTCGTGGGGGCGTATGTGACTATCCTCGATGTCCTCGTCGGCGTCTCGCGCGCTGGGACGGGGAGGCGGCGCTGCGCCTGCGACCTCGTCGACGCGGCACCGGCTAAAACCGATGGAAATCTCTTGTTCTCGCAGGGGAGGTCGCAGATTTATGAATGGGGAGGCGGGGGAGGAAGGCGTTTGGGGACTGCAAGTTGGATGTGGGCGGGGTTAGGTGCTGATGTGATGGAGGCTGGGGTTTGGATGTTGCACTTGAAGTGAGACTATGGCTTGGGGTGCCGAGGTAGATGCGAGCACGTACCTCGATTTCATCAGCTATAGATCCTCTCTAACCTATTCCCACTCTTGCATCATATTCCGCTGCGGGGTGGTGTCTTATGTTTGCGCTGCCGTTCTTTTTTTTACTATGTTTCTCCCTTCACCCATGTTCTCAAATTCTCATTTCTATGAGTAGACATACCTTATGCACACGCTATACCAGATACCTGCTTTCACTGCTTGACCCAGCGACCCTACCTCACTCGATTCCAACCACCACTCCTGTACTATTATATTTATATATTTAGCAAGCCAGTCGCTCTCCATGCAACGAATCCACATATCTTATGCATCTGAAATTCCGTATGAGGACTTTTAGGCTCCATATTCCTGGCTTTTTGACCATGACGAGTACGTAGATGGCCGAACGAACGAAAAAGCAGAAATAAGCGCCCAGCGCGCTGGCCACATCATCGAATTCAAGCCCCGCTCGCAGAAGTCCGGCCGATCAAAGTCAAAGCCATGCAGTTGATCAGGCACAGCGGCCGAACTGCCTCCGAGGTTCGCGTTGGTTAACACTGGTCACTTATTCCTTTTCTGTTACGACTTCCATCTACCTACCCACATATCTTTCAGGTAAAGAACGATGAGCTCGAACTTGAAAAGGCCTGCGGAGGGTGATTCGGAGGATGATGATGAGGACTACGTCCCGCCAAAGGGTATGTGGTGGTCTCGTATATGCTGTGGCTTGTCGCTTACCTTGCTTGGGCGAAGAGGAGAATGGGAGTAGCTCTGAGAGCGAGGACGAAAGTGGGACGCAAGGAACCATTCAAGAGGTAGAAACCAAGGCAGAAAAGAAGTATGTATAGACGGTGCATGGAATCCTCGTTTCGCGCATGGGCGGGACTGACGGGTGTGTGTAGAGACCTGAGCAAGGTGTGGCAAGACTTTCAAGCAACGATAGCTGGACCTTCGGCGAAGCCAATTCAACGTGGGGATGGTGGCTTAAGAGAGGCAAACAGGGTGAAGGTGGTGAAGAAGTTTAGGTTTGCAGGGCAGGAACACGAGTACGTGGTAGTATCTCTCTTCTGAGGACAAGCTGCTTAACTAGGTATGCATGGATGCACAGAGAAGTGGTGGAGGTGCTCGAGACCAGCGAAGACGCAAAACGATGGCCACGATACCAAGAACCTAGTGCATCTACCTCACTCAATCCCCAAGTACAACCTACCTCCTCTTCCTCCTCCTCCCCGAGCAACCCCTTGCCCATAGCACCGTCAGGCCCATCAGAACCGTCAACCTCAACTCCAACCCCCGCACCACTCCCTCCAAAACGCAAGCCCGGCCCCCGCAAGCCCAAAACGACCCTGGCCCCCCTCCCCTTCAAATCCGCGCCCCTAAAGAAGCTCACAACACTCGAAAAGAGCGCCCTCGACTGGGCCAAACACACTGCCCAACCCTCCTCATCAGACAGCGTAACTCCCACAGCCGAAGAACTCGAAGCGCACAGACACGGGGGCGGCGGCTATCTCGATAAGGTCGAGTTTCTGAACCGGGTCGAGGAGCGCAAGGAGAGCATGCTGAGCAGCCAGAGCAGCGGGTCTAAGAGGATTAGGCGCGGATAATGTGCATGTGCAGTGGTCGGTAACCAAGAATGCCTTGTGCAGCGTGGAGGGTGCGTGCTTGTAATTACCGACAGGGCTGTGAGCGGGGGAGAAACGCTCCGCCTGACGTCATCAAATTTCGACTATATACCTGCACTTGTTTTGTCTGTGTCGCCACCATCGCCTTCTCCATCACCACCGCAACACCCCCAATCCTCCCATTTCTACACCTTTCTTCTCTACCACCACCACCAACATTTATACCGCACAATGACCTCGTATATCAGGCGCCTCGTCTCAGGCCCCAAGGCGCGCTTCAAGGACCCCGAGTTGAACCTCGAGCTCGATCTCGTGTACATAACGCCACAAATTATCATCATGGGCTACCCCGCGGACGGATTCGAGAGTTTGTATAGGAACAAGAGAGCGGATGCGAAGCGATTCTTGGATACGAGGCACGGAAAGAACTATTGGGTCTTCAATCTGTGTCCGTTGAGGGAGAACGGGTACGAGAAGAGCGTCTTTGAGGGGCGGGTTACGAGGTTTCCGTTTCCTGATCATCAGTGCGTCTTGCTCCTCCTTCAACAGTCATTCTATCTTCTCGTCTCTCGTCGACGACTGTACGATTGCGTGCAGAGACGAGGGCTGAAGAAGATGGGTGGTGACACAATGCTGACGCCACCGCACCGTAGCGCGCCCCCACTCGCCATCCTCCCGCTCGTAACGCGCGAGATGCACGCCTGGCTCGACGGATCGCCCGATCGTGTCGCCGTCATCCACTGTAAAGCAGGCAAAGGCCGCTCGGGCACCATCGCATGCTCGTACCTCCTCACCCTCGCCGCCTCCAACTCCCCAGCCCCACCTGCCAGCAATGAAGCCGAGTCACACACCCAAGATGGACACAAGACTGCAAAGTCACAGACACAGACCGCGCTGGACCAGATACCGGAGAACCTGGACTCGGGTGCGCCGCCGCCCAAGCATAAAGACGCCCTCAGCAAGCGCGATGGGGAGGATCTCGCAGAACTGTTGGAAACGAGCCCACTCTTCCCCGAGTCTACCGCGAGGCCTAACATAGATCCGCAGGCGACTGGATCTAACGCCGCGCCAGTGAATAAGGAAAAAGGGTTCGTGGATGCCCTGAAGGGAGTTCTGGATCTGCATACAGCGCAACGGATGAAGCCCGTATCGCCTCCGTCGTCCTCTTCTTCGTCGAGCTCGAGCTCGAGTTCGAGTTCGAGCGACGAGGGGGAGAAAGAGCCTGGGGAACCGAAGAAGAAGAAGAAGCAGAAGCAGGGTGTGAGTATACCCTCACAGAGGCGCTACTTGTACTATTGGGCGCTCATACTCAACGGCGAGGCGCCGAAGGATGTATTCGATATCTACGGTTCGTGTCTTCTTTCCTTCTTTCCTCAACCCCCCGAGTCTGGCGTCGACTAACGCATTCGCTGTTTATATGCTAATTCCTTGTTCTCGCGTATAGCTCCACCCCCTCCGAAACCGATATCAACCCGCGCGAAGCCCCTGGTCCGCATAACACAAATCCGCGTTCGCATGCGTGAGCCAAGTGGCGTAAAGCTCGGGCTAGTGCGCGCTGCGAATGTCGTGCTCGACAAGGCCGTCGAGTATCGGAAGAAGAGCAAAGGTAGTCCAAAGGTCGAAGTGGAAGGGGAGAATGAAGGGGAGTCGGGCGCTACGAAGACGAAGACAGATGGTGGTGATGCCGAAGAGGAGGAGGATACACGGGCGTTTACAGGCGCTAACAAGCTCTGGGCATCAATCGCACGATATGACGATGGGTTGGTGGACTTTTTGGAGGGATGGGAGGCGAAGACACGCGCCCAGGGTAAGGTAAACCCGCATGGGGCGCTTGATGGGTCGCTGCAGGTCAGTAAGGAAGGTAAGGAAGGGGCAAAGGAAGGAAAGGGGGAGCAGGGCGACTGGGCGGAGATGGACGATGAGCTGAAGGCACTGTTCGATGAGCATGGGAAGTGGGATAAGGAGAAGATGGTGAGGAGCTTTGCGAGGTTTGGGTTGGTGCCGAGGAAAGGGAGCGCGAGGAAGAGTGAGGCTGAGGAGAAGTCGGGCAAGGATGGGAAGGAGAGTGGGAAGGATGCTGGGAAGAAAGATAATGGGAAGAAGGCGGGGGACGAGGTGCAGGAGTACGTGCTTAAGCTGGCTGCTGATAATCGCGTACATGGCCACGCGCGTAAGCCAAGCACCTCCGCGCCGAAGGAATCCGGTAAGGACGACGCGCTACTACAGCCTAGCAGCGCTTCCCTGGGGAAGAAGCACGATCTTCACGGCAAAGGTGACGACACGGATTCGTTCTACGCCTCCTCCATCTCGTCCACCGGAGGCGCCGGGGGCCTCTCACCCGTCCCTGAATCCACCGTGCGCCCTACCGCCATCGACCGCGCGGCCGTCCACACACCCACACCTGTTGAGCGCCTCCAGGCGGCTGAAAACGGCGCGGGAGGTGGCCTCGTAGTCGAAGCATGCAGGGAGGTGAGGGTGAAGCTCTACGTGGGACAAGTGTTCATCGGCTGGACGTGGTTCGTGCCCACCTTCCACATGCCCCAGCCACCTAACGCCGGAGCGGGGACGAGTACGCTGCATCTTACAAGGAAAGAACTGGACTTTCCCCTGGGCCTGGGAACAGCGATCGTCAGTGTAGACGTGGATATGGAATGGGTGGCCTCCTCCTCCGCTGCCTTACCTTCACTCACCACCGCATATCCGCCTTCCGCTGCTACCTCCGAAGCCTTTGCTGGTGCGGCGACGACGGCGGAGACGCCGCTGGGCACGGTGAGTGGGGGAGTACTAGGCACTTCTGTTGACTCGGACGCGAAGGGACAGGGCGGGGTCGGGGCGGCGGTCGTGCAGGCTGTGAACGCAATGCATGGGGGTGGCGGGGAGGGTACGGGAGGGGGTGTTGCCGAGGGAGGCGTGAGGGAGGCTGTGGAGGTTGGGCAGAGTAAGGGGGTTTAATTCACGGGAATGTCGGATTACCTTTTCCTTCGGTTCGGGCATGGGGGCTAGGGCTTCATTATAGTATACAGTGTGCGCTACGTGAGGTATCTACATCAATAGTCTATGTAGTGTGGGGAACGGGTGAGCATGCGGGATCGTAAACTTGGTCGTCGTGGCGTGAATCATTACAATGCGATAGCCACAGGGTGGGTGAAATCGGGACTGATTTTCGTTCGCTATGAGTCCGCGCATGCGATAAGGTAGCAGCTCTGCGGCGGTTGTGAGCGGAGTTGGGGCAGGATGGTGTCGTAGGCTGATGCAGAGTTCAGGACGATGGAGCCTTCGAGGTAACGCTGCCATAAGACGTCGAGCCTGTGTGAGGGAGGATACGAGTCAGCAAACAACTCATACAATCTCCTTTCAATCCTTCATTAGTAGCCTCGTGATGGCTGATAGACGCCGGCCGAGATCGCCCTTCGGCGGTCGGGTCAGGCACGAGCGCACGGAAGCTAAGGCCGCAGCACGCCATACATCCACACACACATATATAAAGGGAGCCAAGTCAAACACTCACCCTGCATTTCCCTTTCTCCCCCTGCTACTATTGCGATCACTCCCCCGTCCCCTGCTCCACCGTCCACCCACAGCCGTGCCCTCTCCCTCATTCCCCTTTCCTTCCCCTTCAACCCCTTTCCCGACTGCTGATTTTTTGTCCCAAGGATGGTATATCCGGTATCCTCCAACGCCTGAAGGCGCTACGATACTCAGAACCTCGAGCACGCCGCGGTCTTTGCTGTGCGAGTAGCGGTGGCGGTCGCGGATGCGGCGCCAGGGCTCCCAGAACCATACGCGGAACTCGGAGTTGAGATTGTGCGCGCCTGGGAGGAAGGTCGTGCGCGTCGGTGGGGCGGGAGCGGGGAGTGATAACTCCCCCTTCGTTTCGTGGTTGGTTTGACTTTGGGAGTCTGAGGTGTAGGGGGATGTGAGGTTGAAGTCGACGGGGGCAGGGGGGTGTGGGACGTTGTGGTGCGTGCGGTCGTGGGCGGGGATGGACGTGGCGTCGCTTGCTGATGGGTCGGAGGAGGGGAGGGAGTGGGAGGATTCAAGTACAGGCTGATGTGGTGGAGACTTTTGGGGAGGTGCATTCGAGCCTGGTGTCGGATGGAGGCCGGGTGAGTGGTACTTTGGGTCCAGCTGGAAACGTGCGTGGAAGAGGTCGGAGGTGGGCGGGAGGCAGTGGATGTAGATGGCAAGTGCGAGGTAGAGCGCGAAGAGGGCGAGGAGGGCTTTTGGGATGGAACGGAGGGTGAGGCGGAGGAGCTCTGTTCTGCGCATCGTGGGGGTCGTTGGTAGAGTTTTTGGATCGTTGTCGATGCTAGGTGGGTGATGTCAAATGGGTAAGCTAGGCTTCTTTCTCTCTAGCTGGCTGATGGGGCGATGACGGGCGCTCCACCGGCCGAATGTTCTCCAGGGATTCTGGGGAGGCTGCAGCTCACACCAGCGAGCGGCGCAGAGGAATGAGGGGGAGGAAGAAAGAAAGGAGCGAGCGCAGCGCCGTGCACACCTTCTATAAGACCCAGCAATGAGGTGGTGTTTCGTGATCAACGCCGCAGCGCCCTTTTGCCACCAGGTCCGTCAATCTGTAACACAAGTCCCTCGCTCTCTCCGGCGCAGTGGCTTCCACGGGCGGAAAGCAGTCGAATGCACTGCGTTCTCGCGAATTCGACTTGTGGATTGTGATTGAGGCGGTGGGCAAGCCGCGTGTGAGCTACGAACGTATGTCGTGTACAGAATCTGGAAATCTTCGCTCGAACTTCGCTTTAGCTCTGGGTGGCTCGTGATCTTCGTAGCCTGGTTCTGTGTTGGTTAGAGGTTTTCTGTGGTTAGAAGGATCGAACACCTGAATGGCTGGAAGATGATGGAGCAAGATGAGCGAAGGCTGTAGGAGGTCTCGCACTCCAGGCGTTCGAGTGGGGATGACGATGATGGTCGGTAAGAACCCTCAACCTATTTATAGCTCGGGTCCATTATTAATAGTACCTTCCCTAATTTTGTCTTGAGCGGTAGCGACTCGTAAAACGGTGCAATTTCAAATGCGCAGCGTCGCGGGCTGCTGCGCACGCGCTTGGATTAATTGAATTTGCGCAGTACGACGAGGCTGATCTGCTGAAGCGGCCTGGACTGGTCGCCAGTGTGTCGTGGTTGGGGCAACCGAGGCAGCGGGTTCGATATTTCGCTGCAGATTTAAGCTTGCGCTGAGGGTTTGGAATTCAGTTCTTAAGTACTGCCACCTCCACGGCTCATCCCAGGAGGATTGCGATTTCGGTTGCAAAGTGATGGACTGACCGAACCAAGGACTCCAAGCAGCCGTCGCAGCGAGCGCTTTGACCCTCGATCGGATCTTTCCGAGGGCGGAGTTCGAACAAATACATGAGATCATTGCCAGCACACGGGCGCTTATTCCTTCTTCCTCTCTTCCTGCCCGCCGGCCTCGCTTTACTTCAGAGTGACCGGTATCACCTGGCATTCCTTGCACCGTACTACTTTCTAGCTCTTCTTAAACCCACGATTGTCATGGGACCGGGTCGGCTATGTACCAATCGGCGTCCTGGTTTACCATGTGTGTCTTTCGATGGTTCATTTCCTCCCTAATCAGTCATGAGGTATAGACTAATCCAGACCCATAGGGGATAATTATACAAGGTATGCTATCGCAAGAAACCCCCAGACGAGCGCATGGAGCCCCATCCACAAAAAATTAATGTACAACAAGAATGAATAATGGCTGGCAAGTCCGAAAGATAACTGGGATAACGGTGGCGTAGATAAGTGCGTCGAAGAGGATAATGATGTTTTGTGCCACATTCGACTCTGACTAGAATCGCATATCTATTCTACGAGAGAACGAGCCTCCAAACGCCACCTTCGAGCGTATCCGGGCATAGTCCACGCCACATCCAAGCCTGCCTCGTGCCCCGCACACTTTGATGTGTGCTACGAGCAGTGTTCCTTCCAAACAGGACACTTCCACTTCGTACACAGGAAAATTCACCACTCCCGCCATCGCTATCGTCAAAAATAACAGCGTTGCTGGCGGCGGCGAGTGTATCCGCGGCGGAAACATCACATCCACAACGGCGACGAGGCCTACTGGCTCCTGCGCGAGATACACAGAGGAGGACATCGAGGACCGTGACGTACGCTGCCCCTGTCACCTGCGAGCTCGGGTAGACTGTGAAGACGTTGCCGTGGATCCCGCACTCAGAATTATTGTCGATGCGGATGGTTAAGGACGCCTGTGTAGGACTCGCAGCGGACTCGAGCAGCCATGGCGCCGCCAGCGGTGGGCCAGAATGGATTTGGATCTGGGACCCGGACGAATGATGCGCGCGTCGCGAGGGTGCATCTGCGGTGTAGGGAGAGGTGCGCACGTCCCATATTATCTTTTGAGATGAGTTTGGCTGGATGGTGAGGAGAGGGTGGAGAGCGTAGGGCGCTTGCGTTGCTAGATATGGCAGCGGGATGGAAGCGTAAAGGGCTTGCGAGTGTTGGGGCATCGCTGGCACTGGGATATACGAGGGTGGCGTCGGTGTAGATGAATATGGAAATGAGGGGGTTGGTGCAAGGGAGATGTTGGGATGGATGGGTAAACGTGGTACTTGCAGTGAAGATGACGGTGGGAGAGTGCATGACCGCTGTGTTGTACGTGGGTGCGAATGCGGGCTCGCAGGGTCATGGTTCAACGATGCGCCGGCGCCGGGGAGGGAGAGCATCGGTGTGTGTAGGGGCGAGGGAGTGGTCGCCTGGGGCTCAGAGCAGGACCACGGCCGGACGTCTGGTAGTGGCCTGTACATGATGCCTTCGAAAATGATGGAAATATGCGTCGTTTGGTGTAGAGTGTATAGGAACGATAGATCTTGGAACTCTAAGATGAAGGTGAGGGTACAGGGTTGTGCTGGCATAAACGGTTCTTATACGAGAAGGTACAAGAAGCGAGGTTGCTGGCTGACTTTTAATTTTCCCCTCACCCGCAGAACAGGATTGAATTGCCAGTGAGCGTCTGTCCTTCAAGTTGCATCGGCTCCTTTTCTTGGTTGATCAATCGTGATGTACCACTTCGGGATTCAATTGATCCCGTGGCCCACCTTTCCTTAACCTTGCACCGCCTTTCAGACCCCGATCTTGTCTCGTACCCATCCGTCCTATTTTGGAAGTGACCCATGCGTCCGTGGACGGTGGGGGACGCAGCATTCCCCCACCGTCCACGGAGGTCCATTTCCCGAAACGGATGGGAACGAGACAACCCCGATCCAGAGAGGCGCCTCCACTTTTCTCCCCAATCCCGAGTAGATCAAGGATGGCCCTCTCCGACTGCGGATACCCCTTGAATAAGCCCCTGAACGACTGTAATAGGATCTATCCCTGTCTTGGACAATGTACTGGGACACTGGTTTAATTGATAAGTGCTCGTATCGAAGCTACGGATTCAACAAGCCAGTAATCCGTCTGCCCATTGGCGTAAGAAAGGGATGAGTTCAGATGGGTTCATTTTGAGTTTGGAGGGATCTGGATAGATGTTACCGTGGCAGAAACTACCGCACCCATTTCGGTATGCCATAGAAGCGTAGCCGCACTACCACCCCAATCTTGCTCGGTCGGTTCGGTCATCTCTGTTTGTCCGTCCATGAAGCGATCGCAGTATTTTTCCATTGCATCTTTGTCAATGGGCTTCAATCCTCTCTAGGGACAGACAACGCTCTATATCACACCAAGAACATCTACCCCCGTCACATACACCGTGACATCTCACATTTCCATAGGGGTTGGGCCCATTTGGGAGGTAAATGGCTCCTGCCGCACGGTGGTCTAACGTTTGGACCGCTGGAGGACCCCCAACGGCCATGTTCCCTAATGTTCCCCAGTCTGAAGATTCATGTTCTCATGTGGGTATATACGTAAACAGTTGTATGGATGCAGCCACCAGGTATCTTGAGAAATGACAAGCAACATTGATGCTTTCCTCGTGGCTTTGTATCAATCCAGGGGGGTAGGGGTGATGCAGTTAACTCGACAGTGTCGAGTTAATTGGGCGCACGTTGGCTGTGCCGAGTTGCTGAAGGAGACCAGAGGCAAGCTCTACGCATATTGGCAAAAGAACGATTCGGAGAGATGGGTTTTTACCGGAATCCCTGTTCACAGATTGTGATAAGACTGGCCCGACTAGGCCGACTTCTCCGAGGAGAGGGCTGTCGAGGGTCGTCTCATCATTTGGAGAAGCTTCTACAGCCTGTTCTGCTTTGCACCTTTGAGCAACACCACACACACAGTCACAGTACTGGCCAACCAGGTTACCAGTGCTGTCATCGGTATCATATCTGTCAGCTAGCTGTGACGAACGGTCGGTCTTGCCGGGGACAAGTATTACTCCCTCAGGTCCGGAAATGGTGGTGGTACCGTACCTCCCATTCAAGTTCTGCGCAGCGCTCGGAGGGCATACGAGAGCAGATTTGATACGGCAAGCGCTTACTGTATATTGTCTTCACCTCTCCTTACAACTATTGGATTTCTCTTTACTTTACTTGACAACGTCGGCTGGGGTAGTAGTCCATCATTTAAAACCCAAATACACTTTTAAATGAACATTACGTGCAACCTACCTCCCCTTCATTTTCAATTCCAGTGAATGGCAGAGTTGAGTATTCCTTCCCAGAGATAACGCAGAATTTGACACATTTACCAGTAGAGAGGGTATATATCACCGTATGGGGGGGACTAACAGCAGTGCACAGTTTAACATTTAAAATTTATATCTTCGTCTACATACTATCCAGATACTATTCTTAAGCCAAGTAAAGTGTCCACACATCACGCTCCAGAGTACTTGCGCTAAGCCCCCTCCATCTCCATCGCACAACGCCATCATCTCGCTGTAGGGACTCGGGTCGTCTGAATCGACGTCCCTCTTGCGTGTACATATTTGCATCCCGTGAGTGCGCATCCGATTCCAATGCAAAAAGCAAGCTACTCTGGGCGAACTGCGGCGGCATGGGCGTCTCGTCGTGACCTTCACTCCAACCCACGGAGGTGTATCGAGAGCAGCAGCTGCAATCTCGCGCTCCAAAAGCACACCTTGGTGCTCCATATACGCATGACACCACATCGAGAATCGTGACGAACTGGGTGCCAGAATGACCTGGGTGGACAAAGATGATATTCTCCTGGCAGCCTTCGACTCGGATGGTGAGCGACTGGACTGGAGGACTTGTTGCGGGCTCGTGCCACCATCGCGCAAAGCAGGCGTTCGGAGTCCATGCTGCGCTCCTCCTTTGGGTCTGGGACCGAGAGCTGTGGTATGCCATTTGTATGGTAAGAGGGGATGTTCGCACATCCCATTGGATTGCAGGTGATGGGGAGAGCTCGAGGAGGGGGTGGAGAATGTATGGTTCTTGGGGAAGAGATGGAAGCTGCACAGTCATCGCTATGGGACTTGAGGAGCCCAAAGGAGGTGGCGCAGAACTGGGTGTAGCGGGTGGCATGTGCGCTGGTATACGTAGGAAAGATGATGATGCAAAGGACATTGTATCTGGGAGGACTGCAATGATCGCAGTGAGGGAAAGAAGCTAGTCTTGTGTGGGGCAAGACGGTGAACGTTGGTTATGCCTTTGGGTGAGAGGCCATGACGAGTCATCTTAGATATATATATACATCTCCGATCCGTTATACGGCGACTCGCAAGATCAGCTAGGCGCTTAATGCGTGTCCTTGGCGCTTCTGCCGATCTCTTGACGTCGACGCCTTGTATGAGCTACTGTCATAATTACTTCCAGGGTTGACGGTAAACTGAGTGGTACCTACCCAGATGCACCCTGTGCTCCGTGGCCAACGATGCAGGAGCCGGTGAGTTTCGTGGCCCTGACCAGTACACAGTGTAAGATACAATAGGCGTGAATCGACTCTAAAGTAGATGCCGGTCTGCCACGCAGTTAGTAGGAGTGGATGTGTACACTGCATCTCCTCCTCTCAACGTCGTCTCGAGGGACGCGCGCGCGTTTGTGGGGCCGAACACCCATTGGGTACCCACGCCGCGTACTTGCCCCGGTGACCAATGGCGGAAGGGCCATTGCACCTGCTTGCTGTGTTGCCGACAACATACGTTGGTTCCGGAAAGCCAGGAGTTGTGGGCTCATGGCAAGTGACTGCCCGATTCACTCCGAGCAGGCGCTTCTTTCCGATGTGGCAGTGTGAGTGAACACGAAGCGGAGTTCAATCTCTTATCAAAGTAACTGGCAAGGCATGTCTTTACCTTTTGACGCTCTCCTCAAGCGTCATGAGATTTGCATATCATCCCTTTGAGGCCTCGAAGCTCAGCTCTACCCCCTAGTATACCATTTCAAGGTCTTATGTTTTAAAACCACTCGGTAAGCCACGCCCCCCGACCTCGATTGAAGAAAGCGTCGCTCAACCCTCCCCAGATGAATCAGATGCCGAACCATGCTACCGTCTAGAGAATTTGGAAGCTGATTATGAGTACACAAATACAGTATGAGGCAAGCATGAGGAGAAAGCACATCGTGGAATAGGTAAGCATACGTTTGTTGAATCCAAGGTAAATCTAGAGTCCATTTGTAACACCTCATTCCAGTTCCAAATCCCAGACATCGGGCTCGGTGGTGCTTGCACGAAGACCGACCCATCGTTGTCCATCAATGTCACCCCTACAACCACCCTTTGAGTCCCCCGTATACCCTCGTACGGGAAGCTCTGTACCAGACGTACTCGAGTCGTGATCAACGGCAAGCAGCATGGTATGAGGAGGGACACCCATAGTGATTGCGTTGTCCTTGAGCTCGACTACAGGGCTCCCGATGATGCGAAGGCACATAGCGCAGCTGCACTCTGATGCACCAAGGGCACATCGAGGAGCCCTGAAAATGTGGCGAAGGACGTCCAGGACTGTGACGTACGATCCCCCCGCGAAAACGACCATGACATTCTCGCAGCCTTGGGTGCGTATAGCAATGAATGGTAAGGCAGGGTGCGTTGCCGGTTCGTACAGCCATGAATTCCTCTGTTCTCCACAGTGGCAGTCGGAAGTAGTTGCTGTTTGCTGAGGGGACGATCCGATACACCATTCTATCCTCGGGGGCAAGGAGGCCTCGAGCAACGGGTGAACATTGCAAGGGATGTTTGTGAGGGGTGGCAACGGAATGGGGCCCCGGATGTTGGGGCGCGAGGGGGGAGACAGGATTGGGGAGAACAGCAGCTCCTGGAAAAGAGGTCGAGGTGACATATCTTGAGGGAGGCCGAGCTGCCCGGGCTGACTTGGAAGTGTGGGGGTAGAATTGCGTGGTGGGGTGGGGCAAGTCGAGATAAGTCCTGGCGGTAGGCAAGTGTCATGGCTTATATGTGTCCTGTTGTGTTTCCTGTACTTAATGAACGAACCTATGTCCTTCCAGGAAGCCAGCCCTCGATGTCTTTTGATAGCCGTCCGTACAAGTGATTGCCGACGGGAAAACTCCTGGTTGGCTCCTTACACGCGCGAACCAGCTCAACTTCTGTACGGATGTCTTGAGTGTGCTCAGAGCCAGATTGCCCAATACCGCGGCAAGATCGGGCTGGAGGGCGCAATTGCATGGTGGAGGTCAGACTAGATGGAATCGCGGATGGCATTCCTCTGGAAACTGAGGTTGCATTGCAGATTTCACCGAAGATGGAAGGGGCCATGGAACCAAGATGGACGATATGGCAGCTTTCGTCGTGGAGGCGGCGGTTCCATGTAACTGAGAGAGATTTGCGGCTGGAACCATGGTTGTCAGAGCATTTGCGACTGTGCCCTCCATTCGAGATCCACAGCACGCACCATTTTTGCTGGAATCCCCAATGGACCCCTCGTACCCAGAAGAATCCCTTCAGCGATCACATCTAAACTGATGTCCGCCATGGGATCGCACATTCCAGCCCAATCCTACCGCGGTGCAAGCTTTGGCTTCATATGTCCGGCTTCGATTGGCAATCCAGATGATATGATGCCAGATGCCAGGGTCGGATTCCTAGTAGTACGAACCTATTATCAGATGGCCCAACGCCATTTACTTACCAGATTTCCCAGATATAGAAAGAGGTACCCCAGCACTGTGTGGGCCACAGTCAAAGCGGCGTAGATTTCCAGCTTTTACAGCATAGAAGACAAAAATCACTGGATGCAGAGGCTGCAGTCAAACTTGAAAACCGAACCGGCGAGGACAAACGAAATTGGCTTCAGCAGCTTAAAGCGAACCAGTTCGCTTTGTGGCCTTGGATATTTATCTGAATCATCGATATCGATCATTGCCTGCTTCAAGCTGCTGGGCCACTCCTCGCCAGGACATGACCGTTCAGCGACCTGATAGTCTACCGAGGCCTCGCCGGTTAATTGACCTTGTCACCGGCTCGACCAAGTCTTCGAAGCGCTAAACATCTTGGGCAAAGTCAGATACACATCTGTGTTATAGCCTAGATAAGATCCATCAACGCACTCCCAGCCGAGTGCTCTGCGCTGTGCCTGTATTTGACTGTGCAACAGTATTTTCCTTGCGGCAATCACGACAACATACTTATCAATGTAAATGGCTTTGACATATATCTGGGTTACGGGCTCCCAACTTCAAGTTACCGGAACTTGCGCTTTTTTTTACTTTGAGCTTCTCCCTGTGACAGATGTGGGTGTACTCGCGCTCAGCGTCCACGAGGCGTCAGCATTTGCCCAAATTGTGCTGGGCTGCAGTGCTCGACGGAAATTAAGCGCCCGTGGCTCCATCACCGGTAACACCGGTAAATTTCTCTATCGCGTTGCCACCGCGAGGAAGAACCGGTTATCTAAGGATATGTCATGCAATGAAGCAGTATCGTCCGGTACTTTGTGGCAAGCTCAAAAGGTTTAAGGAATCAATGACAGCGCTAGCCATAATGGGCAAGTGAACACTGCTTGAGACTTTGAAGAGGCCTGGTGCGCCTCTATTTAATGGGTTGCCGGTATTCAATTTCCCAACTGGCCAAAAACGGCCTTCCCAAGTCATGTTCGGCTCAACTACGCAAACCCTCTGTGATGGGAAATAGGTCTTGCGATGAGACTGAAGTTATGTCACCCACGACGCAGGAAGTGGGACAGACTTGAGAGAGCCCAATGATTCCATTCCCGCAGGGCCTCGAGGCTTCCGGTTGGCACTGGAAGCGTAGATCTTCTCCGATATCACACTGAGTCTGTCCCCAAAGCAGATGAAGAGGAGATTCTATCGATCAGTGATTGCGGCGACAAAGTAGAGTTTCCAGGACGTACGATTAGGTTTCATTAGCTAGTTGAGTACAAGGAGGAGATATGGCAAAAATCGACGACATCTACTGCGCCATCTTAACCTTACAGATCTCCAGATGCAGATAAAGGCACCCTAGTTATCCGTTCCCTCCATAGCCCTTTGATATCTTCCACTCTCTTCGAGCTCTCCTGGTCATCGTGAAGAATCCTCCTTGCAACTCGCCGGAACTCTTCATCGTCCTCTGGCAGACCTTTACCATCGGTTTGCAGACCGATCAGAATATCCACGAGGCCAGATTCATTCTGGAGCTCAGGGAGTCGGAGACCTTCCGCGATTGCGTCTTGTGCCTTAGCGAAGTTGCCGCTCGCCTGCTGAGCTTTGGCAAGACGCGCATAGCTGCATACCAAAATGTGTCAGTCGTCACAGTGATCTGGATATGTATATCACTCCACCTACCCCTTCGCATAAAACTTATCTGCAAAGATGGCCTTCGTCCCGTCGTTCACCGCCGATTCCAAATCCTGGGTTTCACCAGGTAGAACGAATGCGGCGGACCTATTCGAAATCGTGACGGCCATGAGCTTCATCACATCCTTCTTCTCCTTCTCGAGCACTTTCTGGCAATGCGCATCCTCAAACCTCCGCAGAGCCTGCGTGTAGTGATCGATTGCCTCTTTCGTCTTGCCACTGCGGAACGCAACGTTCCCCTGCTCCTTCGCGCGAAGACCCATAGATTTGTTTTGCTCGTAGAAGAAAGAGGCCTTGGCATATGTCAGCTCCCCAATAAACTCTGCCGTCTTGGCATCTTCGATCATCCAAGTGAACTTCCTTCGGGATGACGTCGCGGCGGCGATGGAGTCGAGAAAGGGTGCGAGAGCAGCGCGGTGCGGTTCGAACTCGTGGGTAATGCGAAGCTCAGCGGGTACTCCAGGTGCGAAGCAGGAGATTGGAAGTGCCATTGATTTCTTGATAAAGCTACCCTGGCAGTCAGTAATCCTCTCACACGTCTGAAATCCGGAATGTTACGCACAGAAGGACATCGTTGCTCTTCGGCAACCCTTCGAAGTCAGCGACGAGCCTCGAGTCCACCTCACCCGAGAGAGTTGGATCCCTTCCACCAGGAACATCACAGAGCATCCTATATGTATGCTTGGCGTTTGGGTAGTCCTTCAGCTCGTGCTGTTCCACGATAAGGTCCGTTTCCGGGTCAACCAAGCCGCTGTATTCGACTCGTACGCGCCAGAAGCCCCCAGGTTCAATGGTGTCACGGGCAAGGGTGGCGAAGTCATAGGTTTCTAGGTCGGTGGCTTCTTCGCGTTCCTTCTCTCTCTGCCTGCTGCTTTCAAAGAGGCTCTGGAATTCAGGGTCGTTCTCATGTTCTCGCATGAACCTGGGTGCTCAATTTGAGCATGAGGGTACTACAGGGACAATCAGTGGACGTACGTAAGGATGTCGTTGTTGTTCAGGATTCCAGTTACAGGGTCAGGCTTCAGCTTGGAACTGAATTTCTGTGCGTAGCAAAGTTGAGCACGGTAGACAGCTTAAGCTCAAGCATTGCACACAACTCACCGACCAAAGCTCCTTTTCAGCATCCGTACGGTCATCGCGCCTGGCAGACATATTGAAGCGGGGCTCAGTGGGCGGAGATGGGGTGAGAGGGTGGCGAAGGGCAAGCGAAGGGTCCGAAGGAAGGAGTGGTGGGAAGAAAGCTGTGGACATGAATGATCCGCTTCCTGGAAAAGATCATTTTTCCCAAAATAAGCGCCGGCCGACTCCCGGCCTTTCTTTGGCCTTTCTTAGAGTTTTCTGCCTTGCAATTCTGAGAATACTTTTGACTTGTTGGGAATGAGACCAAGCTATGGAATATTGTGAGTATTTTCAAGTGATCAGGGACCACGTATATAATACAATTTGCGATTTGTACAGTGCATATCTCAAGGGGGATTGAGCAGAGTTCTCGTATTTAACATCGGAGAAACTTGAAGAAGTGAGAGAAGAGAAAAGTACACGCAGAAGTAGGCTCGGAATCGGCATACGAATGCAAGAATAACACAAGTAGAGTTGTCTTTAGTTGAGAGAAGGTGCCATCTCAGAAACCGACCTGTGTTTCGACTGATCATCGAAAGCTGGAGAAGCATTTCCGAATGAAACGGGGAGTGTTTGGCTGACCTGCGTATCCTCTGTTT
Organism: Ephemerocybe angulata; assembly: GCA_013368325.1. Taxonomy (NCBI): domain Eukaryota; kingdom Fungi; phylum Basidiomycota; class Agaricomycetes; order Agaricales; family Psathyrellaceae; genus Ephemerocybe; species Ephemerocybe angulata. The sequence goes on from JAACJK010000058.1 coordinate 186,317, forward strand.
CGACAGACTCCAGGGCGGGGACGAGCTCTGCCATCGACGGCACATCTGGCTGAGGGATGTTCACCATATCTCTCGTTGCTAGAAGGGCAGAACAAGCCTCCGCGAGAATCGCGCCGACGGCCTGCTCAATGATTTCGAATCCGGCCTCTGGGTCAAGATCAAGTGGAATAATAGCTTCCTCAGGAGAGGCTGGAAGTGGGTGTGCAGCGGCCAGGTCCTCCTCGGGCACCGGAGGTAGAACTGGAACCCTCGAGATACGCTGCCTCCACAGCCCATTAATCTCCTTCACCATCTTCGCACTGTCCTCGTCCTCGTACATGATCCTTCTCGCCACGAGTTTAAACTCCTCGTCGTCCTCCGGAAGTCCCTTCTCACCGGTTTGCAGATCGATCAGCATATCCACAAGCCCCACTTCGTCTTGAAGCTCAGGCTTACTCAGCGCCCGTGCTAGAACCTGTTTTGCCTTGACAAGATCGCTACTGGCTTGGTAAACCTTCGCCAGCCGTGCATGCCTTTCAAACGAGTTCATACATCAGCTTCTCCTCGCCGAGCGAGAGCGATGGTGTTGTACACTCACCCTTTGGCGTATAACGGTGAAATTCGAATTGCCATTCGCGCATCCTCCTCCGCCTTGACTCGCGCATCCTCCTCAGACCCTGACGTAAGCCAAGCCACCGATCGATTCGCCATAAGGATCGCGGCAAGCTCCCTGGTCTCTTTCTCCCTTTCATCGTCGCCAGGGGCAATCTCAGGATATGCCCTGTCTATCCAATACGATGCTTTGGTGTAAAGATCGATCGCAGCCTTCTTGTCACCCCGGCGGAATGCGCTGTTCCCCGACTCTTTGTTCTCGACGCACTTGCCCCACGCATCATTGTAGCGATCGATAGCTTTATTGCGAAGAATCGATTCGTGTAAGTCAGCCTGCGCCTGTGTATCCCAGAACCAATGGAATGGCTTTCGCTCGGGATCTGCGGTCGAGGAGGAAGCGGCGACCCGGGCCTCCAGCGCGGTAAGAGTAGGTGTAGAACTCCCAGGATTTGTAGCAGATTTGTATCTTTCGTCGACGGCGTCAGCTAGAGAGTTGAGGAACGGTTCAAGAACCGGGGTGTACGGTTTGAAAAGAGGGTCGAGAGGGAGACTGGAGGGAAGCGCGGGCTTGAACATCAAGGCTGGCTGCGCCATTGACTTCTTGATGAACCTTAAGACGTATCAATGGTCAGCTTGGCAGGAGATATTCGTAGGTAATGAACTTACAAAAGGACCTCGTCAGCTGTAGGGAAGTTGCCCCTATATTCCTGTTTGTATCGATAAAAGTCGTCGTCGCCAAGATACCCAAGAATATCGCAAGACATCTCATATGTATCTATCGCATCGGGATAGTCTGCCTTTTTACTTTCGTGGAGTCGTCGGTCGTTGGGCCTCGCAGGATCCACCATGAGACCCTTATGGCGCACTCCGATTCTCCAAATTGTCGTTGGGATAACTCTCAAACCGGCGTAGTCAAAGGTTTCAAAGTCGATGGTGTTCTCCAGGCTTTGGGCCCGCGCTCGTCTCATCTCCGCGAGCCGCAGCATATCAGGGTCATTCGGATTTTCTAGATGCAAGCTAAATCCCAGACAACAACACTCTAGTCAGTTCGCTCAGATCAAGAGTAACGAGGTTCAATGACGCACCGCGTTAACGCATCCATCGCATTCTCCAGGTCCGGCATCTGCCCAGTGACGGGATCTCTCAGTTTCTCAAGTACGACCTCGAACCCTTCGTCAGTTTACTGAGATAGGGAGCCAAATTAGGGGTTTTGGCACCTCTAGAACTGGTAGTTCAGTTTCCTCAAAGGCTGCGTAGCCTGCCCACTCTGTCATCATGTCGGGGTTTGGAGCCTGGTGCTGGGTGGCCGTCCAAAAGCCGTTCGAACCTGGGGGGCCGGGTATTATTGTTGTCTGCATGTTGGCGCAGACGATAGTGGTGGAGAGCGAAAACGAAGGGGATCAGCCAGGGATGGGGCACCTCCTGTTCATATACCCTTCTCAGAAGGCACCACGGCCCAAACAAGGAAAGCATGACCTCCTGACCTTCGAAGGCTTCTTCTTAAGTTCTTATCACCGCCGCAGAAGACTAATTAGTGTTTCACATCCCTTTAACATTGAAAGTGTCAATATTAGATCACTTCACATCACCCCTAAGCCCGCCTTTAACTCCTTCGCCAAGTCGTCCATCTCATTGTCCGCCCCACCATTCAGCACCTCCCCCAGTTTGAACGCCTTCTCCTCCTGCACACACCGGTCGCATCTGCAGCTACCGAAGCCCCAGCCCTGCAGTTCCTCCTGGCGGCTCCGATACGGTAGTTCCGGGTTCACATACGTGATCGTGAGCTCCTCTCCAGGGGCGATCGGGCGCTTCGCGATGACAGATATGCGCGAGAGCGCCGTGCGCTTGTCCATATGACGCACAGAGATGTTCGGGTTGCACGAGTGGTTCAGATGCGAATGCAAGGTATACAAGCCCCCATGCGCCTCCAAGTCTAGAAGAAAGTTCATCGTCAATGGTGCCAGGAAGATGGATAGTATAACAACTTACTGAGGCTCATCTTCCCCAAATTCATCAAAAATCCCGGCTCATACTCGAAGAGGTCCTGCTCAATCTCCGCCGGCAAAGGCTTTTTCAAGATCTTCGCCAACCTCTTCTGATCCCCCACATTCCTCGGTTCCTTGAACGCCTGCACAACAAGCTGATGCGCCTTCTTCCACGTGCTCCTCTCCGGCTCCTTCTCCCCAAAGCTATACTTCGCCCTCTCCTCCATCCCCAGCGCCGCCAAGCTTCGGAACACATCCCAGTCCGCCTTGAGCGTCGCCTCATCGTACTGGTTCGCCAGCAGCACGCGGCTCATCGCGTGCGCAAGCGCATTGAGCGCCATCCACTGCCGCTCGCGCGCGAACTTGATCAGCGGCGCGCAGGCGGGGTTCTGGCCCGTGCAGAGGAGGGGGTGGACCTTCGCGGAACGCGCAAGGCAGAGGCGGTTGCAGAAGCGTGCGGAGCAGTAGGTGGAGGACGACGATGCGGACGCGCATGGGATCACGAGCGGGGAGTCGTAGAACGGCGTCGTGCACAAGGCGCATGCCTGGCCTGAGGCTTGGAGGTCGTAGATATCCCTGTATCCACACCATGTAACTATAAGCAAAGATTGCGATCCGTCCATCCACCCATCCGTTCATTCATTTGCAAGCACCGGCAAACGGTGGACGGCGAACGGGCGGACGCAATATATCAGCTCCTCAACCTAGTTCAAGCAGCACTCACCACTCAGCAGCCACAACAAACGGATCCTCCTTCCACACCAATTCATTCTCCTGAATCTCAGCCGTCGCCACCAGCCCCTTCCCCTTGCGCTTATCAAACATCTTCACGCGCGCCTTGCTCGTCCACTTGCTCACATCGAGGCCGCTCACGACCTTCGACTGTGGGTACGCCCCGACATTCGGATCCACAGGATTCGCGCTGCTCGTGAGCCCCTCAATCTGCAGGATTTTCTTCGTCCGTTTCTCCGAGACAGCCCACTCCGGGTGGGATTGCAGGAGGAGGGCGTGAACCTTCGCGATGCCGAGGGTAGGGTTCGCGGTTTTGAGCTCGACGAGCGCTGCGGTGAGCACGTCTTCGGCAGGGGAGATGGGCTGGGTCATCGTGTTGTTCGCTTTCGGTGCTCGATCTTTGGCGAAAGGCTTTTGTGGGTGAGAACAAGGGTGAAGGAGAAGGACCAAGGTCCGTCCAATCTTCCTGATCTCCGGTGCCCCGGACCGCTTCGCGCTTGAGAAAAAATATGTGCAAATATCCCACAAATATTAGCGCCCACTTTTCCCAGAGAACCTGCGTATTGTTGTGATGAGTCGTCGTTTAAACTAGTACTGAGCTTTACCTTAGATAAATTTCTTTCTCAATGTAATATACCTAGAGCCAAGATTAACGATGCTTTGGGTGGATCGCTTTCTTGGTTACGTTCTCAAGTTAGTCACTGCGAGCCCGCGGCGAAGGACTGCGATGTAAAAGAGCAATGCAGACTGGCTAGTATTCATGCTGCTGGAGACTCGGAGGGAGATCTGGGGGGGGACGACCAATGCATTCGATTATCTGAATGCTCAACTGGGAGCATTTTCGCGTGGAGAAAAATCCGCCGTTTTACAGCACCAATTTCGTGTTTCTCCAACCTCGAGAACACTCCAAATAACTGTGCCACAGCAACACTCAATCCCAGAAAACCACGCTATCAATCGTCTCAGTTCAGGCTACGACTCGCTCCACCTCCCCACCATCCACCCAAAAAAACAAGAGCAACGCAGAATGCCATCGATAATTTCATCTATTTTATAAAGCACAACTCACACAAAAATCAAACCAAGATCCTACGGCGTAACACTCTCATCCTTCCCCCCATTCGGGCCGCGTGTCATAACCCCCTCCCTAATCCCACGCAACTCCTCCTCCTTCTTAAACACCGTCGCCATCTCAAACCTCTCCTCACACTTATCCCTAAACTCCTCCTCCCTCGGCGACTTGATACTCCGCAAAAACTCAAGCGCTTTCACAGCGTCCTAAAATTCCAATGTCTCGTTAGATACCTTGGCGAAATAAAGAAAAGAAAGCGAGAATGACGCCCGTACCTTAACCCCCAACCCCCTCTCCCCCGCGAAAAGCTCAAACACCGCATTATCCACCTCCTCCTGAGGCGCGCCCAAAAGGACCAACACCCTCGCACACGCAAGCACACTCTCCGCCCTCCCCTCCCCCCTCTGCAAATACTGAGAATTAAACGTCTCCACCCCCACATCCCCCGGATACAACTTCTTCACCCCCTCCACAAAAAGCTCCTTCACAGGGGAGGACTCCTTCACCCCCTCCACAATCCCCTTCTCCCGCAACTTCAAATCCACAACCCGCACATGCACCTCCGCATCCTCCGCATCAAGCGCCTTCGCCTTCCCCAGCGCACTCACCGCCTGAAGCACCTTCCCGCGCCTCACAGCAACGTCATACACAGCGCACCACACCCCCACACTCCCTTTCCCCTCACTAACAGTGGTAAGCGGCGCGAGCAGCTTGGCGGCCTGCTCAAGCACGTCGGGGGCCCCGAGGAGCTTGAGCCCGTCCGGATCGTCGTCTTTGTTCGACTGCGGCTCGATGCCTTTGTCGTCGTGCGTCGCGGTCGTAGGAGCGTTCTTTTTTTCTTCGACGGCTTTTACGGCGGCTTTTTTGGCTTTCTTTTTGGCTTTCTTTGCTGCGTCTGTGAGCTCTTCTACAACAGGCATATGACAGATGTGAGTTATTATTATTTTTTCTTTTTTTATATGGGGGGAGGGGAAGGGAGGTGGTGCGTACCGGATGTGGAGAGGGATTTGACGAGGTTGGGGTTGTCGTGTGCTGCGACGAAGATTTTGGACGCTGCGAGTGCGGCTGTGACGTAGGACGCTTGGCCTCTGATGTTGTCTTCCCACTTCAACATCCTGCGCAAACACAACGGTCGATCAGTAACTGACTATCCAAGCTAGGATAGAGGAAGGGCGAAGCGCACCTCACGTATGCGTTCAGAGTGAACTTGCGCAGGCAGTAGCCGTGGAAGTCGTACTGGTCGTCCTCAATCTCGTCGTAGATCTTCTTGACAGCCATGTATTTCTTGAGCGCGAGGTTCGGGTGGCCGTTCTTCTCGTGCGCGCGGGCTTCTTCGAGGAGGTATAGCATCGATTGCATGTCCTCCAGATCGGCTCCAGGCGAAGATGCATCTTTCTGGGAGTCGGGTCGGTAGGTAGTAAGAAGTAGGATAGATTGGGAAGACGCACCTTGGTGAACAGACCCAACACGTTGCTAGCCTCCTTCACCATCCCCGACCTCAACAAGTACTTCCCAGTCTTCGTATTCAAAAACCTATCCTGCCCATCCAACACCCTTGCATCATTCACACACCGCGCCGCACCGAGGTAGTCCCCAGCCCTCTTCAGCACGCGTCCCTTGAACGTATGCAGCTCCGGCAGCGTCGGCGTATGCTCCAGCGCCTCCTCCAGCAGCTCCAGCGCCTTCTTATGCTTCCCCAAAGAAGAGTAGTGCTGCGCAAGGAGGTACAGAGTCCAGAGGTAAGTCGTAGGCTCCTCCGATCCAGAAGGAGCCGCAGTCTCCGTCTTATAGTGCTCCCTTAGCCGCTCGACAATCTCCTCAATCGCATCTTTCTTCGCTGGATCTGCGTACAGGGACTTGAGATCGGAGAACAAGGACGGGATGCCCTTGACGAGTGCTGTGACGATGTACGCCTCCGCTCGAGATTTGAATTCGTCCCCGGTGCTGAGGTTGAGGGAAAGGCGCTTGGGCGCCTTGGCGCGCGGGAACTCGGCGGCGAGGTCGGAGACGATTTGGAGCGCGGCGGGGCTGGGCTCGGTGAGGGTGTGGCCCTTGTTGGAGAGGTAGCCGGCGTAGTAGTCGTAGCAGTCGGAGTTGCGCTCGAGGAGGGTGTGCCAGGCTTCCTCTGCTTCCGGGGTGCCGAGTTTCGTGAGCAGGCGCGCTAGGATGGGGGTGTGAATTAGGGAATTAGGAAGGGTATGTGAGGTGGCGGCGGCGCTGGGACGAACCTCGAGTCTCGCTGACGGCGGTCCGGTCGACGATGGCGCGGCTGCGGGAGTTGCTGTCGAGCACGCTGAGCGCCTCGGAGTGTTCGCCGAGCTCCTCGAGCAGGGTGATGTAGAAGAGGAGTGTTTCGGATTGCTCGACGTCGTGCGGGGGGACGTTCTGCGTTATCTGAATTAGTGTTTGATCCTTGGATACCGTCGTGTGAGGCGCACCTTGAGCGTCGAGAGGTAGGATTCGAGCACGGCCTTGGCGTCCTTGGTGTTGCCGTTGAGGTAGTGCGCGATCGAGAGCGCGACCCAGTGTTGCCGGAGGTTGGGGCGGAGGCGCAGGAGGGTGTGCCGGGTCTCGACGAGGGCGTCGTACAGACGCAGCTGGGTCTGCAGCGATGCTGCGTCGCGGAGGATGTTGATGTTCTCCTGCGCACCGTCAGAGCTCTTTCACTGCCGAGGCATGTTGCGGCGCACCTTTTCGAATCGCAGGGCCTGGGTGTACGACTTGAGCGCCTCTTCATAGTTTTTCTCGCCCTTCTGGATGAGGCCGAAGACGTGCCAGACGATGTGGGAGGTGAGGTCGAGGCGGACGCCCTTTTTGACGAGATCGATGCCCTCCTCGCGGCGGCCCATGTGCACGAGCACGAGCCCCTTCATGCATAGCGTCTCTATCGCCGTGTCAGTGGGCGATCTTGCGGAAGTGCAAAACACACACCCCCGTGCTCTGGAAATTTCTTGAGGATGAGATCGGCCGTCTTGAGCCCCTTCTTGAGCTGGCGCGACTCGTAGAGATTGAGCAGCTCCTTGAACTGGCCGGCCTCGCGCGACGGCAGGGCGCGTTTGTTGGGCAGCTTGGACATGGGAGGAGAAGATGCGGATCGCTATAGGGTCCGGGCGCAGTTTCAGCCCAACCACGCGTGTCGCGCTTCGTCCTGACCACAATGGTCGCCCAGACTCGCCACGCCGCCGCGCCGTCGCCCAAGGGCAGACTCGACTTCCGCGACAAGCTCGTCGGCAAGGCCCTCACGACCGACGCGCTGCTCAAGAAGCTCAAGAACCTGCACACCCAGCTCGCCGCGCTCGACCAGGACCATGTCGACGTCCCCAGCCTCGCCACCGCGAAGAAGGAGCTCATCCACAGCACCATCCTCCTCCACAAGGACCGCGGCGTCAAGGCCTTCGCCGCCTGCTGCCTCGCCGACCTCCTGCGCCTCTACGCCCCCGACGCCCCCTACACCCAGCCCGAGCTGCGCGACATTTTCCAGTTCTTCTTCCGCCAGCTCGCCAACGGGCTCAAAGGCGCCGACGCGACCTACTACAACGAGTACTTCCACCTGCTCGAGTCGCTCTCCACCGTCAAGAGCGTCGTGCTCGTGTGCGACCTCCCCAGCGCGGACGAGCTCATGGTCGAGATCTTCCGCGACTTCTTCTCGCTCGTCAAGCGCGACATCTCCAAGAAGGTCGAGCTCTTCATGGCGGACATCCTCGTCGCCCTCATCGACGAGGCCCAGGCGCTGCCCTCCGAGGTCATGGACACCATCCTCTCCCAGTTCGCCGACAAGAATGCCCGCATCGACCAGCCCGCCTTCCGCCTCGCAGTCCAGATCTGCAACGCCACCGCCGACAAGCTCCAGCGAAACGTGTGCCAATATTTCAGCGACATCATCTCCTCACACGCCGAAGACGAGGACTACGAAGAGATTCGCGTCGCGCACGACCTCATCAAAATCCTGCATCGTTCATGCCCCGGTGTCCTGCATAGCGTCATCCCCCTCCTCGACGAAGAGCTCCGCGCAGACGACGTGACCATCCGAACCATGGCAACGCAGGTCCTGGGCGAAATGTTCGCAGACAAAGCTGGCGGCGATCTCCTCAAGAAGTACCCTGCGACCTGGACGTCCTGGTGTGGCCGGAAGACCGACAAGTCGGTGCCCATTCGCCTGAAGCTCGTCGAGTCGTGTAAAAGCTTAATCGTGAATCGGACGGAGGGGAGGGAAGCGGTGGAGGCGATGCTGAAGGAAAAGGTCTTGGACCCTGATGAGAAGGTTCGCGCGGCGGTGTGCAAGGTGTATTCACAGTTGGACTACGAGTCGGCATTGCACCACGTCTCGCAGGAACAGATTCAGGCTATTGCTGGCAGAGGGCTTGATAAGAAGGTGCGTCCCACTCTATAATCACTGTATCTCTCTGACCAGGTTGCAGGCCGCTGTTCGTTTCGAAGCCCTGAACGCTGTCGGAAAGCTCTACTCCCTCGCGTACCCAGAAATGTACGTCCAGCTTCTATGATTCCGTCGCGTTTTTCCTAACCCCGTCATAGCGAAAACAACGACGCGTCTGCAATCTCTCAATTCGCTTGGATACCCGAGGAGATTCTCAAGATCACCAGCACTTCCACAGAAATCAGGTTCGTCACTCCCACAACGCGTGATAAGACTTACTCAACATATACGCAGGAATGTGGTCGAGAAAGTCATCGCCGAGCACATCCTCCCACTGCCGTCGAGCGCCTCAGGCTCTAAAGGTTCCGATATCGACGAAGTCGCTTGGACAGACAGATTACTCTGCGTCATGCGATATCTCAGCGAGAAATCAATCAAATCGCTGTTGGGTTTGACTGGTTTGAAGGCAATGTGCGCGAACATTCTCTTCCCTTTGTGAAAGCACCCCTAACCGCATTCACAGACGCCCAAATATCTACCAAATCTACATCGAATCATGTATAGACTACAACGGCGGGATCATGGACGAGAACGAAGAAGTGATCACACGACGCCTAAACGCCGCCATCCAGCACCTCGCAGGTCCGTCCCCCTCCCCTCCCCCTCCCTAATATCAACCTAACGCCCCATAAAATAAAATCCTCTAGTAATCTTCCCCGACCCGCACAAAGCCCAAGAAGACTTACACGCCTTCGCAAAGCTAAACGAAAACCGGCTCTTCAAACTCTCCAAAACCTGCATGGACCCGCAAACCGACCTCAAATCCCTCGTCAAGTCCACCTCCGAGTTCAACCGGCGGCTAGCCGACTCTGCCAGTACCCTCCTCCCGACCCTCACCATCTTCCTCCGGCGCACATCTTTCCGCATCCTCAACACCTCCTCCGTCCCGTCTTTGCTGAAACGCGTGGCGCGCGGGACGGGTGGGAGTACGGCGGGGCACCTGGTACAGACGGCGGGGAACGCGCAGACGTTGTTGATGTTTGCGAGCAAGTGTTGTGCGGGGCTGTATAAGGGGCATGTGCAGGAGCTCGTCAAGTGCCTTGCGGAGGAGAGGAATGGGGTGCTGGTGGAGGTGGCGCTGCAGGCGCTGAGTGGGTTGGGGAAGGTGGATGGTTCAGAGGGAGGGGGTGGGGGTGTAGGGGGGGATAGGAAGACGGTGGAGAGGGTGGAGGGGTATGTGAGGGGGGGTAGTTGGAGGCTTGCGAAGTTTGGGATGCGGTATTTGGCGTTTGCGAGGGGGGCGAAGGAGGTTTGTAAGAGGATTGCTGATGTGCGTGTTTTTTTCTTTCTTTCTCTCGCTTTAACCTAGAGGAAGTGTGTGGATAAATGCTGATTGGGGTGTAGGGTATTGCGGAGGAGTTTTCGAGTGGGGAGGAGATGGAGGATAAAGACGTTGCGGCGAGGATTGCGGCGCTTAGCCAGCTTATCAAGTTCCAGCCCAAGATATTCGAGAGCCATAGCGGGGTCTTCACCACCTTTCTCCTCAAGAAAGTCCTCATGGCGCCTATCACACCCCACGCGGAACCCGTACGTACCCCACCTCTCCCATTTCGCAAACATCTATTATTAATGATAGTTAACTTGGATGTAGGATGAGGACATGGACGACGGCGAAGAGTGGTTCGAGAACGAAGAAGTGCCCGACGCACTGAGAGCACGGATCCTCGCGCTCAAAGTCTGCAGAACACGCTGCCTCGTGCACGCAGACTCCGACAAAGCTCTCGATATCGCCAAACCGGTGCTCAAGATGTACGCCACGCTCCTCGAGCACAACGGCTCTCTCACTCCCGCCTCCGAGTCCACTCTACAAGAAAACCCCAAGTTCTTATCGAGACTGCGCCTGCAAGCTGCGGTGTCGCTCCTGAAGCTCGCGGCGGTGGAGCAGTACGCCGGGGCGGTGGCGCAGAAGTTTCTTAGGCTTGCGCTGGTGGTGCAGGATTCGTGTTATAATGTGCGGTTTGAGTTTTTGACCAAGTTGTTGGGGGTGGTGCAGCCGAGGAGGGTGCCGGCGATGTATAATGTGATTCCGTTTTTGACGGTGCATGATCCGGAGGCGGATATTAGGAGTATTGTGAGTTGGTTCATCGTTTATCTCTTACCTCCCCCGTTTCTTTCTTCGTTCATGTTCACGCTCACCTCCATTTCTCCGTTCTATCTTTATTTATCTCTTCCTTCCTTGCGTCCGTGGCTCACGTATCTTCGAATTTAACAGGCGGCAGCGTACATCGAGAATGCAAAGAAGAGGCTGACCCCGGCGCTGAGGGTTGAATATTTGGAGCTTATATTCATCCGGCTGCTGCACCTATTGGCGCATCATCCTGATTTTAGTACGACGCATGATGATCTGCTTGATATTGCAAAGTACGTTGTCGATCACGCCCTATTTATTCGAGCCTCCCACTGACGACTGACTGATAACCACTCGCTATCAGATATCTGCAGCTCTATCTGGATCTGATCGCCACGCAGGATAACATTTCGTTATTGCAGCACCTCGCGTTGAAGGCGAAGACAGTGCGGGACGCAGAGTCTCACAGCGAGGTGTGCACCCTTTCCATCCCTCTCTGACCTTACTCATGGCTTACGTCTCCCTCAGAACCTGTACATCATGGCCGAACTCGCACAAGAGCTCATCAAGAAACGCGCCTCCGACCGCTCATGGACGATACAGACGTACCCAGGCAAAGTCCGGCTCCCACCAGACATCCTGCGGCCCCTGCCGAGCTCCGAGGCGGGGAAGGAGATTTTGAAGACGGCGTATCTGCCTGAGGAGACGAGGGAGTGGTTGGAGGAGATGTCGAAGACGGCGTTGCCGAAGGAGAAGAAGGAGAGGAAGAGGAAGGCGCCTAGTACGAAGAGTGAGGGGACGAAGCGGCGGCGAAAACGCGCGAAGGCGGAGGAGGATGACGAGGATGAGGATGGTGTGGGGGTGTCGTCGGATGTGGAGAATGAGGAGGAGGGTGGGATGGATGTTGATGAGGAGGATGCGAGGACGTCGAGTCCGAAGCAGGCCACGCCTCGGCCACGTGGGACGAGGGTTAGTGCACGGAATAAGGCGAAGGTATAGTCACCTCTCCTCACCCTACCCCAGATCATGGAGGGCAACTAACACTGTTCTCGTCTTCAAGGCAAAGCCAAAACGAGGCACTTCGCCATTGACGGAGCAAGACGATGAAGAGCAGGAAGAGTGATAGTCCCCTTCCGTCTGTTTGTCTATACCCTCGTTTCTTTCCAAAAGTGCCACCCTACTACTACCTCTTCGCTTTTCTCTCGTCCGTCCTCCTTATCGTTTGATTTATTAGAATGTAGCACCCCCATCTTTTTGCTCGATGCTCCCGTTGTGTATTGCTTGCTGTGATATCTATAGTACGATCGTGTCTGTGTATTCTCTCTCCCGTCTGTCTGTCTGTCTTTTCTTTCTCTCTGTTTGTCTGTCTGCTTCCGAACCCTCGCGGGCTCGCGCTACCTACGTTATTCCTCTGTAGCCGGTTCCAATTTTACGACCTTCGATACGAATTTCTGTGTTCGCTCTACTCTAAATTTACTGTTACCTACCGAACTCTATCACCAAAGCAACGCATCTTCAGGTCCGCGATCTTGATGATGTCAGAGGATCGACAGGGTCTGCTTATCACCCAAATATGCACCCACAAATATTTAGGAAGTTGATTGTCTTCCTTCTGGCCAAGTTGCTTCTCTACTGGCAAGTCCTCGCCTTCCCCACATGCTCCCGATATTCAGCTGTACTCAGTGAGGCTAACTTGGAGAAAGCAGCCATCAGGATGGAAGAAAGACAACGATGGTCGTCAGAATGAAATCTTTACCATGTAGCTGTACCGCAGTAGGTTTAAAGTTAGTGTAACAGGCGCCATAAGACCCAATCGAGGTGGAATACACCTTCTAGTGTTGCAGCTTGCTTGCAACCGCCAGCTGTCAGGTCTGCCTCCTTTGAAGGACTTGTGCCTCTCACACATACTCCGGCCACACACCCGCTAGAAATTTGGCCAAATGAAGCGCGATGTGCCCGTTAAGCCGGAGTCGTCGGTTTGAGGACATCATCATAGAATGCCAAGTCATCCATGCAGGCTGGTTTCCATATCTATAAGGACATGAGCGACGTTTTATGAAGCATTCTGCGGAAATAGTCCCCGAAACCTCTAGAGAGACTCAGAATGGATGGTGAAACTCCAGGCGGTTGCCCACTCTACTCCCACTACGAGAACGACTCGGAGACCGAGGCCACCCGGCTCCAGACTAAGAAAGAACAACCTGAAATCAATTACTGCTCATGACTGCGGAGTACACAGGAACACCTCGTGCATTCATGGGTTCAGGGCTCAAGACGTCTGCAACAAGGGGCACCTCGCCTTGGAGGAGGCCCCATAGATCTCTTTGAGAAGAATCGGGGGGCTGATTTAGACCCCACCTTTTTTTATTCAACCCGGTTCATTTAAACACAGGCCGGAATCGAGGGTAAAAATGAGATGAAGACCCTCAACACGTCATGCCCCCACGCTACCACTGTCCTGGCTGCCCAATAGAGGAGGGGGGAGCCCGAAACCGTGGATAGGCGCCCACCCCAGAACCTTCACCCCAAACCCAACGCACTGCTGATGCGCACCCCATATTTCTCGGGGTCGTGTTTACTTCTTCCTAGTATTGAGCCCGCTCGAGTCTATAGGTGGGTTGATACATTTGGGGTAGGGGCATGCTGTTCTTGCTTTTCTCATTTTTTAAGGTCCATCCAGCGATAAGATAAATAACCAACGAGATAATACTTGAATCCGGAGCTCAGCTTGTTATCGCTGGTCATGATGACCTCGTAGGCACGCTTGGCATCACGATTAAGCTTCATTCAACCAACTGTGATGAAGACCTCCACGCCTTCGACTTCAGGGTATGGGTATGATCGGGGGCTCAATATAGTCTATAGGTTCCAAGGTGCTAAAACCGTCGTTTCTTCGAAGCTTCGATAAAGTTGAGTAATGTTTAAATTCAAGGGTGCTCGGGATCTCGGTGAACTGGTGGGGCTTGTCAATGATGAGATCTCAGCAATGCCGTTTCCGGAAGCGCAAAACAGACCTCAAGATCCGCGTCTCAGTCGAACATGTCGAATGGGTGGGACCAGTGGTGGATCCAGAGTCCTTCCCGTTGGTGAGGAGCCCGATTCCGAAAACTCATGGATAGCGATAAGCAGGTTGTGTTTGGTTGTCTTCGTCAGGGATCTGATGGTTCTGGGTTCTCCGGGTACTGCGCCTTTCCACTGTATGAGTAACTCGTGTAAACGTACTGTCGAGATCGTCTACACACCATCCTGGGGATAGTTCGATACGACAAATGGGTCCAACACGGGCTGGAAATAATGGAATCGGTCCATGAGAAGAGAACACAGGTACATTCAAGTTTTGGAGTCCTGAAGTATCGCACAGCGCACTGACATGCTGCTAACTGGCGGAAAGGCGGATGAAGTGGGCCGATATGACCCTTCCTTCTCTTTTCATGTCACAAGAAAAATATTTTATTTCCTGTGTTTCATCCTGGCACTCCAAGACGGCAGATGTCCAAGTCCCAGTCAAAGGTTAAAAGCTGACGTTCTCTTTCTTCTCTCCTCTCAGACCATCACCTCCCTGCACCACATGAACGCTCTTGACCTCCATCTTCGCGTTCCAGGAGCACCATCCTGCCGAGCTGCATTGAAGCTGGGCCCAGAAATGAACAGGCCTGAGCACACCGACACCTCGGTCACTCAGCCCTGCATTTCTTCCCCTCCTCCCTCTCGCCTCCCCACAGTTCCCCTCCCACTGATCGTTCCCCTCCATGTCAAGATCAGCTGGCTTTTAGTGGCATCACCGGCGCCTAAAATTATATGGGACCTGGGAATTCGACCCCAACACGCGTGTGCAGCATACCAGAACGATGAGTGGTGTCCCAAGTGGTTAGACTGGCCCGCGACAAACCCCCCAGTTCTGTCGATGACCCTACGCGCGGACAATTGCGAGAAGGTCATTGTGGTACACGCAGGAGTCGCTCGCAAACCATTCGTCACAATACTGGACGTCCTTAGTCAAGTCTTCCGCGCCCCGAAATGCGCCGTGAACTTCAAGGCCAATTGCCACTGCAATACCTGCGACCACAAGCCCCAGTCTGACGGCGTTACGTCTACCAGTCGTCGTTCCGACATATCCGAGGATAGCCTCTTACTTCATGCCACATCTAGGGGCCGGCGAGCAAGACGCCCCCGTGCAGTCGAAAGCACGGCCGGCCCTGGTGCTTCACGACACGGAAAGCACAGGCGAGACTCGCATAGGAAGAAGGGGAGATGGATTGGATTGAGGGCTAGCTCGAAGGAGCATGATGTATGGGAGTTGGTTCTTGACCAGGAATAGGCATGCCTTGCGACTTGCAATTTAGACTGTTTGTTGATTCGTCAATCCGGACTCCTTACTTATACTATTATGTCCCTTACTTTTATATTTTCGAATCCCCACTCCTCTGTTGTATCAGTCATCGAATTCGTCTCTGATGATGAATGAAACTTGTAAGTTCTCCCTTTCAATTGGCTGATACTGGAACGAAAAAGTTTCAATTCGGTCGCTTAGACGTACCAAGGCGTTCACTCGCAGTACTCTCCAAGTACGGAAAAGCATTGTCGCAGAAAATCTCCTCTGTCTTGGGCTGCTGCTTGACTAAGTATAATCACAAGTAGGTGAGTGATGAGGCCGAGGCCTGAAGAACGATGACTGTTTATGGGGGGATTAGGCTGGATTAGGCGAGGCCACCATGGCGCGAGGATGATCGTTGCACAGTTGGCAACACTGACAGCTTCCCCCTCCGGCTTGCTCTCCGTGGCCAGTTCGTAGCAGTCTGGTCCCAGTCCGGGTTCATATCTGGTCCTCATCGCTACACCAACTCCATCGGCGTTATCGTCCTACCCTTCATCATAAATGTTGATTTCTTGAAGTCGACCCGTTGTCACTGACCTAAGGGATGAGTGCACCATCAACCTTCACATTATGGTGTTGATATGGGTCTCCATACCATACAATTGTATCTCGCCGAGTCCAGATGTCTACATGTTGGAAGCCTGTCTCGCTCAGACTGGTGATAACGGTTGGCGCACATGAGAACGATACTGCGCTGGCACATATTAGTAGCAGTGCCGTGATTCCTGACGCTGAGTACTGAGTGCAACCTGAGGGTTGATCATGTTGGTCTTCGGTCAAGTTGCTTTCGATGAACACCCGTGACCCAAGGACGCCGGTCGGCGGTCGCTAGCTATACAGTAGGCCTCGGCTCTCTCCAAGGACTCTCGGGTATTGCCGAGGATCATACACTCCGCGTGATCCGCAGTTCCTTGCCGATCTGACTTCGCGCTGAAATGACTTCAGGGTCTGAGGCTAATCTGAATGGAAGCCTTTTCTGCCTTTCTCATTGGTGCATCCAAGAAGATGTATTGGAAGGGCGGTCAGAAGATCATCCATATATTACATAAGTTGTTGAAGGGTATAAGGATAGTTCGGGCTCCGCCGCGAGGCTTTCCAAGCCTGCCTTCCACCTTGAAAGCAGGGCGCGTCAATCTTCGTACTTCTTAACCCACATGTATCAGCCTTCAAGCTCATCCGATTGCTTTATAATTGAGGGTCTCAGCTTATATGAAGAGGATGACTCCGAAAGCTCAGAGGTAAGGACATTGTGGGACTCAGGACCCCTCTGACATCGTCTAGGGACCAAGGACCCATCATATGAATCCGTTCATAGGGAGAATATCAAGCACAAATTATGCGAGGTAGATTCAGCAACATTTCCGCCCTCATTAAAGTCAATAATAACCCAGGTTCATGGAGAGCAACACGACCAATCCAGATGTACAACGGCAAGTTTCTTAAACGTCGTCACACTAGAGCTCTGGAGCGAGAGAGGACAACAAACCTTGACACATTCGACTACGCCTCTCTCACAGAGGTTATCGACCAGGAGGTTTAATGGCGTGTCCGATTGCAAGATCTGGCCGTGGATGGCCCTCGACTTGGCCATGCAGCTGCCAACCCGATATGTGTCAAAAAAGAGGGAAAATTCGGGTTATATTGTGAAGTCCCGACTTTTGACAAGCAGATATCCTACAGACTAGTATGTGAGTACGAGAACATTCCTAGCAACGAAGATGTGGTTCTGTGAGTTCTCTGTCTAATTGACTGCCCACTCTGCCGTATGGTACTAACAATCCACAGGTTTCTGAAGAAGTCCATTGCGGTGCCAAATCCACCCCATAGTCCCGCTTTCCCATTTTACTTCTTCATTGGAGAAGAGCTTGAGCGCTATCGATTGGCGATCGGCGAATCTTTTGAGAAGATCGAGATCCAAATCCAGGATCGCCGAAGGTTTCGTTGGGTCATGCTCAGCAACGATACAGTCATCATCAGGAATCTGGACAGGACAGAGTTTCTAAGGTGCATGCATTACCACCAGGAGAATATGATGCGAGGAATACCTTCAAGGCAGTAGGAAATCTGGCATTCGAGGGTGGGAAAGCGGCACTCGCAATCATGCGATACGGCCAGGCGCAGGGACAGTATGAGAACACCTGGGCAATCTTCGGTCAGAAGATCGACGAAGAAGCGCGCAAGAAGTTCATTCGCCAGTGCGCCATTCTATTTGCTAACCGCTCGGCAGCCTACCTTCTGCCAGGCGAGACCAAGAACATATCCGCTGCGCTTGACGATGCGAGGAGGGCAATAACCGCCGATCCGCTGTGCCCAAAGGGGTGAGTGCATGCCTGGACACCGCTTTGCGAGCTGAGGTGGAATCACTGCATGTATCTAACCTTACCCAGGTACGCTCGCCTAGCGAAAGCTCACCTAGCAAGGAACGACTTGTCCAGTGCTCAGGATGCTATTGCCGAAGGCCTTCGCCTTCCGAAACTCCGAAACGAGGGCGGCCTTGTCAACACTTTGATCGACCTCCAAACGGGCGGGAAGGGCCTCCCCAGGGGAGTCGAGGAGCTTAGGCACTTGGCCAAAACTCTGATACAAGACGACGAAGAGAGTGCGAAGCGGGTAAAGGACATCCAAGGTTTATGGCGTGAATCACCAGACCCTCGGGGTATAATTAAATGGAGCACAAATAGCAGTGAGAAATTCCAGATTTCGAAGGGCCCGGACGACTCAGGGCAGGGATGCTAAGTCTAAATATATTATCACCGTGACGAGCCTAGGATACGTCTCTTACATAAGTGGCAAGGTTCAACTCGACGACGTAGAGCAGTCCCAGGCCTTCCTCCTCCCGTCTAGCTTTCCACTGGTCATTTCACCACTCCTCATGAGCTACTACTGCCCAGGCACGCAGGGATTTAGGCACATTGAGTGCCTCAACTTACATGAAGAGAATGATAGGGTCATTGCTGGGGTGAGATCCAAATTTAACAGACACGTTGGCAGTTGGCTGGCAGAGAAGTGTGCGGACTGAAGCTGAGGTTATCCATTGTCAGAGACGCTATATACATCCCTTTACTGGAAGATTCGGCGAGAGAAACCTGAGGAGGTAATCCACATCTATCTATTGCTTATAAAGTGCCTCACACTTGATGGTACGCTTAGATTCATGGAAGACAATTCAGCCAATCCGGACATTCAACGTTTCTTAGCACATCTCTCTCTCAGAAGTCAGAAGCGAGCGCTTGCGACAAATCTCAATACTTTTCCCTACAACTCACTCTACGGAACAGTTGAATCCGAGGTCGTCTGGCGCGTTTGGCTCGACAGTGATTCCAACCCTCAAGTTATCAACAGCGGAAATGTCACGCAGGTCCCAGGAACAGGTCGGTACCGTTTATACTGCGATGTTCCAAGTTTCGACAAGGATCACTTCCATCGGTATGTGAACGACTATCTAAAGTTCCCAGAAGCTGAAGAACTTGTTGTGTGAGTATAATCTCAACAGATTTGCAGCATTTCCTATTTTCTGACGACCAAATTGAAAAATGCAAAGGTTTCTGAAGAGGGCCATCGCCACACCCAAAGCACCATTCGTGCCTGGCCTTCCGTTTTTCCTCCTTGTCTCCAAGGACTTTCGATGCTATGAGTCGGCCATAGGGAAGTTTCTGGACCCTATCCAACTTCACTCCAGGCAACGGTTTGGCTGGTGGATAGAGGGTCTCCAACGAACGCGGTATTCGAGAAGACGATTGGTCAAACAGAAATCCGCAAAGCAATGCACTACCATCGGGAACAGATGGCAAAAGCTACAGCCATCAAGGCGGTCGGAAATCTGGCATACGGTGCTCGCAGAGCGCCACTAGCGATCATGCGATTCACCGAGGCGCAGACTTACCTGGAGGAGGCGAAAGATAGGTACGAAGAAAAGATTGATAATGAGTACAAAAGGAAGTTTTCCCGGCTCTATTCCATAGTACTTTCCAACCTCGCCGCCGCGTACCTTCTGCTAGGAGAGCGCAGGAACATCAGTCTCGCCTTTGGCAACGCCAGGAAGGCTATCCTCACGGATCCGTCTTATCCCAAAGGGTGAGTGCCCCGCGTAAGTTACTTAACCCTTGTCCTCACCTGATATACGACACTTTATTTTCCTCCCTTCAGGTATCTTCGGCTGGCTAGGGCCCATCAAGCCAACAATGACTTATCGAATGCGCAACGCGCCATTGCAGAAGCTCTTCGCCGACCCGACCTCCGAAATGATATTGGCCTAGTCGAGACGCTTATCGATCTTCAAACTGGGGGGAAAGGTCTCCCCAAGGATTATGAAGCGTTTAAGCGAATGGCTCAGAATATTCTTCACGACGACAGGGAGAGTGCGATACGGGTGAAAGACATTGGGGGCTTGTGGCGGGAACGGATGAACAGGAGTTCATGATAGGATAATAACACCCAAATTAGAGCTGAGCTCTCCTATTGGCACCTGGCATGATATCCTTGCCCCTACCATCAGCACCGCCAGTACCTACATGTTTCGGTTTCAAGTTTGATGGTTCCGCTCCTCTAGCTATCGTATCTTTTCGATAAAATATACTGTCCACTCGCTTACCGAGAGTTAGTTTAGACGTTGCATCGAAATGTAAGCTGTAAATTTTATCCTGTCGCAACCGTAGATATTGAGTTAAGCGCCCAGTGTTTCGATCAGATAGGGATGGGATGCATTTGGGAGGTAAGAAGGCATGCAATGCATTAAATAAGTAGAATGGTTATCCTTACACCAGTACATAAGTATAGTAGAATTGCCGACGGTGAAAAAACGACAAGACGAGGGAAAATGGTAGAGCGCAAAGCCAAAACAGGATCGAAGGCGGGCTCCCTCTGTCAGATAAGGAATGAAATGAATAGAATGCGATAGATATGGATACATGCAACGAATCCTATAGATAGCGGTAACGTGTCTAATAATATGTCAGATGCGGGGAGGGGGTATTAGATAGGTAGCGAAGAGGAACATGCTAGATAAAGAAGAGACGATAGAGCAACAGCATAGGCTGAGAAGCAAGGGCATGCCAGTGGACTAATCCATATGACCGAAGACTCTTTTTAAAGGACGGAAAAGACACACCATATATGCGTACGATGACAACGCAACGACTTCAACCCGGGCCCCTACTCAACTCCAACCCGACCTTTGACACCACCTGATGTCCAAGCGGCTCCAATGCCGACTTCCATAGCTCTTTCCTCCTCCTTCCCTCGAAGATGACAGTACTTCGCTCCCCAGTCTCACCTTCCGGCCCAAACACAAACACCTTATCCTCCCTCCAGGGCATATCCCCATACGCAAACGCAAGCCACTTGCCCTGAATAGCATCACGCACATTGTTGTACGAATACTCGGTCACAGCCGTCGTCTCCCAGTCGGCGTCATCATACCCGGCTCTAGGAGTCGCATCGCTCTTTGCATCCCCCTCATCATCACTTGTGTCGAACGGCCCGTCAAAGAAGTCGCCAGAGTAGACATCTGGCGTCGCCAGACAACTTTCGGCGAGGGGCACGGTGTCGAAGAGGTACATGATATCAGCGGCGTGGTGTGGTATCCCTCTGTACGGGCCCTCCTGGTCGAAGACATACCGCCATACGCCGTGCCCACCCCGCTCCCGCTTCGCGTTTTCTGCGATGCACTCAGTGGGCCAGGCTACCCGAGCGTCATTGACCAACTCCAAGACACGGTCGACGATCTCCTCGTCGGGGGTATACGAAGTAATGTCGTACGCGCGAAGTAGGCACGAAGCCTTGGTGAGGGATTGACAGATAGCCTTTATCCGGCGCGTAGCACCAGAAGGCGTCCATAACGAGGCATTCATGGACCATAAGAGGGAGTCGGATACCGAATCGCCAATGATGAGGGGCTGAAGGGTATCATCAACAGCGGACCTGGAACTGGACCTTGAAATTGACCTTCGCTTCGGCGTAGAGCGTGCTTGAGATCGGCTTCGACTCCCACTGTGGCTGACATGAGGATGAAGATGCGTGTGAGCGTGAGCTGCAGGTGGCCGTAGCAAGCTGCCGCTGCGTTGACCAGATGGTTTACGAGGGTGCTTGTGTTCACTCCGACGACCACTGTGTGTATGAGCAAAATAATCCATCCAACCATCTCGGAAGAATACCCCGTCATCGACGATACGAAGGGACATTCCGAGGCCTAGCAGCTTGTCGACCTTAACCTCCCTCAACTTCTCCATGTCGCTGACATGAAGAGCAGATATTATCCGGGAAAGTTGCCACCCTGCGGTTGCAACGTCGGGGAGTGTGGGTTCAAAGACTGCGCTCTGGATGATGGCGCGGGCAAACATCGGGTTCGTTTGGTTTGACCGCGAAAGCAGGTGGCAGATGATATCAGCTGCGCCCGATGATGCACCGAAGAGTGTGATGTTGTCTGGGTCACCTCCAAATCCAAGGATATTCCTGTGCACCCACTCCAAGCACCGTTGTTGGTCGCGAAGCCCTTCATGAATATAGTCAGTGGCACGTCGAGCGATGAGTGGGGAACGAAGTACCATAATTTCCCGTCCCCTCCTCTCCAGCCTCCTTATTATCATCGCGAATCATCGGATTTGCGGCAAACCCAAGGAACCCAATGCGAAAGCTGCATAGAGGTTAGCTATGCGCCGCAACAAGAAAGGGATGGCGCACTTGAAGGTGATGAGGATGACGGGCTTGCCAGCCTTGATACTCTGGCGAACCAAAGGTGCCCCGTCGTAAGCCCAGTGTGAACCGGACCCTCGGTCTCCACCCCTAGAGGCCTTGAGTACAAACACTCGAGTCACCATAGCTGAGATGAACGTACCCATGCACCCAAAGCATCACAGGAACCCGCGAAAACTGGTTCAACCCCGCAGGACACGTTATGTTGAGGTTAAGACACTCCATCTCGTCTTGTTTGAGATTCTGGCATGGCATGGAAGCTGGGTCCACACCAAACAGCAGCTCTTCCATACATCCTTGGGGCTGGGGACATATTGGACTGGGGAGAGTACAGGAGGCAAATTCAGAATTCCGATGACGACGGCAAAAGGGGCGTGTCACGTCCTACTCACCCATATTCTGTTGCATTGACGACTGGCGGGTACTTGGTGCACAGCTTCGACTGACGAAACCGTGCAGGTATTGAGGCGTACTTGATCCCCAAGTACTGGTGCAAACGTGCCTCAGACGTCGACGAAGGGTGTAGAATGCCACGAAACGTAGTGTTAAGGTCTGAATGCTGGCGCTTTACGAAACGGGGTTCTGAGGGCGTTGGTAGCATGGTCATGGTGGAAGAGAGTTAGAGTGGGGAAGGTGGGGGAAGCTCTATTGAAGGCCGGGTGGGATAGGATCCAAGATGCGTTAGTATTGCTGTGCTTTCGCATGGGTGGGGTTGTTGTGAATGCATCGATCGTTCCCGTATTGAATTTGGAGCAGCCCTACAAGAAACCCGAGTGGTTGTCCCGGATAGGAAGGCGCGATGGACATTCGCGGGCGTTTGCTTAGTCACCATCGGCGTTCTCTTCTACGCCCCTGGCAGAACGCTCTGGCTCAATCTACACAATGATAGTCCTCGAAGAACATGTCAGGACCTTTCTGACAAGCGAAATCAAGGGAAAGACGTACCTCATTTGACATAAATTCGACGAACGCCACCTGAAAAGGCGAAGATATCACATTGATTCTACCCACAGCCAACCATCTATGTCGTGTTCACCGACAGGCGAACGTAAAATACAGGGACTGAGTTTCCCGAACTTGTAATGCTTCGGAACTCTTCCTTGTGAGGGTCCAGAGCGGACCAACGAGAAGCACCTGGTCGAGACGCCTTGTGCCAGGCCGTTGAGCGATCGTGCGGGGTTCGGAAGGTGCACACTGCATGCTGATCCGGCATCTCTCATGAGGAGACATGTAGAAGCACGAATAGGAATAGCAATGAGAGTGGTGGTGTGTGACACACCGGCGACTTGTCGAGATCTGACGAGGTCATGTTCGCCTTAGACTCGTCACAAATGACATCAAACAGAAAGGCAATCCAGAAACGAGAGTCCTAAGAAGTAAACCAAGCGATTAGGAGATCCGAAAGGGCAGAGAACATGTCGTACCCTTCTTTGTCGTAATTGGAGCCTGAAGTCGGCACTTGAGAAGGGTGCATCCGCGGCGTGGGGTAGGGGAAATGAATCGATCGTAGAACACCGACCTCGTGCACTGGTTTGAAGCTGTAGAAGAATGGAGGAGGCGGTATTTTAGACCCTGCAGACTGTTGTTCGAAGCCGCTCTATTTTAGACACGGTCCGATACAATTGAGCGTGCTACGGGAGTGATCTCGCAGCCGATACTCGACACCACTGGATACGCAATACCATAACGAACGCAGTGCGCAGTTCATGGTATACATAGAGTCCTGATAGGAATGTTTCAAGGAGACATCTGGTATGATTTCCCTCCCTCCCATTAACAGTTCTGCAGAGCCCGCATTCCATTGACACCCTAGGTTATCAATCGATCTGTCCCATATCCTTAAGCAGAGTTTACCCGATCAAGGGGAAGTTCATCGTATATCAAACAGTAGCAATGACTCGCCTTTTAGAGCTGCAGGACACTGTGGTGGCTTGAGAGGATCGTGGTCAAGAACAAGGACAATTCCTGGACACTGAAAGTGGGAAGGTTTTGTCGGTATGGTGCAAATCGGTTTGCGCTACTTCAACGACTTCCTCATTAAGAAGGTAACTGCTTATTCGGTGCATTAATAATTATTTACGTAATTAATATCATCGCTGGAATTACGTCTGCTCCGTACTGGCCGGAATTCTCTCATCCTTCCCCTTTGTTCCTTACTTATACTGGTCGCCCCGCGATTTCCTTCCTATCTTGTTGCTTGCTCTGCTCTTGCAGTCTCCGCTACGGATGGCGCAAATATTTTACTCTGCTCTTCTATGGCGGGGCCTTCGCTACCGAATGACAATGGGGCAGGGCGCATTCCCTGTCTAGGCGGATAATATTTCCTTCGTCGTCCAATTGACGTCTGGACTAGGTTTCCTTAGCCAGGAGTACTCCAGGTCCCCAGGACTTCATTCGAGTAGGAGTTACGTGGTACGTCGATCCCGTCGCCTCCATATCCGGTGTCGGTTACGCCCACTTTGGCGGTGGTCTGTTTTCGCTCGTCGGTATCCGTTGCGCAGCCTGGCGGGCTGTCTCGCTGTGTCGGGTGGATTTAATGTTCTCGGTAACTTTCTTCAGCGAGATCCTCGTGTTTGGACTCCTGCGTATGTGGTCAGTCATCGCTCGCGTTATGGGCATGGTGCAGGGTAGGAGTAGTGATCGGGATCGGTTGCTGCCACAGACTCGGAGGAGTGGTCCCGTAGAGCTCGGTGTATCGAGGCGCTTCCTCCTATAATTCTCCTCGCAGTCATTTTCCGGCCTCTCGAGTCGAAATGGACGAAATGGCTATCTCAGAACCAAATGGTTATGTCGCACCCGTGACCCTGGTCTCCAATGGTTATAATCTCTGCTTTGTCAGTGCCTTCATCTCAGTGGATCCTGGTCGGTTGGTATGCTTTGGCTGATGTTCCACTGGCAGTTATCGAGCCATGGCGTAATATTGCTATTGTGCCTTTCTCTGAGTTTCTTGATCTGTGGGTAGGCTCCAGCTACGTCCGGTAGAACGTAGGGGCGGGCTGTATAACACATCACATTTCCGCCTGTATGACTCGACTGCCATCATATTGCGTGACGCGCAGGACGTCAATCCCGTCGATGATGAGGATCATCGGAAGAGTTGACTGTCAAGCAGGGATACTATCACGCGAGCGACAAGTGCTATGTGCGTACCTTACGATCCGGGTGCGACTGGGTTGAATTCTCTACTCCTGTTAATCGAAAAACGGGGCAGCCAATCCGTATACGCTGTCGAAGCTATCGTTTCCATGAGCGCATTATCGCTCCCGCCATTATTATCGTCATGGTCTACGGTCTACCTCTCCTCCCTTCAATTATTCCTCCCGGTATGAGATTTTTTGGTACTTGTTAGTTAAACAGCTTGTCAGAGTGTCCAGGGCTGCCCAAAGGGCCAATATTTTTGAATTGGAAATATCGGCACAATTGTAGATCTTGATAACGGGTGCAAAGAACCTAATCTTATCGTATTACATAATCGATAGACTGAAGCGCCCAAGCGCTTCGGCTTTCAAAAAGCCCATGACACGAGCACAATGAACCAGGAGTAACAGGATGCTGGTTGAAGCTGTCCCATTGGGCTCTAGCTTTATCTTCCTAAAAGTATTCAAAGCAGGAAGTAGACCATGGAGGGGGGATCATGGTGGAGATTCCCTGCGACATTCAAGGATTCGACTGCTGTTCCTTGAAAGCAGGGCATTGGCATTAAATTGCGAGTGGATGATACTAGAACTTCACACCTACCATATAACACATGCCTCAGATGCTATTTTCTTTATTTTAACCTACTGTAAACTTCAGGATTGAAGTTTATGATCTGGCCAATCGCAACCCTGGCACCTTGGCCTTGGCGAAATTTCTCGCCACAGTACCGAGATATGTACGAATCCCTAGTGTTTTCTTATGATGCATATCTTTGCATTACACAAGGCTAACCCTCCCCTCGAGCTTCAGTTTGACTCGATTTCTGCTACGCTTCAGCCTACTACGGCTCCGTCCTGCCATCTGATTCAGACCCCTGAGATTACACAGCCGGTGAAGTCGTTGCAGTGTTTCTCATCTCTCACACTTATTCTTCTACGCCGACCCAATGGCTCAGGCTTCTCTCCACCTCCTACTTACCTTGCCACACTCGTGGAACTCCATTCAGGGTGACTCATGCCGTCTACATCCTAAATCCGGAAGCGCCCAGTGGCGGTGCAGCAGCTGACTAAGGTCCCACCTCAAAAAGTCGAGTCGTTCTTGAACTCGATTCTCTACTTGCTTTCACCGAGGTCGCTCGGATTACTTGACTCCGAGTTTATTTTGTACCACCTGACGGAAACGACACTCCTTACGACCACTATAGTGTGCATGAGTGCCATCCCCCAATCCTCAGTCGCGGTGGAGGAATCTTCATCCAGCAATCCGAATAGACGCCAAGCTCCTCGACGAAGGAGGCCTCGACGAACCGGTGAAAATGCACCTACTTCCGGTCCTGATGTGCAGGGAGCAGCAAGCAACTCGGTAGAGCGACCAGGACCGCCTCGAGCCCCGAGACAACCCCGACGAACCCCGCAGGGAAACCAATCGAACCAGGGGGATAGACCACCAAAGCCTAGAGCGCCACGACCACAGAAACCCAAAGACGACTCTGGACCCACTCCGGGAGCCTCTCGTCGCTCCAAATTCAGAGGGAGACTCACCAACGTCCCGGACGCCGCACCCACATCCGAACCGTCGACGCTCGTCCCGGACGCCGCACTCACATCCGAACCGTCGACGCTCAAGCCCTCCGAGAAGTACCGCACCCTTCCACAAGGCGACGATCTCACTTCGTCTCTCATCCGCCAACTCAGTACCCCACCCTATCCGGATTGTCCCATCTGCTTTGCGAGCATCCACCCAGCCCAGCCGATCTGGTCCTGTTCGCCCTCAACCCCCGTGGTTCCATCATCAGAAGGCCAGGTGCATTACTGCTGGACATCATTCCATACCAAATGTATCAAGGCATGGGCGGCGAAGAGTGTGAAGGAGATGTCGGAGGCGTGGAGGGCGAGGGGCGATCTCGAAAAGGTGGGCGATTGGCGGTGCCCGGGATGTCAGGCGAAGCGGGAAGTCGTACCCTCCGGTTACTGGTGCGTTCTACCTATCACTTCATCTTACTATATCTAACCCTATCCCAGGTGCTTCTGCAACACCGTGCCTGAGCCGAAATTGACAAGACTTTCAACGCCCCATTCGTGTGGTAAACCATGCTCGCGCGTTCGTGATAGCGGATGCGGCCACCCCTGTCCTCTCCTCTGCCATCCCGGACCCTGTCCACCCTGCCAAGTTGTCACCCAGCTTGATTGCTACTGCCCTCGCCACATTTCGCTGTCATTCCGATGCGGTGTCGATATTATCGGGAACGGGAAGCGGAACCTGAGCTGCGGGAACGTCTGCGGCAGGGTGCTTGGGTGCGGCAACCACAACTGTACATCCGTCTGCCACGAAGGCGATTGTGCAAAATGTTTGGAGACGGAAGTTGTCAAATGCTACTGCGGAAAGGAGGAGAAGCAGGTGGCTTGCGGCGATGGTACCCCGAAAGACTGCTTTGTCGAAGGAGAGGAGCCATGGATTGGGCGGTATACCTGCGATAACACATGTGAACGCCCATTCGACTGCGGCATCCACCAATGCGAGAAGGCATGCCATCCGCCCTCGTCGAAACCTGCGATATGCCCGCGATCGCCTCGCGTCGTGACCCACTGTCCCTGTGGTAAGGGCACCATCGCACCTCCTGGGTCTGACTCTTCTCAGTACACTTTCCCCGCACGTCCGAACTGCGAAGCCCCCATTCCCACCTGCGCTTCGGTATGCTCGAAACCTCATCCTCAATGTTCTCACCCTTGCGAGACCAAATGCCATCTCGGCCCTTGCCCACCATGCACGGTCACCATTACCCGACCATGCCGTTGTGGGGCGACGACGCGCCGCATCCCTTGCTACGAGGTCTACGAGAAAGCGGAGAACGGCGACATCCAAGTACAAGAGATCCTTTGTGACAGACCGTGCACATCCCTGCGCGCCTGTGGTCGTCACCAGTGCCGAAGGATCTGTTGTCCACTTGCCTCACTCGCGACGGCGCAGAGGAAGGGTAAGAAGAGGGCAATGCAGCAGAACGAGGTAGGAATCGGAGAAGAGCGCGGAGGGCTGCACGAATGCGATCTCGTTTGCGCGAAGATGCTTTCGTGCGGAAACCATCGTTGTGAGGAGCGGGACCACAAAGGGCCTTGCCCGCCTTGTTTGAGGAGTTCCTTCGAAGAGATGTTTTGCCCTTGCGGAAGAACTGTCCTCGAGCCTCCAGTCCCATGTGGGACACGTATCCAGTGCAATTACCCCTGTCCCCGGCCCTCGCCTCCTTGCGGCCACCCGAAGACACCTCATGCCTGTCACGATGACTCTCTACCTTGTCCGCCCTGTCCCCATCTCACGACGAAACAATGCGCCTGCGGGAAGAAGGAAATATCGAACGTCAAGTGCTCGCTCGAGAAAGACAAGGTCTCGTGCGGAACCGTTTGTGGCAAGCTCATGTCCTGCGGTTTCCACCACTGCGAGAGCCTCTGCCATGGCGGTGACTGTGGCACCTGCACGGCGCCCTGTGGCAAGGCCCGCAAATTGTGCTTCCCGAATCACCATCCCTGCACCCGACCGTGCCACGCGCCCTCTGCGTGCCCCGAGACAGAGCCTTGTGAGGCGATCATTACCATTACGTGCCCCTGCGGTCGTATCAAGCAAGCCGTTCAGTGCGGACGACGCGTTTCACATCCCTCGGGACACCAGGTCACAGCGCCCAAGTGCATCAACGAATGTAGCATCGCGAAGCGCAATGCAAGGCTCGCAGAAGCGTTGGGCATCGACCCCGCTTCGAAGGATAAAGATAAGGTGGTGTACAACGATGAGCTCGTCGCCTTCGCACGTGCCAACCCAAGGTTTTTGTCGGTCGTCGAGAAAGCATTCTCTGAGTACGTCTACTCCTCTTTTCATTCTATCGTTTCGTTGCTCAATACATTGTCTGTAGCTTCATCTCATCGGACAAGCGCCACCAAGTCCTGCCACACATGCCCCCTGAGAAGCGGAAGATCGCGCACGACCTCGCGAACATCTACCGCATGGACACGCAGCTCATCGATCAAGAGCCACAGCGCAGCGTGCAGCTCATCCGCCGCATCGACACACGCATCCCCTCCCCAGTGCTCTCAGCGTACATCGCGTCTCTCACCCCGAATTTCGGCCGCCTCGCGGACTTGCGTTCTCTGAAATCCGGCTCTTCCTCTCCTGTACCGCGTTCCGGTGCACCGACTCCGACCGCATCGTCGTCTTCAGCGACGACGAGAGGGTGGGGTAGTGTAGCTGGACCTAGTAGGCCTATTGGACATGCGGTCGTGGGATCTGTCCCGCCTTCCATATCCTCATCTTCGTCATCGACGCTGAGGCCTGCAGGTTCAGGCGCGTCTATGCCTAGGAATAGGAGCCACACGGAGATCAAGGTCGCTGTTGCGAAAGCCCAGGTTGAGCAGGAGGAAGGAGGCCCTGTTGTAGATAACTGGGAAGATGATTTGTAGATTCTAGACTAATATTTAGAGTAGACGGGATTATGATCCTTGACAATGGTATGGATTGGTGTCGTTCCTCATTCCAAATGCCGGTCAGCCATCATTGCATGACCTGCCTCGGCCCTTGTGGCTTCGTGACTCCAGTGACGGAGTCAAGTTCAAGTTGTATTCAGTGCAGCATGTCTGCATAGGCCTGCATACCGTTGAGGCAAGTTGTACACCGGCTATAACCCAATGGAAACTGCCACGGTGAGGCGAAGACTATACCGATGCTAGTGAGACCGCCACGCTGGAATAGTTAGTTTCCTAGTAGGTGAACTTCCTGTTGATTGCGCATGTTTTCCCACCTATGTTCTCTCCGCCCACGTGCGTGAAGATGGTTACCCTGACAGTTAAGCGCCCGGCGCTAAATGTTCGCCGCTTCGCGCTAGCAAGTCTCAAATCGGAACAAAGCTCATGCGCAACCGACACAGGCGGATACTGATTAGTCCCTAACTTCAAAGTGATTCGATCGGCTTTCATTTTATTTCCTACACCACCAAGACTACAAAACGATTTACTTAGATGAGACCCTTCTCCACCAACCTACTTCGCCGCATGCTAAGTGGTAGCAGCATAGCCTGCAGTTGGCTTCACGGCAAGCGATCCCGTTCTCTTCCTTTCCTCCAGGATTGCCTCAACTTCTGGTTTGACAGAGGAAAGCATATCATCCGTCGTCTTCGTAGGTTTCCAGCCCAGTGCCCTTGCTCGGTTAGCTCTACACCTCGAATTCGTTCCCATGTATAGAGATCCCTAGTTAATATAGATGTGTGAGAAGAATTGACAGGTCGAATACTAGATTGAATGAAACTTACATCGAAGTACTTATCAATCTCCTCGGTCGTGAAAGGCGAGGGCTCGGAATCTTTTCCCAGCCCAAGCTCAACCAGCACTTCTGAGATCCGCTTCGCAAGTTGGTACATGGTGTATTCGCCGTTTTCTCCGAAGTACAGCCCTTCTCGGCCATGTCCCGGGTTTTTGTTGTGCAAGATTGCGTTGAGGACCGTCATGTAAACATCAGCAACTGGATGGGATGGCGCATAAGTGCCTGTACCTCGAACTCAACAACACAAGTATTGCTTACTTTCAGTGATGTGAACATTAGGCCAGATATTCTTGCCTGGACCGACCATGCCTCCGCGGCCACGGTCAATGGCGGCTCTGATGAGATGTGGAATTTGAACAGAGTGGCGATTCTGGATTCCGAGGTCTACAAGCTTGCTACTCGCGAGCCCGTAGATGGTCGATGGGAGTATGATATATGTCTTCACATATCCTTTAAGCGTGACGTTAATATGACTGGCGAAGTGCTAAGAAGGCGGAATGTACCATACCTGCTTCATCTCCACCGAGAAGCTCCAGGTCGACATTTCTGTGGAACTGGGTGTCAGGAAGCGAATTGAGTTGGACGACGTTCAGGTCATCGTAAATGGTGTCGGTTGGGTACAGGCCCTTTGCGTCATCTGTTAAAACACCCGTGCCGGACTGATTAGAGAGCAGAGCGTCAGGAAAATTAATGAGAAACCTTCGGGAATGGCTCACTGTGTGGATGAATGTGGGCGGAACTTTCGTCGCAGCATAGCGTTTCTTCAACCCTCGTAGAGTCGCCTTTGCAGCAGGAACATTATCCGCATCAGCCTTTGATGAAGTCAGAACACATCGTCTACTGCAAATCCCGGAGAGAGATAATTACGGTAGCGATGACGATATCAGCCTCTGAAGCCAGCTTCTCCATAAGAGGCTCATCCGAGTGAGATCCTACGACCACTTGGACTTGTAAAGCGCGAAGCTTCTCCGCCTTCTCGGGAGATCGGACAAGAGCCGTAATATTGAAGGTGGAGAATTTAGGATGGTCAAGCAATTTGGCAAAGACCTCTCCTCCGATATACCCTGTTGATAACGTCAGTGTGGCTTTTTGACTCGGTGACTGGAGGGGCCTACCCGTCGCGCCAGTGAATAAGATGTTAAGTTTAGATGCCATGGCTGTTGGGATGAGAGTTGGAGACTGAATGGGAGCGAAAGGAAGTTGCTTTTATCCTCCTATTCCTCATCGGAATCAGTGAATTCCGAAACATATTTTTGGGTGACGTCTTTAATTACTCATCCTCCTAAGGTATCAGTCATGAATGGTGGATCGATAAGCACCAAGTCTTCTGAGGTTCCAATCAGAAGATACATCGCTGAACTCCGTGAAATGTCCATTGCACCCCGCGGCATAGGGACTCTGAAGATCGGAAGCCGTGTAACGACTTGTAACACACAGTCGCTGAGACCTCAAGCTGATACCTTTGAGAACATCTTGCCGAATTTCTGGACCCGGACTACTTAGCCGACCCAGCGTTTGAAGGCCAGCTTTCAACAGGTGATTGCACCCGTCTCCTGCTTGTTAAGGAGAGCTCAGGGTTGAACTTGAACCGAGTATTATTCTAAGGTGGCAACACTCTTGTAACCTAACAGATACAACACGGGTCTACGAAACTTCAAACTGTGCGAGTCAGTGCTCTTGAGTCTTAACGTTAAACTTCTCAAGTTACCTGGGTTACTACTCCTACTCATTTCACTCCCCGTTGTCTCCTCTCGCCGAATGTCGTCCATTTCGCACCTCCCAGTCGAATTGGCCAACAGGATCCCTCAAGAGATATTCGATTCAATCATTACCAATGCTGGGCACTCTGTACTCAAGCAATGCAGCCTCGTCTCCCATTCTTGGGCTTCGACCAGCCGAAAATGCTTGTTCTCCTACGTTATCCTCTTTCAATCCTTCACGAATTACCTGGGCACCCATCCCGACGCCAGTACCCGAATCCTTTCCTGTGTCCAGCACGCCTTAATCGACCAACACATTGACGCGACCGACGGCAACCTGCCTGCCATAGTGGCTAAAATGACGAACCTTCGCATCTTAACGTTTTATGCATGTGCACGTGAGCTTGTAGGTTTGTTTGGGGGGAGGGAGGAGACGGCTAGGAACATAAGGGAAATCCGGATGATTGCCCTGGGTTCCTTTCCCTCTTTTACCAGCATCCGATCGAGCCTTTGCCTGTACTCAGGCCTGCAAACCCTTTTAATCAATGGGACCAGTTGGAACTCCACGGCGAACAGCGAGGGTGCGAGTGGGGAACCTTACCCAGAGGTATACCACGGTGCCACCCTTCCCTGCGGCCTCAAATCGGTTACAGTGGAGAAGCGCATAGACCCGCGGAACATTTTAGAGTGGCTTTCTAGAGCACACATCACTGTGCAGGCGCTTACCCTCCTCGATGTGAGGCGAAACTACGTTGATCATCTTCGCCGGTTCACATGTGTCTCGAAGTTGACCCTTGGTCGATTTCGCTTCCAGCGCCCTCCCTTTCCATCTTTCGGTACGTCATTCACAGCGTGGGTTCTTGCGCAGGCCCGCTGATATTTCAAGTTCTCAGAAGGAACTCTCTCCGAATGCACGAATTTGAAAGAACTAGTGATTTCTGAAGTCATCGATCTTTCCGTACGAGCAACATTATGGGCTGGCTCATCATGCCTCCACATCCATTCTATGCGATGGCTTTCTGAGCTGCTATGCAGCGTGGCCTCTCCTCTTCGCCGATTGGCTCTTTCATTCTCCTGGATAGATGAACCGGACCTGGACCGCATGGATTGGGATACATTAAATTCCCTTCTTGAAACATCACCTTTCTACGCGGAATTGGAAGAAATTCACATCTCAGTCTCTGGAAGAGGGACAATCCTTACCAGAGCTAGAGCCGAGGCGGGGGTGCGAGAAAGACTGACCGGCCTCTTGCTGGCAACTACCCTCTCTTTCGACTATGACGATTATAGGTTGCGATGTACTAGAGCGGCCCCCTTTGTGAGGCACCGACTTCAACATATATTCTAGTATAATACAGCGTCCCTCTGCGTTGGGTCGGTGCGGTCTCGCCGGTACTTACGGTACTCAAAGCTTAAGCTCGGAACAATGGTAAGATTACGCAAGTAAGAAAAATATGATTTATGTAGATACTCCAGAACGAAACCATTTCTATATGAAGAGGTTAGGAAAGCTATCTTCTCAATTTTGAGAGGGACAATTGCGACATGGAAGGAGTAAGTGGGGTAAGAGGGGAAAAGGGAGAGCGACCTGAATTTGACCGAGCGAGCTGGGCAAGAACGGTATTCGATTGTGGACCTGGGGTAACAGGCGCCGACGGAGCAGGAGTATTGACCTGGGACCGATTATGCGCCATGTGTGCGCGAATGAGATGACCAGCAGCCAATGCGGACATGAGCGACAACTCTCCAGCCATGACAGCAGATGCTATAATCCGGGCGAGCGTTTGAGCGTTCTTGCCAGGTTGCGTCGGGTGGGCTCCTCTGACTCCGAGCATGTCGAGCACGCCTTGCTGAGGGCCGAGAACTGTGCCTCCACCCACAGTTCCGACTTCGATGCAAGGCATATTGACAGAGATCAACAGATCTTCACCGCCATTGGTTCTATCGGAAATCAATAGTCAGATTAGCGGGATGCAAACGGAGATTTCGGAGGGGGGACGTACGGCTCCATCAATGTCATGCACATCGAGCTCTCCACATTTTGAGCGGGATCCTGGCCAGTCGCAAGAAAGATGGCAGTCAGGATGTTCGCAGCATGCGCGTTGAACCCTCCGATGCTTCCAGCCATGGCGCTTCCAATGAGGTTCTTCTTGATGTTCAGATTGCAGAGGTCCTGGACAGTGGTCTTGAGGACATTCTTGACGACATGCCCAGGTACGATGGCCTCTGCGACCACGCTCTTGCCTCGACCTTCAATCCAGTTGATGGCGGCGGGCTTTTTATCGGTGCAGTAGTTGCCTGAAAGGGCGAGGATGACCATCGCCGGGAAGCGTTTCTGGAGCGCGTCCAACGCCTTCTCCGTGCCCTTCGAAATCATGTTCATGCCCATCGCGTCGCCAGTCGCGGTGGTGAATCGGATATACAACGTCCGGCCAGCGAGCGCGGTCTTCAAGCTCTTGAGCTTGGCGAATCGAGAGGTAGACTCGAACGCGGTTCGGAGTGCTGAGTATCCCTCCTCTGATTCGATCCAGGCCTTGGCCTGCCCGGCTTGGACAAGAGAGGGGAAGTCGATGGCAGGCCCGCGCGTCATACCGTCGGCGGTAAGGACTGTGGTGACACCTCCGCCAGCGTTGAGTGCCTTGCAGCCACGAGAGGTCGACGCAACCAGTGTGCCTTCCGCAGTGGCCATGGGAATGGGGTAGCTCACGCCATCAACTTTGAGTGGACCCGCAACTCCAAGGGGGATGGGGATGTAACCAACGACGTTTTCGCAGCACGCTCCAAGGACACGACTATAGTCGTAGCTCTCGTGTGGAATAGCCGATGACTCTAGCGTTTGAGTGGACGATGCACGAGCTTGAAATCCTTGATTAGCGCTGGTGTAAATGAGTAGAGGTACGCTGACGTACAGATCAATGCGCGTCGGATGCGGACTGCCCTTTCGAGGGCGTCCATACCCAAGAGTTTCTCCAAAGCATATGCAGCGATCTTGCCAGCGTCAGAGAGCTGAATGATCTCCTCGTCGTTGAGAAGAGCCAAAGAGGCACTGGCTGGTCGTGGGCCTTTCTCGAAGATGGCAATGCATTGGTCCAGAGGCCGGACTTCTTCACTGGGGAATTCGGGGAAGTAATCGGCTTCCGAAGGGCTCGAACCACCTTCCGAAGACGAGTCGGGGGGAGTGAGCTGCTGAGCCTTGGGGAGGGAGAGCTTCGCCGCGTTGAGCTTGCGGTCCACATCAGCGAGAGTGAATGTCGAAGGTCGAACGAAAGTATGCATGTCGATTAAGGGAGCTTTACGAAGGGCTGATTAAAGGTTAGGTGTTGGATATATGATAAAATCTGGTTAGCTGGTCCAAAAGTCGCTGTCGAAGATCGAGGGATAAGCTCAGTCAGTGGAGGATGGCTGAGTTTGTTGAGGGATAAGGCTATGGCTACCATCCCTTTTATATCAGGCTAGATAAAGGGCTAGTCCCCACCATGAGCGGAATCCACCTGTAGATAGCAGTGGGACTCTTGGAGCACGTCGCTTAACCATCTTCGGAGAGCCCGGCCCATGGTCCAATGGGGTCAGCTGAGGGACCCACCAGTGCAAGCAATGTGGGATGCAAGCTGTGGATATGAACGTTCAATAATAGAGCTGAAATTTTGTTGGGGTTTTGCGAGAGCACCTTGAAGGGAGTATTGCAAAGGTTAGAGCTTCAAAGCATGAAAATGAGCAGCCAACGAGACAGGACACTAGGAGTACTCGGAGGAGTGTTCGGGGAACTCGATTTGCGCGACACCATTTTGGTAGCACCAGTAGAGTAGACGGTGGTACGTCCTGGTACGTTCTGTTCTTAATACCTCCATTGAACGTAGTCGGGTCGAGGCGTGTTTAAAAGTTGCGCTTTCAACGTGCAGGTTGGACATGGTGGTCTGACAACTGTCCTTCCTGATCAGGCAAGCGTTCCAATTGAGCCACGCGAACGCCGACGGAGCGCGAACATAACAAGAACAAATCCCGGATGACCGACGGAACGGAAGAAGCAAATGATCGGACCTTGCCATCTCCCGCTGTGGAGACGTTCACCGACGCTGTTTATAATCTCATGCAACAATTGGAGATGCCACACCCAAAATAAATTGCAATTCAAAAAGAATTTGTCTCAAGTTGGGGCGAAACCAGATTTTGCGTCTCAATAACAGCCTTTTAATGCATCTTTTCCACAGCGAAGTCCATCGACTTGGGCCAGTACCCTTAGATAGACACGGCGATACACTTCTTCGGGAGGAGAGCTGAGGAGAGTCATCCATCTGCACTCCGATAGGAGATTGTTACTCTAAGCGTGTGCTATCACTGCTCCCGACCTTGACTTCTCTCCTTAGGATGAGGGATTATTCGGAGCTTCATGGGGCCCAGGTAGCCCTTCCATGCGTGTAAGTGCAATCCCACCTATGCTTCCGAGGTGACAAAGGTGGGTGCAGCCGATTCGTCATATGCTCAATTGGACATCCCTTTTTATTTGTCTGTCGTGATCCATAAGCAGCAGGTAGAACACAAGAAATGTTTGAGGCGCTATGTACTAAGCGCCCGCGAGTTGTTGACGGCAACTTTGGGACCTTTGGAGCGTATACATTCGATCTATCATCTCGTTAGTTCTGAAAGATTTTGGGGCCGACCATACTGGTGCTATCTAGCAACCACACTATTATATTAGCCCAAGGTCTGGATTTAGCAAGAAATCGTGGACGGAGTGGGTCAAAGGTGTGGGTCGCTCGTTGAGATAGGCTCGCTTGCTTTGCACACCCGAGTTGGAAGCGCACAATGCAGGAGCTTTCTGCTGATCAGCTGGACATTGAAATATCCCAAAGGGACTCCCCATGATATCTTGGTGATATCCCCAAGAATTATATATATGTTGGTCGCTGTATGAGCAAGCCGAGCAAGCAACCTCCAAGGCCCGGGCTGATGTTTTCGTATGCGTCAAATATCGTTAGAATGCGTCAAATGTAAGGATGGTGGGTGTAGTACAGATGTGAGATATTGAGAAAGTGCAAACTGCCCAATAGGCAGCATAGATAGTACAATGGGATGGGGTGAACGCGCGAATGAGTAAAATGTGGTCAAACAAAAAGGGCATCTCCAGTCCGCCAGCGGCTGGAGAGAGCCAGTAAGAATGCGAAAGGGAAGTGTGGGACGGTCGAACTGTACGAAAAAGAAACGAGAAGGGTTGAATGTCACTCGAAGCGAGTCTACTCGCAGTCACTCCCAGATTCATCAGACTCCGTGGATTCGTCGCTGTGCTCCGCTTGCCCAAGGCCCAATAGCGAAAGAGATTTGACTGCGGACTTCAGCTCTTCTTCATAGCAACCCTCGTCGGAGGAAGAATCCGACGTAGAAGTGGGAAGTATTAATAGGGCAATTTTGCTAGACTGATTAACACCCCTCCCATCCTTCTCCGAGACCGTGGGCCTCCTCGACAAGGTCAGTCGCGTGAATCGAGTCCCATTCGCCATAGATCCCCTTTCTTCATCGGAGGACGACTCCGAGCTGCGATCAGACTCGCTGCCACCCTCCCTCGGTCTGGCGAAGCTAATCACTTGCAACCGCGGCGACTTCAATCTGAGCGCTAAACCCGACTCGATCGACTCCGAAGACACCGCGATCGTGTTCGTGTAGATCCTGATAGCTCTTTGTGGCTCCCCACTTGAGGCGCTACGACGCGTCCGGGGAGGGCTGGTAAGCGAAACGACGCGGAATGGTGCGATGTTCTCTTTATTCCCCTCGGAATCGAAGTCCTCGACAGTCCTGGACCCCTTCCCGCCGTACTTGGCGTTCGTCATTAGCGCGGGAGGGCTCGACACGCTCCTGTTCGCTTGGAAGCCGGGCGCCATGACGCCAGTGGGGCTCGTGGAGGCAGCACGCTTGTGCGACGCGAGGCCGGAGGGTAAGCGACGCGGTTTTGTGACGAGGGAGGGTTTGACAGTGGGCGAACTGTTTTCGCTGAGGGATCGTGCCATCGCAGGCGCAGCGCGAGGACTCGAGCGTCTTGTTGCAGACAGCGACATATCGTCAAGATAGTCGTTGGAGGAAGGCGTGGTGTGGAGTAGGGGTGTCACGGGGAGATGGGCGCCGGGCGCGCAGCGGACGAGTAATCGGTCGACGAGCACGACCCAACGAGCTAAGTGCAGTGGTAGGGGCAAAGTGGGGGTCAAGCAGAAACCCAGAAAAAGCACTCGCTTTTATGGCCGACGGCAATGACGACAGGAGGTGGCAAGAGCCAAGGTCAATTAATGTCGCATTGACCTCACGACCTTTGTCGGTATTTATTAGAGAAAACACGTTGAAATGGACCGTTCGCCCGGCGCCTCGTGTTTCTTTGTCACCCATGTCCATGATATGGATGCTGAGCGCTGATTACCGGCACCTAGAGGATGTGCAAAACAAGCTTCTCTGCAAGGTTTACTGGTAGTTATTGCGAAATGATAGGGGCCTGTAAGCCTAGAAGAGACTATCATTGTCATCTCGACAAGAAGAGCGCTCGAGCGAGCTAAAAAAAGTCTATGGAACTATCGTTCCTGTGGCATCTATCATTGCGGTCGTGCAACTGACTGAGATCCGGTTGGACTCGAGGACGACCGACACATGTCGCTATGATATTCTGCATACTTGATGATATTTCACTCAAGCCGGCCACTCAAACTACCGCGAGGCAGACACGCTTCCACTGTGGTTTCATCCAACCCCAACACATCATTGTGCTTCCAGCAATATCTGCGCATTGTCCATAAATTGAGAGTTCGAATCCAAATAAAAGAATGGCGTTAAAAGTGATAAGAGGTTGGGATGGAGTGAAGAGTGTCGTCGAATGAGAGAAGAGACGTAACACCGTCCCACACCACCACACTGCAGGGATCTCAATCATGGTACACAAAAGGGGATGTCCAGGTCCTGACACCAACCGACAGCTGAACCCGGGGATCGAGCCCTTCCAACTCCCTCCTAATACACCTTTCGCAGTCACTTCTGCTGGCCCAGAATTCGTCGTAATCGCCGACCTTAAAGTCTAGCTGCTTCAACTCCGCATAACGGGAGGTTCGGAGCAGATCCCTCAAAATCTTCCAGCCCATCGGATCCACCTCTCCTTCAGGTATGTGACATAACTGAAGTGAAAGTTTGGAGAGAGGGGAGGAAACGCTGGATAACAGCTCGGCGTACCATGGTACTTGGTGAGGGTTCGTGGTTGTCTCTAGCGTTGGCGCGTCGAGAGCTGAGCCATAGGGCAGAACAATATTTGCTGAAACTTCCAGAGTTTTGAGCATCGTACAAGGAGACAAAATCCGAGCTAAAATCCCGTGAGATAGTCAGCAGGCCGACCCTCCAAAAAAATGTAGAAAGACGCACCGAGATCTCCAGGCTGAGGGGCGTCGAAGAAACTGAGGCACAAGTGCTCAAGGTGGGTGAAGAGAGGGACGAGGTGCAACTCTGTGCGAAGTAAGGTGGGGAGTTGTAGAGACCGAATAGTTTCGGCTGCAGACGAAAGCCAAAGCAATATTCCGGAGGTCCCATCCCGCCAGACATCTACCGATCTCAGTGTGGAAGGAACCTTCGGATCCATCCCTATGTTTTCGCCTTCAAGGGAGCCCCCTGCCCCATCTTCCCAGAGAATGTTACTAAGTGAGAGGGTTTGCAGACCCTTAAAGTGCGCAACCATGACTTGAAAGGCCCGAAAGGATGAGAATACTTGACCAGCCCCATCTCCTGTTATGTCGAGAGTAGTTATCCTTCCACCCGTTTCCGATAAACGCCCCACCTGAGTGATTATCTCGGGGTTGCATTCTTCAAAGCTCAAACTGTGGAGGTTGGGCATTTTGGGGAGGACCTCCTGCAAGAGATCTTCCAGAAAGATAAAGTCGTCGGAATCGAGCTCGGCCACGTATTTGGCGCAGCGTATCGACATCAGGACGCGGTTTCCAGCTTCGCGGGCAAGAAATGTGATGGAAGTTGGGGTGAAGGAAACGGAATAGAAGATATAGGATCGACTAGACGCTTCCCAAGCATGGCAAACAAGGCTGGCGGCCCCCAAAGCACGGGTAGGCCAAATTTCACCGCCGATAGCAGCAATTACGCTGTCGTATATTTCTTGAGGAATTCTGTCTGTCAAGGCTGGGGGTAAGGAGCTTGGCTGGTCCATTCAGAGATGTCGACGTAGACGGCCGCTGAAGTGAGAGTTCCGGGAAGTGGACTGGTTGAGGTTGGGCAGGTTGGAGAGACTGAGTTAGGTGGTGGTGGTGGTGAAGCAAGCTTAAGCAAGCCTCATGTCCGAGGTTCAGCGATCCGGATTGGATGGTGATGGATTGATGGCCGCATCCCTAAGAGCTGCGATTCTGCACACCATACTAGTACAATAGGCTATACCGAGAATACAACTCTTTCACTCTAGTAAAATACAGAATAGCCGACATGAAATATCACCAAGGCTTAACCAAGAGGCGAGTTCCTGAACGAACACCATTCAACTCCTTTCGAATCCACTTTTCACAGTCCTCTGCACTAGAGCGCTGTCGCCCACTCAGGCCCCCCGCATAGATTTCAAGCTCCTTCAACTGCGCATAGGATTGAGAAGTTTGCAGTAAAGTATTCAGAGTTTTCCAGTCCATCGGATAGAGAGGTTCTTGAGGGTGCTCCTCGGGGTCATCATAGTGAACGTGAAGCCAGAGCTTTGAGAGAACCGGGGAAGAGATGCCTGCGAGCAGCTCAGAGTACCATGGCACCTTGCCTGACTCTGGGCTTTGGACATGGAGGTCGCTGCCCGAGCGTCCAATGTCAGGTGGGGCAAGCGCGTCTCTGCTGAAGTTGGGGAAGAGAACGCGAATGCCGAGATTTAGGGTTTTGAGCCTCGAACAAGGAGCCAGCATCCTTTCTGAAAGACCATGAGTAAATTTAAACCTCCAAGATAATGGGAAGACGTGCCAAACTCGCCCTCACATCGTTCATCAGAAGGGAGGATGCCCGGGAGGCTCAGATGTTCAAGGCGCGCGAAATGAGGTATGAAGTGTAACTCGTCGTCGAATAGCGTATTTATCGTGAGGCATTGGATGCTTCCCGCCGCGCCTCCTTCGACGAGCCAATCCAGGATGTCGTAGACTCCTTCCTCTCCCAGATCAACCGTCCTGAGGTTTGGAGGAACCGGTGCCGAAAATTCTGTAGCTTCATCTTCCGTACTGTCCAAGATACTATTGTTCCAATCAAGCATCTCCAGGGCCGGGAAGTGGGCTATCGTTTCCCGAACGCTCGTGTAGGATGGAAAGGGGTGCTTTTCCCCGCTGAAGCATATGCTGAGCTCCGTAATTTTCTCGTTCCCTTTGAAGGCCTTTCCGACCAGAGAGATGACCAGCTTGGCGTCACAACATAAAAATGCCAAGGAATAGAGGTTAGTCATTTTTGGGAGAATCTTCTGCATGTCCTCTGGGCCCATCTGGATGGCAAGCGCTTCGAGATCCCAGTCGTAGCGGTAGGAGTCTTCGAATCTGGCCTCGCGGATCGAATTCAGGACGCGCTCTCCAGCCCTGTTGGCCAGAAAGGAAAGGGATTCCGGGCAGAAGTCGAAGTCGCTGGAGAAGAGGTGGCTTCGACTCGATGCCTCCCAGGCGCGGCAGACGAGGCTGGCGGCCTTTAGTACGTATACACCGGGTAGGCGGTAGGCGGCGTCGATTATCATGTCGTGTATCTCTTGCGGGACTCTATCCATTAAGGATGGTATGGGGCTTGGCTGTGTGACCATCGGGGAACGTTGAGGGTGATGGTGGAAGCAGGAAGCACGCTTGCCATACCACAAACGCGTCGGATGAAAGGAACTGATGCATGATGACTTACTGACCTCTGTGTGGCGTGGTGATATAATACGACACACACACAAGACATGCGCAAGGTACATAGTCTCGTCGCAGACATACCTTCCCGCCGTGGGAGGCCGTGCGAGTTGCCTTTTGAGACAGAGGCTTCTAATGCGCAAGGCCTCTTCAACGAACGATCTATGTATTCCAACCGAAACCAATTAAGACCCCCAAACCAACCAGGACGCAACAAAGAAAGGCGCGCGACAAGCAAACCGTCAAACACAGGCAGTGGTAAATGAAAGGGCGTTGCATCCCAATAGACAAACTCGAGTCGTAAGGTAGTGGTACATTTTGTCTGCGAACAAGGTCGCAACTCAAAGTTAAAGTAAATGTCGCAAGGACGAAGAAGATCTTGAATCGAATGGTCGAAGAAATAAAAGAGAACTTAAAGATAAAAAGAGAGAAATAAGTAAGCCCGAGTACGTATGTGTGTATGTATAGTTAACTGCTAATACTAGTAGTTAGATGATAATGAATCGATTCAATGCCAGGCGAGAACGTGAGGATGAGGAATGCGGATGAATGCGGACGAGTCGATGAAGCAGTCGGATAGCACCGAACGGGACGATGGTGGATGGTATAAAAGCTTGCCAATGGATAAAATGCTCGAAAGCTCTAAATCGAAATCGAAAAATCAGATAACCGCAAAACGCCCCTCACGTCCTCGAATACGGCGGCAACGACCCCATCGACGAACTCGGCGTCAACGGGCCCAACCCCACACCACCCTTCTCCCCACCCTCCTTCTTCGCCTCCATCCCCTTCTCCACCGCCACAACAGCCGTCATCCCGTTGAACCCTGCCACAACCCCAGGCGTCCCCGGCACACTAGGCGCAGGCGTATTCGCGCGACTCCTGTTATGCACCATATGCGCGCGGATAAGATGTCCCGCTGCCAGGGCCGCCATCAGCGACAGCTCCCCGGCCATAACCGCCGCGGCGATGATGCGCGCGAGACGTTGCGCGTTCTGCCCGGGATGCGACGCGTGCGCGCCTTTCACGCCTAGCATCTCCAGCACGGCGCCTTGCGGCGCAAGTACCGTTCCGCCACCGACAGTTCCGACCTCGATACACGGCATCGTGATCGTCATGAGCAGATCCTCGCCACCATTCGTCCTACAAAAGAGGTTAAGTCAGTAAACTGTACGAACTGAGAGACTGAGAAACCGAAACTCACGCCTCCATCAACGTCATGCACTGCGAACTCTCCACATTCTGCGCCGGGTCCTGCCCCGTCGCCAAAAACACCGCCGTCAAAATATTCGCCGCATGCGCATTGAACCCCCCCACACTCCCCGCCATCGCGCTCCCCACCAAATTCTTCTTCACATTCAAATTCACCAGCGCCTCCACCGTCGTCTTCAACACCGTCTTCACCACCTTCCCCGGAATAACCGCCTCCGCCACCACACTCTTCCCCCTCCCATCAATCCAATTAATCGCAGCCGGCTTCTTATCCGTGCAATAATTCCCGCTCAGCGCAAGGACAA
The DNA here is from genome assembly GCA_013368325.1 of Ephemerocybe angulata. Taxonomy (NCBI): domain Eukaryota; kingdom Fungi; phylum Basidiomycota; class Agaricomycetes; order Agaricales; family Psathyrellaceae; genus Ephemerocybe; species Ephemerocybe angulata. The sequence goes on from JAACJK010000058.1 coordinate 229,769, forward strand.
TCATCTCCGGGAAAAACGTCTGCATCACCTCCAACGACTTCTCCGTCCCCTTACTAATCATATTCATCCCCATCGCATCCCCCGTCGCCGTCTTGAACCTCACAAACAACGTCCGCCCCGCCATCGCCGTCTTCAAGCTCATCAACCTTGCGAACCTCGACGTGCTCTCAAACGCCTCCTTGATAATCGCATACCCCTCCTCGCTGCCCAACCACTCCTTCGCCGCCGCCGCCATCACAACGCTCGGGAAATCAATCGCAGGCCCACGCGTCATCCCGTCCTGCAGCAACACCGTCGTCACACCCCCACCAGCATTAAGCGCCTTGCACCCCCGCGACGTCGACGCCACGAGCGTGCCCTCCGCCGTCGCCATCGGGATATGCGTCGACACCCCATCCACGTTCAGCGGGCCCGCAACACCCAGCGGCAACGGGATGTACCCAATCACATTCTCACAGCACGCACCGAGCACCCTTCCATAGTCGTAGCTCGCATGCGGGATGTCCGACCCTTCCAACGTCTTCGTGATCGACGCGCGAGAGATGAGCATCCGGCGAATTTTGACAGCGCGCTCGAGCTCCGCAGGTCCACCTCCAAGCACTTTCTCCAGGGCATACGCAGCGACCTTGCCCTTGAGCGACAAAAGCACGATCTCCTCGTCGTTCAGGAGCGCAAGGCTCTTCGCCACAGGCCGGGGTCCGTTCTCGAAGATATCCAGGACGTCTTCGTACGCGCGCACCTCCGTGGGGACTTGTTCCAGGGCGAGATCTTCTTCGGACGACGCTGACGACGAGGACGACATAGGGCTGGCGATGGCGACTGCCTGCGCGGAGCTAGCAGTCTTGCTGGTGATCGTAAGCCTCCGCTGCGCCTTAAGCTTCTTATCCACATCATCCAGACTAATCGCGCCCGTCGAAGGAGGAATCGTATACGAAGGCCTCCTCGTCAAATGCTTCACCTCCCCCTCACCCGCCACAGCCGTAGCCGACGTCCTCGACGACGACCCAAGCACCACAACACCCTCCTCCTTCCCACCACCATTAACCCCCTCGCCCTCGCCCTCCTCCTCAAACCTCACCCCACCGCGCCCCCGCGTCAACATCGCCCCAAGCCCATTCACCCCCACCCCAAGCGCAATCCCCTGCAACAAAAACCCATTCAAGCCCACACTGATCGCCAGGATGATCACGATCCACTTGCTGAGGACAGGGTCCCCCACGAGCCTCGTCCAGCTCGCCAAAAAGCTCTCCACCATCTCGCTCGTCGACCGTGCCCTGCCCCCATCCACAACCACACCCGAAGCGCCCGCAGACGCCGACAACTTGGACGTGAGCGAGACGGGCGGGGTGACGCGGATATAGACCGGGGGCGCGATCTTGAGGAGAACCTGCTTGTCGGGGTTCACAGCGCTGTCGAGGCCCAAGGGGAACTCGTCGTCCGCTCCAGAGGCCGAAGGCAAGTCGAACTGGAGGTCCTCGACGTGTGTGATACCCTCCGCGTGTTCGATGGCTTTCAACACCGCGCGCACACCAGGGCTGTTCACATCGACCTTGCGCACATTCACGTTGGACGCGTACCCGACCGAGTTCCCACCGGCGTGGCGAGAAGGTGTAAGCGGTGCAATGAAGTTGAGAACATGCAGGGTCATGAACGAAGCAATCTACAAACCCCATTCCCATCAGCGCAAAACTCATCCAGACTTAAAAACGATACGCACCAAAAGCAATTTCAACCTCGCCACCGGATTCTCAGGCCTGACGACCTCCTCTCCGGCCACAACACCCCTAACCTTGCCCTTCACACGCACACCCAACCCCCTTGCATACTCGGGGAGGCTGGAGCCCTTCTCTCCGCCCAGGAGGGCCGAGGAGATCTTGTGCCTGAGTGTCGGGGTGGATGGTGCCGGTGGGCGGGCCATGGCGCTCGGCTTGGAGGCGAGGCTCGAGAGGTTCGTGGAAGAGCCGGAGGAGCGGATGGAGGAGAATGAGTTCGACCTTGACCGGGTGAGGGCGCGGGCGGTTTTGATGCGGCGGACCTGGAGGGGCGAGCAGGACAGCACAGGGAGCCAGCAGAGGGAGCGAGCCAGTAGGCGAGTGAGAGATCGAGTGGGTCGAATGAGATATAAAGGAATCAAGATGGTCAGTGTCCATTCAAACCCGCAAACAAAAAGCAGTAGAGGAATAGCGTTAACCAAAAAGAAAGACCCCGGCTGACTCCCAAAGCAGTCCAAATCCGAATTCAAGCCCCCCAAAGAAGGAAAGTGCCGGACCATCCCACCAAACAACAATCCCATCTACCATTCAATCGAACTGAATACCCGGCCCAACCCCTCCTCACAAAAAGCCACACTCCCGGTGAACAAAAGCGCCAGGAGAGGAAGGCCTCATACCATGCACGATCACGTGCCCCGCTGGACCCTCCATCCCCTCCCACAACCTCCCACCCAGAACTCCAAACAAAAAGCCGAAAGAAAAAGAAAGACCAGAAAGACCGCTCACCTCAATCATAACCCCCAAAATCGCCGCCAAATACGTGCAAAGCAACAAACAATCCACCGCCAACAACAAACTCGCAAGCGCACACACCTCCCTCAACCCGCCCACCTTACTATTCGCACCCACAACCAACACCGCAATCTCCAACCCATAGTCCCTAATGATCGGGGGATACACGAGCGTCAGCGACTCCGTGATGATCTTCGGCGCGGGCTTGAGGCTCGATTCCGGTGAGGACGACGAGGAGGGGACAGTAAGATTCGCAGTGGCACCGGTAGATGCCGCAGTAGTAGAGAAGGAAGTAGACGAGGAGGAGGTGTGGTGTCCGGACCCCTCGCTGGGTGGCAAGAGCAGATGCGGGTGCGTGAACACCGCGCGTGCGAGTCTGAGAGGCTTGTCGAAGCCTACCGTGCACACGAGGAAGGGCAGAGCCTCCGTCAGCGCTACGGGGTCCATCCGGATGCCCAGCGCCATCGCCACGGGGACGGCGATGAGCAGGCTGAGGACGGCACTGGACATGATGGCGAGCGGGAGCCAGAAGGACGAGCCGAGGGCGCGCGAGCGCGTGAGGAGGAGGTAGAACGTGGTGTGCATGAGGATGTACCCCGCGAGGATGAGCAGAATGTCGAGCGAGTCCGCTTTCTACAAATATCATAAAACATCATACCATTAGCATCTAGTAGCACACCAAATAACAATGAAAGGAAATGAGAAGCGCAACGCACCTTAGCCAAAGCCCAAAACCTCAACACCAAAATCCTCACAGCATACGCCACCCACTTCCCGCTCCTCATATTCCCAATATCCACATCCTCCACACCCCCCTTCTGCAACAACTCCACCTCGTACTTCACGCCCTCCGCATCCACATACGTCTTCGCCGCCTTCAGCGCGCCAACCCACTCCTCCCGGGCCCCCGGCGCGAACGCGAGCGCAACCTGCGCTTGGGTGCTCGACGGGTCCCCTACAGCGGAAGCGGAAGAGGGGTGCGGGTGCGAGGGGATGTGGTAGGGCTGCTGGCGGAGGTTGTTGTTCGTGGACAGGAAGCATGGGCCCTGGGACGGCGCGGCATGCGAGGCGGACTTGGATGGGGAACGGTGGGGGCGGTAGCAGATAGAGTCGTAGGGCTTGCCTGCGGGGGAGACGAAGGTGTGTGTCAGGTGTTCCGTGAGGTTGGCGAGCGAGGTCGAGAGCGGGGGGATGGACAGGGAAACGGTTTCTTGCTGGGTCTATCAAAGGAAGAGTATACGTCAGTACCTTCTTTCTCGACCTGTGAGGTGAGGTGAGGGAAGGGGGTAGTACATACGTCTTTGGCCCAGCTGTTCCATACGAGAGCATCGACGTTGAACACGAGTTGCTGCACTTCTGCAACTGCGAGCTTGCCTTCCTGCGTCGTGCGGTCCCTGTTCCAGCGCGCCTCGCGCACGCCAACCCACTCGCCCATACGGTTGAGGACGTAGGCCGGGCGGAGGGAGGCTGCGGCGTAGGCGTGGCTATTATAGGCCGGCGAGAGGAAGGCGGAGTGCTTGATGGCGTTGAGGATGTGGAAGTAGGCTAGCGTGCCGACGATGCAGAAGAACACGATCGTCTCGATAGGTGTGTACGCTGCGTGCAGCGCGAACGGGCGGAGTAAGGCCCGCATAGTGGTGTGAGTAGGTGGGCAGGCGACAGAGGAATGTGTGGGGGCCTGGGCGCTTTAAGTTGAATTCAAAGCGCGGTGGGAGCTAGAACTGAGATGAAACGAGAAGCTGGAGTCAGCGGTGCTTCGCCGGGGAGTCGCAGGGGCGTAGACCCAAGGACCAAGTGAGAAATGCAGGCATACCGACGACCGTAACAGCCCTTATATGTTCCGCTGGCTATTGTTGTCGTATGATCTTCTGGTCCAGGAATGGATGGATGAACTTGAAGTCTTGGACGCCGGGCTTCAATTAGGTATAGTGCGTTTGCTTCAACAGGTTTCCTTTCGTGGCTTCAGGCGTGGCTGGTCACAACGACAATGGTGCCCGACGCAGGGTGATGCGCTGGCTATTGTCGCGGGGCTAAGAGCCGAGTGTGCACGGGCCTCGTCGTCGTCAGTCAAGCACCAAGCGGACAAACAGGCGAACGGGAAAGGACAGAAAGCAAGCCGTGACACGAAGGGGGAGGAGGGAAGAAACCGCGACACCGTTGTCGTACCACCCCAAACTCTCAGCCCACTTGATGTGATTTTCTTTTTTCCACATTTCCTATTTTTATTTTCCTGCACCGCCGAATTACGCGTATTGCGCCCGGGCTTCTTACAGGTACAGCCTCCGGATTGGCTGGCGTCCCCGCGGGAGGCCGGTGCCGGGCACCCGGCGACCCCCTCGTCTCCCCTTTTCCCGCTTGCATTTCACCACCACCACAGCGATGATGCAAATCCAAATCCAACCCCACAGGCCCCCACAGGGGGCGGGGCGCACTCCCTGGCGCTTCTATCTGCCGCTCCAGGACCATGCGCCTGCCTGTTCGCGTCCTCTGCCCCTTGGAGAATCGACCTCCGTCCAAGTCTCGTCTCCAGGTCTCGTGAACTGTGATACACACACACACGTTCCTCTACGTTCCTCCTTTCGTGCCTCCGATAGTTCCCCCTCCACCAGCCTATTCCATTCGCAGCGCACCACTGCGCCATTATCACACACGATGCACAATTACGCGACGACGATTCTATAACCCGGGCAAAGTTGTCAACGTACGCGAAAAGGCCCTGCGCACACACAGTGCACACACATAGACTATCCCTTTCGAAGCGCCTGATGCCAGATACCTGGGCGTCTGGTCGTCTGTGTGTGCAGGGTCGCGATTTATCTTTCGTATCCTCTGCTCCCGTGTGTACTCTTTCTCCTCGCCTCCGTACTCTCAGGAAATATTCTCCACAAGACGTATGTCACTCAAATAGCTCTTGTCAAGTATGATTCCTGGTCATATGCGTACTCTGCGGCAGTGGCGATCGCGCTAGGGATAACGCGAGGCGAAGCGGCGCGACCAGCGCCTGCGTCACATTAGTGGCGGCTCACCGTACCTCACTAGACGCTCGTGTCCATCCTGAAACCCCCTAGACTCTGTGTGATCAGTGTACATTCACGCGGCGGCACCTACTAGTACCTTACTAATTCCTGGCCTAACGACATACCCCTTGCCTCGGGCCAGCCTTGCTAAAGCTTGCTAACTCGCCATTTCACTGCATTTCTAGGGACCACCCGCCAACTTCCTGCCCCAAACGGTGCACTCCATTACCCCCAGTGAGAATGCCGCCTCAGCCAAACTGAAAGGGCCGGAACTGGGCAGGCCGGAGCGGAGCTGAACAGATTCCAGCGGAGCTAATCTGAGCGCCGAATTCAACGTCTCAATGATCCGAGAAATCTGAAGCAATCTGGCTCTGTCCGAGACTGTCTGCTTCGCGCGTCCATCCACAGCCCCTGGCCAGGACCCTATGCATTTGAAGCCTGCGTCCCCCTTACGGCGAGGTTTGGGCGCGTAATGGAACGGACCCCTTTCTAACAGCAGAAGATGGTTGGAGCACAGTAATTGGGAGCAGTGGGGTTGTGTGTACTCAGGAGGTGCGTCGCAATGGTTGTGCAGGCTTCCGTTCATACTAACACTGTCCGTATGGCTGTATTCAGACAGGTAAGGTAGCTCTTCTACTCGGAGGGGGATTCGCCACTCGCTAGCAGTATCAAAGCGCAGCGGGGAGATTTAGGATGCGGGCATGTTAAACAGGTACGTCGCAGTGGATGTGCGGCCTTCCGTTCATACTAACACCACTCGTATGACTGTATTCAGGCAGGTAAGATAGCTCTTCTACTCGGAGGGGATTTGCTAGTAGCCAGTGGTATCGAAGCGCAGCAGGGAGATTTGGGATAGGTCTCGCAGGAAGGTGTGTTCACAAATGCCTATCAATGTGTATCATTCCTCACTTTGAACTATTTCTAGGGCAATTGCAGGAGTTCTGGTACTTGGATCCAATTCTGTATCCCTGGTTCGCAGTCCGTATACGACCAGGGGAGAATCCACACAGAAAACAAGTATCAGTGTACCTGGAATGTAGTAGAACCAGCTATGATGAATACCACTCCCCTTTCGCTTTCACAGCACCTCCAGAGGTATATAAGAAACAGACCCGGCTGCTTCAACAGACTCAAGCTACTATTTCAAGCACAACAGTACGTACACCTCTCTGGTTTCAAATAGGCGGAAAGCTGACTTCTGTTCTCACTACAGAGCTATGCCAAATCCAAAGAACCGACAACGCTGCTGGTGCTCCAAGGACAACGGCAGAGAACGAAGCCGCAACACTGTTCGCCGTCACAAGAAAGAAACGGCGCGTCTCATCCCGTCGTTCCCTGGTGCAGACGCGGACGATGGATCTGAGTCAGAAGTCAGTGTAACCAGTTCGTACTCGGGAGACTCCGAGGCAGGCCCATCGTCGCCTAAGCGCCGGAGAATGGTATGTGTTTACATTCATTTAATGAAATCATGGCGTTAACGCTGCACGTAGCACACTCCGAGTCCGCAACCTGCTCCGAATCCAGAGCCAGACTCTCCGTCCCCAGAGGAACACACTCCCAGCCCGCAGCCAAGTCTCGGAGGCCCAGAGCCACAGCAGGAAGTCATTGTGAGTTAGCCTTCGATTCAATGTCATTTCGTATACTCATACATGACTACAGCCTGCTGCTCCTGCCGCCGTTCCAGATCTTCCTGGTGGTGGTCCAGCGCCTGATAGTGACTCAGAGTCCGAGGACGACGACGCCGACAACGCTGCACGCGGAGCCCAAGATATTGCCGCTGCCCAGGCGCTCGATGCACAGAGTGCGCAAGCCCAACTTACTGCACTTCCAGAAGAGCACGAAATTCCTCCTTCTCTCGTTGATCATGTCGAGACCACCCAGATATTCATTCGTCACATTCGCGAGGCGACTCTTGACAACGGGAAATTAGACCAGAAGACTATCCACCACCTCCGTGATCCTCAGGCCCCCGACCTCAACTTCGCTGACACCGATGTCCGGCTGTGCATGGATATCTACATTGCAGCATGCCGTTCGTCGGAGGAGGTATACAGGGGTGTCCGCCGTGCAATCCAGTTTCATTTCCCCGAGACCGAACCACTGTCCCTCGAAGCTATCCGCAAGGCCGTGGCAGAGATTGCTGGCGTACGCCCTATTCTCGACGACATTTGCGTCAACTCATGCCATGCCTTTGTTGGTGATTGGGCGGACGAGTCCCAGTGCAAGAAGTGTGGTGCAGACCGGTGGCTTACCACAACCCGGGGGAAGCGTATACCACAAAAGCAAATGACGACCATCCCCCTGGGACCCCAGCTAGCTGCTCTTCGGCGCTCTCGCGATTCTGCTCGCCTTTTGCGCTACAGAGACAGGCGCACGAAGGAAATTCTTCGGCTCATTGAGAATGCTAATCAGGGCCTGGATGAAGACGAAGAACCTACACTACCTCCCGACTTTGTATTTGACGACATTGTCTGTGGTGCCGACTATCTCGACCTATACCAAGACCACAACATGGGCGAAAATGACACTCTAGTCAGTTTCTCCCTTGATGGCGCCAAGCTCTATCGGAACCGCGACTCGGACACTTGGATAGGTATCTGGATTGTCCAGGACTATGACCCTTCCATACGCTTCAAGCGGAAGTACGTTCTCCCTGCGTTCATCGTCCCCGGCCCCAAGAAGCCCAAGATTTTGGACTCTTGTACATTCCGCACGTTCCATCATCTATCTGCAATTCAGCGGGAGGACCAGGGTCGAGGAATCAGAATGTGGGATGCGGAGAAGCAGACTGTGGTTCAAAGCCGCACATTTTTCTTCCTGGCAACTGCGGATGCGGTTGCTTTGCCGGAGATGGATGGAAGAGTCGGCCACCATGGAGCGCACGGGTGTCGTCTGGGCTGCCCCATGAAAGGGCATCATCGAGGTTCGGGTCACTACTACCCTGTCCACCTTTTACCCAGCAACTACACGCGGATGGACTGCATGCACCCCGATGTTGATTTGGGCGAGGTGGCTGCCTACTCGTCTTCCGAGTCGACAGACCGCTACCTCGAACAACTACAGACTGTGATCAACTCCAGGGATGAAGCTGATTTTGCGGAGAACCGGAAACTTGCAGGCATTAGCAAACCGTCAATTCTCGCTGGACTTCTTCCTAACCGCATGCTCCCCCTCCCTCGCTGCTTCTCCGTTGACCTGATGCACCTCGTCTGCATTAACTCCACTGAATTTCTCATCTCTCTCTGGAGAGGTAATCCCGCAGATCTCTGTGTCACCACTACCGATAAGATGGCAAACTGGGATTGGCGTGTACTCACAGGCCAGAGGTGGATTGACCACGGCGAGCTAGTAGGGAGATCTCGGCAATATTTTCCTGCCATATTCCACCGGCCTCCTCGGAATCCAGCGGAGAAGATCAACAGCGGCTACAAGGCCACTGAGTACTACCTCTACGTTTACGGCCTGGGTCCAGCATACTTCCGCACCCTCCTGCCGAGGGTGTACTGGCAGAATTTCTGCAAGCTGGTTCGAGCTGTCCGAATCCTCCTCCAGCGCGCCATTACAAAATCCCAGCTTGAAGATGCACAGATCTATATCAACCAATTCGTGGAAGAGTACGAATGGATCTACTATGGCCGTCGTGTTGACCGCATGCATTTTTGTCGTCCCTGGATCCACACACTCCTCCATTGCCCTAGTGAGGTCCTACGGTTGGGCCCAGGAGCATGCTACTCCCAGTTCACAATGGAGCGAGCAATTGGCGACTATGGCCGTGACATCCGCCAACCTTCCAATCCATTTGGAAATCTCTCTCGGATAATTGAACGCCATGCCCAGCTCAACGCGCTTTATAGCGTCTACCCAGAACTTGCTCCATCTTCCGCATTCCAGCCATCCAAGTCAGATTTGGATCTGGGAAATGGGTATGCATTCCTCCACCCGACATCTGGCACGGCGAAGAGTATCCTCGGGCGTCATGGCATGTATTTGATTGATACCCTTGGAACCTCCATGATTCTGTGGTATGGTCGTGTTCGCCTGAGTAATGGTCAGATCATTCGCAGTGCATACCGCGATAGTCGGCTTTCCAACCCAGAGCACCGTGTCACTCGAAACGCAAAGGTGTGCTCCCTCTCTCAAATCTCAGGCATATCCATTTTGACACTGGGTTTAGATCAAGTTTGGGGGCCAAGTTCGCTTTGCCGAGGTCCAGTTCTACTTTCGACTTGAAGGGAACAATAACTGGTCTCCAAAAGCACTTGTTTCGCTCTACTCTGAAGCAGACCCAGAACTTTTTGCAGACTCGTATGGGACACTTTATGCATGCAGGTACCAGGGTGACGATGGGCTGAGAATCATCAACATTACTGATATCATTAGCCTTGTCTCGATGCAGCCAATGCCTCCTGGTGACCGAGAGGATTTGTTTTTTGCGGTGGAGAAATCAGGCTTAGAGGATGTTATGGAGCTTCTGGATGATGGAAACGACAACGAGGACTGATTCATGTATGACCCGTTTATATACAACAACAATTATGATTTATCAATCCTCGGGTACGTTAGGCGCTGGGGAAACCTCACATAACGATTATGTAAGATGACAAATATTGATGGCACGTGCGCGCCGCCCGGTGCGCTGTCATCAAACTTTTCTCTCTTCTCTCTTCTTACCTTCCTTCCTTTCCATCGCCTCCTCCTCTCCTTCCCTCTCTCTCTCACACACTTTCGGGCGCGATGATGCAGGAGGACACGACAGCTGGGGCAAATGACTGGTGCGCCCTTACTTTGAGTCTCCTTTCCCCCTCCCTTCCCTTCTACCATGCCGCTGAAGCGCCCGCCCCGGCTCTTGACTCCACACCAGGAATCGTTCACGGATTGCGGGCGCAGACGCGTTTATCAACCCCCCCACTTCCTTTTTTCGTATTGACTGTCGTTAACTACTGCCGTTAGTAGCATGAATACCGCGTCGTCATGTGGCGACGGCAGAGCGTTAGTCGAGCTTGGTAGGTTTTTTCTTTCATTCTTTCATGTACGGTGGGTCGCCGAGGGATGGCGCCGCGCGGGGCACATCGCGTAGCGACGTCCCGACTCGACCTGCCATGCTGAATACTCGTAGTGACTCAATGCTGACTCTGTCCGCTGCTTTTTCCCTAGCTTGACAACGGCCACACCCTGCCCCAAAGCCACCCTCCGCCCCTTCGTGCTTTCCATTCCCCTTCACCCGTCTCCACCACCACCATCAGCGCCCGCCGGTTGTCGCCCATCCGCCTCCTTTGCTGCCCGACACGGCAGCCTGGAGACGTGCGTGCTCTCCTTGATGCGGGAGAGTGCGTGGATGTGTGCGAACACATCTACCGCCGCCATCCACTCCTTGCTGCTCGATGCGGCGGCTCGGAGACGTGCTCTCCTCGATGCGAGAGAGTGCGTGGATGTGCTGGTGCGTCCGTCCCATCCACCTCCTTGCTGCTCGATGCGGCGGCTCGGAGAAGCACTCTTCTCGATGCGGGAGAGTGCGTGGATGTGCGCGAATTCCACCTCCTTGCTGCTCGATGCGGCGGCTTGGAGAAGCACTCTCCTCGATGCGGGAGAGTGCGTGGATGTACGAGCACATGCACCACTGCCATCCACTCCTTGCCGCTCGATGCGGCGGCTTGCAGGCGCACTCTCCTCGATGCGGGAGGGTGCGTGGATGTGCAGTGCGCGCCGTTACGAGAATGCATTGGTACGAGGCCTTCCCTTAGTTTAACCCTATACCTTGGCCAGAGATGCGATGAAGGAGTTGGAGCTTCTTCGCCGCGGGTTGGAGGGGAGATTGGCGCGCGAGGAGGAGGTGGAGGCTGCGGTGGTGGATAGGCGCCGAGACCTGTTGACGAAGTCCTCGAGGTCGATCCGGGGGAATGGCGTCATGCGTTGGCACGAAGTTGCGCATGTCGTCGTCGTCACCCTTCGGGTGTAGGTGTGGTGGTAGACAGCAGGGCAGCAGCCTCGCTGCTTTGTTGTTGATGTTGGGGCATGTGCACGGCGTCTTCGTCATCGTTGATAGCAAGCTGTGTTGTGTACGAATCTCTAATAAAATTGTGAGTTCTGCACACCTGACTGAGAGGTAGTGAGGGGTGTATAGCATCCCCTGGCCCCATCGAAATCGAATGGGAGGTGGTTTTGGCGCACTTCCCAATGTATGGGCGCCTGTGGGCCGGCAAATTCCCGAATCAAATCCCACGTTAATTCAGACTTCTTGAACTGACGCGTTCGAAGTGCGACGCGTCTCACCCTCCTTCCTACCTGCAATATGGATCTAACCTCTACGGTAGCTAGCATTTCGGACATGTCCCCGGCTTTAGTTTCCTCTGGCCGCGCCTATCCGCCAATAATACCGGTAAGCTCGAAAAACTGGTTGTAACAGTCACCTAATCTACATTCGGGCCTCGTGCAGTACTACGATGTAACCGACGAACGCTACGACATTACAGAAGACCCTAACTGGATTGAAGATTCCCAGGGAAGACTCTACCACAACTCCGAGACTCAGAGAGTCTTTGATCAGTACATTGCAAGTCGGGACAGGTATGTTATGGTTTCCCTCTACCTGTCACTTTCTTTGAACCTTCTCCAAGTGAACTCCATGTTGCGGAGTCCCAGTCCTCCACAGAGCTTATAGACGGACTTGGTCCAGCTCAGGATAGCCTCCTTCTTCCCACAGAAACTGCACTGGTAAAGCCGTATGCAGAAGTGGCCAAACAGGTCAATTTCTTGTGCTCGGGCACCCCAGGGGAGGCTAGTACAGATGATGACGATAACAGCGGTGACTATATCAAGGTGCGTTTGCTCTCATCTTATTTTTGTGCCTCTGACTTACTCTCATCAGGCGACTATTGCTTCAATTCGGGCGCGCAAGGTTCGCAACCGCCGAAAGTACACCGCGCAGAAGATCCAGAAGAAAACGGCTTCTCGTATTCACCGGGCACTTTGGACACAATTTGAGCATGCCCAAGACATGATTGTGGAGGCATGGTGGGCAGGAGAAAAGGCTGCTGCCGTAAAGAAGCGCAAAGACGCTTTAGAGGCCGCTCGCCATCGCATTACCCTTCTTGATCGAGTTATTGAGGACCGAAAACTTCTGTATTAAACAGTAGAATTACTGATACCTCAGCCTAAAATAGTTATGCCTTTCTGTGCCTCCCAAAGCCATACAACCGCCCGCTGCTGGGAAGCCTGAGGGGAATTGCCTTTGGATATAAACAAAGCACAACACAATTTGGAGGCGCGTCCAAACGCGGGGACGCGTAACCTTTCTTTCCCTCTCTATACCCCTCCATCATGTCGATCCCTTACTTTGATATGGCACAGCTGGATCCCAACCTTGGACGCGATTATGCCGACCGACACCATCGTCCCCGCAATGCTGAGCACAACTCTTACGACCAACGCCATCTTCCTCGCGACCGCGACCGTGACCGCAATCATATCAGTGAGAACGATTTTCTTCTCACATAGAGGCGGGTTCACGAGACTAACCGCAATCTAGGTCACGACACCGAGCCTCAGGGCACTGGATCCTACAACCAACACCATCGTTCCCGCGATGTCGAGCCCCAGGGCAGCAACTATGACTCGCACTATCAACCTCGAGACCACAATCCGGTTCGCGATGCGGAGCACTACACTCTGCTAGCATCTGGAAATAGGGCATATATCGGGCTCAATGACCGGGTTATGGACCTGCAGGTTGACTGCAAGGCTAAAGAGTGCGCTATTCTCTTTTTTTACTGCATATATGCGCTCATAACTCACCAAACTGCCAGCATGCACATAGAGACCCTGAAAGACACGATTGCAAAGCTCGAAGCTCGACTTGAGTCAACCGCAGCTTCAAGTTCCTCCTCCTCCACGAATGCCCTTCACGTCGGTGATCTCCCTCCAGAGTGTCGCCTTGACCGTAACGACTACAAAAAAGTTCGGTACTGGACAGAGGGACAGTGGAATGCAGTCAAGAACAAAGAGCCCTCTCTTGGTTTTCTAACGAAGAAGAATGGCGAACCGTTTGAGAATTCTGAGATTGCCCAGTTCACTGATACCGCCTACGGCCTTTTCAACTCCATCTACAAGGCGGGACGCGCTCCTCAGTCATGGAAGCGACACCGGGACGATGAAATGGACAAGTACTTCAACATCAACATGATGAAGGCGCACGAACCATTCCGCACTGCAGATGGACCCTGGAAAGCGCTCGCGTTTGCCGTCGTCAAGTACCCTGACCACAAGAAGCACAAGCAGCCGGGCTTGGCTTTAGCTATGGCTTCCGCAAAAAGTACGTTTGCTATCCCTGCCTGACCTACATACTAATCGCCCCCCTAGAACGCACTGCAGTAGATGCAAAACTATCCGAGTCGGATGACGCCAGCGGCGATGAAGAGGAGCGAAAGAAACGCGAGGCGAAACAGAAGCGCTTGGCTCGCAAGAAGCACAGGCACGAGGAACAAAAAGGCTCCCTTGAGACTGGCTCAGGTTCCGCTATGGTTATTGACTTGGAAGCACCAGAAGGCGTTGCCTCTGGATCATCTTGCAGCAGCTCACGATCTCTAGCCTCTGCCGTCACATCTCCCATATCTCCTACGGATCCGTCGTCGTCTACAATGTTTGCTCCGGCGTCATCTCCAACTGCTGCTCCGTCGTCATCTCCAACTTCTGCTCCGTCTTCGTCTACGACTCCCGCTCCGTCTTCGTCTACGACTCCCGCTCCGTCGCCGTCATCTACGACTCCCGCTCCATCGCCGTCATCTACGACTCCCGCTCCGTCGTCGTCATCTACGACTCCCGCTCCGTCGCCGTCATCTACGACTCCCTCTCCGTCGTCGTCATCTACGACTCCCGCTCTGTCGTCCTCATCAACTCCTGCTCCGTCGTCCTCGTCAACTTCTGCTCTGTCGTCGCCTACGGCCGCCTCAGTAACTCCTTTGACTCCGAACACTGCAACCTCAGTGACATCTCCCTCTCATGCAGCAGCTTCGTCTCTTCCAGCTCCTTTAAGCCCAACCTCGAATCAAGATGTCGCGATGGCTCCTCCCGCGCCAGAATCACAGCCAGTCATGCCTCAGATTGCTGCTCCAGTGAACTCTCTCTCTCTTGCACCTAGCCCCACTCTTTTAACGTCTCTGATCTCACAGGCTGCTCTGGAGCTGCCTCTTCTATCCTCGATGCCCTCCAGCCTCGCAGGACCTTCTGCCGACAGCCTGAGTGGACCAAATGATGGCCCCATCAGTGATGCTCACGGATCTACAGCCTCTCCGCCTTCTTCTTCCCCCACGACTTCATCTGCTGAAGCTAGGCCAGCTGCTGCTGCTCAGACAACAAGCATTCCTCCGCCTCCAGAAGACGAGGAGCCTGGTAGCTCACTTGACAAAGCTCTTAAATATTGGGACTTGGTTGCGAAAGGTATTGCCAGTAGACGTTCTGATGATGCTAACCTGCGACGACAGAGCCAGGCGCCGGGCTCTGACAACGCGGATGATGGAGCCCCAAAGGACAATGAAGTTGGAAAGGGCGATGCTCCGCCTAGTGTACGAATTAAGGTATGTGCCCTTTCTCGTCTTGCCATTCCTCCCCGAGCACTCACAAGTCCCACCTCCTCTACGTCTGACGGTAGATAAAACCCAGGTTGTACGTGAATCGCTGTCACAACCTATGCACCACTAACGCACTTCTAGGGCGATAAGCATTCCAAGGTCGAGCGTTGCCGCTGCCGCTGCCGCCGACTTTGCGCTTCGCAACGGAGCACAACCAACTCCCCCCGGCCCAACCCCTCCTCCGCCCGTGCCCTCTACGACTCCTGTCAGCCCCACTGTGACTCCCGGCACCTTGACAACTCAAGATGGGCCCATTGTTGACCCAGCTTCACCGGAAAGTTCGCCCGTGGCTCAAGGACCTGCAAGTGGTACGCCGGCTAGTCCAGAGTCAAAGAAAAGGAAGCGAGGAGGACGGGTCGCCAAACCCTGGGAATACCAAGCCGAGATCGCAAAGGCCAAAAACATGACAGCTCGGTGAGTCCACAATTGTGCTGTCTTCGTACTTTGTGTATCTAATTTGTGCTACATAGCCTTTACTTTGCCCAGGATTATATGTCCCGCAAACCGGATACGACGAAGAAGGAGTTTGACGAAGCATGGAAAGGCTTAAGCGAAGCACAGAGGCTTGTGAGTCCCCCATCTTTCCTTCAATTTGATTATAGTGGTTAAATATGATACTAGCCATACAAAGAACAGCAAGAAACGGGCAAGAAGCAGGCGAAAAAGACCTAGGTGTGTTTCAAATCCCTGTCTTCAACGTACCCGCTGAAAGAACGCGATGCAGATACCCTTTCCTGCAGCCCGCCCAGCGCCTACATGCTCCAACGCCCCTCCTTCCCATCCCTCCACTCCGTCTGTTGCCAACGACGCGTGGGCTGCGATGCCCTGCCCGCCCGCCTCCCCTCCACTCCGCCTGCCCGCCCCCTCCACTCCGCCTGCCCGCCCCCTCCACTCCGCCTGCTACCAACGGCGCACCAGCCGTTTCAGACCGCTTCAGATTCTCTTCCCTCAGTTCAGCGCACTTCAGACCAGGGCCGATAGCTTCAGATTTTATAACGATACAATTCCTCCTTGTGCTTCAGATTCTTACTGCTTTGCTCAGATTTCGATTCCCCTGTGTTCCACTATGCTCAGTTCACTTCAGACAGTCTCGTATTGCTTCAGATTATCAATAAATGGTTTTTTCAGCGTACCTCCGAGTGCTTCAGATGGGCTCCGAATAGCTCAGTTCTGTAAATGAATATGTCTTCAGCCCTCCTCGGAATATCTCCGTCCCATTCAGACACACTCAGACACGGTCATATCGTGTTGTTTGAAATGCAATTCCATAACTCCGGGCTCTTCAGATCACCTCAGACGGAAATCTGCACAGCGCACAAGTTTTCCGACCATCAAACAACTCCGACAAACTCAGCCTGGCTCTGGTCATCTCCGCTCATTTCAGATCCCTCAGACGGCATTCGCACTGGGCATTACCCCCAGTGAGAATGCCGCCTCAGCCAAACTGAAAGGGCCGGAACTGGGCAGGCCGGAGCGGAGCTGAACAGATTCCAGCGGAGCTAATCTGAGCGCCGAATTCAACGTCTCAATGATCCGAGAAATCTGAAGCAATCTGGCTCTGTCCGAGACTGTCTGCTTCGCGCGTCCATCCACAGCCCCTGGCCAGGACCCTATGCATTTGAAGCCTGCGTCCCCCTTACGGCGAGGTTTGGGCGCGTAATGGAACGGACCCCTTTCTAACAGCAGAAGATGGTTGGAGCACAGTAATTGGGAGCAGTGGGGTTGTGTGTACTCAGGAGGTGCGTCGCAATGGTTGTGCAGGCTTCCGTTCATACTAACACTGTCCGTATGGCTGTATTCAGACAGGTAAGGTAGCTCTTCTACTCGGAGGGGGATTCGCCACTCGCTAGCAGTATCAAAGCGCAGCGGGGAGATTTAGGATGCGGGCATGTTAAACAGGTACGTCGCAGTGGATGTGCGGCCTTCCGTTCATACTAACACCACTCGTATGACTGTATTCAGGCAGGTAAGATAGCTCTTCTACTCGGAGGGGATTTGCTAGTAGCCAGTGGTATCGAAGCGCAGCAGGGAGATTTGGGATAGGTCTCGCAGGAAGGTGTGTTCACAAATGCCTATCAATGTGTATCATTCCTCACTTTGAACTATTTCTAGGGCAATTGCAGGAGTTCTGGTACTTGGATCCAATTCTGTATCCCTGGTTCGCAGTCCGTATACGACCAGGGGAGAATCCACACAGAAAACAAGTATCAGTGTACCTGGAATGTAGTAGAACCAGCTATGATGAATACCACTCCCCTTTCGCTTTCACAGCACCTCCAGAGGTATATAAGAAACAGACCCGGCTGCTTCAACAGACTCAAGCTACTATTTCAAGCACAACAGTACGTACACCTCTCTGGTTTCAAATAGGCGGAAAGCTGACTTCTGTTCTCACTACAGAGCTATGCCAAATCCAAAGAACCGACAACGCTGCTGGTGCTCCAAGGACAACGGCAGAGAACGAAGCCGCAACACTGTTCGCCGTCACAAGAAAGAAACGGCGCGTCTCATCCCGTCGTTCCCTGGTGCAGACGCGGACGATGGATCTGAGTCAGAAGTCAGTGTAACCAGTTCGTACTCGGGAGACTCCGAGGCAGGCCCATCGTCGCCTAAGCGCCGGAGAATGGTATGTGTTTACATTCATTTAATGAAATCATGGCGTTAACGCTGCACGTAGCACACTCCGAGTCCGCAACCTGCTCCGAATCCAGAGCCAGACTCTCCGTCCCCAGAGGAACACACTCCCAGCCCGCAGCCAAGTCTCGGAGGCCCAGAGCCACAGCAGGAAGTCATTGTGAGTTAGCCTTCGATTCAATGTCATTTCGTATACTCATACATGACTACAGCCTGCTGCTCCTGCCGCCGTTCCAGATCTTCCTGGTGGTGGTCCAGCGCCTGATAGTGACTCAGAGTCCGAGGACGACGACGCCGACAACGCTGCACGCGGAGCCCAAGATATTGCCGCTGCCCAGGCGCTCGATGCACAGAGTGCGCAAGCCCAACTTACTGCACTTCCAGAAGAGCACGAAATTCCTCCTTCTCTCGTTGATCATGTCGAGACCACCCAGATATTCATTCGTCACATTCGCGAGGCGACTCTTGACAACGGGAAATTAGACCAGAAGACTATCCACCACCTCCGTGATCCTCAGGCCCCCGACCTCAACTTCGCTGACACCGATGTCCGGCTGTGCATGGATATCTACATTGCAGCATGCCGTTCGTCGGAGGAGGTATACAGGGGTGTCCGCCGTGCAATCCAGTTTCATTTCCCCGAGACCGAACCACTGTCCCTCGAAGCTATCCGCAAGGCCGTGGCAGAGATTGCTGGCGTACGCCCTATTCTCGACGACATTTGCGTCAACTCATGCCATGCCTTTGTTGGTGATTGGGCGGACGAGTCCCAGTGCAAGAAGTGTGGTGCAGACCGGTGGCTTACCACAACCCGGGGGAAGCGTATACCACAAAAGCAAATGACGACCATCCCCCTGGGACCCCAGCTAGCTGCTCTTCGGCGCTCTCGCGATTCTGCTCGCCTTTTGCGCTACAGAGACAGGCGCACGAAGGAAATTCTTCGGCTCATTGAGAATGCTAATCAGGGCCTGGATGAAGACGAAGAACCTACACTACCTCCCGACTTTGTATTTGACGACATTGTCTGTGGTGCCGACTATCTCGACCTATACCAAGACCACAACATGGGCGAAAATGACACTCTAGTCAGTTTCTCCCTTGATGGCGCCAAGCTCTATCGGAACCGCGACTCGGACACTTGGATAGGTATCTGGATTGTCCAGGACTATGACCCTTCCATACGCTTCAAGCGGAAGTACGTTCTCCCTGCGTTCATCGTCCCCGGCCCCAAGAAGCCCAAGATTTTGGACTCTTGTACATTCCGCACGTTCCATCATCTATCTGCAATTCAGCGGGAGGACCAGGGTCGAGGAATCAGAATGTGGGATGCGGAGAAGCAGACTGTGGTTCAAAGCCGCACATTTTTCTTCCTGGCAACTGCGGATGCGGTTGCTTTGCCAGAGATGGATGGAAGAGTCGGCCACCATGGAGCGCACGGGTGTCGTCTGGGCTGCCCCATGAAAGGGCGTCATCGAGGTTCGGGTCACTACTACCCTGTCCACCTTTTACCCAGCAACTACACGCGGATGGACTGCATGCACCCCGATGTTGATTTGGGCGAGGTGGCTGCCTACTCGTCTTCCGAGTCGACAGACCGCTACCTCGAACAACTACAGACTGTGATCAACTCCAGGGATGAAGCTGATTTTGCGGAGAACCGGAAACTTGCAGGCATTAGCAAACCGTCAATTCTCGCTGGACTTCTTCCTAACCGCATGCTCCCCCTCCCTCGCTGCTTCTCCGTTGACCTGATGCACCTCGTCTGCATTAACTCCACTGAATTTCTCATCTCTCTCTGGAGAGGTAATCCCGCAGATCTCTGTGTCACCACTACCGATAAGATGGCAAACTGGGATTGGCGTGTACTCACAGGCCAGAGGTGGATTGACCACGGCGAGCTAGTAGGGAGATCTCGGCAATATTTTCCTGCCATATTCCACCGGCCTCCTCGGAATCCAGCGGAGAAGATCAACAGCGGCTACAAGGCCACTGAGTACTACCTCTACGTTTACGGCCTGGGTCCAGCATACTTCCGCACCCTCCTGCCGAGGGTGTACTGGCAGAATTTCTGCAAGCTGGTTCGAGCTGTCCGAATCCTCCTCCAGCGCGCCATTACAAAATCCCAGCTTGAAGATGCACAGATCTATATCAACCAATTCGTGGAAGAGTACGAATGGATCTACTATGGCCGTCGTGTTGACCGCATGCATTTTTGTCGTCCCTGGATCCACACACTCCTCCATTGCCCTAGTGAGGTCCTACGGTTGGGCCCAGGAGCATGCTACTCCCAGTTCACAATGGAGCGAGCAATTGGCGACTATGGCCGTGACATCCGCCAACCTTCCAATCCATTTGGAAATCTCTCTCGGATAATTGAACGCCATGCCCAGCTCAACGCGCTTTATAGCGTCTACCCAGAACTTGCTCCATCTTCCGCATTCCAGCCATCCAAGTCAGATTTGGATCTGGGAAATGGGTATGCATTCCTCCACCCGACATCTGGCACGGCGAAGAGTATCCTCGGGCGTCATGGCATGTATTTGATTGATACCCTTGGAACCTCCATGATTCTGTGGTATGGTCGTGTTCGCCTGAGTAATGGTCAGATCATTCGCAGTGCATACCGCGATAGTCGGCTTTCCAACCCAGAGCACCGTGTCACTCGAAACGCAAAGGTGTGCTCCCTCTCTCAAATCTCAGGCATATCCATTTTGACACTGGGTTTAGATCAAGTTTGGGGGCCAAGTTCGCTTTGCCGAGGTCCAGTTCTACTTTCGACTTGAAGGGAACAATAACTGGTCTCCAAAAGCACTTGTTTCGCTCTACTCTGAAGCAGACCCAGAACTTTTTGCAGACTCGTATGGGACACTTTATGCATGCAGGTACCAGGGTGACGATGGGCTGAGAATCATCAACATTACTGATATCATTAGCCTTGTCTCGATGCAGCCAATGCCTCCTGGTGACCGAGAGGATTTGTTTTTTGCGGTGGAGAAATCAGGCTTAGAGGATGTTATGGAGCTTCTGGATGATGGAAACGACAACGAGGACTGATTCATGTATGACCCGTTTATATACAACAACAATTATGATTTATCAATCCTCGGGTACGTTAGGCGCTGGGGAAACCTCACATAACGATTATGTAAGATGACAAATATTGATGGCACGTGCGCGCCGCCCGGTGCGCTGTCATCAAACTTTTCTCTCTTCTCTCTTCTTACCTTCCTTCCTTTCCATCGCCTCCTCCTCTCCTTCCCTCTCTCTCTCACACACTTTCGGGCGCGATGATGCAGGAGGACACGACAGCTGGGGCAAATGACTGGTGCGCCCTTACTTTGAGTCTCCTTTCCCCCTCCCTTCCCTTCTACCATGCCGCTGAAGCGCCCGCCCCGGCTCTTGACTCCACACCAGGAATCGTTCACGGATTGCGGGCGCAGACGCGTTTATCAACCCCCCCACTTCCTTTTTTCGTATTGACTGTCGTTAACTACTGCCGTTAGTAGCATGAATACCGCGTCGTCATGTGGCGACGGCAGAGCGTTAGTCGAGCTTGGTAGGTTTTTTCTTTCATTCTTTCATGTACGGTGGGTCGCCGAGGGATGGCGCCGCGCGGGGCACATCGCGTAGCGACGTCCCGACTCGACCTGCCATGCTGAATACTCGTAGTGACTCAATGCTGACTCTGTCCGCTGCTTTTTCCCTAGCTTGACAACGGCCACACCCTGCCCCAAAGCCACCCTCCGCCCCTTCGTGCTTTCCATTCCCCTTCACCCGTCTCCACCACCACCATCAGCGCCCGCCGGTTGTCGCCCATCCGCCTCCTTTGCTGCCCGACACGGCAGCCTGGAGACGTGCGTGCTCTCCTTGATGCGGGAGAGTGCGTGGATGTGTGCGAACACATCTACCGCCGCCATCCACTCCTTGCTGCTCGATGCGGCGGCTCGGAGACGTGCTCTCCTCGATGCGAGAGAGTGCGTGGATGTGCTGGTGCGTCCGTCCCATCCACCTCCTTGCTGCTCGATGCGGCGGCTCGGAGAAGCACTCTTCTCGATGCGGGAGAGTGCGTGGATGTGCGCGAATTCCACCTCCTTGCTGCTCGATGCGGCGGCTTGGAGAAGCACTCTCCTCGATGCGGGAGAGTGCGTGGATGTACGAGCACATGCACCACTGCCATCCACTCCTTGCCGCTCGATGCGGCGGCTTGCAGGCGCACTCTCCTCGATGCGGGAGGGTGCGTGGATGTGCAGTGCGCGCCGTTACGAGAATGCATTGGTACGAGGCCTTCCCTTAGTTTAACCCTATACCTTGGCCAGAGATGCGATGAAGGAGTTGGAGCTTCTTCGCCGCGGGTTGGAGGGGAGATTGGCGCGCGAGGAGGAGGTGGAGGCTGCGGTGGTGGATAGGCGCCGAGACCTGTTGACGAAGTCCTCGAGGTCGATCCGGGGGAATGGCGTCATGCGTTGGCACGAAGTTGCGCATGTCGTCGTCGTCACCCTTCGGGTGTAGGTGTGGTGGTAGACAGCAGGGCAGCAGCCTCGCTGCTTTGTTGTTGATGTTGGGGCATGTGCACGGCGTCTTCGTCATCGTTGATAGCAAGCTGTGTTGTGTACGAATCTCTAATAAAATTGTGAGTTCTGCACACCTGACTGAGAGGTAGTGAGGGGTGTATAGCATCCCCTGGCCCCATCGAAATCGAATGGGAGGTGGTTTTGGCGCACTTCCCAATGTATGGGCGCCTGTGGGCCGGCAAATTCCCGAATCAAATCCCACGTTAATTCAGACTTCTTGAACTGACGCGTTCGAAGTGCGACGCGTCTCACCCTCCTTCCTACCTGCAATATGGATCTAACCTCTACGGTAGCTAGCATTTCGGACATGTCCCCGGCTTTAGTTTCCTCTGGCCGCGCCTATCCGCCAATAATACCGGTAAGCTCGAAAAACTGGTTGTAACAGTCACCTAATCTACATTCGGGCCTCGTGCAGTACTACGATGTAACCGACGAACGCTACGACATTACAGAAGACCCTAACTGGATTGAAGATTCCCAGGGAAGACTCTACCACAACTCCGAGACTCAGAGAGTCTTTGATCAGTACATTGCAAGTCGGGACAGGTATGTTATGGTTTCCCTCTACCTGTCACTTTCTTTGAACCTTCTCCAAGTGAACTCCATGTTGCGGAGTCCCAGTCCTCCACAGAGCTTATAGACGGACTTGGTCCAGCTCAGGATAGCCTCCTTCTTCCCACAGAAACTGCACTGGTAAAGCCGTATGCAGAAGTGGCCAAACAGGTCAATTTCTTGTGCTCGGGCACCCCAGGGGAGGCTAGTACAGATGATGACGATAACAGCGGTGACTATATCAAGGTGCGTTTGCTCTCATCTTATTTTTGTGCCTCTGACTTACTCTCATCAGGCGACTATTGCTTCAATTCGGGCGCGCAAGGTTCGCAACCGCCGAAAGTACACCGCGCAGAAGATCCAGAAGAAAACGGCTTCTCGTATTCACCGGGCACTTTGGACACAATTTGAGCATGCCCAAGACATGATTGTGGAGGCATGGTGGGCAGGAGAAAAGGCTGCTGCCGTAAAGAAGCGCAAAGACGCTTTAGAGGCCGCTCGCCATCGCATTACCCTTCTTGATCGAGTTATTGAGGACCGAAAACTTCTGTATTAAACAGTAGAATTACTGATACCTCAGCCTAAAATAGTTATGCCTTTCTGTGCCTCCCAAAGCCATACGACCGCCCGCTGCTGGGAAGCCTGAGGGGAATTGCCTTTGGATATAAACAAAGCACAACACAATTTGGAGGCGCGTCCAAACGCGGGGACGCGTAACCTTTCTTTCCCTCTCTATACCCCTCCATCATGTCGATCCCTTACTTTGATATGGCACAGCTGGATCCCAACCTTGGACGCGATTATGCCGACCGACACCATCGTCCCCGCAATGCTGAGCACAACTCTTACGACCAACGCCATCTTCCTCGCGACCGCGACCGTGACCGCAATCATATCAGTGAGAACGATTTTCTTCTCACATAGAGGCGGGTTCACGAGACTAACCGCAATCTAGGTCACGACACCGAGCCTCAGGGCACTGGATCCTACAACCAACACCATCGTTCCCGCGATGTCGAGCCCCAGGGCAGCAACTATGACTCGCACTATCAACCTCGAGACCACAATCCGGTTCGCGATGCGGAGCACTACACTCTGCTAGCATCTGGAAATAGGGCATATATCGGGCTCAATGACCGGGTTATGGACCTGCAGGTTGACTGCAAGGCTAAAGAGTGCGCTATTCTCTTTTTTTACTGCATATATGCGCTCATAACTCACCAAACTGCCAGCATGCACATAGAGACCCTGAAAGACACGATTGCAAAGCTCGAAGCTCGACTTGAGTCAACCGCAGCTTCAAGTTCCTCCTCCTCCACGAATGCCCTTCACGTCGGTGATCTCCCTCCAGAGTGTCGCCTTGACCGTAACGACTACAAAAAAGTTCGGTACTGGACAGAGGGACAGTGGAATGCAGTCAAGAACAAAGAGCCCTCTCTTGGTTTTCTAACGAAGAAGAATGGCGAACCGTTTGAGAATTCTGAGATTGCCCAGTTCACTGATACCGCCTACGGCCTTTTCAACTCCATCTACAAGGCGGGACGCGCTCCTCAGTCATGGAAGCGACACCGGGACGATGAAATGGACAAGTACTTCAACATCAACATGATGAAGGCGCACGAACCATTCCGCACTGCAGATGGACCCTGGAAAGCGCTCGCGTTTGCCGTCGTCAAGTACCCTGACCACAAGAAGCACAAGCAGCCGGGCTTGGCTTTAGCTATGGCTTCCGCAAAAAGTACGTTTGCTATCCCTGCCTGACCTACATACTAATCGCCCCCCTAGAACGCACTGCAGTAGATGCAAAACTATCCGAGTCGGATGACGCCAGCGGCGATGAAGAGGAGCGAAAGAAACGCGAGGCGAAACAGAAGCGCTTGGCTCGCAAGAAGCACAGGCACGAGGAACAAAAAGGCTCCCTTGAGACTGGCTCAGGTTCCGCTATGGTTATTGACTTGGAAGCACCAGAAGGCGTTGCCTCTGGATCATCTTGCAGCAGCTCACGATCTCTAGCCTCTGCCGTCACATCTCCCATATCTCCTACGGATCCGTCGTCGTCTACAATGTTTGCTCCGGCGTCATCTCCAACTGCTGCTCCGTCGTCATCTCCAACTTCTGCTCCGTCTTCGTCTACGACTCCCGCTCCGTCTTCGTCTACGACTCCCGCTCCGTCGCCGTCATCTACGACTCCCGCTCCATCGCCGTCATCTACGACTCCCGCTCCGTCGTCGT
Source organism: Ephemerocybe angulata (assembly GCA_013368325.1). Classification (NCBI taxonomy): domain Eukaryota; kingdom Fungi; phylum Basidiomycota; class Agaricomycetes; order Agaricales; family Psathyrellaceae; genus Ephemerocybe; species Ephemerocybe angulata. Next base: position 254,902 of record JAACJK010000058.1, read on the forward strand.
CATCTACGACTCCCGCTCCGTCGCCGTCATCTACGACTCCCTCTCCGTCGTCGTCATCTACGACTCCCGCTCTGTCGTCCTCATCAACTCCTGCTCCGTCGTCCTCGTCAACTTCTGCTCTGTCGTCGCCTACGGCCGCCTCAGTAACTCCTTTGACTCCGAACACTGCAACCTCAGTGACATCTCCCTCTCATGCAGCAGCTTCGTCTCTTCCAGCTCCTTTAAGCCCAACCTCGAATCAAGATGTTGCGATGGCTCCTCCCGCGCCAGAATCACAGCCAGTCATGCCTCAGATTGCTGCTCCAGTGAACTCTCTCTCTCTTGCACCTAGCCCCACTCTTTTAACGTCTCTGATCTCACAGGCTGCTCTGGAGCTGCCTCTTCTATCCTCGATGCCCTCCAGCCTCGCAGGACCTTCTGCCGACAGCCTGAGTGGACCAAATGATGGCCCCATCAGTGATGCTCACGGATCTACAGCCTCTCCGCCTTCTTCTTCCCCCACGACTTCATCTGCTGAAGCTAGGCCAGCTGCTGCTGCTCAGACAACAAGCATTCCTCCGCCTCCAGAAGACGAGGAGCCTGGTAGCTCACTTGACAAAGCTCTTAAATATTGGGACTTGGTTGCGAAAGGTATTGCCAGTAGACGTTCTGATGATGCTAACCTGCGACGACAGAGCCAGGCGCCGGGCTCTGACAACGCGGATGATGGAGCCCCAAAGGACAATGAAGTTGGAAAGGGCGATGCTCCGCCTAGTGTACGAATTAAGGTATGTGCCCTTTCTCGTCTTGCCATTCCTCCCCGAGCACTCACAAGTCCCACCTCCTCTACGTCTGACGGTAGATAAAACCCAGGTTGTACGTGAATCGCTGTCACAACCTATGCACCACTAACGCACTTCTAGGGCGATAAGCATTCCAAGGTCGAGCGTTGCCGCTGCCGCTGCCGCCGACTTTGCGCTTCGCAACGGAGCACAACCAACTCCCCCCGGCCCAACCCCTCCTCCGCCCGTGCCCTCTACGACTCCTGTCAGCCCCACTGTGACTCCCGGCACCTTGACAACTCAAGATGGGCCCATTGTTGACCCAGCTTCACCGGAAAGTTCGCCCGTGGCTCAAGGACCTGCAAGTGGTACGCCGGCTAGTCCAGAGTCAAAGAAAAGGAAGCGAGGAGGACGGGTCGCCAAACCCTGGGAATACCAAGCCGAGATCGCAAAGGCCAAAAACATGACAGCTCGGTGAGTCCACAATTGTGCTGTCTTCGTACTTTGTGTATCTAATTTGTGCTACATAGCCTTTACTTTGCCCAGGATTATATGTCCCGCAAACCGGATACGACGAAGAAGGAGTTTGACGAAGCATGGAAAGGCTTAAGCGAAGCACAGAGGCTTGTGAGTCCCCCATCTTTCCTTCAATTTGATTATAGTGGTTAAATATGATACTAGCCATACAAAGAACAGCAAGAAACGGGCAAGAAGCAGGCGAAAAAGACCTAGGTGTGTTTCAAATCCCTGTCTTCAACGTACCCGCTGAAAGAACGCGATGCAGATACCCTTTCCTGCAGCCCGCCCAGCGCCTACATGCTCCAACGCCCCTCCTTCCCATCCCTCCACTCCGTCTGTTGCCAACGACGCGTGGGCTGCGATGCCCTGCCCGCCCGCCTCCCCTCCACTCCGCCTGCCCGCCCCCTCCACTCCGCCTGCCCGCCCCCTCCACTCCGCCTGCTACCAACGGCGCACCAGCCGTTTCAGACCGCTTCAGATTCTCTTCCCTCAGTTCAGCGCACTTCAGACCAGGGCCGATAGCTTCAGATTTTATAACGATACAATTCCTCCTTGTGCTTCAGATTCTTACTGCTTTGCTCAGATTTCGATTCCCCTGTGTTCCACTATGCTCAGTTCACTTCAGACAGTCTCGTATTGCTTCAGATTATCAATAAATGGTTTTTTCAGCGTACCTCCGAGTGCTTCAGATGGGCTCCGAATAGCTCAGTTCTGTAAATGAATATGTCTTCAGCCCTCCTCGGAATATCTCCGTCCCATTCAGACACACTCAGACACGGTCATATCGTGTTGTTTGAAATGCAATTCCATAACTCCGGGCTCTTCAGATCACCTCAGACGGAAATCTGCACAGCGCACAAGTTTTCCGACCATCAAACAACTCCGACAAACTCAGCCTGGCTCTGGTCATCTCCGCTCATTTCAGATCCCTCAGACGGCATTCGCACTGGGCATTACCTCCCATTACTCAGTTCCTGGACACTTTTAGTGGGGGTGACCAATTCCCGTATGTCACGCGGCTGGACATTTGTGATGCGTGTCACACTGTGACGCGAAAACCTGAGACGAGGGGCGCCAGTGGCAAGTATTGGCTATAGAAAATGCCAGGATGGAGCTAGAGGTAATTAAAACAGTCAATCGTGTACAGGAGTAGTACTAGAGTGTGTTGACTATCATATCTTTGTTGCCTTTACCTATGAACACTTTCGAGAGGCCAAAAGGTGCGGGATTGCCTGCAACTGTGTGCCTATTTCCGCTTTTGGCTTGATCCAGTGCAGAGTGATGTGTCGATGCCTCCTCAATGTACCTCGAATAGCTCCCCATTCCGGGCACGCATAAGCGCACAAGCTATACCATTTTGAAGCTATGCATAGCTAGCATGCGCATGTGCTGTATTTCAACGAATTCATACACTGTGCACTTTTCAGATCTAGGAATCCTTTGCATACTTCTGCCCAGCTTGTAATGAATAGAACTCTTGTTCCTCTCATCGGATTAATTGGGTGTATAGAAGTCTTTTACATAGAATCGAATTCTGAACAACTCTCCGGTTTTAGATTTTTGTATAACTCCCTCTAATAGGCCAATACTCCCCATTTTAATGGTCTATCTCAATACTAGGCAAGTTTATAAAGAATATAAAACCGGAGAGTTATAGATAGATACATTTAGTTGAACTTCTCTCTTTAAATCAAAGCATTTGAAGAAGTTCTCGCCGAGTTCTATTCATTTCAAGTTTCCCCTGCCAAATTGGCAGTGATTTTGCCAAATTGCGATGAGATATGATCACCCGGGCCATTGGGAGACATATAAAACTCAATATATACTCTATTGGGTCTCTATGTATGATTCTGCATTTAAAACCTACCAGATTCGAGCAACAGAAGGTACGATGGAGGAAAAGGTGTTTGGTTTCACCTTTTGGGTTTGTCACCATGTGTGACACCTCTGTCACGCGCGTCGACTTCATCAGGAATTGGTCACCCCCACTTTTAGTGGACAGGTTTTGTCCTTCTGGATCCCTGCAAAAAGCGTCCGTAAAAGGAAATCTCCTTCTATATATGGGCTGTTTTGATCGTATTCGTGGTCCGGTAACTAGACGAGAGAGCGGACTCCAGTGAGCGTACTGGGCGTGCATGGGGTGCGCGTCTTGTGCGCGTCCTTGCGCGTCCTGTGAGCGTACTGGGCGTCTTGTGTGCGACCTGCCGCGAGATCACAAAACACAGAGAGTGGCCCAAAGTAAGATGCACTTAATTGCTTAATTACGCTGCACATGATCATTACAGTCCATACCCCGCCAACGTATGTGGACTTCAAGGTGTGGACGCCGCCCACAAAGGCCTAAAAACTTACAATGTGTGGCATGTACCCCCTCCTAAGCAAGGTAGACACCTTGGCCAGGATGTCGCCGTCCCGCTCCCTCTTTATACGGTGCGCCTATGGACCGCCTGATGCCATGCAAGCGCAGAGAAGTGGATAAAGATAAGTTGAAGCAGCATCAGAATTCAGAAGGATAGTACAATATGCTTCACCTGGGGACATCGCATTCAAGTGGGCTCAGCCCAGATTTGGATTCGTGCATAAGTATTCGGCGACTCAGCATTGACTCACCGGTGAACAAAAAGGGAAACCTCCGATTCAGTCCCAATTCACTGCTCAGTGCTGATCCATAATACATACTACTCAGAGAAGAAGTACCAAAACTGTACTTGAGATGACTTGGGAAGATTCATGTTTTGCTGATGTGCGTTCATAAGGAACATACACTGAATCGGATGCGAACCCACGCGCTCCGTTTCGGGTGAAGGTCGATACATTGGTACCTTAGTAGAGGCTTTTGCAATTGGCTTGGGGTAGACGGAGGTGTCCAGGGCTGCCCAGAGGGCCATACTTTTACATACCCGATATCAGAACCCTGATTGAGGTGCGATCGGGTACAATCTAAGCGCCGGCACTCAAAATCCGTCCAATCCGAATAAGCGCCCACCTCTTCCCCCCAAATACATTCTCATCCCACCCTCCAGGCCCACCGCTCCTCCGCTCCAATTCCTCCTTATCACACACGTTAACCCACCCCCAAACCCGACTCCGACCCACCCACCGCCTGCACCCGACTCGGCCACCACGCCCAGCCAAACTGCGGCGCACCAAGCCACCGACTCGGAAAATCCACATACATATCTGATACAGATAGTCCGCCCGTCTGTCCCCGCTCCGTCTAGCCACGAGGCCAGGGCCACCGAAAGTCCTCGAATGCCGTAAGTACAAAATGCGGTAGAGTATGATAGAACACGACAGATCTAGAGCGCCGACTCCGATCAAAGAAGTCCGAGGCAAAGAAGCTCCTAGTATGTCTGGTTTTGAAGCTTGAAGCTTGAGAGTGGCTGGGCCCGACACCATCGAGGCTTGGATCCTTTGCTAATGAAACAGATTACAACAGCCAAGCAGGCAACGGTGCTGCGATCGCCAAAACGGCGAGCTTCAAGAGTCGTACTTATACTCCCTTCGTCTAAGTAATCACCTTTGCCTTATCTTGCCAGAGTGAATCCGATTCGGAGTCTCTGGCAGCGTCGCCGTGAGTTCCCCTCCCCGACCTCCCCACCTTACGCTTCATATCAAGACAACTGACAGAGCGAAGATTTTCGTTCACACCCTGGGGACACTCATACCTATATCCTTCCCTCGTGCACAGTCTCCCATGGTCTCCCCATCGCAACGACCACGATCGTCAGCTAGTCTAAACTCCCATCTAACGTGAACCCCAACTCTCCGAGTCTGCCACCGATCTCAGCGCACATGACAAAAGAAACGCGGAGCAATGCCGCATTATCACTGGCATTCTTCTGCTAATATGTACACCTTGGTCTGGAACACCTTCCCTGTGAGTACGGATACTCTCCCGACAACGATCTCGGAGCAGTCTTGGCCCATTCTCGACCGTCGGATCCGGAGGGGGGACCTTTCGACCCCCTACAGAAACAACTAATTCCGATTCTCACTGGTCAGCTCCCACCCCTTCCACCTCCGAGTCGCCTCCCCGCTCGTCGCCATGATGAGACCGTCGCAGCTATTGGGGAAAACAAGAGTAGAACGTAAGTGGATAATTGTCGGTCGTTTCAAATGGAATGGATGTGGTTTGGGATCATGATTTTGGTCGGTCGTCGGGGTGCTTGGTTACCAGCCCCCATTAATGTAGGAGCCTGGGAGGCCGATTGTTTCAGTCCCGTAAGAGTGCATGATAGAGGGAGTACATATTGCGCTGTACGCCGTACGTTAGTATCTTTAGCGCCCGTCTACTCAGTGTAGACCACCCGCCGCCCGTACGTGCTCCCGACTGCTATACTCCTCTATCCAAGCATAGGACTACTTGCCTATTGCTATCACGCAGCAATAATGCGGCCTATAGCCCCACGTTTTGCGTATGCCAGCTTATAAATAGGTAATGGCGGCTATGTTTAGCGCCCAATTGCCGGCGGAGCTCTGTGCAGTGACGCAGTCAGCTGTATTTTTGGACTCCCGGGTGCGCCTTAGTACCGAAGTCTGGATGCGCCGTGTAGCTGCGCCCGAAGCCTTTCAGCAGTCTAGATGAACTGTGTCAGCCTATCACACACTAGCAGCACGACCGACGAGGGGCGCGGCGCAGGCAGCGCTCACCGGCTTCAATTTGCATCTCTCTAGAATTAATACACCGTCCTACCCCAGTAGCGCGATCTCCGATATTACCATTATGCCATGCAGAACGTTGTCTTTCCCTGGTACATTGAAACACGATCGATATCCCTCCACGCATGCCACACGCGTGTTTAAGCGCCCACAGCCAAGACATGCCCTCTAAACAACCGGCAAGACGCCGGACTGCGATATATGCATCGCCCTTTTTCTCATTTCCACTAATTATCATCTACATGGAGACCGGCCTCGCACAGTCTCATCCATATGACCGAGATTAACTTGTAGCAGGCCTCGAGGCTGTCGACTGTTGATACCGATGTGAATGGGGGAGTGTGGGTGCTTGTAGACCCTGTGGCTGAGGCTGCGGGAGCGCTTATTGTGATTGAGCCACGAGGGGTGAGCCAGAATGCTGGTGCGGAGGTGGATGGACGGGTTGGAGGGCTGCGGTTTGGTCGGAGGTGGAAGATATGGAGGGGATTTCTGCGTACAGATTTTCTGCGGGAGAGCGATGTAATAGCTTGACTGTGCGAAGTATCCAGACATAGAATTGAATAGGATAAATCCCTTGAAACCCACTAAACTGCGATAGTGAGAAAAAAAGAGAAGAGAAGCCAGACGAGAGTTAAAAGTAGCAAAAATGAATTCCCGCTAGCCGATTTGAACGACTGACCTCGTCATTACTAGTGACGCGCTCTACCAACTGAGCTAAGAGGGATTGATATTGATGCGTCCCAATAAGTCCTCGTTCCGCCAGCAATCGTCTTTGCTCCTCGCTGAGTCGGTTGAAGCGCTTTCGAAGCTCTTCTTGAGTTGCGTCTTTCCGCTTGTCTCTCGTTGAGGCTGAAGAGCTGCTGGTAGAGTGCCCAGGAGTGCCTGGGGCGGATTGCTTGAAGTTGGCGGATAGGTTTGTCGGACCTTAAATCGTAAACGTAAATAGGTCTCATCAGGTTGGAACGCTCTTGGCTTCGTACTTCGTAGCTTCGCCCTTGACCACCATCTGAAAGTACTTGCTCACCCCCGCGCACAGTCCCGAGCTCGTGCATCCATATCCCAAGCCGCTTCACCTTCCTTCATAACTCTACTCGCTGACTCGCCTGCTGCGCCCCGCAACCTTGGACCGACTCCGATTCTGACTGATTCCCCAATCTGGCGCTCGCACACAGATAACCCCCTGATACAATGGCCGACATAACAGCTATGCCCATCGAACTGACGGATAGGATCCCGGAGGAGATATACGCCTGCATCATATCCGCCGCTGCCGGCGACAAAACCGCCCTGCAGAACTTGAGCCTCGTCTGCCATGCCTGGGGAACGTCGAGTCGTCTCATCCTGTTCTCTTCTATCTGCGCCTATCCACCCTTCATGAACTATCTGGCCCAGTCTGTCGAAGGTGGAAATCGGATCTTACCATGCATTCGGAAAATCAGGTTTCTCAGATCGTCCAGAACATGCCTTGCGACTTTCGAAAGGGTCGCTCCCCAGATGTCGAACCTATGCGCTCTGAGGTTTTTGAGCTGCTCAGCTCACTACATCGCGTCAGTGGGGCGAATACTCGACAGGGACGGGAGGATAAGGACACTTGAACTACTACACCCCAGGTCCTTCCGATCCTTCAGACAATTTCAGGACATTCTTGCCCTTTACCCTGGGATACAGACCCTTGTTCTTGAGCAGATAAAGTGGGGAAGATCGGTAACCTACGAAGGAGGAACAGTCTCGGCAAGAGTGCCACAGATTGAAGGGCCTGAAGATGGAGGAACGGTACCCCCACTCGAAAACCTTCGCGCAGTCACGGTGGTGGGGGATGGAACGGCTAGCATACTGTGCTGGCTAGCGGACGGTGCCGATCGCATACGGACCCTGGTAGCCCCCAGACTGGGGCTCGATGCCTGCCGCCAAATAGTTCGTTTCCCCCATATTGAAAAGCTAGTTGTCGGATTTAGGCGCGTTCGGTTTGAGGATATTGGTAAGTTGCTTCAACCATTTGATGTTCCAACATGCTCATGTCCATCGTCAGAAGGGACGATGTCTGCCTTCAGAGCTTTAAGGTACTTGGTCATTTCTAACGAAATCGACTTGCGCGATTCTAGACCCCCTTCAACGCCGAACACGTCCTCCAACAATCAATTCCGCGCCCTGGAGCTCCCCCGCCAGACGCATTGGTTCTCGCTATTGCTGTCAAGCATATCCTCACCCCTTTCTCATCTTACATTCCCGGTCATAACGTTAGATTCGGAGAAACAGTTGGAGTTGGTGGATTGGGACGCGATCAACGACTTACTTTGCGGCTCTTGCATGAGAGAGGTTGTGATCAAGGTCAATATTGGCGACAACCCTATTTCCTCGGAACACATCGAATCAGATATTCGACAGAGACTGTCGGAAGGACTTCGAAAGGGCACTCAACTTATTGTGGAGGTGTGGAAGTATAGCTTGGAGACAGCAAAGGAGTGAGTCACGTTCACGCCTGTGCCTACTATCGGGCTATTGAATCAAATTAAATGTTTGCACGTCTAACCTACGATTCGACAGAGCTTAGCGGAGGGATTCAACCTGGCATCGCCTTGCTACAGAACAGAGTCTTTTCACATATGATGGGGAGGAGTTTGGGAAGTCTATTATTGCCAGTACATGCATGTTAGTCCTAAATAGTAAAACATTCGAAAGCTAATGACGATTGCCGGCTTGTGATCAAGCTGGGATGAGTAAAGGGCCGGACGGCGGGCGAAAATCGAATGATGATGGGACATAGATCATAGGTCATAGTGGGTTCATTTCGAGCGGGGACTGTTCGCGAAGGCAGAAGGCAGGAAATCTAGTGGGTCACGTTGTTAGCACTTCGAGTATGTGTACGTGATGCGGGGCGGGAGACATACCATGGGGTGATTGAAGTCGGAAACACGTAGTTGCAATTAAGCAATGGTGCAGTAGCCGCCGCTTCCCTGGCCGCTGCCTGTTCCCTCTTCGTCACAGGGAATGTCGGCGGAGGTGTCTTTTGCGGCAATGACGCAGTAGCCGCCGCTGCCCTGGCCGCTACCCGTGCCCTCGTTGTCAGAGGGAATGTCGGTGGCAGGGGCCTTGGAGGCAGTGAAGAAGGAGATTGTAGAGAAGGAGTCCATTTGTAGATTCGGATTGGTGGCTTTGGGAGTAGCTTAGGTGGAGATATCTGAGCTGAGAGATAGAGGATTCGCATCGCAAATCTTATATACTGGTAGTTGAGTATTACCGGCTATTTGGGAGACAAAAAGTTCATTTCATTTGACGGTTTGGTGGGATGCGGATTGAATGGCCTTATTGTCGTTGCTGTTCACTGGATTCTGGACTCTTGTGAAGCAGCGTACGAGTATGGTGTACGCTGTGCACTAGTGCATCTGAAGGGCGGTTTCCCGTTGAGCGAACCTTACCAGCGTTAAGTCCTGAACAAAAAACTCGATTTATTTGTAGCGTTTAGCGCTCATGATCACGGGAGTGAAACGTCAGTCCAGACCCCAAATGTCATTTTATATTCAGCTTATATCGGATATTCTTAGTTTTAGGATACCTGCCCCTTTTGTCTCCTTGTACTTGGAGCAATTCTAGCTCTAATCCACCAAGGCACTCTCAACGCTTCTGCTGAACCTAAATCTTAATACATACATAGTCCCCCTTTCCTCAGTGAGTGATAGCGTCATTGGGTGACGCCAATGTTGTGTAATTGTGAGGCAAAGTGACGAACCCGGAACCTCAGAGCCAACCGTGCCTGAGTTTGACAGCGGAAAGGCCTGGTAGCCGAAAACAATACCAGTGGCGTTAACCCAATTCAAAGTTCAAGGGTACAAACATAGAGAGCCGCTATATACGCACAAGGAGCATGCAGAACGACCAGATACGCATGAATCTATTATCTTCTACGCTCGAGTCCCTACATAATTGAACAAGCCAAGCGCCTATCGCCCAGTTCTTTTGTTGGTTGATTTGGGGAGCGCCCGTAAATTAGCGCCCGCGCGGCTGCCAATTTGGTAGTTGAGTCATCGGGCACAGTGGGTGCCTCACGAACTGCACAGCGCATCAGATCAAGAATAGGAGATTATGCAGTAGGAAAATTCCTGGACACTTGAAAAGTGGGAAGGTTTTGTCGATATAGGGCCTGTTTTGTTTTCCCACGATTTCAGAGACTTCTATACTAGGAAGGTAACTGCCTATTTGGTACATTACATAACCTTTTCCCGTCGATTTGATCGTCGCGAATTGGACGACCGGTTTCCTCCTGATCTCTTCTTCTCCCTCAGCTTTTGGTTGGCTTTTGGACTGCTTAGCTTTCTCCTTCCCTTCTGAGCGTTAGACTGCCCATCGTCTTGACTGCTTCGCACGACTTCTGCCACGAAATGTTGTTCCGGCTCTTCGAACTCCCTTGTCGCCGAGTTTTCGCTATCTAACGACACAGAGGGGTGGGCGAGGCTCCACCTGGTCCGTCTCCAGCTATTCTCCGAACCAGCAGCGTTGTAGAGGTTCAATGGGGTCAGGCCGCTATGGTCTGGAGCAGTAGCCCATGCATCGTTGGGAACTCGGTGTTCATGTAACAGTTGGTGACTTTACTGTCTATCCGAGTCATGATCCCGTCGATTGGGCTCGGCTCCGTCTGTTTCAGAGGTGGATTGCTTTCGCTCTCTTCGTGCTTGTTGCGATGCACTCGGGCGGTCGAACTCGTTGTGTCGGGCGCATTCCTTTGCGCACACTATCTTCTTGTTTGGGCCATTGGGGATGTGGGCGGTCATTGCTCGGGTGATAGGCATGGCGCTGTATGAGATTCGGGTTAGAGTGCAGTGGTTGGAAGTGAGGTATGCTCGACTGTTGTGACTTTAGGAGATGAAAGAGGTAGGTCTCTCTGTGTTGAGGTGTCTCCTGCCTTCCTCGTTATTTCTTTCGTTCGGATGGAGCAATGAGCATCCGGTATTCCAGAGGGTGAATAGCTACCAACCTATTGCATACGCCTGCCAGCATGCCTTGTACCTGCCTCCCAGTGGATCCTGATCTGTTGGTATGCATTGGCTGTGTCCGGTATGTATGGAATGCATGGGTCAGCTGTAGCCTACACAGTCACATAGGCATCATCATGACTAGCCGTCCGTAAGATTCTTTTGCGGCACCGGTTCGGCGGCATCTAGCCGGTGGACCTAGCAAGACCACCGACAGTTGGGTAGCCGAGGTTGCGTACGATTGGGAGAAATCTGAGACGCGATGGACCCTACATTAGTTTGGCGCCTGTGTCAAGGCTATATCTCTGGGTCGGCAACAGTTCACCAACAGGCGACGGTGCACGTCGCAGATGACAAGTGGTAGATGTGTACCTTCCGATCCAGGGGCGAATGGAAACTCTCCACTCACATTAAATGACAAAAGAGGCTGCCAATCCGTGCACTGTGGAAGTGGTCTTAATGTTCCCATTCTAATAACCTCATGTAAGATCTGCCAGTACCATTCTCTTCAGCATCCCGCTTCGTATCCAGTCCCTGCGGGGAAATGTGCAGTGTAAAGCAGAGAGTTAAAGTGTTCAGGGCTGCCCAGAGGGCCAATATTTTACAACGAGGAGTCAATGAAGTGCATCGCCCATGAATTCACAAGATCGGATGGGTTCATCACGGGCGCTTATTTCGGGTAGTCTGTGTTGGCCGATGCGCTTCCATGAGCTGAGAGGCTGGCTATTACCGGCATTTAAAACCTTCGCATCCTTCGATTTGTTGGCTTCATAACCGATGGTGGAGGTGCTTCGTCGCTCTTATCGGGATGGAGGGGGAATTGGGCTCCCGACGCCGCTGGCCCTCCGTCCGAGGAAGGGCATTGTGGCCTTACGTCCATGGTGAGATGGCCGAGCGGTCTAAGGCGCCAGACTAAGGATCAGCACATTTGATGTGCATAGTTCATCTGGTCCGAAAGGGCGTGGGTTCGAATCCCACTCTCATCAGACTTTTGCTCCTCCTGGCTCATGCCAGCCTCCAGGCGTTTTTTTTGTTCCGGAATCCTCCTAGGACCTCCCTCCTTCTAGCGCTGAACGAGTACCCGCGTGCAATTCTGGCTTTTCTTGAAATTCTTCCCCTCGAAGTTCAGATGAAAGATCTGCGCATCACGTGTCCCTTAACCCGAATCACCGAAAAAGTGTCGGCTCAATTAGACGACTGTAAATCAATGACTCGGAATTTCGATATTGCGTTTCTTGTCTCTACTCTACCTCGATAACCATACCGGACACCATGGCAGATCCTCGACTGGAGCGAGTCCTCGCCAGACTTCAAAATTTGCCAGCTTTATCGCTGCCAACCGACTACCCGCGACCAACAGGCGCCCACAAGCTCGTTGAAGCCGCCCACAGTGCTCAACTTTCGCTTCAGACTTCCTTGAGTCTGCTGAAGCTCGCGCTCTACAATGAAGACGAAGAGGCGGACGAGGACGATGATCTCGCCGGTGCAACAAACAGGCCCTCCGCGTTCCACCTGCTCCTCGCGGCGTTCGCGGTACTTCTTCACCGTTACACAGGGGAAACCGACATCATCATCGGAAGCTCTTCAGCTTCCGTACGGGAGCCCCTTTTGCTCAGGATTTCTATGGATCCGAGCGATCCCTTCTGGGCTGTCGTGAGGCGTGTGCAGCAGGTCGAAAAGGAGGCCGAAGACGATGCCTTACCGTTCGACGTAATCAGCCAGGCGTTGAACAAGGGCAAGGAGGAAGGCCACGACGCTCCCCTCTTCCGCGTCCGTTTCTTCGACGAAACCGACGAGCCCAAGGACAACTTCATCCGGTCGACGAGCTTGTCTTCGGACCTGACGATTTTCGTTACACGGCCACCCACGACGACGACCCACGATACGCTCGCTCCCCACATTACCCTCAAGATTCTGTACAACTCCTTGCTTTTCACCTCGACCCGTATCACCTACATCGTCGACCAGCTCTCGGTGCTTCTGCGCAGGATCGCATCGAACCCGCTCGCGCCCGTGGGCTCAGTTCCTCTCTTGACTGCCCCACAGAAGGCCAAGCTCCCGGACCCCAAGGCTGATCTGGACTGGTGCGGTTGGAAGGGCGCCATAACGGACATCTTCTCCCGGAACGCTCGCGCTCACCCTGAGAAGACCTGCGTTATCCAAAACATCCCAGGAGAGACCCTCGAGTCCCCGCAACAGAGGATCGTCTTTTCCTACCAGGCGATCCTGCATGCCTCTAATGTTCTCGCCCACCATCTCCTTCGAAGCGGAGTGCAGCGCGAGGAGGTCGTCATGGTCTATGCTCACCGGAGCGTAGACCTTGTCGTTGCCGTCCTTGCTGTTCTCAAGGCCGGTGCGACGTTCTCCGTCATTGATCCCGCCTACCCTCCCTCAAGACAGATCATCTACCTGCGCGTCGCCCAGCCCCGTGCCCTCGTCGTCCTCAAGGGCGCAGGCACCATCAACCCTTCCGTCCGCGAGTTCTGCAGTACTGAGCTGAAGATTCGCGTCGAGGTACCTGCACTGGAGGTTTTCCCCGACGGTACTATCGTCGGCGGGTCCGCCTCCACGGGCGGGGAGGGGGATGTCCTCCACTCTCACTCCCACCTTGGGGATACGGATCCCAATGTCGCCTTGGGCCCTGACAGCGTCGGAACTCTTTCGTTCACCAGTGGAAGTACGGGTATCCCCAAGGGTGTCAAGGGGCGCCACTTCAGTCTGACGCATTTCTTCCCCTGGATGGGAGAGCGATTCGGGTTGACTTCCGCTTCCAAGTTCACGATGTTGAGTGGTATTGCCCACGATCCTATTCAACGCGACAGTACGTGCTTTGCTCTCGACTTTCCAGAATTTCCCTGCAGAATCTCACCCACTTTATAGTGTTCACTCCTCTCTTTTTCGGCGCGGAGCTGCACGTTCCTACCGCCGACGACATCGGCACACCTGGACGCCTCGCAGAGTGGATGGCTGACAGCGGCGTCACCGTCACGCACTTGACCCCCGCCATGGGCCAACTCCTCTCCGCTCAAGCCACCCGCCAAATCCCTTCGCTTCTCAACGCCTTCTTCGTTGGAGATGTCCTCACCAAGCGCGACTGCCTCCGCCTCCAATCGCTCGCCGCCAACGTCCGCATCATCAACATGTACGGGACGACCGAGACCCAGCGTGCCGTCTCGTACTTCGCCATCCCACCCGTCAGCGATGATTCAACGTTCCTTGCGACCCAGAAGGACATCATGCCCGCTGGGCAGGGCATGATTGACGTCCAGCTCCTTGTCGTGAACCGGAACGACAGGAACGTACCCTGTGCCGTTGGCGAGGTGGGCGAGATTTACGTGCGCTCAGGCGGTCTTGCGGAGGGCTACTTGGATGCTGCGGCCTCCGCTGAGAAGTTCGTCAACAACTGGTTCTCCGGCGATGGTCACGCATATCCCGACACTATCATGCACCTGCCCAACAGCCTTGCTGGGCCAGAGTCGAGGCATTGGAAAGGCATTCGTGACAGAATGTATCGTTCCGGTGATCTTGGGCGCTACATGCCTGATGGAATCGTCGAGTGCACTGGACGCGCGGACGACCAGGTCAAGATTCGTGGATTCCGTATCGAGCTCGGCGAGATTGACATCCACCTCAGCCAGCACCCGTTGGTCAGGGAGAATGTGACACTCGTTAGGCGTGATAAGGATGAGGAGAAGATCTTAGTCAGCTACTTCGTGCCTTTGGACGGACCTGCTTTGAACGAATATGCGAGCGAGATCTCCGATACGGAGGATTCCAAGGGTCTGGTGAAGGGTTTGAAGAAGTACAGGAAGCTCATCAAGGCTATCCGAGAGTACTTGAAGGCGAAATTGCCCAGCTACAGTGTTCCCACTCGTGAGTCCAACATTCAAAGCATTCGTAGTTTACTGACGATATCTCTCTAGTCTTCGTCCCTCTCAAGCGCATGCCTCTCAACCCCAACGGCAAGATCGACAAGCCTGCCCTTCCTTTCCCCGACACTGCGCAGCTCTCTTACACTCCCCCCACGGACCACACCAAGGCAAGTGCCACCGAAGAGAGCATGCGCACGCTCTGGGGAAGCATCCTTCCGAACGTCCCCCAGCCCATTCCTCTTGACGAATCCTTCTTCGATCTCGGAGGTCATTCCATCCTCGCCACCCGTCTCATTTTCGAAATCCGCAAGCAGTTCGTGGTCAACGCTCCTCTCGGCTTGATCTTCGACCAGCCCACGATCTCTGGGCTTGCCAAAGCGATCGACGGCTTGAGAAACGCTGACTTGGGACTGGCACTCAAGGATTCGCCCTCGACTTCGCCTACACCGGCCCCGGGACGGGTCGCAGACGCTGAGAAGAAAGTCGGAGGTGCAATCCCGCTCGAATACGGCGCTGACTACGAGCAGCTTGTGGAGCAGCTGGATGAGAAGTACCCTGCACCTGGGGACGACTTCGACACGAAGCCCGTCTCCGTGTTTTTGACTGGTGCAACTGGCTTCCTTGGAGCCTTCGTCCTGAAGGACTTGCTTGACAGGGAGGAGAGGGTGAAGAAGGTCATCTGTATCGTCCGTGCGAAGAGCGTTGAGTCCGGCGTCGAGAGGCTGAAGGAGGGTTTGTCGGATAAGGGTATCTGGGACGAGAAATGGATCGCGTCGGGGAGACTGGAGGTTGTGATTGGCGATCTTGGTCAGGATCTGTTTGGGATGGGTGAGGAAGTGTGGAAGCGTGTTTCCGAGGACGCAGATGTGCTCTTGCACAACGGTGCTTTGGTGAGTTCGAAGTTTGCAACGAATGCAACGCCTAATGCTGACTACTCTGTAGGTTCACTGGATCTACCCCTACGAGAAGCTCCGTGCCGCCAACGTCATCTCGACTTTGTCCATCATCAAGCTTGCTACTGTCGGAAAGCCCAAGAGCGTCGCCTTCGTGTCGTCGACCTCTGCTGTTGACACTGAGCATTACGTCCAGCTCGGTGAACGTGCAGCCAACGATGGGTCAGGCCTTTCCGGTGTTCCCGAGAGCGACGACCTCGAAGGTGCCAGGCACGGCTTGGGTACTGGATACGGTCAATCCAAGTGGGTTTCTGAGAAGTTGCTCATGGAGGCTGGCAAGCGTGGTTTGAAGGGACACATCGTGCGTCCTGGTTACGTCGTTGGTGATTCCAAGACAGCAGGTGTGCATCTTCCGTATTCATACATTGCATGATGACTGACAGGCTTGCCTTTAGTCACCAATACCGATGACTTCCTCTGGCGCATGGTCAAGGGTTGCGTCCAGCTTGGTCTCGTCCCCGATATCAACAACACCATTAACATGGTCCCCGTCGACCACGTCGCCAAATGCACCGCGCAAGCTGCTGTCTCCCCGCTCCCCACCGCCACGCAGTCCGTCTGCCATGTCACCGCCAAGCCGCCCCCCACGTACAACAGTATGCTCTCCTCGCTCAAGCAGTACGGCTACGCCACGGACACTTGCGAGTACCTCGTCTGGCGCCGTAAGCTCGAGCAGCACGTCATGGAGGTTCAGGACAACGCCCTCTTCCCCTTGCTTCATTTCGTCCTGGATGATCTCCCGACAAGCACGAGGAGCGCGGAGCTCGACGACACGAATACAGTGGAGCTGCTCAGGAGGGGTGGTGCGAAAACCAGTGCGACTGTTGACGATGAACTGATGGGACTATACCTTGCATGGCTCGTCGGCGCTGGATTCTTGCCCCCGCCAACCGAGGCGGAGACCGCCGCTAAAAAGCTGCCCCAACTTACGTTCTCCGGGGTCATCAAGGCCTCCGGAAGAAGTGGGCTGTAAAAATGGAGCATTTACTTGGCTATCCGTGTTTTGCTTTCAGATGTTGCTCGATGTCAATATTTATATAGGGAGTACTAGGGATAGGCAGGAACGGAGTAAGGAACAAAAGAACAAGCCGATTACTGAATAGTGTACAAATGATAATTGAACGAATCTCTGACTGCCATACTTTACAAGGCTTTTACGGTACAGCTGCGAAAACGTGTATGGGGTTTATCAAAATATGCATGTGAAGGAAGGAAGACTGTCAGCAGGTGCCGGTGACTCTCTATCATGCGTAGAAGGCATCGGAGTCATCGTCAAAGATGTCAAGGGCGTCGACATCGACAATCCCTGCATCGCTTCCCGACGAAACGACATCCCAAGACGACGAGGTAGAAGTGGCGTAACCGTCAGAAGCCCCTTCTGCGTCTGAATCGTCGCTGAAGGCAGACATCTGGTCGCGGTGTTCGCTGGCGGAATATATAGAAGATCCCCGACTCGTGGAAGGCCCAGGTTCATTAACGTCGAAAGCAAATGTGTTTTCTTCCCCCTTGATTCCTGGCTGAGCATGATCAGTTTTGCTCTTTCGCCTCTCTTGAGTGCCAACCAACTCGCGCCACGAAGTCATCTCTGCCTCTGCCGCAGACATTTCGCCGTCCTTGGTGCCGTCGAACAGCCTGCGCCGCTTTGAAACATTAGGCGGTTCCACACTTGACTCCCTTGACCACTCCCTGGACCAAGCCCTGGACCACGCTTCCGAATCGGCCTCACCCTCACTCGCAGATGCATAGTCCTCCCTATCGGTCACCATATCCTCCCGTTCACTATCTGAGGCGTACTGCGAATCCGCGCTTGCGCCCGCATCCCTAACATCCGATGCCATCCTGATGGTCTCGGTCGAGCTCGAGCGCTTGAGCCCGCCGCTGCGCGTCATGCGCTCCTCCCACTGGAGCAGCTCCTCGCGCTCGCGCTGGTGCCGCGCAAAGAGCTCATCCCACATCGACTTGGGCGCAGGGTCCCATGTGCGCCCGGGCATAGTGCGCAGGGAGTAGTCTGTGGCGAGGATGCCGAGATAGGTCACATCTTTGAATGTCATGTCGTAGGGGCTTCGGAAACCTCTCTTGCGCACACCTTCGTGTGTCAGGCCACTATTCATACCGATATCGATGGAAAAGGAGAGGGGAAAACGTGTCAGCACTGAGGAGCGATGATCACGGAGGGTGAAAGAGACAAACCACTTCATGAACATGCTAAGCGCCCGGTCCTTATAGGGGCTATCCACGATTATGGCCTGGACCCTCTGGCAGCACTGGTCCCTGAACGCGATCTCGAGCGCCTTCCGGACAGCTTGCTTCCCATATCCGCGGCCTCTTTGGTCTTCGGCGACGTACAGCCCAATGCAGAGTTCGCCCGTGCGCAGATAGTCGTCGTAGTTCTGCGACGACGTGAGATAGACAAACCCTATGGTCCGACGATGACCAGGCTGGACCGTGGAGGGCGATTCGTATTCAGCGCCGGCTGGGGTCGCCCAAGCAGAGGCCTAAGACATGATCATGTTAGTCTCCATCTCCATTGTAGGAAAGAACGAATCGCATACATATTCTGCGTCGATCTCGGCCTGCGATTCATTCCTTGGAGCCCAAAACTTGTGATCAGACGAAGGGCTTGAAGCTTCCTCAGATTCCTGGGCCATAATACTGTCCTGGTTCGGAGAAGCTGCTGCGGCTGGAGCATCATCCTCGTCTTCGAAAAGAGCCTCCATCCCTCTCTGGGTGGCCTGCGACTGCGACTGCGACTGCGATTGCGACTGCGATTGGGATTGCGGCTGCTCCTCGACTTCACCTTCGCCTTTGGCCTCCCTCTCGAGGCCCAGTATGCCAAAATAATGGGTTGAATGAGCAAAAGTCAAGATATCGAGCGTCGGATTCGCGGCCTCGACGGACACGAGCTGGGTCTGCTCGAAGAATGGAGTCAATGTCTGCCAAGCTTCATCGAGGCCCTCCAAGTTCCCTGACACAGTGCAAGTGTACTTAGGAGAAGCTTTCGCCTTGCCCTTTGCCATCGTGCTAGGTGTAGAGGGGGCGAATGATGGGAAAGGAAAGGAAGGGCTGCTGCGCTTTGGGCGCTAAAAGACCTCGTTCTTATATAGCCACACCTATAGGCCATGGGAACGGGGTAGCGTCATGTGTTCAGGCCACGATGCGTCCCGTCGACACTTCGCGATCTCCGCTAATAGGTTAAAAGAGTGAGAAGCAGAGCGAAAATGGACATACCTGGAAACGTGAAGTAGTTCGAGGGAGAATAGATGTGACTAGTTCGATAAGCTCAAGAAGCCCAATTGCCTCGTTTGACTCGGAGAACATTGAACTAATCCTGCCTTCTGAAGGAGGGGGGTTCGTGAAGAGTTGTTTACTCAACGTGCTGCTCCACTGCTCATGAGTTCCTAACAATGAACAGTCCCTTCTGTACTGGCTCCATGTTATATTTCATTGGCTGGATTGCGGTCTGTCATGTAGAACTAAGTCAGGGAAGTGTCATCGAATTGGTAGTTTTGGTTCTGGAACAGATCGTACCTCAACAACGCAGGATGGAGAGAAGATCGGTCCATGATCTAAGCAGCAGCAGCTCAATCTCATTGAGGAATGATGGTGGTGGTACAGCGCTCTGCTAAATTGCCGGGTATTCGTTGCTATCTTCGAACATGATTCGAAGCATCGGAAAAGAACAGAGCCGCCCTTGAAGGGCTTTTATCACTGAGAACACATCGTTTAACCTCAACGTTTAAAGGAAGGCATCTTGACCCGAGGCAGTCGAGCTCAGACGTAAGGGTGGGTATTGGTGTATATGTGTTTTTTTTCAGGGGCGTTAAGCCCAACGATACAAAAGAAACCATGCTCGCATGTATTCATGTTCGTCATACGCCAGCCATACACGTAGGGGGAGAAAGAATAGGGAAGAGAAGTACGATCACTGGATGAGATGTTAATGGCATTGCCTCGAGGAACGAATAATGGGTTACGCACGAAAGTGAGGGCAGCACCCTTGGTCTTCTTCTCACCACCGAGCTCGAAGCTACAAGGAAGGCCCATGAGCGAATGTTGGGATAGTATGTGTGGATCGGGACGTACTGCTTGCAGCGCTTCAAGGTGATCTGCATCTTGTACTTGCAGGCGGTGCACTCCAATCGGAGGACAACCTTCTTGGTGGTCTTGGCCTTCTTGTGGAAGACGGGCTTGGTCTGACCACCATAACCTGACTGCTTTCGGTCGTAACGACGCTTTCCCTGAGCGGATTTGGAGTCCTTGCCCTTCTTGTACTGGGTGACTTTATGGGGCCTATGGTCGAGTCGCGCTTTTTAAGCCAGTCGGTCAAGGTTTCGAGGACTTCAGGACTTACGTGTGCTTTTTGCATGTCTTGCCCTTGCAATCTAACCACCAATTAAGACCTCTCCCTTCAAAAACCACTCGATCAAGGTGAACTCACAGGTCCTGCGGGTTCTGGGGCGCAAATGTCAGCATCTCTCGGGCAGGGTCATGGGAACGACATACTTGGGTACGTTGACCATGTTGCTGGCTGGCGGCGACGATGACGAAGAGCCTGTTCCTTACCTCTGTTGATTCGTCCTGCGCCGCTCGGAGTTCGCCGGCGCGGGGGGTCTGTACAGTTTGGGTAAATAAGGTTTGATCATTCGATGGCGGCACACCTCGGCAAAAGTTGTGGCTGGCGGCCTTTTGTCGGGATCAATATGCTTGCGACTTGGGCCTTCTAACCTCTCTCAATATCAATCCCTCTTAGCTCAGTTGGTAGAGCGCGTCACTAGTAATGACGAGGTCAGTCGTTCAAATCGGCTAGCGGGAATTTCCTTTTTTCAACTTTTCGCCCAGAATTTTGTGCCATTAGGTTAGAAGGGTAGGGAAGCGCTCATCTAGCGCTCAAGCTTGGGAGCCATTGCCCTGTCGTGTGACGTCGAATCCTTGCCCAGATCCAACATTCGATGGCTAGAATCTGGACGGTTGTGGTAGGCTGCACCACTGGCCTCCTGTGCAACCCTCCTTCTTCGTCGCTCCATGACTTGCGCTTCCGAATTGTGTGCGGGACGATACCCGGACCGGTCTTCGTCCCCCATGACTTCGGACATACCGGAAACTATTGCGCCCCTAATTCGAAGAGGCTGATTCCCACATAACCCCTGAGCGCTTTTCTATCTCTCTTTTCCCCCACATCGTCCATTATCATGGACGCAGTTTGCTACAAAGGTGTCAGTACATCCATCTACGCATCATGCACTCAAAAGATCTTGACCTGATAATTCGTACGATAGCCACGAGAGCTCGAAATCATTCGCGCCCCTGTCCCCCAGATTAGAGATGATCAGGTGCTAATTAAAGGTAAGTTGCAAGTTGGTTGGGTGTCGGAATCTGCAGAGCTGACCGCTTCATGAAGTAACTTGCTGCGGGATTTGCGGGACCGATTACCACCTCGCTGAGGTATGTCACGGACAAGTCACGGACGATAATCGTGGCCCACCAGGTACTGATCACACATTCTAGGGAGAGTTCCTGGCGAAGTTCCCTGTACGTCTACCTTCAATGACCTTCGAATTGCCCTCCTGACCGTATATCCCAGCTGATTCCAGGACATGAGATAGTCGGTGTTATCTCAGAAGTCGGCAAGGACGTCAAGGACTTCCAAAAGGGAGATCGTTGCGTGGCCGATAACACCATTCTGGTATTTACACTACGCTTCATACCTACATAGAGAAAACTAACACATCGTCACGTACTCACAGTGCGACTCTTGCTTCCACTGCCGTCGTGGCCAGTACCTCCTTTGCGAGAACTTCGAAAGCATAGGAGTCACCACAGACGGCGGCTTCGCCGAATACGTAGCAGTGTGCGCCCCTACCCACACAACTCACTCACCGCCAACTTAACCCCCCCACCTGACCTTCTTTAGCCAAAGCAAGAAAGTCTACAAGATCCAGAACCTCAGCGACGAAGAAGCAACCCTAGTCGAGCCCACCTCATGCGCCATCCATGGCATGGACAAGCTCTCCCCGCCCGTAGGCATCGACGCTCTCATCCTAGGCGCCGGTCCCACAGGCCTCATCCTCGCCCAACTCCTCAAACTAAACGGCGCCTCGCACATCGTCATCGCCGCCAACAAGGGTATTAAGACCGAGATTGCGCAGTCCCTGAACGCGGCGGACGTCTACGTCGAACTCGACCGCGAAAACCCATCCCCACAGTGGGAGGAGATCAAGAAGAACTATCCTAAGGGCTTCGATGTAGTTGTGAGTCGTCGATAGCAAATTCGTACATGAAGGAGATTATGAGGTTCTGACTGCCTGGATCTTCAGATTGAAGCGACTGGAGCGGAGAGCGTCGCGAATGAGGCCATTAATTATGTCCGCCGAGGCGGCACCCTGATGGTCTACGGCTGCTATTCCAAACAGGCTGTCGTCCACTGGTCTCCGGCCAAGATTTTCGGCGATGAAATCAAGGTTAGCTTATCAAAACGTTCGAGGGAGGAATAGTAGAGCTGACTCCACACGCGGATATTCAGATCATAGGCTCCTTCGCCCAAGTCCACTGCTTCCCGCGCGCAGTCGCCTACCTCGAGAGCGGCAAGATCAACGTGAAGGGCATGGTCACCGACATCTTCTCAATCAAGGAATATCCAAAAGCATTGGAGAAGTTGAACAGCAGATCGGCATGCAAGATCGCCGTGAAACCTTGAGGAATGTTTGTACAGTGTATTCCAGGTGCAATAGATAGTGTACTTTTCAGAACCTTGATCAACGTCAGTAGGCTGCCCAAGGCAAGGACAATGTGGAACTTGCCATAGATGAAGAGGAAGGCAAAGAGAATAGTGGAGTTGCATCTAGGATGCAACCACTCATCCCATCCGTCTAAACGCATTCTTACTCCCACTCCGAGCGACCTTCCTCCGATGCGTCCTACCACTCCTCTCAGCCTCCGAGATATCCATCTCAGGCTCCGCACCCCCACGTTCCATCCCAGCACCGAAGCTCTCCACGCCCGCCCTCCTTTCCTTTCCTTTCTTGCTCCGCCTCTCGCCCCCATCATCCGCATCCTTCCTTCCTGACGGCATCCAGCTGATCTCCATCGCCTGGTCCTCCCCGTCGTCCTGCTGTTGCCTGCCCTTGCCCTTGTAACCTTTCGACGGCGCCAAACGCTGGCCAAAGGTAGCGTCCTTGTCCGCGAGCGCGGAAGAGCTGGAGGCTGCCTTCATAGGGACGTAGCTGACGCGCGCAAGCCTGCTTTCCTTGTTTGCAGCCCTACTCTTCTGGAGGTTGTCCACCAACCGCTCGTTCCTCTGTCCAGGACGCTTGCGAGGATCGAAGTGTGACAGCTCTGCACATAAGCGTAAGCAAAATGTTGTCTAAAACGGACATGGGCGGGAAACTTACCTCCTTCGTCGTCACTGTCGCTCGACGCCTCGTCCTCGTCACTATCATCACTTCCAAGGCCGTCACTTGACTGCTTGTCACTCTCATCCGCCTCTTCCTCAACCGCAGTCTTACCCCTCTGGCCAGCACCAGAAGGATGCAACAACGCATATTCCCTCGAATTTTCGTCGATAGCGAACGAAGGGTCCTGGAACACCTTCGAGAAACGGGGATCGCTGAGCAAACTTGTCGGTTCCTCTCCCTCCCCATCCTCTTCCATAGCATTGTCCGCCTCCTCCTCTCCCTTGGCTGCCTGCGCCGCCTTCTTCTTCTTCCTCCGCTCCTCGCGCAAGGCCGCCTTGGCTTCGTCCTGCAGAATCTTCTCCGCGAGCGCCTTGTTGACCTTGACCCCGGCGTCCTTCTTCGCACGGATACGCGTTTCGGCCATCTTGTCCATCTTCTCGCGAACGAGCTTTTCGCGGTGCTCGGCATAGGCGTAAGGGTTGGCGATGAGGCGAGCGGTTTCGTAGAGTTTGAGAGCGACGAAGTAACCGTGCATGTACGGCTTGAGAGCGGGTGTACCGACGAGGTGGTCGAGGCCGAGACTAAAAGAAGTTTAGAAACCGGTGCTAGAGGGAATAGCAGAAACACATACGCGCTGAGTTCGTCTCTCGCAACGAACTTGTAGTCTTCGTAGGCCGAGCGGGTAGTCGAGTCTTCCATCTCCTCCGTGATGTTCTCGAGGAAGCTGGCCCATCTTGGTGCGGGTCCGAGTTGCGGGATGTAGTAGGTCGACATCTGGATACCCTCGTTGGCGGTGAAGAACAAACCACTGTCGCGTACGTGGTGCACGTTGTTGACGTCGTTGGCCGGTGTAATGGAAACAAAATTGGTCTCCGGCTGGAAATAGTCAGGATACCACTCAATTGATAGGAAATGATACTCACAGTGGCACGATCCCAAATCTTGATAACCTTCTTGTCCGCACTCAACACCATGGCGTCTCCAGCCATACGACTTCCACCCTCGATCCAGAACGTGTCCTTGATAGGCAGCCCGTAACCCTGGTCCTTCATCGCGAAAGGATTGGCAGCTCGAATATCGTACAAGAGAGTATGGCCCGTCGACGTTCCAATGGCGTAGGAAAGTCCGTCGTGTCTTGATGAAATAGCAGTTACACCCAACGGCGCCCCGTTCGTTACAGCAGAGACTGGCATGAGTCGGCTGGCCGGTAGTCGCAGAATTCCGACCTTCGAACGCGAACGGAGATCCCAGAACTGCACGGTCCCGTTTCCATCGACACCGAAAGCAAGAAGTTGGTGGGCAGGATTGATATCGACGACGTTGACCCCCTCGATCTCCCCCGTGACATCGTCCTCCAGCACCAAAGGCGTCATGAAACGACCCTGATCCAGATTCAAGCGGTATACTTCATTCCCAGTCGCAGTGATGATAGCGTCGCAAGACGGCATGTGGTATGCAAGCGAACGGCCAAACTTGGGTATCCTCGTTCTGTAGTGGAATCCGCCTTGCGTGTGCAGCTCGACCGTTCGGTCGTTTTGTAGGTGCAGAATTTTGGTCCAGTCATCCGAGAGCATCTACAACCCACCATCAAGGATGTTAGATCTCAAAAAGCCCTCCAATATATCGGGGCGACTCACGTACAACAAAGTCTACGTTCTCCGCATCCGAATGCCGCTCAAACTTGAGAGAAAGCTGGTCCAAATCCCAGACGCGCAACTGGGGCTTGTACGTTCCTGTCGCAAGTACATGTCGCCCATCCCTCGTCGTCTTCACTCTGTTGCTAGCTTCAGGGAACTCGAAGCCCTGGAGCAGCTCTATTGAACCTTCGTAATGTTCTTTTGTCGCTCGTTTTCCCTTCCCTGCTGCGCGTTTTCGGGTAAGCCAATCTGGGAGCGATGAAGAGGAGCCTGCGGTGGCTCCGTTGACTGTGTACACCTTCACAGTCGAGTCGGCCATGGTGGAGGGAGGAGAAGAGTGATATCCTTTACCAGAATTTTTCTCCCGAGCGTTTCGAGACGAAATATAGATCACGTGGCGATCTAAGGCGAAGCGCTATTTTTAGCGCGCATCTGATGGGCGAAGTACTGGGGGAAGGCGCTTAGCGCTAAAATGCAATCTGCCTTCGAGTTCTCGAGGCCTAATCGGGGTCACACGGCTAGGCTGCTCTAGATCTACCGCAACGTATTCAAACGGGCGGCTTGCCCAAACCAAGCATCGGAGTCCAGAGCCACAGAGTCAGCTGCACAGAAATGATAGCCTGGAATAGCACTCCGAGGCATTCTCTAATCTCCAAGATTGCCTCTGATGGTTGCTTGCAGTTAGCTTCTTTGTGTCTCATAATCCACAGGTACCCAATAGCATGCTATACCGTGTCTGAGACGTTGAATTTCGAGTTGGCCAAGCAGGGTACTGCGAATACCCAATGAGACCGAAATCCCTCACCGGCGGAGCTCACATCTTTCAGATTTTCTCTCAGCCGCCTGGGCGAAAGTGTATCGGGCGAATTGCCACAGCAGAGCCTGCCTGGACGCTTCCGCAATCAACTTTGACAGGGTACTTAACGAAGGCGTATTCGTGGTAAGACTCCTATGTCCTCCTGGAACCCAGCCTTTCCTTTCTCCTCTACAATGACAACCTCTTGTAAAGACGTTGTGTCCCTGATATTCGAACCAGATAACCCCTGCAACTCAATTATCTCCGACGCGTCCACCTACGAGCACCTATACACCGTCAGGACCATCCACGGCAAAGATGCAATAACGAAGCTGACCAGCGCTGAGTCCGGGACGGAGCTTGGCCGGTGGCGTTGGAGAGAGGTTCGCTCGGATATCCTTACGCTGCGTGGACTGCAGCCCCGTTCGTCCAGCGTATGGTTGCGAAAGAGCATCCTCCCCTTCACACAGTAAGCACACACCACTCCATCGAACTCCCATGAGCAAATATAACGAGGGACACTCCAGTACGGCTTCCTTCAAAGACTTTCAAGGCCGAAAGTTCAAGTGGAAAAATAATGCACCTGGCCTATCTCTCGAGCTCTACGCCGAAAGCGACCCGAATAATCCAGTCGCCGTGTGGAAGAAATCGTGCCGCGTCAAAGCCACAGAGAGGGAAACAAATGATGAATTCTATACCCCTGCAACTCTGACGGTCACTGGAACCGGCCTCGAAATCCTCGACCTAGTTGTGATCTCGTTTTGCATGCTCGAGAAGAGCAGGAGGTTCGCAGAGAACGGAACACGCACAAAGGAAGGTGCCCTATTAGCATACCCAAACTGTACGCCGAAGGCCCGCTCGTAGTGTTGCAAGTTCTTTCTGTTGAGCCCCAACGTACTAGCCCGGACGTCTCTTGGAGATTATGATTGCCAGAATATGAGCCCATGTCATCACCAGACTTGTGCAACAGCACTAGCAAGCAGCGAGGATAGCGTGACACCGGCCAGCAACGGCGATACCCACTGATATTGGGACAATACCGCACCATTTCTGACCGTTGCGTATATTGGAACCTTTTGATAGGTCTTGAGTGAATTGATGTGCCATGTCGCATTCTCATGGTGGATAAGTGTCAGCCTAATCCAGAGAGGACGGAACAGAACGAGGGGCCCTTACGATTAGATTAGCTGGGTCTGCAAGTCGCTCAGCACAGGTGCCAGGACATTGGCTAGCGTTGTAATTATTTCCGGCATAGTTCCCTGGACAGAACTTCGTCAAACCAACTACATTGACAGGTGGAACAAGGAACTGCATACCACAAAATGTGATGTCGAAAACAACGACGTGTTTCTTGAAGTATTGTGTGATATTGCATCTCGTGTTCGAAAGAACTGCAGAAGGCGGCCCCCATGTCGAAGGCCGAGGTTCACCAGCTGTTACATCCTCCGGGATTGCAGCACGGAAGAACGACCCTGCAATAGATTCAGCACTTTCGTTTGTAACGACATCCGTGTCCGGGTAGTGACCAAGCTCACATATGGCGATAGTATATTCGTCCCATTTCATAGCAAGAATACCTCCGCCTTGAGTTTCAAAGTGAAGCCCGTACGACGCCTGACTCCACTCCATGGCGCTACAACCATAACGCCCGATTTTCTTGTCGTCGTTGCACTGAACAGTCCCATTTTCTGGTTTGTCCTACAGTGATTAGGACTGCAGTCAGATTTCGCATGCCAGATCAGATGCCATGGAACATACGACGAGCGTCCCTGTATATTTCTGGGAGACGTCTAGATAGCACCCCTCGTACGTGTGCCATGTGATTTGGTTGTGCTCGTTATCGTGGGTGCCTTCAAGGATGTCGATTTCTCCATTCTGATAGTCAAAGCTCAGTTGAGGGTCTAGTAGGTAAGACGGACGACCTACATAAGGCCAGTCGAATCTGGAGGTGGTCCAGTAAGCAGGCCATACAGCTGAGAATCAGAACAAGTTCAGCCCAATCATGGCGCGTACGTGTTCAGGGGAACGTACCGCAACCCCAAGGAGCTCGCTTGAGGTCCAGGATGAAGAGTCCACCATTGTATTCCTTCATGGTCTCGATTCTGACACTACTGAACTGTGAGAAGGAAGGGCAAAGGAGAACATACGAACGTGTACCTTTCTCGTTTCTCACCTGGATTCAGTTTCGTTTTCATGTCCGACTCCATGATAACGGTGCCATCATCCTCATTGAAGTACGTGTAGTTCTGGCTGAATGCCCGTTCTCTGGTAACATAGCTGCAGAGACGAACGATTCACATGACTTAGTCGGACGCTTGAGGGCTAAAGCCTCCCGGCACGTACTGAACGAGGCCACTACAGGGAGGTCAGTGGGCATCTATTTGGTTTTAATATATTGAATACGTACTCGGTAGGGTCATCTCCTGTGAAGAATCTCATGTCACTGTTGCAAGACTTCAGTGGCCCCGGCCGAATGCCATACGAACGCGCGAACACCCACGCACTCGTAGAAGGTCCTGCCTGCGTATGTATCTTCGAGCTTCCATATATATTGCGAGCCGCTTGGACTGGTTTCTATAACACCATCCCGTTTTGCGAGATTCACCAAAGATCTTTCGCTGAAAGATTTCCGTAGCTGAGGTTGCAATGAAGAGTGTCCATTCTCAAAGGCCTTGACGTCCTGAACCGCCAAGACAGCGTGTACAAGCAACGAGATAGTCGTGATAGTCGTCGATAGGCGTAGCATCCTGCGTCCTAGAAATGTGTTGATACTGCGGTTGAACTTGAAAGGGAATGATAGTCGTAGAGAGTCGTGTGGTCGTTCGTGTACGCGTCCAATCCTGTACAGGTATCGTAGCTGTTCCAAGGCCTTAGATCATTGAAGTTGGGCTACCGGGAAACCCGGGAGGTAGGGGGTTGTGGAGGGCAAGAAGCAGAAACGCGAAGGAGTTGCGTTCATCCAGGTGGCCGTTGACCGGATCTGAACTATTTGATCCGCTTCGAGGCCCTGTGGCTGGCTTTGGGCTGGCTGATTTCCAGCTCTGCGCAGTCAGAGCTTTGGGAAGGTGTGGACGAGGTGTTAGAAGCGCCAAAGTACCAGCTTGCCTTAGAGGATGTTTTGTAAATGATGCATGAACCTTTCGACAGTTAATTTTATCACGAGTTTCAATTGAAGTTACCCTTGTCATGATTGTAGCTGCTTGCGCTCGAGATTGTCACGACAGGGGTCAGTGGATATCTGGATCGTCGAAACGACCTTATCGACTGGCGATTAGCAGTGCATCACGGAGTGTCAGGGCACCCGAAGCCCGGTGACCACTGCCTAGCCAGATGAGAGACTCCCAGAAGCCACTACCGAGGTAAAGCTATAAAGCGCAGCAGTATTAACCGTAAGGCGGTGCAGCCTCTGGTAGACATCACATAGAAGGGAAGCAGTACGGCGCTAAGACCATCCAGCCGGACACTAGTTAGCACATGTCCACAATGTCCATACGTGCTACTTAAAAGCCTCCTCGATGTGCTGTAAAGTAGCAAACTCCCCCTCGCTCACGACGCCTCGAACATGTCCGCTGACTCCTCCACCGAAACGATCACTCTCACCTTCGAGCCCGACAACCCCTGCAACTCCTTCATCTCAGACGATTCCACGGGCGAGCACCTCTACAGTGTGGTGACCCAGCACGGGGACGAGACCATCACCAAGCTCACCAACGCCGAGTCCGGCGAACAACTGGCACAATGGCTCTGGAAGGACGTCCGCTCGGACGTCTTCACCCTGGGCAACACCAAGCCCCAGCCATCCAGCGCCTGGTTGAGAAAGAGCATGGTTCCGTTCAAAGAGTGAGTGAGGTTTCGGGGCGCCGAGATCCACGACGACTGACCGTCATCTCTTCCTGGATAGTACGGTCCATTTCAAAGACCTGAACGGGCGCAATTTCAAGTGGAAGAATTGTGCCCCTGGCCTGTCTCTCGAGCTCTACTCGGACACAGACAAAAAGGGCCCCATCGCCGTCTGGAAGAAGTCGTACCGCTACAAAGACATCAAGACCTCTGAGCAGGTCTACGATCCTGCGACACTCACCGTCACAGGCCTCGGCCTCGAAATCCTCGATCTCGTCGTCATATCTTTCTGCCTGCTGGAGAAGAATAGGAGAATCAATGAGAATGGAACTGTTTCCATGGCCAGCTCGATGGCTATACCCCATGTCGTAGCTATGTAGAATTGCCTCCTGGATGCTGAGACCGTGTAGTTGAAAGCGTATAATACTATACCTGCTATTTCTGTGTCAGGGACCAGCTCAATGATGGCATTTGAGGTCCTGGGGATACATATGATAAGAGGTTGCGATTAGAATTACAGCAAGCTCGGGCCAGGTAAATGCGAATAAAAAATCCTGTGATGTTCAAAGGTATCCCTCGCCTTGCAGATATCGAGATGATATGCGAGTGTACAACAACCAACCATCCGTCGTCGTGAACGGGGTGTGGGAGCGAGCGACGCCCAATCAGTAGTTTTTCTTTTTCTCATCGACCGACAATCCACCTAGGGAAGGAATGGGTGTAAGAGGGGATGTGCGTGGCTGAGAGCGACAGTGTACGTACCAGGTCCCATGTTGACAAGGAGGATGAGGCCACCAACGATGGCTGCATGGTCGTAATGTCAGCCACCAATCGTCTGGGATACCGAGCTGGGAACTTACAAAGGGTCTGGAAGAAGTCGTACTTCAAGAAGTCGCGCTGGGGGTGTGCGGAGTGGATGGACCACCAGTTGTTTGCGAAGACGTTGAAGACGCTGAGGATAAGGACAAGGAAGCCAGCAGACCACTTGGCCTTGAAGCCGACGGCAACCATGATGCAAGCAGCGAAACCAACAATGGAAACGATGACACGCATGATGTTCCATTGGCCCTGGATGATGAATCCGAGGAACAAGAAGATGAGGAGAACACGTCCAGCGAGGAGGAAGCTACGCAGAGGTTAGACCACAGGCTCTGAGGCAAGCCGGGAGACACGGTGACATACTATTTCTTCCTGTCGGTTTCGGTGATTTGGGGGAGTCCGGCGAACACGGATTTGCGCGAGACCATGGAGTCGCTGAAGACCATGAAGAGACCACCAATGACGCTAAGGTTGCGGAGGAAGAAGTTGAGGTCGAAGATGAGCCCGTAGCCGAAGCCCTGAATGATGACAACAGCGAGGAGTCCGCCCACTGCGAATTCGGTGTAGCGCTTGGCGATGACCGCACCGGATCCAACAAGCATGGTCTAGTAAAGGTGAGGTCTCAGTTTGGGCGCTTCTCGATCTGACTGGAGTGGTGCTTACGACGATGTTAATGAATAAGAACAGGTGCGAGAGACCCCAGGGGAAGTGTCGGTGGCTGCATACAACACTATTAACGCCAGGAAATTTGACACGAAACGGGCGTAGGCGCACCTCTGCAGATACCAGATCTGGTCTCCCCACTGTGTAAGAATCCTCAGCGCATCCTCCAAAAAGGTGACGACAATCAAGAAGCGGCCAATTGCCGGCAGATGGGGCTTCAAAGGTTGAGAGTGAATCTCAACGGCGTCCTCGATTTGCCTGCTAATAACCTGTAGCTTCTCCAGAGGGTCGTCAGGGTTCGCTGCCCTGTAGCCCGACGACTGGCGCGAGTTGGACAGGCCATGGGGGTCGACGCTGTAAGAATTTGTCGCCGGACGAGCGATACTGATTCTTGAGGACATGGTGGTGGTGGAGAGGAGAATGTCGAAGCAGCGAACGTGTCGTGTAGTCACGACGTGGCGATGCTTATCTAAGCAAATATGTAGGGGCTCTGTGGGTTCGGTGACTTCGGTCGCGTAACAGTAGGTAACAGTCCGTTCATCTGGCATCTTTGATGTTTCTGATGAAACTGCGTGAAGGCCCGGTGATTGAGGAGAAACGTATAACATAGATGATATCAGTTCGGAGGACTTGAACTCGACGGTAATCAATCGACAAATGCACGGCTCGACGCGCCCTGAAGGTCAACGAGGAATACAGCAGTTAAGAGATATTCAACGATCATGGTCTAGTAAGGGACTGGCAGGACACCATACATGACCACATCTACCAACACCGTTCAACCTTAAGCTTGAAATTGCTTCGAGGTACGTCGACGCGGCTCCGAATCCAGCGATCTGCTTCTTCAGGGGGGTAGGGCCATCGGACCTGGAAACACAGTTCTTCTAGAGCTGCATAGGCAGGCAATTGTCTGAGAAGGTCGTTCAATAACCCCCACTCCATTCGGTCCAGCTCCTGTTCAGACCGGAAAAATATTTGGAGGGTAAGGCAAGACAAGGTTGAGACTGCGCCAGAAAGAAATGCGATGTACCAAGGGACACCATGGCCCGCATCCCCCAGGCTGGCCGCGACGTAGTCTTTCCCTGGATCTTCCCTACTCAATTCTATGAATAACGTCTTCAGCTTTGGAAATGGGCCTAAAGCCTGATCTGCAGCAGTGGTGTAAGTGTCGTCGACACGTCCAAGCAAAATTCTCAACAAGCCACTCACCAAGTGATCTATACGACGGATCGAACGATCGAAAGTGGAGGGTTAAATTCTCAACGTTGGTGAACGCCTCGAGTGCTGAAAGGTCCTCCACTCTTGTTGCCCACCAGTAGAGTTTACAGGACCGTATCGACGTTCTGGAACTTGCAAGCCAGTGCAGCATTGGTACAGAGCATGGATTGATATTAACGGTCGCAAGCTTGAGGAGGACAGGGTCCATGAGGCACACCTCGTCACCCAAGCTCATTCCGGCACCTGCAACGAAGCCAAGTTCCAGGCGCTGCAACCCCGGCCCAAAGAAACCAACGCATTTGAGGCACTCTTCAAGGGAAACGATGGAAAGCATCCCTAGCTTCAGAGTTGTAAGCTCGACGTTTGCCCCAAGCTTGGCGCTGAATTGGCGCGCGATTTCAGCGTCATGGCACCCGACCAACTCCAGACTGGTCAACCTCGACATCCTCGGCACCAGGGAAAGCATCTTCTTGCAGTGGTCTTCGCGTAGGTTCAGGAGAATCTTGTACTCTGACTCGACGTTAAGGCTTCGGATACATGGCAGGATGTTCTCCCCGGCCTTAGCCAGGAAATCGATGTAGTCGCGATCGAGGGTTGCTTGAGAGAAGAATCGTAATCTGCATGTTGACGACCAGGCCTTGCATACTAAGCTACAGCTTCTTGCTGTGTGAAAGTCTGGCACTGTACGAATGATTATGTCGAATATTTCTTGGGGAATTCGCCCGGCCAATTCGACCGGAAGAACGTCGAGGCGACGCCGTTTAGACAACATTGATGATAGAAAGAAAGGGGTTGGTGGGGGTCGCTGCGGAGACAAGGTTCACTTGCGCTTGAGCTGTTGCCAGGTGTAGGACATTCCCGTTGGAATGAGTGAACAAGCGCCTCGTTTGCGAACGCGTGGCACTTGGACCGAGCGTGCGAACTGCTGCTTACCTCATACCGACAATCTCGGTGAGCGCTAATTGGCTTCGGGTTTGAGAAAAGGGTCAAAAATGGGAGGTCCCGAATAGTGAAAGCTTTTGTTATCGTCTTAGAAGGCAAGGGTTTCTCTTTGCTGCGTTATCACACCCAAAATTTTCCCGAGTCAAATATCATCAGCGCCGGTAAGCTACCGCAGCGCGGGCTAGACGCCGGTGCCGCTCTCAATTGTCCTGTATAATCAACAATAGAAGAAATGGCAGTACCTCGATCTATCGCTGAAATAAAAAGCTCGAGTGAGGGCAATACTTAGCTCTTGAGTGCGATCAACAATTTTTTTGCAATGGATGATCTGCATTGGATCTGCATTGGACCTGTCTACAACGTCATTCCTTGGTAGTGATACGAGCCACGCAGTAGTACGCTGGGTGGAGGTCTCGCAGCTTGGTCTAAAAATATCCGGCACTATTACCTTCAAGTTCAATTCATTGAAAGGTCCGGGTAGGGCGTCGTCTCTTATTCGCATCCCCAGCGGTAAACGTTGAGGGGTTTTTGTTCAGGATATACCGGCTTAGTTTCTGCGTAGATATAAGGCACTATACACCAGAGGTGCATGATGGCATCCAGAATTGTATGAGGGGACTCGTCTCCCAGAACTCAGCACTACAATAATCCCATTCAAACTTTACTCCACAGTGGCACAGTACTCTCAAATTAAGACGAACCTTTTTGTCTTCTGAGTAGTAACTGAGTAGCCGACAGCGCGTCGTGGTACAGTATATAAGCACACCTCAACCACATCAGCTCATCAGCTCAGACAACCTCTTCTAAGCTACCAACCAACCAACCTCTCAATGGACTCCTTCGCCACCGTCTCTTTCTCCCCTGCGTCCGTCCCCGTTGACAACGACGACCCCGGCAATGGCCAGGGAAGCGGTGGCTACTGCGTCGTCTTCGCCAGAGACACCTCCACCGAAATTCCCTCCGACCAGGACGACCCCGGGAACGGCCAAGGAAGCGGTGGATATTGCACCATTGTTTGAAGACCCCCGTCGTGCTCTCTTCGAGTCATAACATCACTGGTACGCCTGCTCCCACTGCCTGCATCGAGACTTCGCAGCTAACACTCTTGCAACAGGTCTGTCTTCCATCTGACTAACGCCTCGGATGGACAGACCCCGTCGTCGGAACCAACTCGCCATCGGAATCTCCTCACACCCATCTTCGACCTTCGCACGGCTCTTTACCACTGGCCCCTTCATTCCATAGCTTATTTGCCTTATTTGAATTTGTTGTACCTATCATTATCAAATTATTACCCATACTTTTTATTAATTTCTGGGCGCCTAATGTGTATTGATCAGCTGAACATTAGGTGAGTAGTCTGCCAACGAGTTGGCCACCAGGCGAGGCTGTGTGCAAAGGTAGATCATCAAAATAGAGTAATGTCCGAGGTATCATACAATCAAGCATAACGATACGTTCTGAAGCCGGGTCCGAAAGGTATGCATCGACACTGCCATAGAGTCACCTAACAGATGTGGATCCAGCCGCTGGCCGCGTGCATAGTCACCAGTTGGGGGTGGCAGTTCCTTCTGCACGACGACCTCAGCGCTATTCTCTCCTCCCCCTGGCGAACCATTCTGCCCAGTACTTCCAATGTCGCTTTTCTTCTGCACCAATAGGAGAAGCACCGGGAAGCATGGGATGACCGTTCGCATAGGTCTGGCCCTCGGATACTACGGAACGTCACGAATATGGCTACAGAACAGAGCCACTGAGAATACAGGACGATTGACTTTCCAGGTTTCTCGTGTTGGCGGTATTTGGGTTCCGCCTCTTGACTGGGTGCGGGCGCCTGTATAAGCGCCGAAATCATTGTAGAACCCAGTGTAGGACGTGGCGTTGCCTTTGAGCTTGCTAACACTGCATAGTTGGGGACCTATCTGTACATTTGAAGTTTCTTCGGAGCAATAGAAAGAGCCCAGCCCAGCCTACGTGGATAACTATCGTTTTGTATCTCTTGTGTTGTGCCATTTCAGCCTAGTCGCAGAGTGCCATGACACTGGGACCTGTCATATCCCCAAAGGCGCAGAGACAGGCGGCAGTTTAAGAAGCTGCTGGAGGCCAAGAAGACGACTGGGGTAGCCGCGACGCGTCTGCAGGGGATTCAGGGTGGCTTATCTCATGACTTTCGAAAAGTCGACATGTCTTGAAGCCTGTCATGTTGGTCCAGACTCCTACCATTCGTTGGTGGAGAGGAACAGTCTGAGGGTATGGGGGTGCTATCTAATCTAATCAATTGTTACACCGAGTTTATTCCGAATACATGCATTTTGTTCCTCCCACCAACGACTGGCACCACTTGCAAATTTGGCCTTGTTTGGTAGTGGCTCCCGCGGCTCGGCGCGTGCGGCAAAGGAAATACGGTATTGAAAATGTGCTCTAGTAGTACAGTGCACCCTTCAACGGGTCAAGGAAAGGAAGACCAGTAGTCCTGAGTGTCAGTAAGCCTCATTTTAGAAGATAAATAGGCTTCTCAGGTGGTAAAACATGTTACCTCTCTGCAGGTGCCAAACTCGATTGCAGCCATGCATGGGATATGTTTATGGTGCTCCTCCTGTAAGTTCGAATTACTAAAGGCTATAGAATGGCTTAACTTACGAATAGAGGTTATTGAGAGGCTGGTTATTAGCTATGAAGTGCGTTGTGCAGTCTTGCATACTTATGAAAGCCTGGGGGTGCAGAGATGGCATTACAGATAGCCCAGTACCCCCATATGTCGGGTAGAGGATATATAGGATAGTGTATATGGTACCTTAATACTTTTGGGGTGGAGGAATGTTCAGCAATAGCTCATACGTGCACTTTGAGGATAGGGACAGGAAGGATGCCGCATAATGCCGCACGCGCCGAACACCGGGAGCCGCCACCAAACACAGCCAAAGTTGCAAGTGGTGCCAGTCGTTGGTGGGAGGGACAAAATGTGAACTATTCGGAATATACTCGGTAAAACTATGGATAAGATAAGATAATCCCCCAAGTCCCCCTCGACCCTCAGACTCGTCCCTCTCCACCAACGAATGGTAGGAGTCTGATGTTGGTCTAGCGCACCACTGCCTCCTCAAGATAAACATGTAACGACGCCATACGACGCGTCAAAGCTGTACTCTTTGCATAAATAATGAACAGAAATATACAAAGATACCGATCTCAATTCTCCACGTCCATGCTCTCCTCCCCAGGCTCATGCGCAGGCACCTGCATCGACTCGAACGCCTCCAGCGCGCCCTTCACATCCCTCGCACTCCCCACATACGCTGTGACCTGCTCCATCTGGTCGACCCACATTGCACTCGCACTCGCCTCCTCCTTCACGCCGCCGTTCTTCCCGTCCGCCGAGCCTAATGGTTTTGCGCCGCTGAGGAGCCGGTTCACAGCCCAGTTCGCGTACCCGGACGACCCAACCTCCCACTCCCTCTTCCCCGTGCCCGTGAGGGTGAGCGCGCCGCCCGATGAATCTTGCGAGTTCGCGGGTTGAGATGGTTGGAGGAGCCAGGGTTCGAGTGGGGGGAGCGATGAGGTCTGTTCGTAGAGTTTGAGGAGTTGCTGCGGGAGGGCGATAAGATGGTCGAGGGGAGCCTTCGGGGTGGAGCCGCCGGAGGATGGGGATATGGGGAGGGCAGAGACAAGTTTTGCGAGGCGAGTGTCTGCGCGCTGTTTCGCTGCGCGGGATCGTGCCAGTGCGCTCGTGAACATTCTTGTTAGTCGACGTTGCTAGACATCTGGGTTAGTATGCATGCAGTTACCGTTGACGGGAGACGCACCTCGTCCAAGCGCTTCCGTAGCTCTTCGATCTCGTCGACGAGATCCCGTTCCTTCTCCTCGAGTTTACTTGAGCCACCGGTGGGTGTAATTGTGAGGTCCGCGCCTTCGTAGTGTGGTAAGACGATGACCCCTCCGTTCTCGAGTTCAGGTGGGATCATGAAGACGTTTCGCAGCGACCATGCCTCGAAGAAGTCAAACGCGACGTCGGTGTGGTACTCCAGGAGCGTCTGAAATGAGACAAGTCCCTGCTCTATCTCTTGGGTCATGTCTTCAGGCTCATTTGCCTGAGCTTTTATGGAGAAAATCGCGCTCAGTCGAGCGTTCAGGACTGCCGACACGGGCGCACGCACCTGCTTTCTTCTTCCCCTTCTTCCCTTTCGCAGGCGGCTCCGGCTCTTTCGGCTTCTTCGGGTTCCTCTCCTCTCTATCCTCAACCCACTTCACCAAGAACTCTTCCATGCCGTTCACGCCATCTTGAACGGCATTGTTGGAGATGTTGATGATGTCGTCGAGTAGCAGTTGCGGTGAGAAGCCCAACGCTTCGCAGAGAAGCAGGGAAGAGGTTGTAGTCGGAGCTCCTTGAGTTGTAGAGTTATCGGTCGTTGTCGAAGTCGTTATTGGGGCCATTTTTGGCAGCAGACGCGTCGCGTCTAGGATGATGGTGGTGGTTCGGGTTAAACGTTGAATGAACCAAGAATGTCACTGCCGGGAATCGAACTTGGGTATAGGCCCAATCAGGACATTAGGCCCCTATTTTCTGTCGCCCTAGGACGTGTCGTTAGCGCCCGTGCTTCGGCTGGTTAGCGTATGGCGGCAGGGTACGGCAAGGGCCCATGTTGAGAAATGCTGCCACGCCTATTAATTCAGCTAGAGCCATCCCTTTTTCTTGGGTACATCCCGTATCCCTGGAGAGAGCACATACTGGCCCTACCGAATTCGGTGCGTGAAAGGGAGATAGAAATACATATGCTACTAGTATCTGCGGATATCGATTACAAGCTGAGTGCCTGGTTGAAGTCTCACTATCTTTTGACGAATCAGACGGACGCAGCCATCCCTTAGAACGGAATCATGGCTGCGGATGTTTCCGGTAATTGTAATCTCTCGCAGCTCTGCATAGGACGGGGAGTTGGCAAGTAAATCATTTAGAGTTCCCCTGTCCACAAACTCCAATTCCCCTTCAGAATTACACCACGCTAGCCGGAGGGACAGATAGTGCAGGGAGGAGGATACACTTGACAGGAGGATTGAGTACCACGGCATTGGCGAAGCGGTGATCGACTGGTCGTTTTTAAGGGGAATGGGTGTTTTTATTATGAGAGTCCCCAGCGCCTTAAACCCCGATAATGTTCTTACTATTGAGAAAAAGAAACAGACCGTCAATATGTTGCGTGATACCAAGGGGTCGGTGTCTGGATAGCTACCTACGAGCTGAAGAGGTGCGTGAATGTGTTTCTCCAATTGACAATGCTTCAATATGGGTGAATTGGGAAACCGAGGTATCTCCTTCAACGTTGGCGACTCGAATGCTGCCACTGCTGCCACGAGCAAGCCAAAATAAGATGGAAGATTCCTCTGAGGTACAGTCCAAAGTGATACTCCTGCAGCGAAGGCGGGTTTCGTCCCCACATCATCAAGAATACCTTTATCCCACCACACCTCATGCAGCTTTAAGCTCTGCAAGCCAGGGAAAAGGGATATGGCCTCTTGAACCACCCTGACAGAGGATCTAAAGCTGAGTTCGCACAACGCAAGAGTCGTGATTTCCCTAGCTTCTTTGAGGATCCTGCCTACAATGGCGGTGAGCTCAGAAGAGCATCCCACGAAAGTCAGGTTTCTAAGTTTCGACATCTTGGGAGCAGCCTATCCTCCATCCAAACAAGCTTGTTTCTCTCTTCGGAGAAGCAGGCCCGCCTGATGTGAGGCAAGATCCGCTGCCAAGCTCCCAAGTTTCTGACCAGCCAACGCACAAATTCGGTAGTGAAGTGGATGTAGGAGAATAGATGGGGTCGACTGGACGCTTCCCACTCATGGGAGACAAGGCTGGTGTTTTTGAGAACCTTCGGAGAGTTAGCACCGGCAAAGGCGATCACGACCTCGATGATCTCTTGAGGAATTCTGTCAGTCAATTCGACTGCTAGTGGAGTTACGTGGGCCATTTGGTAGCTCGATGTGACCTGGATATCAGAGAGAGGATGGGGCCGCGGTGAGGTGGGACTGTTTCGAGGTTGGTCAGAATACTGCCGAAGGACAATCTCCCAGCTTCTGAGTCTACTACACTCGGGACGCCAATTACTCGGCTTCCGGGAACGTGAAAGTGCTAGATTTGAGAGGAGATAGCAGGAAGGGTTATTGCTGTTAAGGTGGAAAGAGGCAAAAGTCACTGGTGCTAATCTTGGTGGTGCAGGCTCCGTTCCCACGCTGGAGGCTTGGTGCATGTAAGGACGTTCAGCACAGATGAGTTGGAAAGTAAAATATTTGATTGCTAGAGTCGAACATAAATGGATGTGGGCACGCAGACCGGTATCGTGGAAGAACGAGAAAGCCGTGACAAGACTCGGAGTGCCCACGTACTTGCACGATAACATGGTTAGCCAATCAGACAGAAACCTGCAAACATTTCTACAGATCGAAATAAGACACATCCTAGTCGTAGATATAAGTCAGTATACTTTCATCTTCATCGTTGACTTTGACCGTCAAGCGAGTTCCTGGCCGGAGCCCCACCACCCTTCGTCGAATCATACGTTCACAGTCATCCCGACCCAACATATGGTCATGGTCCCCAACTTCCAAGTTGATCTCAATCGCCTTCAGTCCTGCATAGAAGGGGGAATTCTGGAATAGGCTATTCAAGGCCGTCCAGTTCATATGCTCCAACTCCTCTTCGAACTCAAATGCCAGCGTGAAAGTCAGATGGGAAAGA
Source organism: Ephemerocybe angulata (assembly GCA_013368325.1). Taxonomy (NCBI): domain Eukaryota; kingdom Fungi; phylum Basidiomycota; class Agaricomycetes; order Agaricales; family Psathyrellaceae; genus Ephemerocybe; species Ephemerocybe angulata. The sequence continues at coordinate 294,672 of JAACJK010000058.1, forward strand.
GGGGAGGCCACGCTCGACAAGAGCTCTAAGTACCAGGTCCGGTTTTCATGTGGGAAGAGCCAAATCGCAGACCTGATTTTGAGGGTCCTCAGCGCCTTGAAGTCCGAAAGTGTCTGCACTGAAAGCACAAAAAGGCAAACTGTTAGATCGCACGGAATGGCATCCAAAATAAACGCCACCTACACCTGGGGGGGTCCGCGGTCCAGCGAGGTCCAATAATCAAAGTTTCGACCCGGACGAACTTGGAAAGCATTAATCCACCGGCTTCGATGTATCGAATGGTGTCGCTGCGTTGAGCAAGCCACGATAGGAAGAGGGAAGTGTCTTCATCACTCATCATCCATTCATTTGTGACCTTCTTGAGCGTGTGAGGAACGGGGAATTCAGCCTCCACCCCACCTTCCAGGAGTAAGCTCCCTTTCTGCCATGCTATTTCAGACATAGATAGAGTCTGAATGCCAGGGAATGATGCAATAGCTTGTTGAAGCACCCTGAAGGAAGAAAAGTCGTACACCCTGGCCAATTTGAGGTTCGTGATACGCCCAGACACCTCGCGCATCTCACCCAGCAGCAGAACGAGCTGGGCGGAACTTCTCAAAAATTCCAACTCCCTCAATTTCAGCATCCTGAGATATATCGCCGACACCTCCTTCTCCAACCCCACAGGATTGAAAGTAAAGCGGGCATGCTGGACGCATGGCAAGATGCGCTGGCAGGCTCTGGGTTTGCCATTGATAAGCCAAGACATAAGTTCAGAGTTGAGGTCGATATAGGAGAAGAGAAGGGATCTGGTGGACACCTCCCATTGATGAGAAACCAGACTGAAGTTCTTGAGAGATTCCCGGTCGCCATACTTGGCAAAGGCGGCCACTTCATGGAAGATCTCTTGAGGTATCCTGTCGGTCAAGTCGAGAGGGAGTGGTTTAATCTGGGACATGCCCGGCGATTTGGGATATAGGTCTGGAGAGCCTTGTATGTGGGAAGGATAGCCGCGGCACGATGATCGATGGTGGTTCCAGGTGGTAAGATGGAAGAAGATGGGCAAACACGTTTTCTTCGTGCCAGTCCCCATCAAGTCCGCCACCAGAAAGTCCCCACGCCATAGTTCGCCTCGTTGTATGTGATTGAACTTCAAGCCTGAAGTAGTCTCGTCAACCAGCTTCGAGTTTAAGTGTTTCAAGAAGAGAGGCGTCGACGCGCCCTAACACGACAAGCTCTCCATAGGTACCGCTGGTTTCTTTGACTAGTACCTTAAGCGCCGGGCGTACAATCAACGTTGCGATCACACTTCTCCACTCACCTTCCAGCGCAACGCCAGACATCCGAAACCAAACCCCGTCTCCAAAATACACAACTTGAATCCCCCACGCCCACCAAACCACCCCTCACGTCGACCCCACCGCACACTCCCGATCCCAATCCTCCGGAATCAAATACTTCATACCCTCCTTAAACGCCTCAAGGGTGCAAAACTCCGGGTGTCCCGGAAGATGGCTCCCTTCGTCAGCGCAGAGGGGGAGCCGTACGCTTTTGTTCTGAGAGCGCATGCGGATGTCTGTTTCGCATCATTATATCAGTTGGCCGAAGCGTTCGGCGGGGAAGGGGAAGGAGAGAGAATATAGGAAGGGGATGCACAATGCCTTTGCGAAGAGTTACTATGGGACTTCCCGCCGAGCTTGGAGAGGATAGTCTGCGTTGAATGGCCCGCAAGTGTCGTACTCGTAGTGGGTACCGTCGAAGGACTATCCACAATCTCCTAGCCTCTGAGCCTACCGAACTCTCCTTTGGTTTCTGGGAACGTGAAAATGATATATTTGAGAATGCTAGTAGGATGGGTTGTTGCTGTTGAGGTGGAAGGAGCTCGAGGCAACAGCCTGAGGCGCTGGTCCTAAATCGGATCGCGACAGGCTCCGTTCCCACACTGGAGGCTTGGTGCATGCAAGGGCGTTCAGCACAGTAAAATATTTGATTCTAGAGCTGATCATCAATAGCCTTGAGCACGCAGACCCTAGGAAGGAGGTGAAGGCTACAAAAGCTCAACGAGGGTTATGCATAGCGAGCGCCCTAGTACTTGCAGGATCATATTGTTGTAAGCCGAACATCGGACAGAAAGTGTAAGTGACATTTCTCCAGATCGAAACAAGAACCATCTTCTAGTCATACACAAAAGATGATACCATCTCACTACCAACTTCGACATTGACCGTAAATGGAGTCCCTGGACGGAGTCCCACCACCCTTCGTCGAATCATGCGTTCACAGTCATCCCTGCCGACCGCGAGGGTATGGTCTTCCTGAAGGTCCAAGTTGATCTCAACCGCCTTTAGCCCTGCGTAATAGGAAGAATTTTGGAGTAGGTCATTCAAAGCCGTCCAGTCCATAAGCTCCAACTGGTGTTCAACGTGAAATGACAGCGCGAAAGTGAGATAGGAAAGAGGGGAGGCCACACTCGACAAAAGCTCTGAGTACCAGGTCTGGTTTTCACCTGGACGGAGCCAGATTGGATACCTGAGTTTGAGGGTCGTCAGTGCCTTGCAGCCCGAAAGTGTCTGCACTGGAAGTATAACAGCTGTATAAAAGGCAAATCGTCAAATACTAAATAGCGTAATCATGTCATTTGAGGTAAGCCACACGTACATGGTCCAATAATCAATGTTTCAACGCGCGTGAACTTGGAAAGCTCCAGGAATCCGTCGGCTTCGATGTATCGAATGGTGTCGCTGCGAAGGGCAAGCCACGATAGGATACGGGAAATGCATCTATAGCACGCCATCCGTTTGATTGTGGCCTTTTTGAGGTTATGAGGGACAACGAACTCAGCCTCCACCCCCCCTTCACAGTACTCCGTGCTCCCTCGGTTGTCAGTCATCGATAAAGTCTGAAGGCCCGGAAATGATGCAATCGCTCGTTGCAGCGCCCCGAAGGAAGGAAAACCGTACACTTCGTTCAAGACGAGGGTTGTGATATGCCTAGACACCTCGGGGATTCCACTTAGTAGTAGAACGAGCTGGGCGGAAGTTTCCCAAAATACCAGCTCCCTCAATTTCAGCATCCTGAGATATATCGCCGACACCTCCTTCTCCAACCCCACAGGATTGAAAGTAAAGCGGGCATGCTGGACCCATGGCAAGATGCGCTGGCAGGCTCTGTGTTTCCCAGTGATAAGCCCATACATAAGGTCTGGGTTGAAGTCGACGTAGGAGAACAGGAGGGGTCTGGTGGACACTTCCCACAGATGGGAAACCAGGCTGAAGTTCTTGAGAGATTCCAGGTTACCATCTTTGGCAAAGGCAGCTACTTCATCGAAGATCTCTTGAGGTATCCTGTCGGTCAAGTCCAGGGGGAGTGGGCTAATTTGAGACATGTTCGGTCATTCGAGGCGACGTAAGCCTGCTGAGGATGTTGTAGGCGTGTGGGTACTTTCCCAAGAGGATAGATACTATAAAGATATAGAGCTCTAAGGAGAGAATAGCCGTGACGGGATCGGTTTGAAGTGATGGTGGTGGTAAGGTGGAAGGAAGGGCAAGACCAAGGCAAGACACTTTGGAGCTGTGAGTCCTCCATCAGAAATTACCCACGCCTCAGGGCGTCATATTAGGGGTGTTCCACCCACCATTCGGCGGAGCGCCAGCCCGCCACAGAGGGGCTTCCAAAACGTGGCCGTGGTGTAGTGCTAACTACTAACCTCCATAAGCATTTCTAAATACATACCCCACGCCCACCAAAACACCCCTCACGTCGACCCCACCGCACACTCCCGATCCCAATCCTCCGGAATCAAATACTTCATCCCCTCCTTAAACGCCTCAAGCGTGCAAAACTCCGGGTGCCCCGGTAGATGACTGCCCTCGTCAGCGCAGAGCGGGAGCCGTACACTTTTATTCTGCGAGCGCATGCGGATGTCTGTTCACACCATGATACACGCAGGTCAGTTGGGTGAAGGTTTCGACGGGGAAGCAGGAGAAGGGAGAGGGGAGAAGAGCGCGAGAGAGGGGCGTGGAAGGACTTGAAGGGATAATGGAGAAGGTGGACGTACAGTGTCTTTGTGAGGAGGTACTATGGGACTTCCCGCCGAGCTTGGAGAGGATAGTCTGCGAATGGCCCGCAAGCGTCGTACTCGTAGCAGGCGCCTTGTACAGCTCAAACGTCACACTCGCCGTGAACGCCGGCCACCTGCAGTCACACCAACATCAATACACCAATTCCTATTAGATAGAGACAGAGACACCGGTCGTCTGCGTACTTGTCATCAAAGACGTCAAGCGTCTGGTGTATCGCGGCAATAGCGGTATCGTGCGTACTGTGCACGAGGATCCTGAGCGGGTCCTTCTCGCTCTGCTCGACTTTGCGCTGCATCTTGCTCAGCATGTCGTCGAAGAGCCGGCCCATGCCTAGCCGGCGGACTTCTTCTGTTTTATCTGGGAACTATTAGGCCCAGTGAAGCTTGAAGGTGTGTCTGGTCGGGGTACTTACATCCTGTGCAGTGAGTGGTATGAATATTTATATAATGAAGTGTGGGTTAGAGGGATGTGCGATGCGTACCGGAGAACCACTCTGTTACTACGGCGCGCTCGATGGTATCTATAACGCTCTTGTCCTCGAAGTCGGAGGGAACTTTGATCCCATGGGCGATGGATGAACGGACCTGTTCATCGTCATGCATTCGGTCAGTCGGTCAGTATTCAAGGAGGATAGGTAAAAAGCGGGAAAGAACATACAGTGTCGAGAATGCCTGACGCGCGAGGCCGGCCGTCCAGGCGGACCGGGTTCCCGTCGATGTACTTCGAGAGCTTCTTGTCCAGGTGCGCAAGGGTAGGGTTATAAGCATCCGCGGCAGCTATTCGGATATATCGTCAGTAACCCTTTCTGACCTTAAAAGTGAAAGTGAGAACGACAGAGTACATTTGGCGAAATTCACGAGCAGGAACTCGAGCCGTTTGCAGGAGTAGGTGTTGCCGACGAGGTTTTCGTCCTTCCCGTTCCGTATACGGATGGGGGGTATCGAGGACGGGTCGCGGCATTTGGGTGCGGGGTAGAGGCCTCGGACAATCTCCTGTAGCGATTCGGTCGTGCGTGGCATGTTAGTGGTGCGGAAGTAGACTGTGTCGGGGTTGTCGAGTTGGTCGGGGAGGAAGCCTAGGCGCTCGACGTATAAGCGCCGGAGATTCTTGCCAAAGTGATGTGTGGTCTGTGTAACATAAAACCGCGTCAGTTTCTCGAGATTCCTGGATACTCAATAGCACGCACATATCTCCCCAGGTCCGTCAGTTCCCCTAGCAAACTGGTAAGCACGGTCAGAAAACTCGCCGCGCCAGACGGAACTCCGGCCACGCACCATTCACCCTCAAACGCCCTCCCGTCCTTCCGCTCAACGACTTTCCTCCCCCGCACAATATCCTCATACCTCTGTTTATCTGATACCTCCCCGTCCCTGGTTACCGCTGACACGGCGCTCCGGAACCTCCGCGCGCTATTGCACATATTCCAGTGTTCCGGGATGTTGGCTGGGGGCCCCGCGAGCCGCACCCCGACGGGGGTCCGTTCGCCATGGCGCACGAAGACGTGCACTTGCTCGAGCTGCAGAGGTTCCGGTGCGACGGGGTAGTTCTCCACCTCCAGGGGGACTTGCGGCGAACGGTATGGGTGTGCGAGCGACGGGTCGGAGGAGGCGTTGCTGGTCGTGTGACCACTTGACATTCCGAATGGCATGTCTGGTTCTAGGGTGCCGTTTGTGACGGGAAGTGTAAAGTTCGCTGGTCGTGGTGCGCTGTTGTTGGCCTCGTGGAGGAGCTCTGGCTGCTCTGCGTGCACGAGGGTCTTGGTGCTCGAAAAGAGTGCGGTGTAGAGTGTGGTGATTAGGAGAAGGTAGAGGGGAGACCTGAATGACATATAGCTGGGATGAACCATCTGTCAGGGTAGGGAAGAGAGGTGTTGGGAGTTACGGAACGCACCTGCAGGACACCAGCAACTTCAAGTGCCCCTTACAATCTCCGAGATGTTCGCGAGGATCAAGTTCGCTCGTCGCGACCGCCAATTTGGATTCCGACGATTGTAATTGGACGAATGACGTAAGGTTTTGATCTGATGGCGGACCTTGAAGGTCCAAGGATCGCTAGGCTGCCCAGTCCTTCAACCTTCTTGCTCTTTCAACCACCTCGACGGCCCAGCCCAGTTCTCTAGCTTCGAGACAGCTCTCCACTCACACTTAGTACTCGCTCTCTACTCTCCACACCACACACCAAGGCCAGAGATTAGCCGCCACCAGGCGACGATCAAGCCACGATCTGGTGCCCCTTGAGCTCCCCTCGGGTTACCTCCAGCGACAACGGCCGTTGGCACGAACCCATCCCCTCTCCACAGTCTTCGTTCTCTGTCAACCAACCCATATGGCCCATACCAACCCACCCCCAGTGGAATTGACCGACAGGATACCTCAAGAGATATTCGACCACGTAGCAACTTTTGCTGATGCAGTATCTCTCAAAAGCCTCAGCCTTGTTTCCCACCTTTGGGAGGCGTCCACCAGGCACCTTCTCTTCTACGAATTCCAGTTCAACGGCAGATTCCTCTCATGCTTTTCCAAAAATCCCAAAGGCTGGCAACGCATACTACCGTGTATCCAGCGCGCCCACATCGCCGTATATTGTGATATCCCAGGGGAAGCTGCGCTAAAGGAGGCGCTGTCGGCTGCTCTACCCAGGATGGTCAAACTCAGCCGATTACGATTCCGGCGAAGTAGCTCTGGCACAGTCGCACTACTGATTGCGCTGCTCAAAGGGTCTGAGCAAATTACAGGCCTCGAATTACGGGAGCTGCTCGACGGTTTTGATTCTTTCCAAGTGCTTCAAGAGACCATTGCATCACTCCCTGGCCTAGAGGATTTATTAGTGCAAGGGATATGGTGGCGAAAAGACCGCGGACACAAACAAGGGTCGGTGCAAGCTATGGTCACCGTTCCTCGGAAGATTAGAAAATTTACCGCTGAAGACATGCTCTATGCTGAAGACCTGGACTATACCGGGAAAACCTCACATATCTTGCAGTGGCTTGCCCAGGGGAGCGACTCCATTCGGTTCATGAGTGTGGAAGACGTCGATGGATCAAATGTACTTTCCAAATTTACTCGGGTTGAAACCTTGATTCTTGGAAAGTACTCATACTCGCCTCTCCCTGGATGTAAGTGGCTACCATCTCAACTCTCTATTCCAATATATTAATGGAAGCATTTTTACTTTCAGTAACCCTTTCGGCCTTCAAGGCACTAAAATCCCTTGAATTTCGGTATTTAACCACACTAGACGATACTGGCTACGATATTCACCCCAGCTGGTGCCCAGACCTCCTCTCAAGTGTGGCTTCAACTCTCTCCTATCTCACTTTCGTGCTGGCATTTGAAGAGGAAGACGACTTGGAGCGAATGGACTGGATGACTTTGAACTGTCTACTCCAAAATTCCCCCTTCTACGCAGACCTGAGAGGCATTGTTATCGGTATCAGGAGACCTCGTAGTGCGCATACACTCGTACCCAGTCGGGATGACTGTGACCGTATGATTCGACGAAGGGTACCCGGACTTCGGCCAGGCACTCGCCTTACAGTTAAAATTTATGCCGGCGGACAGTCATCATCCTTTATCTATGACTAGAAGACGTTTCTCCGATCTTGTCGACAGAATATTGAATTTGTACCTATCAAGCTGTACACTTGTACCCTCTTGTACCCTACTTTCAACGATGCCAGTATCTACCATGCATGTAGCAGCGTGGTATTGTAAACACCCAATCCTGCTCAAGGGATGACTTTCAGCGCCAGCGAGCCTTGTGAGGTTCACGTTTCTCCACGCTGCACGCCTACATGCCCACGCTCCTTTATCTCTTCTTCCAGCACCACGCGCTCGTGTAAGAATGGGTTTCTTGTACTTCCGGTGTACTTGTTGACCCGTTTACGATCCCCGCTATTGACTGAGGACGAAGGAAGGGTCGTAAATACGACTAAAAAGATGCGGTTTCAGCCGTAAGTAATTCATAGGGAAGCAGCAGCAGCTCTAAGTACCAACTTGAAGAGTGGTGAAGCTTGGGCTTGCAATTCGATTGCAATATGGCGCATGGATTCTCTGATGGCGGACTCAGAGTCTTGAGCTCAATCATTCAAGCCTGCAAGGACCTCTGGCTTCTTTCCACCTTACTATCGCCGCCCACCTTCAGCCCAATCTATCCACGGATACCAAGCCCTTAAACTGACTCTATTTGACTCTCATATCTTCAACGACCACCGACGCCCTGATTTCCTCTGCTGGGATACCGTGATACCCGTCCTATCAAGATTCAACTTCCATTCCTCGTCGCACACAAACCACCGCAAATGGCCCAGATTACCCCACTCCCCCTCGACTTGACCGACAGGATACCTCAAGAGATCTTCGAGGAAGTGACCGCTTATGCCGATGAGGAAGGCGACCTAGAATCCCTGCTGAACCTCAGCCTCGTCTCTCAATGGTGGGAAGCGTTTACCAGACCCCTTCTCTTCACCAACGTCAAGTTCAACGCCATATCTGTGGGATGGCTTATCGGGAATCCCCATTCCTGGCAGCGTGTCCTGCCATGGGTCCAGCGCGCCCGCTTCACATCGGTGGGCAACATCCTCGGCATGGAAGGGGAGCTGGCCGACATCTTTCGTAGGATGCCGCTACTCAGCGACCTGCAGGTTCAGAATGGCGGCCAGAGCCTCGTCGTGTTGCTGGGGAAGGCATTCAAGGGGTCTCATCAAATAACAAACCTCGAATTGAATGTGGTATCCGGATTTCCTTCCTTCCCCGTACTTCTAGAAGTCATTATATCGTTCCCTGCCCTGCAGACTTTGACGCTGTCTGAGGTAGGGTGGGAGACGCGGAGTTTTTCAGAGAATGCCAGGGCAGAGCTGGCTGCCTGGTCCGCCGTCCCTAGCAAGCTCAGGGAAGTCACCATTGAATGGATGGAGCGGGACACCGACACCTCCCTCGTCCTAAGCTGCCTTTCTCATGGCTGCGCCGACGCCATCCGATTTATCGAAGCCGAAGGATCCGTCGTGCTCTCCAAGTTCACTCGGGTGGAAACCTTGATTATCACTGGTCCCCGATTCACCATAAGGCCTCCCAATTGTATGTGGCGACGACGACGACTTCACGACATGATACTGACTGCGACTGCTCACCTCCCTTTACAGTGGAGACACTCTCCGGGTTCAAGGCTTTGAAGACTCTCGTAATCTGGCCTGCAATCTGGCTCCTCCCCGGGGGGCATATTGCCATCCAGAATCAGACGTGGTACTCACAACTCCTGTCGAGCGTCGCCTCCCCACTTTCCTCTCTGACATTTTCGCTGGCATACACTGCCGAAGAGCAGTTGGAGCATATGGATTGGGAAACCATCAACAACCTATTCCAAAACTCCCCCTTCTACGCGGAGTTAAAGGAGGTTGGGGTCAACCTGAGCCTTTCCCACCAGGTTGGACCTACGGTGAATAGGGCTGACTGTGACCGTATGATTAGGCGGAGGATTGTGGGACTTCGCCCGGGCACTCGGCTTACGGTTAAAGTTTACGGTGGCCAGGATATGATATCGTCTTTTATGTATGAGTAAGAGAGGTGTCTCAACTCCGGATATCTATATTTTCGGAAGCTGTCGATGTAAGTATACGCTTTGAAGCTGTCAAACCCAGCCACGCCCTGCTATCCCTACCACGGTGAGACCCGCTTTATACTTATGGGCCCATTTACCACGTCCACAATCGACCGGTACCCGAGCGATGCCCATGATAGCTACGGTGATCTCGATCTTGAACACATCGACGTAGCACAGGCAGGTGAGTAGCCGCATCTTCTGTCTGCACACTTCACAACATCTTGAATCCTATAGAGTCGCGTAACGAAGCCGCCGAGCATGCCAACTACTTGGAGCACCTCGAGCACGCGCACGCGACCAACATCTTCGACGATTTCTACAAGAATCTCAGTCCGCCATGGCCAGTAGACTGCATCGACGACCAGGATAGCTCACTCGAGCCCGCGGACCCGTCCAGCCGTTCACCCTCCCCTGCCGTCACCTTCAGCCACTTCGGAGCATGCACCTGCGAAGCCTGTTCCGAAAACGCAGCGTCCAGCACATTCTACCCTCCAGAAGTCCGAGCGCAAAAGTTGGAAGCATACGAGAAATGGAGACAGAAGGAGATTAAAGACATCCTCGAGGCGAAGAAACGGAGGATAGAGAAGTGTATCACGTACCTGGAGTTGAGGAGGGCTAGGTCTATGATAGTTGTGGCGGATATGTTGGAGCTGACGGAGGCTGAAATGGGGGATTGGGATGTGAGTAGCATGGGGGATTGGAGGGAGAAGCATGAGGCTGAGGCAGAAAGGTGGATGACACATGAGTAATATGAGCCAATGTATATGTAGGGAAAGTGGACTGTGACCTGGGCTGTCTGGCTGGTTTGTAGTTACCTATGACCTTGGAGAGTCTAGACGGCGCGCGCCTAATCAAAAGATTTGGTTTTGAGCGCTAGCGGAGCGCCAGCGCTTATACCGATAACAAGGTGCCCCAGTCTACCTCTGTTTCATGTGACCCCTCATATGGGTCAAATGGACCTCAAATACCAAGTGAATAGTGTCTAGGTGAACGGCGATACCCTATGGAATGCGATTTAGCCTCAACTACCAGGCAGTGAGGCTTGTGGGAGCCAGACGGAATGACTAAGCGCCGGCCCGTTTCAATTAACTCTCCCAATCGGTGCAAGTGTTCGTTTTGTTCCTCTCCTTCATCGTTCTCCTCACTGCTCAGGCCAAACAGTTCCCATAGCTGCATCAGTCTACCGCGCGAAGAATTCAAGTACCTTTGTCGCAATGCCGAAACGACGAAAGGAAGACTCGGACTCCGAGTCTGACTTCGAAGATACCCGCGCTGGAAGCGACTCGGACGCGTCGTTCACAGCAAAGACGCGTAAAGCACCTTCCAAACCGCGAAAGCAATCTTCCAACAAGCGGACCAAGACAACCGTGCCCGTGGAAGTGGACGTGTGCTCGACCACCACGTGGCAGCATGCCCAAAGCGCCCATGCAGTTCAAAACGTGGAGGACGTTCGAACGGCACTCTTGTCATGGTACGCGCTTGTCCGCGAAACTCGTGGCATGCCATGGAGGAAGCCATTTGACTCGAAACACGACCGTGCACAGCGGGCACAACGGGCGTACGAGGTGAGAACATGAGCCTTGCGCCACGCACCTTCTTCTTGGTTGCCGCCAGGGTAGGACACACACTGAATTGAAATCTATTGAAATCTTATGTAGGTCTGGATATCCGAGATCATGCTGCAACAAACCCAGGTGGCTACTGTGATCCCGTATTATAATCGGTGGATGGGGAAGTGAGTATTCCATCTTCGCTTCTCCCTGAGGTGATGCAGGCAGCAGAAATCTTCGAGCTCACGTCATGTTTTCCCTCCTCACAGGTTCCCTACCATCGCAGCTCTCGTAAGTTACAGAGTCCTGCGTCCGTGTTTCGAGGGATGCTGATTCGCCCAGGCTGAAGCTAACATGGACGATGTAAACACCCTATGGAAAGGCCTCGGGTACTACAGCCGCGCCAGTCGCCTATTGGCTGGCGCCCAAAAGGTTATGCGTGAGCTCGGCGGCTACTTGCCCGACAACGCGAAAGACATGGAGGCGAAGATTCCAGGAATCGGCAGATATAGCGCTGGAGCTATATGCTCCATCGCTTATGGAGAGAAGGTGCCCGTTGTGAGTGATTTTTAACCCTCGTTTGAGGCGCCTTTGAGTCTTCGAAGCGTGCAGTGGATGGATAGATGTTGATGCCAACCAGCTTGACGGGAATGTGCATAGACTTTTGAGCAGGTTTCTTCTGCTGCATGCTAATCCAAAGTCTAAAGCCACACTTGACATACTGTGGACAGGTGCGGCGGCGATGGTAGACGTCAAAGGTCAGTCAGCCAATCACTCGCCTTGTCCTGAAAATAACTTGGAATACAAATGTGTTCACATACATCATGCTTACCCACCACCTCCAGGATCTTACGAAGACGCCGGCTACCAGAACCCGGGAGATATCAATCAAGCCCTTATCGAGCTTGGGAGCACGGTCTGCAAGGTTCAGAACCCGACATGCCTATCTTGTCCATTAAAGGACCATTGCAGCGCTTACCAGAAATCTCCATCGACATCCCAGATCCCTGGTCTGTCTACGGAGATTGGCGACATCGAAGATCTGTGCACGGTCTGTGAACCGCTACCCACCGCGTTCGACGTGACCATGCTGCCTATGAAAGCCGAGAAGAAGAAGGCGAGGGAGGAAACGGACTTCGTCAATGTGGTCGAGTGGAGGGCGACGCCGGGGTCGACCGATCGGTGGTTTCTGCTCACCAAGCGGCCAGAAAAAGGTGCGTCCTCCCTCTCTCACGTCAATGGCGACAGGCCCCTCGAAGATGCTTATGGAAACTATTTCTCTATCCAGGGCTTTTGGCAGGCCTTTATGAGTTCCCTACTCTGAGTAATGTGTCAGAACCGGATTCTCAAACGCGCCTGTCGCAGGCGCCAGTCGAGGTGCTCTCGACGCTCCTCGTCTCTCCCGTTCGATGTCCAGATGCTCTATCATCAGCATCAAAATTTTTTGAGAGAGGCAAGAAGGGAAAAGATAGTGCCGACGGTGGTGGTTCCGTTGAGATATCCCAGATCAAACCTGTTGGTGACGTCTTGCATCTGTTTTCGCATGTGAAAAAGACCTATCGGGCGCAGTGGGTGCTCTTGGAGGGTGGCGTATCACCGCCTGCGCTTGATCTCAAACCGAAGGGGAAGAAAGCAAAGGAGAGCGTGAATGAGGCCGGGCCTCGCAAGAAGGCTAATGCCAAAGGTAAATCTTCCAAGGTGGAGTCTGTAGCGGAGGCAGAAGGAGGACTGTGTCTGGATGATCTGCGGTGGGTGCGCATGGAAGACGTTGACCATGCAAAGTAGGTCTTCTCTGGAACGTTTCAAGTTTAAGGTCTTCTGCTGATTTCACACATTGTCGCAGCATAAGCACGGGAATGGTCAAAGTGTGGAAGCTCGCGAATTCGAAATGGTAGCGATTCACATGCCCATGTAACTTCCATCTTCTTTACCTATTTCCATCTTTCAGTGGGGCCATCTAACGCATGCTAAATACTATACTCACAGCATACTACACATCGAGAGATTTGATAAAGGTACACGCGCTAGTCCGCTCGGCCATCCAGTGGCATCGTATACACCTGTAGAGAATGTACAAGGGGGTTGAGTAACGTTCCATCCATCATCCTGTAAAGACCGTACAGAAGAAGGTAGCGCGAGGAGGATGGCAGATGCGGGAGCGCGAGCGCTTAACCGTCTGACCGACGTGCAAGGTGCGGATCTTAAAGTTGAAGTGCGTGACAGATGTGCTGAGGTCAGACTTGAACTTAGGGGGACGGCTGGTTCGAGGTATGTTTGAGGTTGGGGATGCGAAAACGGAGAGCCCAGTGGTAAGGGGTGACAGGCGTGTTCATCGCTAAACAGAAAAGAGGGGGGATTCAATGTGTCGCGCAGCTATTTTATACCCAGGCCCTCAGGATTACGAAGGGTACGGGTTGCCAGCCACCGGCCGCGAAATTTGACTAATTCAAGGACTGGAGATAGTTCATTGTGGTTCATTGCCTGGCAGCTGCGCCCTGCGCAGTGGACATGGGATGGATATAGAATCTGACTTCGCCAATTACAGAGTATGTATCCGACCGACGATGTTTTGGCAAACATAATGTGGGGTGAATGCAAATAGATCAATTGGGTCTGTCTTCCGAGACCTTTTACACTCGGTGTATCGGAGACTCTGGGTCTCAAGACATTGACATTTCCCCGATGGTATGTGTGTATCTGTTGGTCGGAGAGTTGAGTCAAACAGATTATCAGAGGGCAAATATGGAGGCTGCTTAGTCCTGTCCATGTTGTTTCATTTGAAAGAGCAAGTCAAGTCAAGTTAGCTCTCAAGTCCAAGTACTCAGTGGAGGACGATACGGTGGCGGACCAGCAACCATCGGTAACTTCCACGTGGCCTGCCGCGGAACAAAAACCAGTAATGCCTCCGCCGGGTACGTCAACGTTTGACAACGTTGACATTTGGTCGACTTGGCCCGATGAAAAAACCTTCCTCCTCCACCGACCAAGTTGACGTTCACGGACGACCACCAACCAGCGCCCTGCACTATACGAGGATAGTACGAACAGGAGTGTCTCTGGAGGCACGTTGATGCTCTGATTTGATGTGGTCTTCGGCAACAGACGACGAACAGAATGGGAAGGAGGAACCACTGGATTTGTAGTACGTGCTCGCTTTCGGCAGTGTCTTCTCTCTACTAATGACAGAGACAGTGCTATTCTGAATCTTAACAAATCAGCGACACAAGCGGAGATAAATGAGCGTTACCGGACCCTGTCCTTGCTCTTTCATCCAGACAAGCAGCAGCATCCAGAGCGGAAGGAGGCGGCTGAGGAGGAGTTCTTGAAGGTTCAAAAGGCATACCAAGGTCCGTACGTTGGTGCTTGTAGCCGGTAACTTCCGTGACTTATACTCTATGGCACACCAACAGTTTTGTCAGACTCGTTTCTAAGGTATAACTTGTCGCTTCTGTAGTCTGAGGGCGCTAACCTCGTGGACCAGGCAAGTCTATGACGTGTTAGGTGTGTGCTGTATCAAAGGGCCAACGCAGTGAATGCTCACATAGAAAATGTTAGGTATACGGGGGGTAAACCTCAAATGGTCTGAGCAACTCACGTCCCAGTCGAGGCAAAAGGTCCGGTCAGCCCTTCCCGTTACTAAGATGCTGTCCTCACTATGGGCCTCCAGATCGAGGAAGAGCTTCGTAACCTCAAGGACAACAATTTTTTGGAGCAAACTTCCGACCCTGAAGCCTCACCAGGGGCGCAGTTCACCAATACAACAGACTTCTCTGGCTTGTTCAAACCCATCGGCGCCCTTCACATCGATCGTCCCATTCGAGATTCACTCCATCGTTTGAGAACCGTTCAGTTCGTCGCGACTGATTTGAAGTACACCCTTTCTGTGAGTCAATAGCGTTCTAACTCTCCTTACGCTTTCCTGACTTTCATTTGTAGAAACGGTTGAATAATGCTACTGTCGTCTCCTGCGAGACCCATGCCTTCGCGACCGTCAGTGGGCGAGGCTATATGGACTATACAGGGACTATAAGACACCAATTCTCCCCTCGGTTTACTGGTAGAGTGCGTCGCACAGTTATTTTCTGCGTGGATATTTACCGACTGACGCATGGAAGGCTTCTGTGGGGCTCAAAGCACCGTTCTTCTCAGCGCTACGTGGAACCTATCGAGATGACTACAACACAGTTGATGTGAACGTTTCAGCGTCCCCTTTGGCCCTGCGAGATTCTGCGTCGACGGCGATCACTGTTGCTCGAAGATTATTCCAAGGAAGTCCGCAAATGGGGGAGCTCAGGCTTCAGCTGGGACCTGTGCAGTCGCTATCGTTTTACTATACGTCTCCACCCTCGCTGTCCCAGGACATTGTAGAAGCGGCGAAGCACGCAATACCATCGATCGCAGGTTTCCGCCACTTCGCCTTCGACCGGAAGTTTGGCCTTATTTTCAGCAACATCATCCCAAAGCTGGCAGGCGAAATTGGATTGACCCTTGTAGAGCTGTCGGTGCGGCTGAAAGCTGGATTTGAACTCGGGTTTCTAAACTCATTTATAAATCTCGGTCTTGGGTGGGTGGGGGAAGAATCGGAGGTGTCTTTCGATACTACCATTGGGACCAAAGCCGTCATTGCGAAACTTGAGCAAGTCATTCTGCAGGTCTTCTTCTTTTTCGGCACTAACTAATCGATATAGCGTTGTTGCATGGAAGCAGCAATTTAGCTTGCCCATCGTTTTGTCGACTGAATGGAACCCCCGGATAGCACTAGGCGCCATTGTCATCCCTTCCGTTGCGACGGTCCTCTCATATCACTTCATCGTCCGACCACGCCGACGTGCTCGGCGGATCCAGTGAGTTTCGTCCGTCTAACGCTTTATCGACTCAACTCACCTTTTAACTTTAGGCAGATCCGAGCAGCGCGGCGGGCCCATGAGGAAGACTCTGATGCACGAAGGAAGCGAAACGCCGTCGTTGATTTGCTCAAGGATGTAGCCAACAAATATACGTCCTTGGAGACAGCTAAAGGAGGTGAGTTCATGTCCGAAACGGATGCCATACTTCCTTATTAAATGCCATTCAGGCTTGGTTATCCAAGAGGCTTTGTACGGCGTGACTGATGACAAGGACGGGGCACAAGATTTGGCGATGGACGTTACCGTCCCCATGCAATCCCTTGTCCGCAACTCTCACCTATACATTCCTGGAGGTAAATCAAAGGTATGCACATTGGTCCTTGCTGTCATCCTGGACCTATCGTTCTGATATGGCGGTTCAAACCTCAGACCCATCTGCAAGGGTTCTCCGACCCTGCCCCCTTCACTGCAAAGTCCTTACGTATCCGTTATGTATTCCATGGCCGCCCTCACTATGCGGAAATACCGGAATATCTCCCGGTCGTGCTACCTCTGTCAGGTGAGTACGATATACTTTGCCGCAGGCTATTCGGATTGCAAAGACTAAAACTTATGGCATACAGAGCATTCTGTTCGAGAATGTTAGCTGCTACTAGACAGTGAGCTTCTCCTTTCCTCGAGTTATGCAAAGAGTATACCGCTTTCCTCTTCCGCGCGGGCTCGGATCCCATGTATCCTGTTTCCAGCATTCCAGAAGTGCTCCGCACCCATTTGTCGGTTCGGCAGAAGTTCCGTATCCTCTTGGACAAGGTTTTGAGTGCTTGTACAGCCTTTTTGCTCAGCTGAGCGATGGCTCGGCAAACTTTAAGGTACACACCATTAATGTTATAGACTTTCATTTCAATACTTCCTCGACAGCGAATCACTCTTCGAAAGCTTCCTCAACCTTTTACTGCCTATTCTCTTGATGGCGATCCTGCTTTTGAAATCAAGCCTTCCCACGACGAGGCCGCAATCCCCTCACGTTCATGTTCCTGCTTGTGGCACCTCATGAAAAGATTATGGTCAGAAGCAGGGTCCACGGGCGAGATAGTATGGATATCAGGCTCCCCGATCCATCACGCTTTTGCCCAAATATCCTCACAGGCGCCGACTGCCACAGAAGTGCCGATCCCAACAACTCCGTGAAGCTCACCACCTCATCGGAAGACCAAGAATTCTGACCCCTCGTCACCACGCATCAATTTTCTGACCGATTGTCGACTTAACAGGTCTAATGTTGTTTCCCAGGTCGCTACACCTGCGAGGAGCGCTAGCACAACATGGGGCCGCTTACCTGTACCATAGGTCCGAGCTTTCCCCTAAGATCCGTTTGGCCAGTATCATCGCAATCGACTATCTCGACCATTACCTGAAGGCCCACTAAATGATAACACATGGCTGATATATCTGCAGCCGGGGGATGCAGCATGGAAAGACGTGGTCGTACGTGGTCTGTAGGCCCGCTCCCGAATGCACGAAAAACTTCCGAGAACCCAAGTTGTGAAGGCGCCGATACGAGAAGGGATGCGAGAAGCTATCAGCATCTCATATGGCCCACATTGGCTCAGCGCTTCCCCAGAGGATTTACCGGCCAAGCACCCAGGTATACCTCTCGATGCTGTTATGTCTTTTCTTTCGTTCATACATAAGAGACTGACGGCAAGGTGTACAGATCAAAAGGCCACTTGTGCTGTGGCTGCGGGAGCGCACATGCCTAGGCCCTATCCCCCTCGAGTACCTTGATGGCTCGTTACCGTGGAATGAGCACAATCAGCTAGCAGCGCAGCGCTCAAATCTTAAAACGATCCATTACCGTGGCTCCAACTCTGAAGACAGACGGAGGTGGCCTTGAAGAAGTAAGATGCCCCTCTGATTGACAAGTGGCATTCGACATTGCTGGGACCTTCTTCCTCGACAACGGTATTGATCCTGTGAATTGGTAGCGCTCGTTGTTTGTTTTCTTGATTCTTGGCTGCCATCTCTTCTTTCGCTATTTTGGATCTATCCGACGCTATACATGGGCCTAGCGGATCTGAGATTGCTGTGATTGTGTAGAATTAAAGTGTTTCTGCTATCTCGATGGACCTCAGGTACGGATCCATACTATACCCAATCCATCCTGCCCGCCCCGTTCTTCAAGCGACCTCTCATACCTCTCTTCGAACAGGTTGCTATCCGTGAGAAACCCTGGATTCCCAGTTACGTTGGGATCCCTAGATTGCATCCGCTGGATGGGGGGCATTCAATTGAAACTCAAAAATATTTCATGGGATTTGCAAACCAAGCTTCAATTAGAGTTGGCCCTTCCAATTCCGGGTGCACATATATAGTCCTTGCCCCAAACGAAGGATCCCTCGCTCCATCCTCCCTCCTTCTATCGGCTTGGTCGCCAACCAGGAACCTCCATCATCGCTGATGCAGCGTCCCACCTTACCAGGTGTTCGCATTCGTTCAACCCGAGACGCCCTTCAAGTCTTCAATGGGGTCGCCACGAACCGCCTCCCTCTGATTACTCGCCGGTTGGATGCTGAGGAGCGGAGGGCAATCGTACCAGGGAACGTCTATGTCTGGTGAGTCTGCACGAGTTGTGAATAGGCTTGCCGATTGTGTCGGCCCTGACCCGTCGATCGCAGGGAAGAGCGCGGTGCCAACACCGAGCCCACTGGCCTCGGGATGGAGCGTTGGTACGTAGCTCAATTCCGACCTAAGATTACGGTGCTAACCTGACTATCCTTCTCAGGACGGACGGTATGGGCTGGGGACCGAGTCGTACGTACACCTACGATGCTGTATAGTCACGAACATTCTCCTCATAACTACTTGACTTCCTCAGGTGTCCGCGACGTACGTGTTCAAGAAACAGTATCAGTGATTACCCCGAACTAATCGCCATAACCACAGGAATTTCTGTTCTATCACCAGAAGGAATCAGACATAGTAGACGATTTCGTCAGCCCTATAACACCGTGGGCACAGATGATGCGGTGAGTGTATTCTTCAGTACTTCAGTTACGATAATTGGGCGCCACTACAATGACTTGGGTTTGGCCGTAACGCGGCTGGCTGCGATCACCTCGTTTGCTCAGGGATGTCCATCGAGTGAAACCTCCACTAACAACTCTTGCACAGACCTTATTCCTCCGACTCGCGACATGTACCAGAATCCGAGCGACTGATCAAGCAGACGTACAGTGTCCTCGTGTCTCTGCCATCCGATCGTCCAAAAGGAATCATTCGCAAGTGGCATTTGAGTAAGTGCTAAGCTACACTACGCCTGCGGCCCCAGATCGTTAACGATGTTCTCAGCCGCGTACTTCAGTCAGGCAAAGTTGGATCAATTATGCACCATCGAAAACGTTCGGGGAGTCGGCGATATGCCTGTTCCGGAGGGGTGGTTCAGAAGCGCCCGTATAGGTAAAACGCGGCGGGACAGTCGTGCTCACCCACCCACAGCGCACTCGGCTGGCGAAAGCAGTCTTCAAGCTTCATCACCATTGCTGTCGAAGCCAATCTCGAATTTCACCGATCACTACGCATCTGGGTCTTTGCAGCCTCCTCATTCCCCATCACCTTCAGTGTATTCCAGCAAATCTTCGTCGCATTCGCCTAACTCGTCGTACTCGAGCTCTGGATCGGGTTCGGGCCGCAGAAAACGAACCCCTAGCTTGGTTCCTTTGGAAGTCCTGGAGAGTACATCCCGCCTTCCCCGCGATCCCGCAGATATTCAAGCTCTGCGTCGGTTCGCTACCTGATTTCTTCTACCCCGGGCCGAAGTGCATGCTGGGCATGCAGATTAACTCGCTCACCACGCCCCAAACCATCAGAAGCAGTCATCAAAGATTAATGTTTGGATAACATTTATGCCAGGATCAGGATGCTGGACGTTTACTCTCATACTGCAATTTAGACATGGACTCCGTCTCATACACTCTCACATGGACCCTGCTGTTTATTTAACTTTATTGCTCATCGCTGTGCTAGTCTTTCTCAGCATTGTATAACTACCCTTGTAACTGTACAGTGGACTGCGGCTCTCCTCCCTCTACTATTTATGTACTAGCTGCTGGCGCTCCGGTCCCACTGGACCTAGCGTCCCCCTTGGTGTTCGGAGTCTATGTAACTTTTCCATATGCTATCCCCAGCTCTCCCATTGCATTCATTCTTTTCAATTGATAATGATAACTGTGCTCTGTATCACGATTCAAACGCCTGAACGCTGTGCGTTTGAGTTTATTGTACGGCATCGCCCCCTTCTGCGTTTATTCATCTCAAATGGCTTCGGAAAGGACGTTCATACTGGGTGCACCACGGGGACGAGACTATTGAACGGCGTTAATCCTCTAATGTCATTCACAGGCTACATAAGCACACCCTAGTGCCGTCTTAAACTCATGGTTCACTGGCTACGTATTTTCTGAGTCGAAAGCTATGGTACCTTCGTCTGCACGCTGTTTGTTATCCTCAATGGGATAGCCGCACGTTTAATTCGCGGAATAATTCTGTCAGAGAAAAGATGAGAAGCGGGGCCTATTCCAACCTGATATAGGTGCCTTTTCTCCCGGCGACATCACCTTTCATCGCAGGCTTGGGGCAGGAAAGGGACGCCCTCGGACACACTGATCTGAACTCTTTCTCCGGCAAATCTCCGACCTGTGGCTACAGTCTTTACTCACACCGTTACTATCTCGTTCCGGCGACCCGTGCAGCCTGTGCATAACGAGATGATGAGGTAAATATTGTGCGTCCTTTGACACCCTTGCCTTTGAAGGTTTCCAAGTTACTCGCTCTCCGCGGGTACAGCGGGAGTCTTATCTCCTGGCTCCAGTGCGCCACTTGGCTCAGCTCCGGTCGCATTCAGCAGGAGATTCAGGACCGAATGATCAGCAGGGCATTTCGACTCTCTTCTACACACATCGGTATCAGGTCTGGAAAATATTCGTGAGGTTAATGGACAGAAGGGCGGTAGAGCGTACCCGAGGTGGAAGCAGCACATTCCCAGCCACAGGCTTGAAGCTGATCGAATATATCCCTTTACATTCGCAGTCAGCGGTTATGGTGTTTAATCAGTGGGTCAGTCATTGCGAAGCGGAAGAACCAAGTCTGTGAGAAAGAGTCAACGGCGTTCTATGAAAAGGGCGCCATATCCCCCGAATTGCGCGGTACTCTCGTGATTTGCGATGGCCACTGGCAAGCTTGGGATGTTATCGGAGACCCCTGGAAATGTGTACGGTTGGTGCGTAGGTCATAGATCGCCCTGAGCATAATTAAATTGGGTGATTTCGTATCCTTTATTCACCGAGTGAATGTCTCTTGCCCTTCCCTTCCTAAGCAAAGGAGACTGCTGGAGAATGTCTCGGTTAAATTAACCCACGGACGAGTTAACAAGCGCCGAAGTCGAACACTCGTATTAGTAGGGTTGATCTATCACTTTTCAAAACCAGGGTTCCGGGCGATTGCAACTATGGGTGCCATGGTAAAGCGCAGATTAAGATCAACGAAGCCTCCTCTCTCGCTCCTCGATAAACTGAGACTTGAGGCCAACTGGAGAGCAGGGCAGCAAGCTCATTGATCAATAGTGGCTCTGACCTTTCCATCAGAAATTCCAACACCTGGATATTGTGGTGAAGAAATCAATAGAAGCTGGAGTGTCTGCTTAACATCTGCTAGGCAACTCAGAGTAAGGTGGGAGACTGCGTTCCGGAAGCCTAGTCTACTCGATTCTCTGGCCGCCGACGCAGAGAACTTTGGCCACACGTTACTAAGGTCAAAGATATTGGGTTCTCTTAATAAAGTGGCAAACTTGCGTAAGGTGTGATGCATGCATATGTGTGTCTTCAACAGTCTTGAGGCAGTGGGAGACCCACCTCACCCCACTGAGAAGCTAGATCATGTGCTGCTCAGCCTTGAGGCTACACGACATAGTCGTTCATCAGAAAACTTGAAGATGAGTGGATTGTCTCCAAGGACACAGTGATTGACCTTGACCGTTGATACGAACGGTGTATCAAATAAGATCACCGTGACGATGCGGTACTGCATCGAATATATCCATATCGTTGTTAAGGCGCCAACGTAGGCGCCCGTAGCCGCCTTGCCACTCAAGTGTGCAATGCACCGCATGTACCATTGCGCAGTGAGTCGTCGAACGAGCGCCATCTATCATCACAAGCTCTTAACATAAATGAAACTTGAGGGAAATCGCATCCCCGTGATGCGGGGTACGTAGGTGCTTTTCTCCATCTTTCTACCTCGTTATGTCCGAAGGAAAGAGACATTCTCTAACCGTAGCGCTTTGAATGAGCTGCAGCAATTGATGCCGCCTCACAATTGATCCATTTCCAAACAGGGCATAGATAATGGGTGTATCGGACAGGTTCTGAAATTCCCATAACGCCGATCCATCAGAGCTGCAACGGATACTGACTCGGAGATGAGCAGGGCATCATCGCAGCACTTACCCTTTCGACGGGGAGCGTGCTTCCAGAAGAGAAGAATGACACAGGGACTCGGACCATGCTCCACTTCTGAGCTCTTCGGTGAGGAGGGTGAATCATTTAGCACCCTACTCGTGGTGCCCTATGAACTATGTACCGCTGAACACCTTCTTTAGAATGGCAGATGCGGAACGGGAACTGTCCTTCCGCTCTACTGGTTAGTCAAGCTTCGCGACTCCTAAGTCTTCGAAGGCAGATGAACCCTCGCTCGCTGTCGTGTACTCTTCAGATTGGGAGATGAGCAAGGTATGTATACCGGGATACTTATAGCTTATTCTTGTGGGATAGGCAATGGATCTTTGTGGTGTTCTTGGTATATAACAGTGATTCCAAGGGTGCCCATGGTCCTCCAAGAAGGGCAAGTATATGTCTAAAATAATTAATATTAATATTAATTATTTTACCCATAACATCATGTAACACTACATTACGTAATTAAAGCAGGAATGAGGTCATGACCTTAGGGGATATGTGATTCTGAATTCAGCACTTGAACTCGGACCTGGTTGTGCTCGAAACATCGCTTTGGACACGCCAGACACCGTCGACTATTGCGACAACTATGCCAGAGCGCCCATTCCTGAAAGCTTCATCCTCGACAACGGCCCCTGAGCCGAAGTCTAGAGGCGCAAACAGGTCGACGAAAGTCGCAGGGAAACTAAAGGTTCTACCGGAACAACCAGAAAACCTACCAGCACTGGACAAAAAGACCAAGCCTGCGGCTGTAGAGAAGGTGCATAATGAGAGCACAGGGACCACTGGGGAGAGTGATGGAGAAGGGGAAAGCAACGACGAATCACAGGAGGAAGATGTAGAGGTTCGTCTGGCAATGTTAGAAAGTGCATTGTAAGGGACTGACATTGCTTACCTTGGATAGATATATAACCAAATATCTCTTATACCGGAAGGAACCGCGCGGAGAGATGCTCTCAGACTGACGAAGAAGAAAGCCAAATCCTTACCGCGAGTGACAGCATACGCGACTGCCAGGTACGAACTTCCCTCACTCGGTATAACCACGCAACCCTCATCTGGATCCTTAGCTCTTACCGAATGAATGACCTTATGAAGTTCTTCATGGCGAGAAAGAAAGCGTACCACACAAACCCCAAGTTCATAGACGACGTGATATACACGCCGTATGTCTACGATCCCCCAGCTAACTCCCAAGAACCATTACACACAATTTCAACTTCTCGTGCACCCACGGGAGACCTTCTTGGAATTCCAGAATTCCGAGAAGCAAACGGAGAAGAGCGCCCTACGAAAAAGGCTAAGAGCAAGTTTGATACAGCGGCGTCTGAAGCGGAAATCTTCATGTTTTCATATGGGACCATAGTCATCTGGGGTATGACCGAGGCCCAAGAAAAACGGTTCCTCTCTTCCATGTAAGCTCGAATATTTCTAATGCTGATCGACCATTGTTTATTAATCATGTCAATAGACGGCGATTTGAAGTGGGGAGGCTCGGTAAGGGTTCCCTACCTCTGTGTTACCGTGGTACTAACAAACGGATGAAGCCCCTGAAGATGTGGAAATGGAGGACTTGAACTATTATTATGCCAATTACAGCCGGTACATCCTCCGTTGGCTCTCCCTAACCCTACTCGGCTGACGACGAAGCAGAATATACAACGATGTTATCACCCTTCGCAAAGGGTCCAGTTATATGTCGGTGACCTATTGAAGTCTATGATATCACCGTGCTCAACTATTTCACAGGACGAAACTTTCGTTATCTCATGCCCTATCTCAGTCGGTGAAGATCTCACTGGTAAGTCCCTTTGTAACCCGCAGTAACTGTCTTCTGACGAGATTTCAGTTCGAAGACCTCATCTCTTCGACGGTCGAAGAAACTAAAGATATCCCAGAAATCATCAGCGAGACTGGAAAGATAGGGATGCCCCATAAAGGTGCGCATAACGACTTGTGCGGTAGGGGTTGCTTACGCCGGTATTAGAGATCATGCAACAAATTGGACAGTTGTTCCTCCTGAGAACGAACATCAACTCCGTGGGTTCGGTTCTTGATTCTCCTGTGAGTATCCCTATCAAACCGTCACATTGTGCTGCAGAGGATCTCACGCGCTATTATCTAGGAAGTTTTCTGGGTACGCACCCTACCAGGTTCTCGCTCGTCGACCACCCTTGTACTCACTGCAAGCGTTTTTCCAGAGTTTTCCCGACCTACAACCTCTCTACGATGCAGCCCGAAGTTATCTCGAAATCCCTCAAAGAATCAATCTTTTAAACACTCGCGTGGAGGTGAGATCTTCTCATATTATGACATGCTCGTAATCTTAGTTAGTTTTTTTGCGTCAGGTTCTGCAAGACATGCTTCAGCTGTTGAAGGAAACTGTGTCGAGCCGGCACTCTGAACGGCTAGAACAGATCGTCATTGCTCTGATTGGGATTGAGATCGGTACGTGCATCTGCCGGTCTGGCATATCGTCTTGGGGTGTCTTCTTTGTGCTGACCGTCGAGATAACATTTTCACAGTCCTTGGTATCGTTACAATCCTTGTGGACTTAATGGCGTAGGCTGCAGAAAGTGGGTCGTCATCGGCACCTGCTTATTTAGATATATCCCTGACTGTTCTATGGCGTCTACTTATACCGGCCTTGTGTACTCCTCCGCGTGCTTCGACCTTTGCGTTAGTTCCACGGATTTTTGCCACTTGGAACAATTATACCATCTACTGCGTGCGAGGGAGTGAAGGCGAGATGCGAGCGGGATCCTTTCCAAATCTCACTTTCAATGGCGCCGGGAATACTTGGGGACGGAAAGCTCTGGTATTATCTGGTATAGTGTACAGAGGTCGAAAGAAGACGCAGAAGGAAAGGCGCTGTTTGCTATCATCTCGATCAAGAAGGGTCTTGCAGAGAATTACGGAGGGAACAGAGGTCGATACGCAGAATACGTATCCGTATACGTATGCCTTGGTTCTATTTACCCTGCTGTCGCCGCACCTCGGTCCTTATTTCGGGGGCGGGTTGAAGAAGAGCCACCCGTCTGGTCACGGCTGCTCCCAGAGGTTGTCTTCGTCTGGCGGAAACACAAAAACTCCACGCCGGTAGCCCGGCGGGTCTCTGCGAGGATCTTCTTCACTCCGTCTAAGCTCGCCTGTAGGTTCTCATCAGCGGGGCGGCGAGCATAAGCTTGCGAGATCTTGTTGTAGAGTTCCGATAGCGTTTCCGCCGCGAGCGGGGTAACGTAGCGGCCGAGAGTTTGGTGCATGAATTCGATCTCCAGCGTAGCCTGTCCCAGATTCTCGAGGGTCAGCCGGTGCGGAAGTCGAGACGGAGGAACGTACCCTGAGCATACCGCCCATTCCGAAGCGCTTGACTTGCCGGAAACATTGGAGAGACTCAGCGGCTAGACCCTCGACAAGAAGGTTTAAAGTGCGAGGAAGTAACGGTTCGGCGGCCTCGCAAACCTGGGCATGTACTCCAACGAGGTACATAAGGGTTTCGTACATGTAAGGTCGGATAGCTGAAAGCACATGGTCAGTTAGATGGTGGCGCTCGTGCACAGCGGTCATGAGTTGGCCAACGTACATGTTGGCTGTGGGGTTTCGAACCAATCCATCTTGGGATCCAGGATACCACTACGCAAAATTGCCTTGGAAGCCTTGGCTTTCGGATTAACATATCCCTCGAACAGTGTTTTGTCAAGCTCCTTTATCACCGTGTTCAACGTCTGTAAAAGGACAGGATGAGAATGTATGTTTATTCACAGCGACCCTGACGTCATGCGAAGAAGCCAAATCGCACCTGTCTGTCGTCCAGAAGTGACAAGCCGAACGCACTCTCGAGCTGGTTGAGCATGCTTGGGATGAAGGTGTTGGCCATGTGGCCGAAGTTGGATACCACGATCAGGATACGGGTGTTCTATGCGAGGCGAAAGGTCAGCTCACGGCCAGCAGTGGCGCGCGTTTCGTGCCCACTCACACTGTCCGTTACATCGAGCAGCTCCAGAGACGTCGGCCGCTGCAGTGACTTGTCCCGCGGTGCCAAGTCGCCGGTGACCACTGGCGATTCGTCCGACGCCAATAAAACCAACCCGTCCAAAACGGCGTAGAGGGCATCCAAGAAAGCTTTGGTTATCTTCCCTACAAACGCCTGAGGTATTGGGTTCTGCTTGGATGGCCGGATGGCCGACCCAGACGCCGATTCAACGCCCCCAGCAAGCTTGAAGGCCGCGGTGGTCAAGTGTTTCTGGAAGAGTTCAATCTGACTGAGATAGTGGGTGGAGTGAGGGATTGTGGTGCTGGCAGCCCATGACTCGACGTGGTAGAAGATAGCAGCGTCTACAAGGGAAAGTTATACGTCAGCCATGTGAGCTAAACGGCCGCAGGAGGCATAAATCTACCCCGTAGCCAGTTGCTGATGAGGATGTCCTCGAATCTCCACCGAGCACTCTCCAAGAGACTTTTCAAAAGCGACGACACCTCGTTCGAGATATCCATTCCGTTGATTTCGTTCACCGTGTCCTGCAATTCAGCCAGGATCTTGAGTAGATAATGCGCCGTTGAAAGAGAATGGGAAGTCTTGGGCAGATGGGCCGGTGCGGCACTACTGCCTCCACTCCCAGAGGCCATAACAGCCATATCTGATAAGTTGAAAAATTGAGATACCAGGGAAATATAGAGTTTCACAATATCCAGGGCCATGGTGCGGCATTGAGTCGGACTCCGCCGAGATTGCGAAGAAGAGGACTTAAAAGGGGTGAGCGAATGAGAATGTAAGCGTGAATGAAAGCGGGATTCGAGTCAGATGTCAGATGAATATGGGATACATACCTTTTTGAAGCGACCTTCAATGAAACTTCTCGAGATTTTCCAGAAGCTTGGAAGAGAAGCGAGCATAATCTCGGAAATGTTCTTCACGAGCTCAAGAATCGCCTGCCAGGTCGGCTCTCCATGAGATTTAGCTACGCACCACAGCATCCGATCCATGAAAGTCAGAGTCAATCAGAACAGTTCATTTGGGAGCGACATACCGATAGCGATGTCAGGCTGCTTGGTCTCTAGCTGCAAGATAGCAGTTTGCAGCTGCTCGGATAGAGAGTTTGTGACGGCAGTAGGATCCGAAAGGTCAGCCTCGGATTTCTTGAGATTCACTACAGACCAAGTGATCAGTCTAGTTTGCCAGAAAGCCCGTCTGACTGGGAAGGAAGCACATGGGCCTACCTTCTATACTTGACATCGCAGTACTGTAGGTCTTGTTCATCTCATCAATAATATGCCTGTGATGGCTATCGAAATACGTCCAGACGGGTTCGTCGGTTGATTGGAGCTCCAGAAGTATTCTAGAGAGATGGTTAGCATCAGCTTCATTTGCGGGAAACGAAATGCCCTACTCCAGCGTCTTCTCTTGCTCTTCCACGCTGCGGCTCGAATCCTGGAGTTGGGAGACGAGGACATTCCGCATTTCACCCATAGCACGTTCCACGCTGCTCCAGACCTTGTCTAGGACCCGCTTTTGCTGTTGTTCAGCGGCTTGGGTTGCCGGTGCATCCTTCAGGGTCCCTATCGGAAGTAGCTGTCCTGGACGGTTTTCCAGGAGATATTTCCCCTTCTTGTAATCTCGCATTGCCACTTCATAACGACCCTTGACATGAATGTTAACTCAGTTCATGAACGAGAAAAAAAAATTAAGTACCGCTTCAATAGATTCAATGATAAAACTAGGTAGATTGAAGAAAAACTTGGATCGTTCGAAAACACCGAGAGTGGTGCGCAATTTCTGCGCCTTTGATGCGTTCTCTAGAACCGGCAGGAAAACTTGATTCGCCTTTTGGGCGGCCTCTGAGAATAACGGCGGGTTTGAATGGTCGTAGTAGGTCGAATTGGGTTCGAGAACACATACGTTTAAGCTGGTCCCGTAAGGGCTTAGAAGCGTATTCTGTTGGCGGGGCTAAGACCCCGTCCTTCATCTCCGCGTACAATGCTAACACCGAGTCAAAATGGGTGCTAGGCTTCGTGTCCGGCAAGGCAACACATACCATCCGTGGAGGCTTTCACAGCAACAAAACGATCGAAGTTGTCTTCTACCAGAATTCGAAGGGCCTCGGATCGGGCTTCGATAGAGTTTTGTAGATGCGCAATTCCCCTCGCAAGATCTTGGTACGTAGCATTGGGGTGTACTGCGGACAGAAAGGTCTTGGGGTCGAAAGATTTCGAGGTTATGAGAACAGCGGCCTCTGCACGCAAACGAACGGTGATTTCAGAACGGGATCGCCGCGCTTCGAACAAGATGGAATCATACTTGTATCCATGTCCAAATCTTTCAATCTAAACCCGTCGTCAACCAGCGTGTTTCCCTCAGACTGACTGAATACGCACCTAACTTCGTTCCCCAGGCCCAGTGGATCGCCTTCGCTCTCATTGCCTGTGGTCGGGCTGAGAAGCGAGCCAGCTACGGAGTCTTCGAACTCATGATCCACTTCCTCCCACTGGCTATTCCGATATCACTCTTGTGCACACCCAGTCGCGAGATAGTAGAGGGATGCATACGTGGGTGTGAGGTTGCTGATCTTATACGCCTTGAGCAATGTAGCTTCGTCTATGTCAAAGTTCAGTCGTGGCATGCTTCAAGGAGTGCCCACAGCACTGTGTTGTTGAGCGAGTCGCCTGGAGGTCGTTCAGATGGTAGTGGAGGGTAGCAAACCGTACATTGCCCCTGAGATTAGCTATGTTCAAAGCTGAGCTGGAGCTCAAGCTCCCAGCTTCAGCTGATCGGCCCAGCTCGTCATGTGGGCGAGTTTGAGAACCCGCTCGGCATTCGCCTGGCACCACCACCCCACCTGGGTGAAATGGTGGTCATTTTGGTTGATTTTGGGCTTATTTGGCATCGGGGACCGTGACGGGGGTCATATTAACGTATATTTTGGGCGATTTTCAGAGAAAAAGTGAAAGAGAAGAAGGTAAATGGGAGAGGTTACGATCGGAGACCAAAAATCAATGGCACATGACGAGCTGGGCGGATCAGCTGGAGCCTGAGCTGGAATACCAGCTCAGCTTTGAATCAGGCTATTAATGAGTCCAGTGCCGAACCTTGTTTCGCGTTGTGACCGTTGCCTGTTGCGCTTGTTTGTTTCAGACGACTTCGCCTTGCCCGACAGTCCATCCCAGAATCTCAAGGGTGTACTTAGCAGAGACGGGCGAACCATGGAGAAACGAAAACACCTCAACAGGAGATTTCGAAGCCTAAACCAAATCAAAGGTATCAGAAGCGAGTATTAAGGTACACGCTAGCCGGTACTATTACAGCTCCCTCCGATCCAGGTATCTAATAGATGTAACATGTCCGTCCAGCCTCTAGATGGGAAGATACGTGCTAAAGACAATATCCCATATTTTACCTGGTAAAATAGTCAGGAAAGATCGACAGTGCCATAAGTAGAGGAACGTACTCGTGACACCGAAGCCAAGCTCAAAGTTTTTATAGTGGTGGGCGAGATGATACTTCTTCATGTCGCGAAGGTACTGGGGAAGCTTCGAGTGGTGCAAACTATAACTGCGGGTCAATCACCCAGTCCGACGACGAAAACTCGGAGACTTACGCGTAATGCATGCAGTCGTATCCAATGTAAAAGGTAAACGCCCCGGAGATGATACCGTTAGCAACAGCCCCTGGGAAGAGAAGGTGCCCCAGCCGAGTGAACGGAAGCTGGAGCACGAAGAATAGAACCGGAGGCATGACAAGGCGTAGCCTAGAAAAGGAGCGTCAATAGAGATCTTCACAGAACGGCAAGAAACTTACCGGTCCATTGGGAGGTAGTGATGAATGCCGTGCATCATGAAGTGAAGAGTTAGGAAGGCAGGGGTGTCGGGAAGGTAGTTATCCACATGGAACAGGAAACGGTGAAGGGTGTATTCCAGCAGGGTCCAGATGAAGTTTCCGAGGAAGAAGCAAAGTAAGGTCTTAACAAATGAATCGACGGGGACGTTTGGCAGGTAATCCAGGGGGAGGCGTGGTTGAGCGAAGAAGCTCGGAAGCGGTCCAGTGAACTGGAACACCGAACGCAAGAAAAGGTACGCGGTGACAGGCCCCCAGAAAAGGGGCACGACATACCACGACGTTCTCGTAAAGATTTCGAGGATGTCGGGGCCAAACAGCCGTGCTGATTCCGATAAATGTCTGGGTTGGTGCACTTGCTGGAGATAGTACGCTTTGCTGTAACCCGGAAATTTCAGTCATACTTCTCGGATGAATTCATAGGGCGCACCTAAAGTTCGCCTCCCACATCTGCCTCAAAAGTGGCTTCCTCAGATCCAAGAACTCGTTCTTCTCAAAGTCCCGCGCGGTATCCGTGTCGTCAGGGTGGAAATCATCTGTCGCCTCCCAGTCTATCAGATAGTGGGCGTTAGCAGAACTTAAGACAACCAGACTGCTTTTCAACATACCTTCAGACACCGTTGCTTCCCCAACGCATGTCCGCCCAATAACATACTCCTGAAGCATGTCGTACGCAGATTCCGAGTGAACATGCTCGCTAGGATCCTTCATGACCTCTTCGACGTCCTTCCCAGCGTATTCAATAATTAGGTCATCGCCGCCCGGGTGGTCTTGAAGAAAGTTCGTAACATCGTACACCTTGCCAGCGCGAGATATCCAGCAGCTGGTGGCAGTGTTGTGGGCTTCGACGTCCTCCGCCGTGTAGATCCTGACCCTCTTCGACATTCTTGATATGTCTAGGGTGTGCTGGGGGTCAGAAGTGGAGGGTGGGTGGTAGTCACTGTTCAAGGGCGCCCGAAACGAGGCGCGGCATTGCTGACATTCCAATCTCACCACTTTTAAACGTTTTCTCACGGCTTACTGATCGCCGGGATGCCCATGTGCCGACGCACTCAGCAAGCTTACGAGCGGCCTGGGACGGTCGCGCTCGTTCAAGGCGCCTACAAGACCGAATGAGGTCAGCTTATTGACTCACAAATGGCATAAAGAATCAGGGAATTGTATGCAACGAAGCATGGAAAGAAGGTACCTACCTCACCCAAAAGTCCCCGGCGATCTGGATTTTGTCTAGCCCACTCAGGAATGCAAAGCTAGATATGGCCGAGAGTATATTGAGACACACATAATCAACACCTGGCTGATAGGTATAGTGGATATAGCAGGCTTGGATGTTGTTAAAATTTCGTTCAAACCTCGGGCTGTCACTTAGGGTCAGCCGACGGGCGCTTCCAGGGCGCTTGATGAATGTCATAACCGAACCTTTAGCCCCATAGGATATACACATTTTCTGGGCCCTGGAGCCACTGAACACGCAGAATGTCTGTGTCCAGGCATTCGTTCATATATTTTTGGCCCACTTCTTTGAATAGTTCCACCTTCATCGGACAGTCTCCTTACTCATCCTTAGAACATTACACACACATACACCCCGGGGTGGCGTGTACTACTTACGCTCTGATCCGAAAGCCGTTTCATTTGGCCCTAATCAGATAGCCGCTAAGGTAGCCTCCCAGGTACTTTCAGCCTAAGTAACTACCTATCCGCATTCTTGATACTCTTTCATTTGTTTGACTGAGAGCATCCATTCATCCCGCGTATCACGCTCAATGACTGCGCATCCGGCCTGGTAACCTCGGAATGAGGCTGTTATTTTTGGCGTAGAAGAGTGATCTAGGAGCTATATCACGGTGCTGACAACATTAAGCGCTCATTTCTTCTCTTGCCTGCCACCTCCGAACTAGATTAGGGTCTGTACAGCTGCCAGATACTTCAATCTTACCGTCTCAAGAGGAGAGATAGAGACCAGCTCTCTACAGGTGACGCTGAAAGCAGAGGCGTACTGCTAAACGACTCAGGCTCCCTATGCTATTCTCGTCTACAACGCGAAAGTTGGTATTGTGATGGGCGCTTAAAGTATATTTGAGCACTTTACAGCTGACATTCCACTCGGATAACCTTGCGAGATCAGTTGTATGTGTAGGAATATGTGCAAGGATATTTTCAACTTCAAATCTGTGTCGGCTCATTATGGGTATATGAGGCAATGTAACACCTTTAGCAGACCGAATGTATCGGCCTCGAAGTCCTTCCTCCTCGCCTCTTTCCAGCTGCTGTTCATTGGCATCCTTAAGCACAGTAAAGGCTCGTCCATTCTTCCCAGGCAGCTACGGTCTTCTCCACTGCAATCGATACCTCAATATAGCGAGGGCAAAGTACTGATGATAATGCGAAGCTGTTATGAAAAGGTTCTATGTACACCTCTGAAGCTTCTATCATGCTCACTGCTCTGATCCAACTTTTCGAAAGCGCTCTGAATGGGTTATCTCAATAAATGGGTTATCTTTAAAAAGTCGTCTAAATGTACCAACATGGATATCAGCATTGAGTCGCCTGTTACAAGTTACCGGCGACTTGTGCATCGCGGTCAACGCGATATGGATAATGATACAAATAACATAACCAACAAAGACCCGCTCGGAGATCTGAAGGTCGAAATGCGAGTCGTAAGTGCTGGACTATGCCAGCCTCTCGAAGTTCCCGAGGTAAGTAATGGGGGGTATGTCGTGGGCGTTGTCAAGAGCGCGGTACAATGAGGATGGTGAGAAGTGTTGGAGCTGAAATGCTTGGAAATGACGACTATAAAGCGGGATCAGTCGCTTGGCATTACCGATGGGGTCTGCCAAGGGTCTGTAGTCATATGTAGGTCGTTCAAACAGACTGGTGGGTAGCCCGGCGCTGATGTCCCTTCAGGATCGACCGGCGGTCGGCGGTCGCGCCAGATCCTTCCTTCGAGGGCTTGGGGCAGATACCGGCGTTGATGCAGTCTCTGTACGCGGCATACATGAGAACAACAAACGCCTGGCCTTCAGGGCTTCCAGCGGTGAATGGCTTCTCGTCCAGCCACCAAAGAGGGTTAACGGCAGGCGTTGCAACACCGGTGCTTGTAATGTGCGGGTTTCCATCTTTGTCGTTACCGCCAAGGGCCTTGCGGAGGTCATCGGCGAAGGTGATGTACTTGGTGGTGAAGGTGCTGGGCGCGATGACAGCCATGCGATAGGCGACAGCAGCGAGGAGGGAGCTTCCAGAGATTTCTCCGAATCCGTGCGGGCCGTCGATGTCCTGGAAATAGTTGCGGAGGAGGTCCTGGTCCTTCTGGGAACCCATGGCGCCGTCGAGGATCTCCTTGATATACCCAGTAAGCTGGGCAGCGGCATCCTTCTGCCAAGCCTTGCCTTCCGCAACGGGGGCCTTCAACACGGTGGCCAGCACACGCGTCATGCCTGCCGCCGCCCATCCATTTCCAGAGGCCCACAAGCCAGTGTCCTGGGATTGAGGGCCGATGATATGTCTCCATGCACCTTTATACGATTCCTTGGTGTCGGTCTGGAGGATGTCGCGGTATAGACCGCACTGTTTGACGGTTTCCTTGAGAAGGTCTTCATCACTCTTGTCGGCGGCATAGTACGCCAAGAACGGAGGAACCATATACATGAAATCCGCCCTAACACCACATGTTAGCATGTTAAATGAAAGTACGACATATGAAGTGCACACACCAGAGCTCGGGGATGGCTGCACGATGCGAGATGGCGCCATTGGAGAAGCGAGGGACGACGTTGAGGAGGCCGTCGACAGTGCGGTTTGCTGCATCTGCGAACTTGGGCTCAGTCTTGCCAAGCATCACCGCCATGACGCCCATCGAAGCGGGATCTCCGGCAGCACCGTTGCCCGCATCCAGGGCGTCGTAGGTGCCGTCGCCCAGGTTAGCGTTCTTGGCGACGTATTCGAGCGCCTTGTTGCTCTTTTCAGGGATGACGGCAACAGGGAAGGGAGCTGGGCCAAAGACGGAGAACTGAGGGGTATAGAGCTCGAGCATGGCCTCTGCAGCCGCACCGAACTCCCATGAGTGGGAAGGGAGATCAATTGCAAGCTGGGTGACTTTTTGAATATCAAAGCCAGGGTTGTAAGGGAATGGGTTGTAGTTGTTGAGCGCTGCCGAGATAAGGCCAATGGCAGGCAGCACCTTGTTCAAGCTGCTCATGACTGTTGAAAGAGTGGTTCGAAAGGAAAGAGTGTGAAAGGCCCTATGGACGGGAGCGAGGTCGTTTGTTCGGGAGGAATTGTTGGGGCGACAGGAGACACGCAACGGCGTAGTATTTGAACGTCCCGGATGGTAGCCCAAACTGAGGTGGCTGGTCTTGGCTTAAAACAAGGGGCGCAGACATCAAAGTTCAAAACAATCGTGCAGCGTGTGATGCATTCCAGAACGGGCTTGTATGACCTCGTTCAAGGCTTCAATTGGCTGACAACCACCAAACATCACGGAAGTCCACTCCACGTTGCTGACCGAACACGAAGAGCCGAGCGAGGGCGGAGCGCACTGCGCAGCTCCTAGGAGTCCCTTGGCGAGGCGAAAGCTTGTTCTTGACTTACATTGGCTGTCATTATTCATAGAAAGTTGTCAGAGGTTACCACATTCGTCTCCCGTCAAGTGAACTTGAGCCTTGTCGGCAAGCTTCCTACCGGGTTTTCGACTTGCCACTGGCATTGAACAAACGGCATATAGACCTTCCTGGACGGTTGGACCGGATAAGTACTCGGTAGTCTCAGGAAGTCTCTTACATAGATATTGCATCTTATTGCATCCGTCGGCAACCACTAGGCGCCGGATGCAGAAATCAGCACGGATTCGTCCTTCTGGCAATGGTGCAGAGTGGTGCAGAGTGTTGGCCAAGTGTTGGCGATCTTGGAGATAAATAGGCGTGCAGGGAGCCACGGACGTGGGCCTGAAACGCGCCCATCTATGGGAAACATATACATCCTTAGTAGCGTCCATTTGTCATTTCAGGGTCCAGAAGGAGAACATACCTTTTTGTCAAGTTCTTCAAGTACCACCATGAACTCTCCATCAATATGACTACATACGCGAAACTAGGCGTTGATGAAAAAAGCATAAAATCGCAATGGAAGCTATGGAAGCGTGGGACAAGGACTCAAAAGCGACTACTAGCGCGCTTGTGCGGCAAGCGCGTCTGTAAAGAGTAACTCTCACACTCTTTATGGCGATCCTCCGAGACACCGTCGTCATACCCGGACGGTTATTTATTGTGCCTGTCCTGACTTCGACCTCCAAATTTGCACGCAAATCTCCCTTTTACGTGTTGAAGTGGAGCCGAGTTGAGAATAAACAGTCTTGAGTGTGTATATAGCCTCTCAAATTTCTACCAGGCCAGCAAGTCCGAACGGACAAGAATAGATATAGAAAGCCGGATAACGATAGATATACAATTTGGCTCGTAGCCGAGGAGTAGCGCATCTAAGCAGAAATACAGAGGAGTCAGTCCCAATCACGCCCCAAGTTCATGTCCTTTATCCACCACTTACCCCACACACCGCGAAAGCAAGAAAAGCCAGGCTATCTACGACCCCAGCGTAAACAATGTCACAATCTCTGTGATTGGAACTAACTTCGCTGGTATATTAGCAGCGCTCGTACATGCAAATGTACGCCTTTGCGCTCAAGACTTCGTCCAGTGTCGTCAAACGCACGACAGTATCGCTAACGTACGCCCACTGTCTCTGCTGAGGCTGCTTGCCATGCTGTGGGTTGGACGTCACAGACGATATAGAGGACGTTGATGGCCGCGATACTGGTACTGGTGAGGTTGTAGCTGAAGCCGGAGCCGCCACCCGATCGACTTCGGGAGGTGGTGCGTCTCCAGACGAGGGCGGTGGAGGCGGTGGTTTCCTCTTCGTCGCCATTCCCTCACCTTCGATGGGGGATTTCGCAGGGAGCGCCGTGTAAGCAACGTAGTGACCGCCGAGCTATGATATTCGCCATATGGTCCGTCAGTTTTTTATTCATTCGACAGGGCAAACGGAACACATACCATGTTTCCGATGTGCACTACTACCGCGTATAGCCGATACATACACCTCTCATCCGCAGTAGTCTTCTCCTTCCCCTTTAGCTTGTCCTTTCCCTTCTTCTTTCCCAGCCCATAGTCTTCCTTCTTCGGCGCCAGATAGGGAGTCAGGTCTAAGTGTTCTGGAAATGTGATGTAATCATCCAGTTTTTTGAACCCATGGGAGAACGAGAGGAAAGGCGACTTTTGCAGCTGCTGGAAACGCTTTAGATGGATGACGAGCACAGGCGGGGGTATGTCGATGAGGTAGCGTTTGTACGCTGGCCGCATAATGACTGGCTTTGGTTTGGACGACTTCTTTTTCTGGGGAGGCGGTTTGACGGACTCCGATGCGCCACCATTCTTCACCTCATCCAGCCCAGGTGGCGACTTCCACATTGCCTGACGCTCGCCCGTTGGATCCCCATTCGCCGACTCTGCGGATACAGAGGTGGCGAAGGATGTGTCGCTCTCGTACGCAGAACTCTCCTCATCATCCGTCGTCACGTCCCCATGCCTTCCAGCACGAAGGTTTTTCGGCGGGACAGGCAACGAATTTTTTGACGTTGTGTTCACAAGGTTTACCAAATGCGAGGTAGACGAAGGATTTGTCGGTTTCGGCGCCACAACCCTGTTCACAGGCTGTACAACAGTCGTTTCCACCATACCCTTCGGCGGAAGTGGGGGAGGGGCACTCGGGAAATCGGTCCCAGGTCCAGGGGTGGTCTCCGTTTCAGGGATCGAGTCAGGGCCAGTTGTCTCGATCACGGGAATCGGAAGACCACCCGGAGTGGCTGCACCTGCGCCATCCTCTGCAGATTCTGAGTCGCTCGAGCTAATGCTGGTGGCCCTTGTTGATCCCATATCCAACGTGCTCGTCTCGTCAGCCTCGCCTTCCGTGCCGCTATCCAAAGTTGAGTCAGATGAGGTCGCTGTCGCTGTTGGTAGAGACGATATCGACCTTGTGTCGTTACTGAAAGCGTCCTTCTGACTGCTAGCCTCAGCGTAGAATGAAACCGTGGGCGTAGAGATGGATATCGGAATGTGAGTGGACGCAATTGGCGGCTGTATATGTTGAGTGGCTAGCGGTGGTCCCACAGGCTTGACTGTAACGTCGCGCTGCAAGGGAGTCTTGTCGTCTGGGGAGACCGAGGGTACCCCATTCTCCTGCGACGTCGAGGGTGAATTCTGACCTGCGCTGTCGGAGTCGTCCCCTTCCAGCTCGCCATTAGCACTTCGTTTCGATATGTGCCCGTTTGCAATCTTCCAACATCGCCTGCAGCCCACCATGTTCTCACCATCTAACACCTCGACCGCAGTGAACATCCTCAAGCATTCTTCAATACCCGATAACTGGTGCATCCCTAACCAGACGTTATGGGGCGAGAGACTGTTTCCATGGCCGTGGTGGCCTGGCGGTCGGAAGAGGGTTGACAGTGGATTTGAGGGACCTCCTGGTGTGACGTCGGCAAGAATTCTGCGCAAGTACTCTGCCTCAGCGGGGGTGGCCTTCGGTGGCTTTGGAGACTTGGACCTGGAGGGGCCAGAAGGGATCGGATTCGGATGGAGAGACGATGAAGATGCCGCTGCTGGAACAGATCGAGAGATATCTGGAGGTACCTGAGGTGGTTCGGACACTGGTGGAAGGCGCCGATCCGGGGACGGAGTTCGACCGGATACAGCCTGTAGAACGCTGCTCAAGCTCGGGCGTGGTGTGGAGACGCTGTCCACGGACAGCCGTTTGGACTTCGAATCGTCGGCTGGTGGCTTCAGTTCGACACCCTCTACAATAGGCTCTGAGACTCGGTGGCCAACTCGTTCTGCTGACCTGCTTTTCCTCTCCTTCGATTTCCCCAACCCTAAACTCAGGCGGCGACCCAGCTTCGCCCAGTTCTCCTCAACCTGACTCTTCCGCTTGTCCTTCTTATCTGTCTTGCTCGAAACTTCGACAAATTCGACCTGCTTATTCTCTGGCCCCGAGACGTTCACCAGGATATGGCCACTGTCACTTTCTGCGTTAGGGTCTGGGGTAGAGGACACATCCTTAGCTTCATCTATGTCCAGTTCATTTCCTTCGGTTGGGACATCGAGACTGCGCCTGCGGACGTTAGATGTCGGGGGTGGCTCATCACGGGGCACCAGTTGACCATCCGGGCGCTCCTTGGGACTCGGAGGAACGGAAGAGGGGCGTTGGATATCGATCGGATTGAGATGGAAGGGAGATGGACTTGAGGATGTGGGGAATGCAGTGAGACGCTTGGCAAAGTTCTTGAGTTTATCCCGCTTGCGGTGAATGTAATCCTCCGGCTTGATGCTCAAGCTGATATCATTGAAGTCCTCGTACGTTTGGGAAACGTTCTTACACTTTTGGCAAACGAGGATGCTCGTGAGCCGCCCACCGAAGATAAGATCGACGAAAGAGACCAAGCGCTGGTCTTCAGGGAGCTCGGGCGGGACTCCCACAGATATCTGGGGGTTAGGGGAGGTCGAGGTCGAGGGAACCGGTGGAATGATGGTGGTTTTCCGGCGTGCTCTCGGTGGCGGAGGCGGTTGCGGCTGTCTCTTCTTGATAATCTGCTGCTAGTTGGGTGAACCTGGCACACTATGCAATCAGTAAGACTCACGTCTAACTCCTCCATCCGCATCGCGTCCAACAGTATCCGCAGGAATTCGTGTGCGTCTTGCTGTGCAAAATCGAGATATTGATCGTACTTCTTCCCGAGCGTATGTAGAAGAGCTTTGGGGCTTAAAATGTCCTTCTGGCGTTTGGCCTGTGCATCCCAAGACTTGTACATAATACTCAGGAAGACGTCACCGATGGGCATAGTGTTGACCCAGGGCTTGTCGTAAGGACCTGAGAGGTTGTGGCCATTGGTGAGCTGAGGAGATCTCTGGCCAGCCAGGAGCATAGCTGAGCGCTCTTGCACAGCCTGGGGGATGGGGGCGAAATGGACGAGATCGGATAGTAATTGAGTCGCAATGAGCTTGTTCCACCCTCAGCACGGTTGATCCGCAGACTTTACGATTTGAGACTCACTCCCTGGAGTACAGAGTTCATGAAGCACGTATTTCCATGATTAACCAGACCTGGAGGAAGGTACGCAGTCCGCTCCTGCTCCTCTAGCCGCCGCCGTTGATGATAGAGCTCCTGTGGGGTCGGGGGCTTTTGTTTCGCCATCTCGGGCTACCTCCTCGTCGCGCCTGTGGGTCTAAGGTGACCAGATAAGAAGTCGCTGATACCAGGCAGTTGTAGGCAATAAACGAGTCAAGAACAAGGTCTTCGCAAGGTATAACACAAGGAACAATGAATACGCAGTACCACCCCGGATATGATCAGAGCTCTTCGGAGCTTTAACTTCATAATCTCCGCCTTATCCGCCGACATGCCGTTCTGCCGAGGCTATTATAGCAGTGCATTTGCGGGGAGTTCTAGCTACGCACATAACTATATCTCTCTAATCCAACATACAAGTGTATATATAAGGAGCCCAATGGCACGCATTCCGACGCTAAAGCCTTCGATAAGGCAAGGTACTTGCCCTCCGTTTCCCCAGGTCGCATGTCTTGGCAACAACAGAAACCGGCAATCTCCGAGGCACCACATTGGCAGCAAATCGTCCGTTCGCTCTTCTTCCACTTGTAACTTTATATCTCTCTTGCTCGCGCCACTATGGGTCCACCACGACGAACTAACCCACCCAAGACACCAAATGGGCACCAAATCCAACAGATTCAGCAGCCAACGCCTGCTCCAGCGACACCACCGTTAGGCTTAGGGATGACGACCGAAGCGCGATACCAACACAACCTCAGAGTTGTACGGAGACGAGACCCGACCATTACATCGATATTCGATCAATTTGACCACGTCTGCGTATACACGACCGAGGATGGCAAATGGAAGAAGGCAGGCTACGAGGGGAGCATGTTTTTGTTCGAATCGTACGTCACCAACGAACTCGCGCGCTGTTTCTGGTGGCTGATGAGCCACACACAACGACAGAAATACCTACCCACCATACGGGATATACGTCCTGAACAGATCGGGAACCGCAGACTACATTCAACGTCTCTATCCTGAAGATACCAT
Organism: Ephemerocybe angulata; assembly: GCA_013368325.1. Taxonomy (NCBI): domain Eukaryota; kingdom Fungi; phylum Basidiomycota; class Agaricomycetes; order Agaricales; family Psathyrellaceae; genus Ephemerocybe; species Ephemerocybe angulata. The sequence continues at coordinate 335,220 of JAACJK010000058.1, forward strand.
TAGCGTTAGCGGCACATTTTTAGCGATCAAAAGCTATCCCGAATTCACAGTCAAACGGACGGGTGCCATTCGAGCACAGCTGGGCGATGCGCCCTTTTCACAACCGTTCTCGGATATTTTCGCTATACCCAACGTCGAAGAGCTGCGGTCGGATACCAAGGGCAAGGCGTCTATCACTGGCTTGTGGAGACATGAGGCTGGCAATCGCGAATCTATGATGGACGTGCTGAAGCGCTTACATTCCCATGTCGTTCGGAACGAACCATACCCAGAAGTCTTCAGATATGGCCCTGGACACGCCCCGCCACCTCACCGTCTCCGCGCAGTCCCCAAATCATCCGACGCCCAAACTTCCGACAGCGATAATGGGGCACCATCCGACGTTGATCGCCTCTTTGCGAAATTGCTCCCTAAACCGACACCCTCCGCCCCTTCAGAGTCACAAACACCGTCCAAGGCCCCCAATGCTGTTGACTCCTTGTTTGCAAAGCTCGGATCCAATGGTGCCACCAGCTCTGCACCTGCCACTCCGGCCCCTGGGCCCACAGGAATCTCCCTTCTGGACAGCATCTTTGCCTCCGCTGGCCCAAGCACCAAGGCGCAGCCTGTCCAGATCTACTCCCCCACGCCTTCCACTGAACAACAGGTTTTGAACCAGGACGTAATCACCACACTCCTTGGTTTACATCCTTCACGGACCCCCTCGGCTGCCTCGACAACTCGGTCCACCACCACCTCCAGGGACGGAGATAACGAGGAGGACAGCGAGTCTGACGGGGGTGGGTTCCTTGGGGTTCCCCGCCAAATCAAAGGCGACGTCACCCCACGCATCCCGATCAATGGCCGGAATTCCTTCCCAGCGCCCTCCGTCATTGAGGCTGCTTCGTCGGTCGCAACAGTGCGGCCCTCTCATTCGACAACCCCAGCGAAGCCACGCGCCAACCGTCCATTGGTTCCCTTCGAAGACGAGTCGGAGCTGTGGCCTTATACGCCAAACGGGAATGGTGATGGAGGATCCGACGATGCTGATATCGTTGAACTGGACTTCGCGGAGACCAGCTTGCTCAGCGACCCTGAGGGCTTCACGAGGCTGAAGTCGCAGGGTATCACGAGTGACAGCCCCGGGAAGAAAGTCCGTAGTAGGAATCGGAAATCGAAGAAGGAGAGGGATGCACAAGAAAGGACCGATATCGAGAACAGTTGGGATGTGCCGGAGTACATGACTAATCAACGCGTAGCTCACGAGCAGAGGCAGAAGATGTTGAACTCTCCCCCCGCCTCGCCCTCCCCACCTCCTTCGCCTGGTGTGATGCGTACACCACCCCCGGCGACCAATGGCCATGGAAAGCACGTTTCGATGGATGTGCAGACACCCACCATGGGTTCCAGGGTCCAAGGAGCCGGGCTGAATGGACGCGGGGTGCCAACTACTCCGAGTGGAAAAGGGAAGAAGGTGGTGAACGGCGGCGAAAGCGGAGTTGTAGACAAAGACTTGGTGGAGAGCAGCATGTTGGGGACCATTCAAGCACAATCTAGAGGCTTTGGGAAGTTGGAAAGGAATGCCTTTGTACGGGAGGTGTTGACACTCATTCATGTAAGATCATTCTTTCAGAACAATATTCGCGAGACTGACTTACTTGAACAGACTGACAAAGCCTTCGTCGACGAGCTGTATCTGCGATACAACTCCGAGGTGGCTTGAGTCCGCTCAACATCATCAACTACACGAAGAAGGCTTACCTTTCACCAATGCCAAGCCAACGCTGAACCACAATACACTAACAGCAAGGCGTTAAACCGATTTATTTTATTATCACCTCTCACGACTTCTATCGACCGTTCCCCATCCTCAACCTGTATCAGTTTAACGGCATCGTCACGATCAATGATTTCAAGAGCTTCGGCCCCCTGGTTCTCGGGTCTCTCAATGTATATTCACAAGCAATCTTCCGATTCTTTACGCATTTCTTCTACTCGTAGCTGGCTTGCTCTTCCGAACTTTGCACTCTTCATGTTTTAATCCATGCATACTGCGCCGAACCCTCATTCCTTTCTTTCCTGGGTTCGGATTTCTCCTTGCTTTACTTTGACACGATATCTTCCCTTTTTCTACTTCTCTTGATGTCCTCTCATCGTCTCTTTGCCTCTCTTTCTCTGTCTGTCATTTTGGCCTGACAACAGCACACCTGGGTGCGACCCATGTTTCGGTTGTTATCGTTCCGCACTGTATTATAGCAGCATGTTATCCATCCATCCTGTTTTCCTTTGGGTCCAACTTTAACTATTCGTCCTACGCCCTATACACATCGGATCCTACATCGTCCTGTTCTTCCTACTCGTATCCTACCTTTCTTTCTCCTGCTTCTTGTTCCTCGTCGACTGTTTGCCATTTTCGTATCAACCTCTTTTGTTGCGAAACCCTTCCATACATTATCCCATCCTTTCTGCGATCTGGCTCACGTGTCTTTTCATGTTCTAGCGCTAGTGCTTTCGCCTGTCCCACTCCCATTTTCCTCTTTCCCTGCACCTTGTGTGCCGTCGTATTTTATTCCCAAGTGTATATGGCATGTATCCCTAGGTGTTGTCCCCTGGTCTATCCTCCCTCCTCCTCCTTCCCGCGTAACCTCTCAATCAGGTCTCTCTCCCTGACATATCAAAAGCCCCCACTGGCCTCTGGTATTTTACTGTGCTTGCGAATGCGCCTCTTCCCTGCTGTACGGGGACCAGTGCATTCGCATTAATAGAAACACTTCAAAAGAGGCACGGTCCTCTTAGAAACCTAGCCGAAATAGTGTGCTGACCTAGAAGATTGGCAACCCCCACCTGCGAATGGTACGAGGAGGAGCAGTACTAAACCGGGAATAGCTCCCGCGAAGCCGAGAGTTCCGTCCGGGCCGGGGCCACGCAGCAAGCCGAACGGCATTGCCGCGTTTCCTGTTTTCTACCTCGACCACCCTCCTCCTCGCTGTCCTTCGAATCATGGTTACCAGACATTGAAACCAGAAGAAGATACACCAGATTCTCTGCCCATTGTCGGTGACCCCATCCCGAACAGATTTGCTGCCTCGGAGCAAATTGCAAGTGATATGGCCATCGACTCGAGCAGCAAAGATGTCATAGCATTGGAGAACATCCCGGAGTCCCTTGCGACCCATCATAACATATGCGGCAATGGGCACACGTTGAAGGCAAGAGAGGTGGATGTAGAGGAACCTGCGCCGTTTAGAGATGCGGCAAAGGAGATTGTCATTGGGAGTGTGAGTTTTCTACTGACTTGAGGCGTGGTCAGTTAACTCACTCATTGGATTCCCCGCGCAGCTTGCTGGAATGGTTTCCGAAGTGTTCGAATATCCGTTCGACCTCGCAAAGGTTCGCCTGCAGGCGCAGCTTCTCTCTCCCAATTCAGGCTCGACAGCGCCTAAATTCAGCGGGCCGTTAGACTGCTTAATGCAGACGTGGAAGCAAGAAGGCGTGGCGGGCATGTACAGGGTTTGTCATTCGAGATATGTATGAGGATATAGCCTAACTAGAGAGTACAGGGTATGGCTGCACCCATAGCCGGTTCCATGGCGGTGACTGCTGCACTTTTCCTGTCATATTCGTCCTTCCAGAACTTATTCCGGAACTTTGGGCCAATCCGGAGCGACCCTAATGAGCCTCTACCATTTTCCCAACTCGGAATATCTGCTGCAGGAGCCGGTGCTGTTGCCAGTTTTGTCCTGTGCGTAGCCGCGAACGGTATACTCTCCCAATGGCTAACCACCCCATAGAACCCCCATAGAGCTCGTCAAATGCAAAATGCAAGTCCAAATGATGAACTTCCCCCTCAACAAACCCCAATCTGTGCCTTCCGTTCCCGGACGGATACCGCACCGGTCACCCCCGCTCGCAGCCTGGCCGTCCAGTACGTCTGAACCCCGCACCTCAACACCGAAGTCGCCCCCCTCACGCGCCGGCTTTCACGACGCAGCAGCCTCCTACAAAGTGAAAGCCCTCCCCGCGGGGCCTCCAGGCCCAATCGCCCTCATCCGATCCATCGTCGAGACGCACGGCTACCGCGGCTTATGGCTCGGCCACACAGGCACAATGTTCAGGGAGACGGGGGGTTGCGCTGCGTGGTTTATCGTCAAGGAGTACGTCGCAAAAGCGCTAGTGGAGCGGAGGATGGCGAAATACCCTGGGCGGGCAACCAAGAAGGACATGCAACCCTTGGCTTGGGAATCTGCGGTGTCGGGGGCAATGGCTGGGGCCGCCGGGGCACTCATCTTATACCCCGCCGATACGGTGAAGAGTGCGATTCAAACGGCGGATGAGATGAGGACACCTTCATTAGGTCGTGAGGGATCTGTGGCTGCTGGCGCTGCGAGGAAGCCGAAGGTTGGCGTTGGGTTCTGGGGTACGGCGATGAAGATGTATAAGGTGCATGGGGTGAAGGGCCTCTACGCAGGATGTGGAATGACGGTTGGGAGGGCTATACCGAGCAGCGGTATTATCTTTGTCGTTTATGACGGGTTGAATAATTGGTTCGCATAGTAGAAAGGGTGGTAGAAACGCTCTTTAATTTATTTCATTCGTAGTGCTGTGTATACCTGTATAGATATCTAATCACCAAGTTCACTCAATACTTTCTTACTTCCCTTTCGATGTGCGTTAGCGCCAGCACCAGCAGAAGAATTTCCTGGGCTCCATGACGTCGCGGATAGACCGGTGACCCGGTTGGTGCATAACCCGAACTAGCCCCTATCTTCCCCACACCGGTGGTGAATGCATCCTGACTTCTGATCCACCATCCACAACGCGCGTATACCGACATATGAGCCATGCTTAGAAGTCGCAGAGCCTCTCGACTCGAGTATATCTCCCTCAGGCAGCTGAAGAATGGCCGAATACCAATTCAGAGCAAGCGGGACCTGCTCACCACGTCCTTCACCAAAGGACCGCTCGAACCACCTCTGCTTCCACACACACTTCCGGGGTTTTGGAAGGACGAAATATTGGAGAAATACGGCTCAAGGCCAGCTCTCATAGCGCGCAGTGAGGAGCCTCGGGCGCACGGTGGGCCGGTGTCGAAGAACCTGGGTGTGACGCGACATTTGGCTTGGGATTACGAAGAGTTCAATAGGCATATCGACGCTGTTGCGAGGGGCCTCCTGGGGATGGGTGTAAGGAAGGGTGACAGGGTTGGAGTAATTATGGGCAATACGAGGTATGTGGTCGTGCTGTTCAGTTTCGGTCTTGGTGGACTAAAGTGAAGTGTAGCGCATATGCGACGTTGCAATGGGCATGTGCCAGTATTGGCGCGATCTTGACGACTATAAACCCTGCATATCGACTTCAAGAGCTTGTGAGTGCCTATTATATTGGTGCAGATTATTTGTGCTGAAAATGATTCCAAAGGTGAATACTCTGAACCTCGTCCAGGTCAAGCACCTATTTGTCGTACCACGCATACGAAGCTCCGAATATGTGCGGATGATCTCACAGACCTTCCCCGAGATGCGCAGTATGCAGCCAGGGGAGCTACAGCTTGAAGATCTGCCTGCTCTTCGGAATTTCGTGGTGGTTGACAATGCAGAGGAGGCCAAGGAGGATTTGGCAAAGCTTCATATCAAGAGCATGGTTGATTGGCGGGAGGTGCCCATCTGGAGAGAAGGGACAAGGGAGGCGAAGATGCAGAAGGAGATTGAGGAGGGATTGGATCCTGACGAGGTCATTAATTTGCAGTTTACGAGGTGAGGGTGCACTTCGACCGCGAAGGCCTTCCTGCTCACCTCACTCTGATTGTAGTGGCACCACAGGACTTCCTAAGGCCGTTTCTGTGGGTTCCACAAAATTGAAAATGCGCATTGGTGCTCACTGATAGTGGGATAGCTAACACATACTAATATCCTGAATAACGGCTACTTCATCGGCCGATGCATGAACCTAACCGACCAAGATATCGTTTGTACGTCTGCCGAAATTGACATTTTCCATCTACAACGCCCCTGACGCTTTTTAGGCAACCCACCTCCCCTTTTCCACTGCTTTGATGAGTCGAGCCATTACCATGCCCTAAAGTCGTCCAACTTACCCCTGAGCACGCCTTGTTCTAGGAAACCTCGCAGCCTGGACACACGGGTCCTGCATCGTCTACCCTTCAGCCATCTACAATCCGTCAGCAATTGTGGACGCCGTCACCCAGGAGAAGTGCACTGCCCTCCATGGCGTGCCCACCCATTTCCTCGGTGTCATGTCCGAGGTAGAGAAACGAAGGAAAGCTGGAGAGACTCTGGATTTCTCCAATCTCAGGTAGGCTTCCTGTATTGGGCATTTTGTACTAGTTATACTGATTGTGATGGTGGGTGGTGCTCTCCAGGACGGGCATAGCAGCGGGCACTTCAGTCCCTATTGACTTGATGAGGACACTGGTCTCCGACCTAAATCTGAAGGAATTAACGAATGCGTATGGAATGAGTGAGTCTGGTGGCTTCATGAATCATACTTCCATACTTACGGCGTATACTTTCAGCCGAAACCAGGTAGCTGATATCGCCGTTGTCGGTACTGTATGTGCGAATCGCTGATAAGAACACCTTCAGCCCAGTATCTTTCCAGACCACCCCCGCCGACCCTTTAATCAAACGCGTTGAAACAGTTGGGAAAATCCATCCACACGTCACAGCCAAAGTTGTCAGCGATAAAGGCGCCATCGTTCCGGTCAATACACCAGGAGAACTACATGTGTCAGGGTACCTCTTGCAGAAAGGGTGCGGTCCTTATTTCCTTGTCGTATTAAGTATTAGCCAAGTCACTCAAAGCCATTGTTTCCTGGATATAGATACTGGGAAGACGAAGAGCACACAAATGCCGTTATGAAGAAAGATGAAACCGGGACACTTTGGATGCACACCGGTGATGAGGCTATTATGGACGAGGAGGGCTACGTAAGGAGTGCGTGCTTTGATCTTCTTACTGGTGAAGTTTTACTAACTCAAGGTTGGAATAGTCGTCGGTCGAGTGAAGGTGACAAACACGCTGAGCTTTTAATGTCGTCATCTTTTGCTAACTACATATGTTAGGACCTCATCATCCGGGGCGGCGAGGTGGGCGCTTAAAACTCACGTCATCGACTGGTATTGACCTTTACTTGCCTTCCCTTCAGAACCTCTTCCCGGTCCAGATCGAGAATATCTTAACAGAACATCCTGCAATACGGGAAGCTGCTGTAATCGCTGTGCCCGACCCTAAGTACGGAGAGACCGTCGGGGCGTGGATTGTACGTGAACCAGGTGCGCCGGTGCTGTCGAGGAAAGAAGTCAGAGAGTTGGTTCGAAAGAATATGAACCCGCAGGTGCGTATTGGCCCATATTTATGTGGTTTCAGCATGGGCTCATGAGGACCGTTGGATCGTGCTTCTTCAGAATGCGCCGGCATGGGTGTGGTTTATTAACGAAGACGGTACCCCAGCTGAACTGCCCAAGACGGCGAGCGGAAAGGTGCAGAAACACATTTTGCGGATGTGGAGTAAGGTTTTGTGGGAGAACTCTATAGGGAAGGTGGATATCTAGCTCCGCGCGGGGTCGAAATGGGTAGACGACGTAACAGACTCGCCTTCAAGCTTCAGGGCGTGAACTTCGTCCACAGTCAGCTTGTTTCTTCCTTAGCTTCTGATGATTTACTCATGGTATCTCGCTTCGTAGATTCTGTGATGCCGTTGTTGTACATTGAAAGCAATACAGTGATAGTACAAGAACCATTTCTAACACGGTGCAATATTAATAGGTAGAGGTATGCAATGCATGATGGGTAAGGTGCCTGGGAACTTGGCGTGCGAAGGTCGAAGGGGGTGCAGGTTGAGTTGTGGTTTGGGACTCCGAGGACGGGGACTGCTCCGTCAGATGCGACAGGCAGTCAACAATCTTTAAACAGGACCATTAGACTGTGAATGTTGAAAGCAGGTAAGAAACTAGAAGACGTACTGATGTGTTCATGAAGCGTCGCTGGGGTGGGGATGGCATTCATGCAATAGTGCAGTATCCGCCGCTTCCCTGGCCACTGCCGGTTCCCTCCTCATCGGCGGGAATGTTGGCAGAGACGTCTTTGGCGAAGACGACACAGTAGCCACCGCTGCCCTGTCCGCTCCCGGTGCCTTCATTGTCGGAGGGGATGTCAGCGGCGGGGGCCTTGGAGGCGGGAGAGAAGGAGATGATGGTGAAGGAGTCCATGTTGATTGAGGTAGAGAGGTGGTGTGGGAGGTAAGCTTAGAAGGGACTGTCTGAGCTGAGGAAGAAGAGTAGGTTTCCCCAGGTATATATACTTGTAATCGCAGACTGTTGACCTCCGGCTACTCAGAATCGGACAAAAGTTCATTTAATCTAAGGGTGTGCTGAGATGCGACTGAATGGTGTTATTGTCCCAAAGTTTGTCGGCCTTTGAAGATAAACAAGAGTTCTTACCTTTGTAGATGTGAACATGCACAACTGAGGCACCGCTGTAGGTCCGTACCCGTTCGAGCTACCAGAGTGGAAGTCGGACACCTCATTTGAAACTGCTTCACCATGACCCCTGTGATGGCGTCGATGTAAGTACCCAAGAAGGGACACGTATCTTCCCTTATTGTCTCTTAATGGGCAGGAGGTCTTCAGTTTGAGCACGAGCATGACAGCGGGAGAGCTCGTGTGCTCTAAACTCAAACACAATTGGGGCGGCGCTAACGGGATTAATAGTGAATACAGTTGAGGATCTAGGGTAGCACTAGCCCTGTTTTTAGTGAGCTCAGGAAGAAGGGTGTTATTATTAGGCTCCCGCAGGAGCTTAAGAACAAAAGAAGGCTGTCGCTGTCCGCCTCAAGCATTGTTTTCGGTTTTGAATTCGAACCAGAAATAAGCGCCCACTGCAGATCCTGCACTTATGTAAGTGCTTCGTGGGTCACCACGACATCTTCCCTTCCCAGTGCCAAGATCCCTCCCCATCCTTTGAGATTTGGGCGGAGTCCATCGGCGACTTCACGAGGATGAGAGCCCTGGTGTGGATCCTCAACCAGAACAACAACAACACGAACCGCGACCACACTGATCATTGCCCGATCACAGATCAGATGCCTTCCGATTTTAAGAAGTTGGAAACCTTGGTAAACCACTTATTTCAATTTACAGATACGTGGATAATCCTGAGGGTCGAAAGTCATGCTACCCTTTCCCCCTATCTTAAGGGAGTGCTAGAATTCAGCGCCCTCGTGCCAAGAACTCTGCCTATTGATGAAGAGAGAGGAGGAGAACAATTATTCGTGTTATCCTAAAGAGAGGTGCGTCCAAGCTAACTTGAAGCAGGCCTAGCTAGGAGTAGACCAACATGAACGAGCAAGTCGGCAACTCCCGAGCTAAATTACACCTCCGACCAGTCGATCGGCTTGCCAATGACAGCAACGTTAACGTTAACGCTTGTCCCAAACCTCTCTTGAACAGGCAGCTGGAGGTACAATCCGACTATATGCGCCTGTATAGCATGGCTAAATAACCCACATAGCTCCTGCAAACATGGACGACGAAATTCAAACACCGTACCCAACAGCAATGCGCCAATCCCAAGCTTTCGCGCTGAAAACGACGCGTCCTCAGCAACCATCTGGGCCTCTGTCTCCTGTCCCTACTGTCATGCCCTCCAAACCTACTATTAGGCGTGTATACGGAAGTAGGAGGTCCCTACAAGGCAACGTTAGCTCTAGAAACCTAAAGGAGAACTCTTTTCATTCAAAATCTGGGCCCAAACCGGAGGAAAACGCCCTGGATCTCAAAACGAAACTGCGGACGAGGCGGACGACATCTTTTGCCAGTCTCAAGGACATGAAGAGAGAAAATGGTCTAGGCGATGCTCTTAGAAACTCTCGGAAATCGCTCAGGACTGCATCCCAGGCACCTCTGGCGAGCCCCTTCAGCTCTCGCCCTTCCTCCCCAGGCGCAAACGATATGATGGCAACAGAGGTCGGTCAGAGCCCTGGCGCATCCAAACGATCTTTTCATCCGACCTCTCATGGCTACGATGCTGTCATCCCCGCATCCAAACGTCGGAGTGCCGTAACTTTGAAACCTGTCCCCGCGTCCCGACAGAACCTCTTACCGAGCCCTATTCCCTTTCGCGCGTCGTGTAGCCCAGGCGCTGAAACGCTGTTTTTCGGTCAAGCGGACTTGCATAGGCGACCGTCTCACCCCACCTTGGGCTTGGAAAATCCTAGCGTACGAGATGACGACCTGAACTTTGCTCTTGCCGACGTCGACTTCAACAGGCCGCCTTCTCAGATGAGCGTCTACCCTGTTGCCAAAGAGAACCTGCCTCCTGGAGAACCTTCACCTCGACTTGCAGCTGGTCTCGCCAGAGCTGACTCTTGGACGTACAACGAAACTTTCGAAGCTGATGTGGCTGGTGCCTCGACGCCCTACAACCCCAACCGACTCAAGGAAGCCCCGACCTCTCTGCCGAACCCGAAGAAGCCGAACCCTACTATCGGAAGGCGTGCAAGCATGGACAGTCTGACCTCGAATATGTCTTTGACATCTGTTGTTGAACCAACAGCACAAGAAGCCGATGATTTCTCTGCGAATCGCACTCCTTGGATCACTGACAGCTTGATTTCACCACCGACAATGTACAGAGCTCAAGAACTAGATGGAACTTCGGCGGCGACTCGAAACACAAAGCATGAAGAAGTGGACTCGGCACCTGCTCTGAACTCTGGTCTTGCCGTTCTATCGTCTGACTCTGACCTCGGTATCTGCCCCTATAACGATACTATGATGGCCCTAGACGGTCAGTAGCGATTCAAAACTTTGTCGTGATAGAAGCTGACTGGCAAATGGATAGATCACGACGGATTCCTTCTAGACCTCAAGCACAGTCCGAAGGATGGCCCTACACAAAAGGAAGTCGCTACCAATCCCCGACAGCCTTACTCTCGAGCCCGAAGTGGTACTATTCTTGCTCCATCTCCCGTCATTGCTTCTACCCTTGTCCCAAGCCGCACACGCTCTGGAACCATGACTGTTGCGCCTCGCACAAGGAGCGGGACTATAACTCCTAACTCTGCTTCCAAGCCTCTATTCGAACCCGGTATCGGTCGCACTCGCAGCGGAACTATCACCGCTCCCAAGCCATACATCGCCAAATCGACCTCCCTAGTCCCTGCTGACACTGACCCGTTGACTTCGGCGGCGGTTGAAGCGATTTCTGATGAAGTGGTTGACATCGTCGTACACGTTGACTCGCAATATGACCCTACTCCGGCGGAAGACCTGGACTTTTCTCCTGCGCCGAATCCCGATGTGGACGACGACGACGATATCGACGATGCGCGCGACATTCTTTGCTCGTCTGGATCGCTTCCTCCTTGTACTGCTGTCGCCCCTGCTCCTGCGAAGGCTTCTCGAAAAATCAGGCTGCCAATTCTACTGTCGAACGCTCAGTCCGAATCTACTACCCAGCGTGCAACCGACGACAGTGCTTCTAAAAAGCTTCGACGGCCGCGTTCCGCTCCGAGCTCGAATGGCACTGGGACTGGGACTCCCTCTGGTGCTGCAGGCAACAAACCATCCAAACGCCTCAACTTAAAGTCGGCTCTGGGACTGACCTCCAGGCCTTCTTCCGCGCAAGGAAGCGTGGGCAAGGGTATCTTGAAGAAGGCGACGGAGATGCCCGCGTCTTCGAGCGACCCGCTCGACCTCCTCAGCCATTTTGAAGAGCATGATTTTGATAGGGCGTATGCTGGCCCGCCTGCGGGTTTGAAGAAGAAGATTGGGAGAGGTGGTAAAGGGCCCTCTGGTGCTCGTTAGGCTTTATAGCTTTGATATTGCTCGCTTTCGTTGTCGCCTCGCTTCCGAGCTCTCCTGCTTTGTCTGGACTTTGTACTATAGGCTTCCGCTTCTCTGCTTCTGCATGTCTGTACCTCGTTCTCTCCGGGCCCTCTCTATTGTACTCTAAGACCCAGCCTGCTTAATTCTCTCCGACTCAGATGTCGTCGACACCTTTCGTTCTGCACCTCTGCCTGTGCCTTCTGTGTGTTACTTTCCTTACTTTACGACTTTCACTGTAATTCTTTTAGACCGGTTCTTCCTATCGTTTGGTCCATTTGCTTCCAATCCCCTTTGTATTGCACAGTTAGGGAGGCCGGAGGACGTACACATCCAGCTAGATAAATTTGTCAAACATTTGCATCCAGTGTCAAAAGAATTCAACGCGAGAGGGAGTACATCGTACAACGCCTTTTGAGCTTCCAGGGTAACCACACTATCGTACATTCCATTTTTCATCTCATCCTTGCACAGTCCATCCAAGTCCAAGAACCCAAAAACTAAACAGGAAAGCTCCCTCAGCACTGGCTCGAAAACCCAACCTGCTCCTTCTTCTCCTCCTCGCCGTCAAAGTTCTCCTTCTCCGGCCTCGCATGCCCATGGTCCGGATGGGTAATCCCCTTCGGCGCCGCCTCGCCCCCAGAGAACGCATGGTCCGGCCCCATAAGACTCTCCGCAATGCTCAAAATATCGATAATCAACCGCTCCATAAGATCCTCGCTGAGCGTCTCGCGCACGACGACGCGCAGAATCTCTGTGCCCTCGGCCGCGCCCTTGGGCGCGCCGTAGTTGGGCACGATCCACCCCTTGGTGCGCAGCATCGTCTGGATCCAGGCTTGTTTGACGTTGGGGTTCTCGGCTTTGTAGGTGTCGCTGAGGCGGAAGGCGACGACGGGGAGGCCGGCCAGGTAGTGCTCGGGGTTGTCGCCGTCTTTGGGGATGGGCGAGGGGCTGTGGCCTGCGCCGGAGCCTTCGGTTATGGCCCCCGTCTCGGTGGCTGGGCGGTGGATGTTAGAGAAGACCTGAGGATGGTATGTAGTGTCAGTCTCATTTCCGGCAAAGTCAAAGGGGGTTAGTATGGAAAGACGAACCTTGAAGTAAGTACTCTCAAGAGCCTTCGAAAGCATCCTTGCATTCCTCAAGTCCTTATACGCAATCTTCCTGTACCCCTCAAAGCCCAAGTTCAAAAAGTTGAACATCTGCACAATCACAGGCGCAGCAGGCTTCGAAAAGTTGAGCGTGAACGTATACTCCGTGCTCCCCAAATAATCTAAGGCTCCATAAGTCTTCTGTTTTCTCTCATCAAAAGAGAAAGAAGACCTACGAAGCTCGAACACCAGATCCTTATGCAAAAAGCTCTCGTCTCTCCAAAGCACCCACCCAAGGCCCGCATACGTCAGGCCGAACTTATGTCCACTCGTATTGATGCTCACGACCCTGGGCACCTTGAAGTCCCACTGGAGGCTCGGGAAGGCGAAGGGCGCGACGAAGGCGCCCGAGGCGCCGTCGACGTGTATGGGGATGTCGAGGCCCGTGCGCGCCTGGAGGTCGTCGAGCAGGGCGCTCATGAGCGCGACGTCCTCGAAGTGGCCCGTGTAGGTGCTGCCGAGGATGACGATGATCCCGATGGTGTTTTCGTCGCAGTACTGGATCGCGTCGTGCGGGTTCAGCACGAACCCGTTTTCTTCTTTCACGGGCACCAGGCGCGCCTCGACGTCAAAGTACCTGTGCCAATCGCGTTTTACGTTAGCCCAGGCTTCATGTGGTATGGGTAGTAAGTGGGAGTGGGATGACGAACCTGGCGAACTTTTCCAAGGCGACTTGGGCGTTGGACCCGAAGATGACGTTGGGGTGGAAGTGGTCCTTCCCGGCGGCCTTGCGCGCCTCTTGCCAGCGCTTCTTCATCGCGAGGCCTCCGAGCATGATTGCCTCGCTCGAGCCGGCGGTAGCGGTACCAATAACCTTGCCTTCCTTGGGCGCATGCCAGAGGTCGCCGACTACATCACATATCCATTCAATCCGGTGGTAAGTATGTCAGCGGATGAGATGATGTCAGTGGAGAAGGGGGCGAGGGTGCACGACGACGTACGCATTGAGATGCACCTGTTGTGGATGACGCTCGCTGCGGGGTATTCATCGAGATCGACGAGGTTCTTGTTGATGTTCTCCATGATGAGTCTATCAGCCTCCTCCGGCATCCAAGTGTGCACGAATCTATGAATAGAAACGGGAACAAGAATAGCGTCAGTGTCCTCGCAATGATATCACGAAAACAGTATGTGCTCCTCGCCGACTGCGATGGATAATTGGTGCTACTTACGAAGCGAGGTTGAGCAGGGGGTTCCCATCCAGCGCGGTCTCGTCGTGCAACAGCTGGTACGCAGCCTTGCTCGCGATCCCGACCTTGGGCATTGTATACTTGGGCACGGCAGCGGCGTCCTCGTCCCGGACCCAGGACTGGTGTAAGGCGCGCCGCCCGCCCACGCTTGCATGCTTGCGGTGGGGGTGCTCCTTGCATTTCTTGATGATCTCGTCGGGGTCGACTGCGATGCGATTAGATTAGATGGGGCTCGCGATGCGGGTGGCGAGGAGGAGGAGGATGAGGAGTTATACGTACTGTGGCGGGAAAGCATCTTGAGAGTTGACTGTTGTGGAGATGGGTAGTAGGTGAGGGTGCTATGATATTAGTGGGGTGAAGTGGATGGGTAAATCGATTCGATGGGACAAGGGGCGTTTAAATAGCACAAGGCGGGCAAACCCCGCTCGCGTCCATGAATAGAACAGAAGGGTAAGGAGCACCTGGCGAGGGAACAACGTCATCGTCATCGTGATGTTTGTGCCCTCGATCGCGTCACGGCCGCCTCTAGAACACGGTCGCGGTCTATTTCGTGTTTTAATCACACAAGGCCGGTGCGCAAGGGGACGTCGCGAGAACGGCGAACGCGAGCTGGGCAGGAGGTAATAATGCAATGCAATGCGCGTCTCGACTCTGTAGGATTCAGTCTTGGGTCATAGCGGGGGTATTGCTTGATGGAATGAGAGTATGGCTCGCAGAAACTCAGATCTGGCCACGAGTGTGACCGACTCATGGTGTCAGCGCCGAACGCAAGGGGGTCCCTGCACAAAAACTTCAGCCCAGGCCAGTCAACTGTAACAACATCGCACTGTGCATGGGAGTATGTCATTAATCAAAGCATAAAGATAGACGTATAGTGGGGCCCGTGGTGCGCATGGCGGTGGTGCAAATGGCGCCGTCAAGTTCTATTAAGGAGCAGCAGAGACGCTTGCTGGGGCTGGTGACGCTGGGGCCTCGGCTAGCAACGCAGCAGGCGTAACAGCGGGCTTGGGCGGGTCTGGGTAGATGAGCATGTTTCCGAGGCGCGGCGGCGAGCTGCGGTTGATGAACTCCATTTCGCAGGGCAGTTTGGCGGCGGCTTGGCGCATGACTGGGACAAGGGGATGGTATTAGAGAGACATGGGCTGGGCAGGGAGGGTGACACGCACTGTCTCGGGCAAGCTCTTCACGGATGGGCACTCCGCCAATCTCGAACAGGACGCGGCCAATGGGTACACTGGGTAGGAAATGAGGTGAGTGACAAGCGGAGGTATATGTGGGGGGTTAGGCGTACCGGCAGGCCCAGTACTCGAACGTTCCCTTTCCTTTACCCATACGAGTTTCGTTACCCTACATACCACACACCATAAGCTCCCCTCCACCATAAAACTCCAACCACCCTGCACACACACCTTAATGCAAACCGGGATATCCGGGAAAACTCGCAGATACACCTTGGCGCCCTTCAAGATCTTCAGCTTCTTGAAAATAACCTCGCGGACCGTCGTAAGCTGCTTCGCGCTAAGCCTCGCGCCGTTGCCCTTAATCCTTATGCCCCACTCGCCAAACGCGAGCGTCGTCCCCCGCGTCGACCCGCCGATGGGAATGGGCACACGGCCCTTGTGACGGCGCAGGTGCTTCACCTGCTTGGGCGCGAGGTTCGCGCGGCCGCGGGTGAACATGCTGAGGGGCGTCAGCGCCGTCTGCGACGTTGAGGGTGCTGCGAGCCGCCCGAGGGCGTTGCCAGCGCCGGTGAGCACCCGCCGTGACAGGGAGGAAAGAGAAAACATGGTACACTGATTATGTAAGTCGGGCGACTGGATTTGTGCAGGCGCGCGGTCGGACCTCTTTGCCTTCGACCACGACCACCATCTCGCTTACTTTGCACGACGGCTCCGGCGACGACAGGCACTATGAGCGACCGCAAGCGACCGGCAGAAGCAAGTGCTGCTGAAGGCTCCAGCCTCAAGAAGCTTAAAAGGTCTGCTTTAAACCCTTGTTTGTTGGATGGGGTGAACTAATGGTTGTTTTGCTTATAGTGACGTGAGTCAAGTCCTACTTCTTATGTTCTAAGCACCGTTTTCTTAAGGTGATTAACCCTGTCTTGAACAATGCTCTGATGTGCTTCTACAACCTCTCTTCACCTCTCAGACGACACCGGCTTCAAGCAGTAATGGGGCATCTAGACCTGGAGGAGGAGGAGGAGCTGCTGTGAGTGAATCCTTTTATGCTGTGCAGACCAACGATTGTGGGGCAAATGAGTGCAGCTGGTCGTCCGTACATCTCTGCCATGCATTGGTCGTGGGCATAGAGGAGTTTTAGGATGTGGTGCGGGGTGTGGTTGGGCGGTCGGAGTGGAGTCAAAGAGCGGAGGCGAGATGGATGACGATGGGGTTCCGCCTGACATCCGAGGTTCGATTGGCCTCGAATATGGGATGCGCTGCCCAGGTTGGAATGCTAAGCAGTCCAGGTTGGACTGACCTTTGTGGGCAACGGGCACCCACCACGCCCTCCCAGCTGCACTCAACCTCAATCATCCTTCTCCTCCACCTACCTCAAATCTTCCTCACAACTAACTCACCTCCCACAGCTCTCAGCAGACCAACTCATCGCCCAAAAACGCGCCGAAATCTCCGCCAAACTCGCCGCAATGAAGAACCTCGGCGCCCAAACCCGCGGTGCGCCCCCCACAACCACAACCACCGCCCCACCAAGCACCCTCCCCGCCCGCCCCGCAGGAGGCATCGCCGCCCCCACCCCGAAAGTCCCCCTCGCACCCCCCTCCTCCGCCTCCCGCGTCGTCCTAGGGGGCGCACCGACGCCCTCGCCCAGCCAGAGCAGCGCACCGACGCCTACGGAGGAGATCGCGCGCAAAGTCGCGGAGGCTAAACGGCGCGTCGCCGAGGCGCAGTCCAAGCTCGCAGTCAAGGATAATCCCTACATGGCGCTCGCCTCGTCCCGTTCCTCCGGTGCCCCCCATTCTGCCGCTGCGTCACGCGCTGACTCGAGGAGGCCTTCGAGCAGCGCGACTCCGGTGGGGGATAGTGGGGGACAGCGGGGCGCGGGGTTGGGGATGGCTGCGCACCCGTTGTTGCTGGACCAGACGCCGATCTTGAATCAGAGCAAGAAGGATCGGTATAAGCCGATGCAGCCCAAGTTTGCGAGTATTAAGGCCAATGTAAGGAATGCGATTGCGACGCCGCCGCCTGTTGTGCCTTCGCCTTCGCCCAGTGTTAGTGCGAATCCCTATACCGCTGGGGCTGCCGCTATTGGTGGAGGAGCAGGGGGAGGAGGGGGAGGGGGAGGGGAGGAGGTTGTGTTTGAGGGTGCGCCGAAGGAGAGGAGCGGGAGGGGGTTTAGGTTTAATCCGAGGGGAAAGTATGTGGCGATGGCGAACCAGATGAGGGCGGATCAGCAGTTGGAGGATTTGAAGCAGAGGATTGCGGAGAGTGCGCGGAAGGCGGGGTTGGATGCGGAGTTGGGGATTGAGAAGAGTATCAAGGTGCGTCTTATCTCTCTTTCGTGTGTGCTAATGCTTATGTGGGGACCGTTTTTAGAGAGCGCCCCCTCCTGCGGCGGAGTGGTGGGACTCGACGTTGTTGCCGAATGGAAAGTATGATGATATTGAAGAGGTTGGGTTGGACGCGCTGCCCATCCGGACGCAGGATAGTCCGATCACGATTTATGTGCAGCATCCTATTCCTATCCCTGCGCCTGGAGACAAGAATAAAGCCGTCCTCAAGCCTCTCATGCTCACCACCAAGGTTCGTCCGTCCCCCTCATCCATCTCAACTCTAAAATAAAATGCATGTTACTGACTTATCTACAGGAGCAAAAGAAGATGCGCAAACTGCGCCGCAAAGAAGCGCTGCAAGACAAACGCGACCGCATCCGCATGGGCCTCCTGCCCCCCGACCCCCCGAAAGTCCGCCTCGCGAACCTCATGCGCGTGCTCACGAGCGACGCGGTGCAGGACCCCACGCGGGTGGAGGCAAGGGTGAGAAGGGAGGTGGCGATGCGGAAGCATGGGCATGAGAAGGCGAATGCGGAAAGGAAGTTGACGGAGGAGCAGAGGAGGGAGAAGAAGGAGAGTAAGAAGGCGGGGGAGGAGAGGAAGGGGATTTATGGGGCTGTGTATAAGTGCGTATATTCTCTGTCTATCTCTCTGCCCTGGCAGTTGTGCTCGGGCGAGATTATTTTGGGATTGGAAGCTGACTGGATGAAACTACAGGATCAAAACCCTCTCCGACCCAGCGCACCAGTTCAAAGTGCGCAAGAACGCAGACCAGCTGAACCTCACGGGGCTCTGCATCTTCAACCCCTCGTTCAACATGGTCTACGTGGAGGGCGCGCCGAAGTTTATGAAGAATTATAAGAGGCTGATGTTGCACCGGATTGCGTGGACGGAGGCCGCGCGGCCGAGGAACGTGGATGACGTCGAACTCCAATCCGACGCTGGTGACGAGAAAGACGACGGTAAAGACAAGGAAGACGGGGAGGGGGCAGGGGAGGGGTTGGAGGATCCGGAGTCCGATGTGGACTTGGGGAACGAGGAGGAGGGCGTGGGTGCGTCCTCCGGTGCGGGGGCGGGCAAGGGCAAGAAGAAAAAGGAGGAAGGGGGGGAGGGGGATGCGGAGAGGAGTTTGGAGGATAATAGGTGTGATTTGGTGTGGGAGGGCGCGTTGAGGGAGAGGGCGTTTAGTGGGTTTAAGGCGAGGAGTTGTGTTTCGGATCGGGATGCGAAGGATGCGCTTGGGGAGAGGATGAAGGGGTATTGGGATATGGCGAAGAATTGGAGGGGGGAGGAGGAGGAGTTGTTTTAGTTTGGTGTTTTTGGGGGTGTGGGTGGTGGGATTTGAGGTGTTTTGGGGATGGGATTGGTGAGGTGTGTGAGGGTATGTGTTGGTGAAGGGTATGAGAGCTCGAATAGCAGAGAAGTGTTCTATAAATGATATTACTTCTACTTAGATATATACATCTTCTGGATTCGACAGACTCGGTCGTCAGTGCAACGCTATTTTTGCTCGTCTATACTCTTCCATCATCTCGACCATCTCGTCCTTCCCCAAGCCCATCCGTCCGCGCCAGTGCTCAGGCATGATATCCAACGGGTCGTCTCTTCCCAGAGGCTTAACCCCGCCTGGTGTTTTTGAGTGTAGCTTGATGATGGAGGAGAGTAGTTCTGGGACGTGGGAGGGAGTTATGAGGCCTAGCCATTCGCCGTAGGGGTATATGAGGACGTTAGCAGCATACCTACGTAAATTAAACCTGCGTTAGCATCTATTCATAGAGGAGCAATGGTGCTATGCATTGAAGAGGGAGAAAGGCAGAAAGACAAAACGCACTTGTGTCCCCCAACATGAGCCACCTCGCCCACCCTGATCTTCGGCACCCGCACCACACCCTTCCCCAAATTCAACTCTGCTTGCACCTTCGGCACCGCCTCTCGCAATGCGTCGTAGACCTTGCCGCCGGTGTCGCCGCAGCGGCAGTCGCGCGCGCCGTGTGTGCATACGAGGATGTCGATGTGGTTTTGGGTTTCGGGTTGGAGTAGGCTGGAACCGGAGATGTGGGCTTCGAGGGTGGAGAGGGTGGAGGAGAGGGTGGGGAGGGTTATGTGGGGGAGGGTGAGGCGCCCGCCCTGGGGGGTGTAGGCTATGGCTGATACTACTTCTTCTCCTTTCGATGATGATGATGATGTGGAGGGTGAGGGGGAGGAGGAGGAGGAGGAGGAGGAGGAGGGGGAGTGGTAATGGGCAAAGTTGACGATCCCCCCGAGTTTGGTGAGGCGCAGCTGGAGCTCGCGCTGGATTTGAGTAGAATGGCGCGCGGGGAAGGTGGAGATCGGGGCCGGGCTGTCTATTAGAACGAGGCATCTGTGCGCTTGGACGCTCCCGGGTAGACTGCGTTGCAGTTCTTCGGGGGTTTCTGGTTGAGCGTCGACTTTGGGTTTTGGGCGCGTGGGTCGGGCAAGGTGTGGGTGGGGTGTTGAGTGGATGTGTTTGGGGGAGGTGAGGGGGCGGGGTGGGTACCGGGGGAGGGGGAGGCGGGTGAGGAGGGGGAGGGATTGTCTGAAGGTGAGCATGGTGGGAGGAGGGAGGGATGATGCGCGATGATGGACGGACGCGTCGGTGTTATAGCCGCCGCTCGGCCGGATGTATTCCAGCCGCCCAATAAGGGCGATATGACATCATTTCCCCGCTCCGCACTGTCAGTGTTCAGCTTCACGCGCCGTCCTACTCTACCACTCGTCCCATCCAAACCCAGGATATAAGTTATCTACACAACCCACACCCTCGTATCATAATCCTACCAGGCGCCGACGCGACCCCACAAAATGGAAGCCGTCCGAAACTGTTTTGGAGGCAAACGGCACAACGGCGTCCAGCTCGAGGACGATTCAAATTCAAATTCAGAGGACGACGACTCCTCCTCCGGACTCTTCGACGAAGAAGACAACCCCCGCGAAACGCTCTTGTCCAAACACCCGAATCCGATTCCGAGCTCGCACACCTTCCAAAGCCAGATTGGTACTCTGCAGCGCGAGCCGCCGCCGAGGCGTAGGAGGCACAGTCATAGGCGGATGGTGGATCTGGAGATCCCTGCGGACACCCCACCGCACCGGGAAACACCAAACCCACCTCCCCAAGGGGGGTATAGGAAGGTGGGGGTGGATATGGGCGATGGTGGTGAGAGGAAATCAGGCCTAGAGAAGGTTGTAGACTGTTTTGCGGCTCTGAGCGCGGGGAAGGTGCCCTCGCAGGAGCAGCTCAAACGCATGCTTCGGGTTCTGCTTAACAGCGATTTGTTCACTGCCACTGCCGCTTTGGATGCTGAGGGTTCGGGGGCCTTTGGGAATATGGCGGGTAATGGGACGGGTCCTATGAGTCGGCGGGGGAGACAGGTTATCCAGGACGCACGGGGAGTCGTCCAAGCCCTCCTCGAATTCACGGTGGAGAAGAATGGTATGTATACTTCTTTCTCTCTTTTGTGTTGGATGGTGAGGAGCACAGGGGCTGACGTTCTACAAATTCTACTTGTAGATGATAATAAGATTCAAGACTTGGTGCACAACCTCGCTCTCATCTCCTCAGGCAAGACTGGAGGCCCAAACCCTCTGAGCAACGTCAACGCAAGCGTCAACCTGAACCTCGACCAAGCCGCCGAGTCGTCAAAAGACGCTCTGAAAGCAGGGCAACAAGCTGCAGGCCAAGTCGTCGACCAAAGTACGTATTCCTTACCCTCCCTACACTCCCCACTCCCCCCTACCACCATCTCCAAAAGCCAATACCACCATCTACAAAACCCAATACTAACGTCTACGCCACCAGTCCCACCCTCCGCCGAACTCCAAGCCGACGCCCAAATCCTCTTACACACCCTGCACACCCTCACCCTCACCCTCCTCACCTCCCCCATCTTCCGCGCCCTCCTCTCAGACATCCTCTCCATCCTCCGCTCCCTCGTAGCGCACGGCGCGCGCGACGTGAAGGACGCTGCGGGGGGTGTCCAACGCGCTGCGGAGGGGGTTGAGGAGCGGGTGGAGAAGGTGGATGTGGGGAGGGGCGCGGAGGTGAGTTATGCGGCGGTTGTTAGTTTGGGGCATGCTGTGGGAGGAGGGGGGAGGCAGGAGGGTGGTGGTGAGGGGGGTGGGAGTGGGGTGGGTTTGGGAGAGGTTGCGAGGAAGACGGCGAAGGGGGCGTATGAGGGGGTCGGAGAGGCCGCTGAGACTGTGAAAGAACGAGTGGGAGAGAAGGCGGGTGAGTGGAGGGAGGCGGGGAAGGAGGCGAAGGAAGAGGTCAAAAACGATTTTGCGGAGAGGATGCAGCAGGTAAATTAATCCACCTCCAAGTCACGGCGCTTATTATGTTAAGAGAGTGTATTGACACCGGTTTTTTTGTGACGCAGGTTCTCGTTCAGGCGGCGGGAGACCCGGCTTCGAGGAAGGCGCTCCGGGCTATACTCATTCTTGTACGGAAGTATGCGGGGAAGGTTGAGGCTGTTCGAGAGAGTGTTGTTGAGGCTGCTGGGCAGATTGGGGAGGATGTTGAGAGGGGCGGGATGGGGAGTGTCGGTGTGAACGTCGAGGTTGGGGTTGATGCTGGATCAACTACGCGTGAGGAGAGGAAGGAGGCGTTGAATTACCCTCCGCCTGCGAGTTTGTATCCCTCCGTGGACCAAACCCGCGTCAAGACAGACAAGAATGCGGCAGCGAAGACGAAAGGGCCGCCGCCTGAAAGTCCGGTTGAACGGGCGTTTGGCGATTTGAAGGTCCTTCTGGAGCGCGTTGGGAAGGGGAGGTCGTTGGATGGGGTTTTGGCTAGGTTTGGGAGGCTCGTGCGGGATTTGAATGAGTTGCCTGTTCAGGCTGGTGTTCCCATCGACGTTAAGGGAAAAGAGAAAGAGAAAGAGAGGTGGGAGGAGAGGGGCTTGGTGGAGTCGACGAGTACGGCGAGTGTTGAGACGGTTAGGCCTAGCGGGAGTCAGCAGAGTACGAATCAAGAGACGAAGAAGAAGGGGAAGAAAGGGAGGAAGGCGCGGCGCAAAGGGAAGGAAGCTGAGATAGCTGGGGTGTCTATAGAGGCTGAGGAGAGTCAGGATGATTCAGAGAGGGAGGATTCGCAGCGTGCGGCGAAAACGAATCCGATTCGGGTCTATTTCAGCGATGTGGGGGAGTTTCTTGACCGGGCGTTGGACGAGCCTGGGTGGGTTACGTCGAGGAGGGGCAGAAGGAGATGGATAGGCTTGTGGAGGGGGGAGTGGAGTTGTTTAGTGTGGTTGGGGATGTTGTTGCGGATACTGTTGAGGTGTCCTCTGAAGCTGGGGATCATGAACTAAGCAGTAGGGAATCTGAACACCAACCTTCGGAGAGTGGGGATGGGGATCCAAGTGAACTGAGGAGGCGGTTTAGGGAGGATGCGAAGGGGCTGGTGGAGGAGATCCAAGCGTACGTGGAGGCCGTGGAGAGCGATCGGACGTCGATGAAGCTCCTCAAAGCAGTCGAGTCCCTCAGCGCGTCTCTCACGGAGCTCCTCTCCCCAGTCAACATCGGACTCCCAAACACAGCGTCCACAGCCAAGACCGCAAAGCAGGCTCTATGGTCTTCGCTGGAGTGGACGGAGTGGGTTGCGTGGGCGCTTCCGAAGCTTGTGAAGATGATCCCTGTGGGGGTGGTCCCTGTGCCGAGTTTGGAGGCGAAGAGTGAGAGTGGGGGGTGGGAGGCGGGGCTTTATGCGCTTTTTGTGAGGGGGAATGCGGAGGCTAAGGCTAGGCGGAGGCACAGTGCGGTGGGGCGCTTCCCAAGTCCGAGGGGTGAGGAGAGAGGGGCAGGGGCGGGGAGCACGCCGAGGGGGGGCATTGAGAGCACGCTTGTGCCTGATAACGTTACTGTGAGGGAGTGGACGGAGGTGAGGGTTGATTTTGCCGCTGTAGATTCAGGCAGGGACTCGGAGGAGGAGGGGGATGGGGGTAGGGCGGGGGAGGGCCCGCCGAGGGTGGAGAGGACGTCGAGGGTGAGGGTGGAGGTGGGGGGTGTGCGGGCGAAGGTGGAGGGGGTGGGGTATTATTTCAAGTATGGAGGCGATTGGGTGGGCTATGAGGATGAGGGGATTGTGAATGTTGATTTGGGGATGGATCGGGGTGTCGGGGGTGGGTTTGGGTGTGAGATTGAACTTGAGGTGCGTAATGCCAGTGGGGAGTCGGAGGGAGGGGAAGGGGAGAAGAGTCGTGCGCCTGGGAGGAAGAGGCCCGTGTCTAGGCAGTGTTATGATGGAGGTGGCAGCCTTGATATATTGTTGGGAGAGGGGCTGGAGGGGGAGGGGGAGATCGCGGCGGGGGTACTGCCGGCGGATGTTCTTATACCACAGTTGCTTGAGGAGGAGGAGGAGGAGGTGGCTGCGAATGCCAATCTCGATGTTCAGCGAGCTTTGGCGTCGAGCGACTCCGAGTCCGTTTCAGACTCGGAGGATGTAGGGGGCGCGCGGACGCGCGCTGCGGCGCTTAAATCCGGAGTTCCAGTCTCGCAGCTCGACCGGGACATGGACATACAACCCCTCTTCGACGTCGTCGATGTCAAGGTGCACATGCGCGGCGTGAAGGTGCGGTTGGAGCAGAGCAGGCATTGGATCTTGAATAAGGTGGTTGTGCAGCCGTTGGCGGGGCCTGCGGTGGGGGCGGTTGTGAGGCGGCTTGTGGAGGAGGAGTTGAAGAAGAGGATAGGGGATTTGGGACTTTGGTTGGGCAGGGTGAAGGTGGATGCGGAGGCGCGGGGGCAGGCGAGGAAGGAGGAGGCGAGGAGGATGAGGGCGGCGGAGAGGAGGGCGAAGGTTGGGAGGATGGTGAGGGAGGGGAGGGGGCTTACGGGGGAGGATGAGGAGAGGTTGAGGAGGTTGGATGAGGAGGATGTGGGGGGTGGGGAGGAGGAGGGTTGGGTGGGGCTTTTGGAGGATTGGGCGTTTGCGATTTTGAAGAATGGGGGGAGGTTGTTCGAGGGGAAGGAGAGAGAGGAAGAGGAGGAAAATGGGGTTGGGACGGAGACTAGGAGCGAAATTGGGGTGACGAGGAAGGGGGTTGTGTATCATCAGGAGGCGGTGCCTTCACCGGAGCCGGTGGTGTTCAACAAGAAGTACGGGATCATGGAACCTGTTGCCAGCGAAGAGAGTGGGGAGACGGAGAGTGATTTGACGCTGGCTGTTGGGGGAGGTCCGCAGTTGTTCCCTGACAAGGCCGTACCGTATGGAGCGAGGAATGACCAGGAGGACGTTAGGTTCGTTAATGAGGGGCGGAGGCTCGTGAGTGCGGCGAAGCAGACTGCGAATGTTGCGGCTTCAGAAGCTATGGGGAGTGTTGCGTACGTTGGGGCGAGGTTTAATGCCAGGAGGAAGGAGGAGGAACGGCCTGGGTGGTACAGCGATGCGTTTGATTTGTGATTCTAGGGTGGCTTGGGTTTGGGACTTTTGGTACGGTATTTTATGGGGCTCTTTCTCGTCTTACAATCTAGCCTGGGACATGGACTTCGTGTATGTACACCATATTTTCGGTAACGTCGATGTATTTTCAAGGACATGTAATATTTACGCACTGTAGCCTGGTAGTAGTCAATCTGTTTGTTTTAGGGTTTGAACAGTATCTCTGATCAGCTGTGCTACTTCTGGGTTGCGAGCACGAATTTGGCATCTGAATGGGCGGGGATGGCTGTTACGAATAGTTTCTGGTGAATGAGAGTGGATATGTTGGGGCAAAGTACGTACCTAATGAAGCCATCGTATTCAACCTCGGGGAGACCGTCTTCATGTGGGGAAACGTTGAGGGCGAACAGGAACATTGCGATGGCGAGGAATACGCTGTTTTCTGCGAGATACAAACCTGGGCAAATCCTATCATATTCGCGTGAGTACGTATCAACGTATACTAACTCATAGTATGGATGATCACTGACCTTCTCCCAAATCCGAAAGCGGTTTTGACAGCCAACACCTGCTTGGAGCCTTTCGCGATGCGGCCTTCCTCGTCGAGATACCGCTCAGGCCTGAATTCAGCTGGGTTAGGGAAGGCGTCCTCATCTTGGAGTATAGACCATATGTTCGCCCAAACGACAGTTCCCTTTCGTATAGTGTACCCGCGGTACTCGTCGTCCTGGGTCGCGACGTGGGGTAACCCTAAAGGGACGCTCGGATTCCAGCGCAGGATTTCGTACATTAAGGCTTCGAGGTATGGGAGGTGAGGTCTGTCGGAGATCGTGGGGAACTTCCGGTCTGTGGGGGTTAGGGCGCGGAGGTAAGTGTCGAGGGTTGATTGGGCTTTGTGCTGGATGTGCGGGAAGAGGGTCATGGCTAGGAAGTATGAGTCGAGGGAGGCTACGGTCTGATAGTGGTAGTGTTAGATGACGAGATGAGATGGGATGGGAGGGAGGAAGGAGACGGACTGTTTCGGCGCCGCCGGAGTAGAGGGATGCTGCTGCTGCGTTGATGATGTCTTCATCCTCTGGTGTTTCTTCTCCGTGCTTTTCATCCAGAAAGGTTGAGATGAAGGACCTCTTTGAGGTGCCTTTTCGCTGTAGGAAGTCCTTAATGTGGGTGTTGGGCATGTGCGTCAGGAGTGCGTACCCGTTCATGTTTTACGTAGTCGAATGGGACTTTGTACAGGAGCTCCAGGTCGTGCCGCATCTGTTTGGCCGCTGACAAGAACGGGGCCCAGGGGAGGTGTCGCACTACGCAGATTAAGATATGAGTGCTGAAGCTAGAGGTGGTAGACTCACAGAGGGGAAAGCTATCCACCCACCACCCAGGCTCGGAGGCGAGGGAGAACCCATCCATAGTGTCTTGCACGATTTTCACGAGAGATATCGGGTCGTTGCGATTCTGGGCAGGATCATACCCGTACGCTAGACGGAGTAGTACTGCGGCGGTTGAGCTGGAAGGAATGTTGGGACCTGTTGGGATATGCGATGCTACTACTAACGCTGCTCACTCTCTCGTGTGCGCCATGAATTCGTGGGGCGTATCAAGCAATTTACCAAGCAGTCTAGGAGGAATTCTCATCAGATGCAGATGTTGAAGAAGATAGATTAGATTGAGCGCACTTGATACTCTCTTCCTCTTGGACGGTTTGCAGGTCTTTGGCGTCGCACGCCCTCGGGCCGATGAACGTGTGGAACAGTCTTCTGAGCTCTCTAAACCGAGGGTTGGGTGGGCCGGGGCAGTATCCCATGCCTCGGTTCCAACCTACGCTGTAGTCTACGTATAAGCTGAATGTTGCCTATAGGCTTGCGACAGGGATACGGACAGTTCGCCTGCCATAGTGGCCTTCGGTCTGTCTGAGTAGAGAAGTCCTGCATCCAGAAACAAACATTGCGGTCACTTGGGCACAGTGTTAGAAGTACGAGTACGTCAGACCTCTGGTGTCGAGCAGTTCTGTGGCAGCTTCATACGAAGAGAGAACGAGGTTGTCTGATCCTAGGATGCGGAATGACACGAGGTCCCCTGGTAATTGAGAGTTAGTCGCCTGACAAAACTTCTTATGAGAGCTTGCGCACCATACTTCCTCCTCCACTTATCCCAGACGAGCCATTGCTTATCTTTGGGGATCTGAAAAGCGTTTCCGATGAGAGGTAGGCCTCTCGGACCTGGAGGTCTCCGTGCACTGTGTTGGCGTTGCCAGTGTACGAAAAGGAGGTATCCGAGAAGAATAACAAGTGCTGTTGCGGCTGTCGAGACCATGGGCGCAGGGTTTAAGCACTAAGCTGCTGAGTTGAATGTCGGCTCTACGTTATCAGCTCCTCGGACTAATTCCACCAATGCAACCTCGAGAAAAATCCCGACCGGTTGAAATTCGGTCTTCCTCCCCCAAATTCAAACCGTGGTTGGTCAGGAGTGTTCCTTGTGGGCATCTTCCGTCCAGGTGACATGCAGTGTTCCAAGCAATATGACTGTCGATACATCGTGGGGTGAAAATGGTTGCATTGAGCTCCTCGTCGATAGTTCACTGTCGCGTCCGTGTCCAAGGTCGAATGCCGCTGGGTTCGGACTTGATAATGGCTTGATCGTGCGAGTTTCCTGCCATATCGAGCGTCGCGTTCAAGTGACGCGCCTGGGATCAATCTGGTATGCCCCTAACTCGTCTGCTTTTCACCTTCAACATCATGGTAGGTGTACTTCAAAGCCACCCATGCTACTGACATTAAACATTCAATCTAGCGCTCACAACGTGGCTTTGATGTCGCTGAGGAGAGCTCTGGTTCCAGCGAGGATGAGGACATTGAAATGAACGACGTTTCTGACGAGGAATCGGAAGGCGAACTCCCACAAACACCATCGAAGCGGAAAGGAAAAGGCAGAATTGGGGCTGAACACGGGGAAACCAACAAGAATATCATCGAAGAGACCGCTTTTGACGCGTATTTCACGTACTCTGCATCGAAAATCCAAACCTCGGGGAACGTTTTCAGCGACCTGCTTCTGCCATTGTCCGCAGAAGAGTACGCGGAAGGGATAGCATCAGCATCCAAACACGCCGTGAAACCCACTACCTCTATCTTAGAGGAAGGCAAACTAAAGAGCTTGTTCTCGAGGTTTATATTCGAGATGAGTCAAGACTTCAACCTTCTCTGTTACGGTTTCGGCTCCAAACGACAGGTCCTCAACCGATTCGCGGCGGAGGTTTGCTCGAAACACGGCCATGTCGTGGGGGCCAATGGCTTCCAACCTGATTTCTCAATCAAGGATCTTCTCCTCCGCATCCAGTCGCTTCCTCCGCTCCAAGACCTTCCTCTCAGTGCCTCGGTCGAGAAGCAAGCACACCAAATCGTCGAACACCTCAGCTCGATCTCTACTCCGCACATATACATCGTGATACACAGCATCGACGCTGCTCCACTACGCACAACCCGCTCGAAGACAGTCCTGAGCGTTCTGGCCTCGAGTCCGCGCATCCACCTCATAGCATCCATCGACCACATCAACGCTCCCCTCCTCTGGTCATCTTCTGAGCTATCTGCTCGCAAACCCTCCACAACCTCCACAACAGGTGGCACTGCGGCGACGAAAACTACCATACCATCCTCATCTACAAGACGCGGCTTCTCCTGGCTATGGCACGACCTAACAACCTTGGAGCCCTACGACGTGGAACTGTCCTACGTCGACAGGTCCTCCATCACAGGCGCCTCGAGCGCCGCGCGCAGCCGCAAGGCGGATCTCTCAGGGAACGCGCAAAACACCACCGCCATGACCGAAACAGCCGCGAACCACATCCTCGCGTCCGTGACGGTGAAAGCAAAGAAACTATTCGTGCTTTTGGGCAAGCGTCAGCTTGCAAGCATCGAAGATGGGGCGGATGGGAAGGTGACTGGGGGCGGAAACGACTTGCAGCAGCACGGGACGGCATATGATGTATTGTTCTCGGCGGCGAGAGACGAGTTTGTCGCGTCGAATGACACGGCGTTTAGGTCGGTGTTGGGCGAATTCAGAGACCACGAACTTGTCAAGTCTGCTCCTGGCCCAGCTGGCGCGGAGATACTGTGGATTCCATTGAGGAAGGAGAGGTTGGCCGCTGTGCTCGCCGGATTGGAGGCGAACTCCGGATAGCCTAGCTCCGAACTGAGGGGGTTTGGACCAAGGGTGTTTGGCAACTTGCATGAAGTATGTCTGGCATGTGTTTTGTTGTCTTCGTTAATTCTAGAAGCTCATACTCATGCATTGCTTGTCTACAGTACATACATTTTATGAAACAAAGCGAGAATAGTCCATAACTTAAACCATGCCAAGTCGCCGTCAACGCTATCGACTCACGACATCTAGCATCTGTGAAATCGACGGCTTCTTTTCGATGACACTGAGTCTACGGCTATTCGACGCTCGGGAGTCGGGTGACGAGAAGGACTGTCGCGGAGACGGGGACAACGGGCGAAAGAAAGAATCCCGTCAGCCAAACGTTAACTTCGCACAGAGAAGGGAAGGCGGACGGGACAGACAGCGCCTGTGCTTCCCTCCAAGCCTGAGTCTGAGCCACTCACCCGCACATGCTTCACCGCCATATCGTCTGTCCACACCTGCTGCACGACTGAGCGCCCGATTCTGATTTCAGGCGTGAACGTCTGCATCCCCGTCTCGCCGCCGCCGTGGCTCCGCATCCCGACGCTCGCCACCGCGCTCCCTATGCTCCCAACAGCCGCGTGCCCGAGGCCCCTGATGGCCACCACGCGGTTGTTGAACATCGCGAGGATGGTCACGGCGTAGAGCTTCGCGAGCATGATCGCCGGGACGATGAAATAGATGCTGACTTTGAAGTTCTCGCGGTAACCAACGAAGAGGATGGCGCTTGCGAGGGAGGCCGTCGCGGTAAAAAGCCCAGTCTCGATGGTCATCCGGATGATGCGCGTGAGGAGCACGTCCGTCGTTTTGTACCCTGTGCTGCTTCGCGAGAGCTGTAGGAAGATGGTCAGGATGTTGTGCAATGAGTTGCACGACGATAAACTCACGTAGAAGGTCATGAGACCTGCGATGGCGACGTCGCATCCCGCACCAGCGCCGTTCCACAGCTGCAAAAAGTTAGACGACGTCAGTGCCCTGAGCTACTGCCTCCCGCGAAGCTAGGAGCGGGGATAAAGAGCAGGGGTACGTACGCCACACACGAGATAGATGTTTTTCGCGTGGATCACCTTTGACAGGCTGCCTGAGATCCTCAGTATCATGCCAAAGGCTAACCCAGATCCACACGCGAGCAGAGCGAGCTACTGCCTTTAGTAATGACATTTGTGGTATGGTAGGGATGGGACTCACAAGGATGACGGTGAGGCACACCATCTTGGAGCCGGAGAGAGTGTACAGCCTGTAGGCGAAGACGCAATGGCAGACAAGGCCGACTGGAGGTGGCCTGTATGAGCATGTTTGGATTATGTGAGTTTGTGGAGAATTAAGCTTACTGGAGGCACTCATGATTGGCGTGAGGAAGAGAAGGTTCAGGTCGTCAAGGAGCTGGAATTTTCCCCATCCCGAGGAGAATATGTGGAAGGCGTCGATAGACGCGAGAATAGTCTGCAAGAGCTCGGCGAAGAGGACGACATAGACCAGGATCTTCCAGAAGAGGCGGTCGTTGGGGAAACTGATGTAGTAGTTATCTACGGCTTGTGAGCGACAATGTTAGACGGTTGAGAGATGTCTGCACTCACACACTTGAACGATGAGAATGCCTTGTAGGCCGTAGGTGAACAAGTAGCTGAGGAGCAGGGACGATAGTCTGGCGTAGGACATGAGACTGAATGACCACGGAATCATCATGAATATTGAACTCACAGGGGGGAGACGAGTGCGAGGAGAACCTGGATGTCACCCAGGGAGACACCACCGGGCAGAGTAGCACCAGAAGCCATGAGGAGTAGAACCAGGGGAAGGGGGATTTCAACGAAGCTTCCGGCGAGCACCAATTCTCATCGACGTGCCTATATACCTAGTACGACCCCGTCCCTGACTGAGATTCGCTCCGAATCTTCTAACCCCTTACGCCGCTTGCGCAGGCTATGAACCCCGGAT
The DNA here is from genome assembly GCA_013368325.1 of Ephemerocybe angulata. Classification (NCBI taxonomy): domain Eukaryota; kingdom Fungi; phylum Basidiomycota; class Agaricomycetes; order Agaricales; family Psathyrellaceae; genus Ephemerocybe; species Ephemerocybe angulata. The sequence continues at coordinate 366,404 of JAACJK010000058.1, forward strand.
ATGACACAAGACCAAGAAGAGCTTAATAGCCTCCATCATCGCATCGCGCCGCGCTCCGCAAGTGTAAGCAGACAGATTCTAGATGGCCGATTGCGAGGTGCGAGGAACGAGAAATGGTTGATTCCGCGCTAGTAAAGAAGAGAAGCATGATCTTGTCCTGATACGATAGTTCTTGCAGGGTATGCCCACTCGACCGTCCGCCGCTGTCATTTCCGAGTCGGCGTTGGTGGCAGGCACCGTGCAAGGGTCGTCTTGGAGCATGGGTATCGATTGGTTGAATGTTCATTCCGGAATGTTGGATTATTGAGGTATAACGCATTAATGGTGTCGACGGAGAGCGTTGTTCGGGTTGTCGCCGATGGAGACCAAAGTATTAAAATCTATGGGTATACGTGTCTCGCTCGGCGGAGAGGGCATCGAGGGTATGGCCAAAGACCCTGGTTGCCAGGAGGCCGGCTTTGAGGCCACTACATCTCTCCTCATGGTAGACACTGAAAGTTCCAAGGGGTCTGCAGACTGAATCGTGCCGTGCCAAGCATGACAGAAAGGTCCCAAAAAGACAGACAGTACAGCTCTTTTCATCTACTTGCAGGCCAGCTTGAAGACACCCCTTTCGTTGATAAGAAACTGGTCGTACTCACTGCTAAAAATCTAACGTGCCGTGAGATAGCAGTGATACGGAAGGCAATATGTTTGGCAGTTGGTGGCAGAGCGACAAGACCGTGACATAGATTGTAGTGGGATGACAGCAAGTTACAGGGTATCAGTGACGAGTGGCAGGCTAAGAGTTTGCCAGCGCGGCCATCCCCGCCGATCGTCGGAGCAATTTGAACCCAGCTATCACCCGGCCGCCGTGCCACGCGATCGCGCGCGCTTAGACGCAAAGATGCGATAAGCGCCCATGCAGGAATTCCGGATGTCCCTAGGGATGGGTCATCAAACGCCGATGGGTGACATTGGGTGTAATGTGCCAAGCTATGAGAGACATAGTGCCTCTTGTGCGCTTCAAGTTTAGATTCAGGTTCGCTGATACCGAATCAACGCGAACGAGAATACATAGGAAGGAATGGGACATAGGGCGAACACTGGCAGAGACGTAAAAGGAAAAGCACTGAACTGAGGACAGAACCTAGAGCGACAAATATGATGATAGTAGTGCGTCATATGTAGTTCGAGGGCTCGTACTGGTTAGTCTAAGTGTCCATTCTCCTACAGTCCGTGTGATCATATCGTCCGTCGAGGTTCAATGATTCCTGGGACCTTTTGAAGGATCTCTACGACGGCGTCATGACCCTCAGACAAGGCCCACATTAAAGCGGTTGTCCCAGGTGTGTTTCGAGACAAACTGTCGATCAGAGAGGCCGACCCAGGCGGGCCGTCATCGCGCGCTTACCTATAGTGCTGATAGGCGCCCGTGCGGGCGCGCACATTGCATGAGGATGTCCGGTGTGACGTTGCGGGTTCGCTCAGAATAGGTGTAGAATCTGCACTACACCTCCGGCAGACCGAGGAACCCCCATCTGTGAGCTCTGAATCTCGACCTCATTCCATCCAAAACATCAGTAGTCAAAGCGTCATGTGCTGACACTGGACGGGAAAACCTCGGGATAAAGGCAGGTCTCATGAGCAGCCAGAAGCACCGGCGCGCTTGACTTCTACATGCATATATATATCGTTGTAGACTTTCCGGGGCATCTGAGCGATTTTCTTTCCCAACACCATGCCCTTCCCCAAGGACTTCCTCTTCGGCTTCGCAACAGGTACGCCTCCCAACCATCCTCCAATATCTAACCTAACCCGACCCCCCTCATCCAAGCCGCATACCAGATTGAAGGCTCTCCAGCTAGCGAAGGGCGCACGCCCTCAGTCTGGGACACCTTCACGCACTCGCCCTCCCCTTCTGGCAAGCGCATAGCGGACTCCTCCTCCGGCGACACCGCGACAGACCACTACGCGAAGCACTGGCCATCCGACCTTGCCCTGCTCTCTTCCTATGGTGCCAATGCGTACCGCTTCTCCGTATCGTGGAGCCGCATCGTTGATTTCAGTGTCCCGCGGGCTAAGGGCGAAAGGGATGGACGGAATGAGGCTGGGATTAAGTTTTATAGGGGCGTTTTGGAGGAGTTGGTGAGGAGGGGGATTAAACCTGCGATCGTGAGTTCTCTTCCAGATTTCTATACAGAGAAGGGCAGTGAGAAAGCTTACATGGGCTTGAAAATTGGAAGACACTGTTCCATTGGGACTCGCCCCAGGCATTGGAGGATAGGTATGGCGGATGGTTGGATAAAGAAATTGTACACGACTTCGTGCACTTTGCCAAGGTTCGCCATTTCTCCCTTCTCACGACCTTCTCAAGCTTTAACTACTCCTACACTATTATAGATATGCTTCGAAGAATTTGGAGACCTCGTGAAGCATTGGTACACTCCCTGATCTCCCCCATTCCCAAGATACAAGCTCTGATAGAAGTGACGCAGGATAACGCTGAACGAGCCCTGGTGCTACTCTGCGTTGGGTTACGGATACGGCGTGCACGCGCCCGGACGGAGCAGCGACCGCACACGCTCTGCCGTTGGGGATTCCTCCGTCGAGCCTTACATGTGCGTGCAACCTCACTACAGTCTTTTTCGCATCCAGGAGAGAATGCTCATCATGATTTGTCTGGTATCAGTGTCGCGCACAACCTCATCCTTGGACACGCATACGCAGTCAAAGCGTACCGAGAGCTCTTCGCCCCAGCCCAAAACGGTACGATCGGGATCACACTCGACGCAATCGCTTTTATCCCATACGACGACACACCAGAGAGTAAGTGGTATAATCTCTTTGTCCACCTGCGCATCCACTTACTACACAGGCTTTCCCTCCAGGCCACGCCGCCGCCCAACGCGCATTTGACGCTCGAACCGGTAAGTAAACTGTCCTCCACCCACGCATCGTATCACCCACTGACCTTTCTTTGCAACGACAGGCTGGTTCGCAGACCCAATTTACAAAGGCCATTACCCCGCCTCGCTCTACACAATCACACCCCCAGGCACCCTCCCCACTTTCACAGACGCCGAAATCGAGGTTGTACGCGGGAGCTCTGATTTCTTTGGACTGAATACGTACACTTCGAATCTAGTCCGTGCGTTGCTTTCCTATAATCCACATTAGCTAACGCGTTAACGACTGATTGAACGACCGACTTACTGCAGGGGATGGAGGCTCGGACCTCTTCAAAGGCAAGACGCAGACCACGTTCATCAAGCCCGACGGCTCAGAGCTCGGTCTGTTCAAGTGTACGCGCTTTCCTTCAAGCCAATAACCCGGATATAATCTAAACCATTGCAGCCCACGTCGACTGGCTCCAAGCATGTAAGAGCTCTCCCCTCTCCCCAAATAACCACCCACCTTGACGTATTACCATCTCTAGACCCCGACGGGTTCCGCCAGGTACCCACTCCCACCCACTTCTTCCAACACCCAGCTAACCGTAACATCGCAGCTATTGAACTACCTCTGGAAGGTCCGCCCCTCCCCTCACCGATTCCGCCCATTCACGTACTCACCTTCCCGAAAGACATACAACAAAACCATCTAGTACGCTGCCCCCTCCCTGCTTCCTGTCGCTCCTCCTCACCCGACTCACCGCTCCTACTGCACAGTGTAACAGAAAACGGCTTCCCCGCTCCAAAAGAGAACGACCTCCCACTCGCAGAAGCAATCCACGACAGCACGCGCGTGGCCTACTTCCGCGGATACACCGATGCGGTCTTGAAAGCGGTGGAAGAGGACGGGGTTGCGGTGGGGTCGTATTTTGCTTGGAGTGCGTTCATTCGTCATCTCCGTCTTCTTACCCTTCTTTCATTCGTCCAGCCATACTCCTCCTTTGCCATCCTTGCATCCACTGCCCTTGCACTCCATCCACTCCCCTACACCGTCTTCGTCCCATCCCATCGTTTTCCCCCACCGTAAGGGACCGAACCTAATCCTTGGCATACATAGGCCTACTGGACAACTTCGAATGGGCAGACGGGTACTTGACGAGGTTCGGCGTCACCTACGTCGACTACGACACGCAGAAGCGGCACCCGAAAGACTCGGCCTGGTTTTTGAAGGAGGTGTGTATCGTTCACCCTTTTTTTCGAGTTTCCGACGACCGAGTGTTTTGGTTTTGTATGTCTATGATGGGCGGGCGATGATGCTGACCTTATTGACAGTGGTTCGAGAATAACAAGCACAAGGATGCCGGTGTGTAGACGGCGGTCGGAGGAATTGAGATTGGCTAGGGCGAAGTCTACAGGACGGAGGGCGCGCCTGGGTACTGCGCGACGGGAAGGCCTCGGTGTTGGTACCATATTATGCATCATGGACGAGCAATGTAGCCGCGCTCATGTGAGATTGGAAACACGTTTTGCTGAGCTGATACACGGCGTCATAGAGTTTCAGGACTGAGTTTGGTGGTACACTCGAGGACGGGATGCTCGTTCTTGGGAGGGACGTGGCGTGTTGTCGCTTGGCTATGTTGGGGCAAGTAAAGTCCACCCATTCGCGCTGCGTCGTTTTCGCGGGGGATTAAAAGACGCTTCTGACATGTCGCGTTGCAGCAAACGGGATTAAGACAGTAGCCTTCCGCGCTGATGTCGCAGTTGGAAGAGGTGGATAGCCAGTGAATGTAAGAAGTGGATTACGATAGCGAAAGTCTGAAACCAATGTCAGCGCCTAAGGAGCACGAGGAGGGGTACTGACGAACCTGACTATGTAAAAGGAGAGCGACCGAAAGCAAGACTACGACTCCGGCGCCGTCGACGCGCAGCACGTACGTTTTTGAGTGCTCAGGGTGTGACAGCGCAGCTGCCTTGCTCGGGTAGTATGCAGCGTGAAACTGTATCTGGCGCCTGTCCTTTCAAGGGCAAAGCATAGTTCTCATGTGTATTATGCGGAGGCCATGCCACCGTGTTCTCGGATCCTGCAGTACCTTGCGGACTACGGCGGTGCCCTCGAAGAAGGCAGCAGGGTCGACCTGAGGAGCCACGCGGAGGGCTCATCGGCCTTTTGGAAGACCTAAAGCCTCTGCAGCAGGAAGGAACGTGAACCGTAGCATCGTTGTCGTGACGGCGCAGGCGGTCAACCAACGCTCAACTGAGAGGAATTTGGGTAGATGTGGGTGTCGCTTAGTCATTCCCTGCGGCGGCCGGAAGGATGCAATTTAAGGTCTCACGCGCTGAACATTTCGAGCGCGTTCGCTCCTCAGGTTCGCTCCCCCCTGCATTCAAAAACATACTTACTCGGCATCGCTGAAACCAGTTTTAAGTGGTGTTGGTGTACAGAAGAGATGCCCCATGAGTGGGAGCAGACCTTGGATGCCCCACATAGATCGAGACGGAGTCGACCAAAGGGAAAAGACTATTCAAGTCTGGATACGGGAGACCAGGGTGGGATAGAGAAAAATGGTGTCAGAGGGAGGATATTAGACGCTGGGGTAAATCAAAGATCATTACCCGGCCGCAGTACCACACGATCGTACGCACTTAGACGAATAGATACGGTAAGCGCCCATTGAGCGCCCATGTAGTATTCTTATTGTTGCGGTCATCAAACGTCAATTGGCACTTCTTGTTCGCTCCAAGAATCCAGGTTTGTGGTAATGATGAGTGAACATAACAGAGAATACATAGGAAGCCCAAGGAAGGAATAGGTCATATAGCGAACACTAGAGACACTAAACTAGGGAGATAACTTGGAGCGAGAAGTCTGGTGGTCGTAGTGAGTCCTATGTAAGTCGAGGGCCTGTACTGTTTAATCTAAATGTCCGTTCTACCAAAGTCCGTATGGTCATATCGCAAGTCCCCCGGTGGATTCTTAACTTCCAGGTTCAATGATTCCGGGGATCGTTCGAAGGATCTCGACAACAGCGTCATGACCCCAAGCCAAAGCCTGCATCAAAGCGGTTGTTCCATCACTGTCGGCCAGATTAACGTCGATTCCCGGTGCTGCGCAGAGGACCTCCACAACGGCCTCATTATCCTCGGAGGCTGCCCAGAACAGGGCAGTTTTACCTTCTTCGTCGGCGATATTGACGTCGATCCCAGGAACAGAGCAGAGTGTCTCGACGAGGGATCTACTTCTGTCGTCGCCAGAGAATGTTGCCATCATCAAAGCGGTTCTCCCGTCTATGTTCACCATATTGACGTCGATTCCTGGGGTCCTGCAGAGGATTTGGACAACATCTTCGTGGGCCATAATCGATGCCGACATCAAGGGAGTAGTCCCATTGATATCTACCCGGTTGACATCGATCCCAGGCGTCGCACAGAGGACCTTGACGGTGGCCTCGTTGCCTTGAGAGGACGCCCACATCAAGGCGGTTGCACCATCGTTATCCGCCACGTTGACGTCGATTTCTCGCGCTGCGCAGAGGCACTTTGTCGCGAGTTCGCTACCAGCGCCTCCCAACTGGGAAGCTGCCCATATCAACGCCGTTTTCCCTGAGTTGTCGGCTTGATTTAGATCAATTCCAGGCGTGGAGCAAAGCAACTCGATGGTGGATTCGCTGTGAAGGATTTTGGACGAAGCCAACATCAAAGCAGTTCTACCCTCTCCGTCGGATATGTTGACCTGGATCCCAGCCGCTGCGCATAGAAGTTTGACGATGGCTACGTGCCCGAGCTGTGAAGCCCACATTATTGCCGTTTTTCCATCCTGATCCTTGGCGTTGATGTCGATTCCAGGCCATGTGAGGAGGCCCACAACCGTGTCTTCATCGTTGTCGATAGTCGCCTGTATCAAGGGGGATCGCCGACCGCGCGCAGTGAAAGTGGGCTTGAACAGGGCGACAACTTCTCTATGGCCACCAGTGGTTGCGTAAGCGATGGCCGTCTGCCCGTCCTTGTCGGCTAGGTACATGTTGCATGAAGGCGAAGAGAGGAGCGTGGAAACAATGAGTTTATGGCCATTCGCGCTTGCGCGCATCAAAGCCGTTCGCCCATTGCTGTCGCGCAGGTTGAGCTCGATTCCAGGCTCCTTGCATAGCACCTCGGCGATTACTCTATGACCGCCTTGAGAAGCAAGTATCAGAGCGGTTTCTTCCGTTTTGTTGGTTGAATTGACATCGAGCTTATACGATCCAAGGAGAAGCACGACAGCAGCACCGTAGCCATGTGTTGATGCCACTCTCAGAGCTGCTGCTGCGTCTAGTCGAAACCATTAGTCTCGCGTGAAACTAAGGTATATAGACAAAGTACCGACCTTGAGGCCGCTTCTCCACACTACGGAGGAGGCGTAAACAGTCTTTGATGTCTCGATCGATAGAGTGTTTATCCCTGTTCAGGGGATCCGCTGCATCATCAAGTTTGAATATTGTGTCCAAGTCAAAACGTCAGCAAAACGTCAGTATAACAGTTGATACGCACTTTCGATGTTTGGATCGCCTCCTGCTTCCAACATGGCGATGATGACGAAGCCTGGAACTGAGTCATCGGAAAGGCAGGCTGCTTGGATTGCGCTCATGTCCGTGTCTCCTGTAATGTATGGTGGGGTCAGTTAGGTGCCCCCTCAACTGTTGTTGCCGACAACATACCGTCGATGACATTGGGGTCTGCTCCCATTTTAACCAGATCGGACACCGTCCTCCATTCCTTGCATTTAAAAGCGGTCCTCAGGCCTGGAATCAATACCTTTTGCCTCTGTTTCGTCCTGCGCGCAAGAATAGTTTCGGCGAGATCCCGCAGTGGCAGAATCAAGAGGAGCATCGACAGGATTTGTCCGAATTCCCACTTCCCTTCGTTCGTAGTAACGAGCTGAAGGCCTGCATTGCGCTTCAGTGTGAGCTCTATGTCGGTGATGAACACGATGTTGATAGACAGCAGGAAGAGTAAGCCTAAGAACGGCGGAAGCATGCCCCATTCAATTTCCCGCGCCACGAAGTTGCGGGCCTTTCCAGCCCGGGAGCGGAACACGGAGGATCGTGGGGCCTGAGAGGCGTCCAGTTGCTCCGGCGCTAGGAGAGCGGGATTGGGCAAGTAATGGCATAGAGTGTAGATGCCGAGGAATACTGCGATTGGGAGAAGGAGGTTAAAACCTGGGATAAGGAAGATCCCGTAGATGATGAAGGAGGTGATGCGCAATGCGCCTGACGCAAAGGGCACATATTTGCCTAGGATTGCGAAGAGTGCAAGCTGCGCTGCGCAGGCGTTCTCTTCGTCGCTTCTCTTGCCGAACCCGCGAATGTCGCTCCAAAGCCACAACCCGAGGCTGGCCATGAGGGTAAGATGGAGCGATCCGAGGAGCAGCACGAATCGCTTGACAAGAATTTTGGCAGCCTTGCGTCTCTTCGTGATGCTACTACTAGCATCACCTGTTATAGTCCATTCAATGAGTAAACACAGCGGTCTAAGAAGTTTACTACCGACTTTCTGCTGTGCCCCGCCGAATAGGGGGAAGGGGGGCGCCTCTGGTGCCTACTTCCTCAATGTCCACATGTTCTGGAGCACCTAGGAAGTAGCTTCAGCTCGGGAATGGTATGCGATTTGTACACAAGGTACCCACCAGGAAGGATAGGGGCAATCAAACTTCTGAAATGGTGGTACCATCCAGACCAGGTCGCGTCAACCGGTCGAAGACTGTTTGGTTGGTTCTTGTGCTGAACGTAAAGGAGGAAATAGATGAAGGCATTCGTGTTATTCAACCAGCTCATGCTAAGGACGATGCTGGCATGGTAGTTTGTCAATACCAAGGTTTGCGCCTGAACGATGGAGGACACCAGGATAGCGAACGCAAGGACGAGATTTGTTGTTGCCTGTGTTTCGGCGGAGTCTAACTCGTCGCGTGTGACCTTTCCATCCCCGAGTGTCCAGAAAGCAGGAAAGAAGCACAGGAGCGTCTGGACGTAGATCGCGCACCGAACGCCAACGCCAGCGATGTCTGGATTCCCCGGAATCCTGCAGCCCTGGGTCGACATCGCAGGGCGGAAGGGAAGGAAAAGACGGGGTAAAGTCTGAGTAATACCACATGCGAGCCTAGCTTAAGTACGTAGACCGTGATGCAGAGACATGAGGTGAGTGTCAGGCTGAGCGGCCATTTTGTACGTTAGCTGGGGGGATATTGGGAGGAAACTGTGCCGGGATGTGACAGGGTGAATGCATTCGACGTGAGAGGTTAAATGAACGCTCATAAGGTCAAATTGGACCCACCTGCTAGGCTCGGATCCAACATCTGCAGCTATCTTTCATAGGTTTTGGCGTATGAAGGGGTTGGATGGGAAGTAGGCGAATAGCGTTCCACCACCACAGGACTTGAGTCGCAACGCCCCCGGACTTTTTTGTCGGACGATGAATTGGCACTCTGGGCGCTTAAATTTTTGTTGAGCCAGCCCAGAGCTTTTTCAACGGCATACGACACCCTACAGGGCACCGCAGAGGCATATGGTGTACCTGGTTGCTACTCTGGGCTGCAGTACACATATACCCAGATGCAAACGTCTGCAGGACGGTCTCCCGACACGAATGAAGGGGCTGGACGGAGCAGAGGCCGTTAACACCTGTCGCCGATCGTGAGCGGAGAGTAATACGCACCCGGAGGCTGCATGCCTTCATGGGTGCATGCAGATGCCAGGAGGGCTTTGAGACAGACTGTCAATTGCAGGGTGGCGAAACATATGGGGCGCCATACCTCGCCGCTTACTCCAAATCTGGATAGGCGCCCACCGCAGCGGGCACACCCGATTGGGAGAAATTAAGATGACCTGCCCTTTGCCGGTTAGCACGGTGCAGAAGGCCAATACCGAGGGAGAAAGCTGAGAGGGGGTTAGAGAGTGATAGACGATATCCCATTGGGACTCGCAACGTGCGCTGGAGGATAGCATGTAGGTAGGGCGGATGACTGGATAACGCCGGCAGAATCATGGTGATACTCTACGCTGGGCTACGGATATGGCGTGCATGCACCCGGCGCAGCAGCAACCGCACGCGCTCAGCTGCCGGAACCTCCTTCGTCGAGCCTTACATCAACGTATAGCAACATTGCTCCAGATGCTTGCATTCCGCGAGCAAACACCGTTAGTGCCGCACACAACCTCATACTCGGACACATGTGTGGTCAAAATGTACCGAGAGCTCTTCCGGGCAACTCGAGCGGAACCATAGGTATCACACTCGACGCATCGTGTTTGTAACAAGGACGCCGGTGTGTGGTGGAACAGTCGGACGCTCGGAACTGTTACTGTATCATGAGCGAGAAAACGGGAAACCTCTTTCGTTGAGTACTTCCCGTGTTGGTGAAGTGAGCATCTGTATTTGGTCTGCTGGACGGGGGCATGGACGTGACAAGTGGCGGTTTTTTCGATGTCTGCGACTCTGGGGAAATGGCGTGTTCGTCGCCTCGCCATGTTGGGCCGAGTAACGTTCGCTCGTTCGTGCTGCGTCATCGTCAAATGATTGGAAGACGCGTCTGATTGCGAAGTGAGTATGGTGGTGAGACGTCGCCGAGCCGATGGTTCTGGGGTCGGTAAGAGATATACTTAGTAGACGGTCTGAGGAAGTCACCTAGCAGCAACCAGGTGGAGGTCGGCGAGCTACTGGAGAGTCTCGCGTTTCTCAAAGGGATAGCCAGTTGCGAATGGAATGAATGAATTATGATAAGGAAAAGTCTGAAAACAACGTTAGCGCCTAAGGAGTAGGATAAAGAAGTACTGACGCACCTAAAAATATAGAAAGAAAAAGACCAAAAGCAAGACTATGATTCCGGCGCCGTCGACGCGGATACAGCCGCCGCCGCCTCCCTCTCCGCCGCCTGCTTCGCCTTAATCTTCAAAATACCCCTCACAATCTTGCCCGTCCTCGCCCTCTGCCTCCTCTTGTTCAAATGGCCGACATCTTCATGCAGGCCCAGGGGAATACCGACTGAAGGCTCGCGGATGATCTTCTTCTGGGGATTGGGCAGCGCAGACTTGTCGACCAGTTTCCACACATACGCGGCCTGCGCACCCGCCTCTTCGCCCTGGACTTCCCGTACGACCTTCACGTCCTTGTACCCCTGCATATGTTGCAGAATCTCCTTCAAGAACCTACACACATGCGCCACAAACCGTTAGCCCCAAACTTCCAAGTCACGCTAGCCGCGGCACGTACGTTTTCGAGCGGATTGGGTGCTCAGGGTGCGGCAGCGCAGCCTGCCTCGGGGTAATCTGCAACGTCGACTTGAACCCCTCCGGCGCCTGCTCCTTCAACGCCAAAGCGTAAATCTCGTGTGTGCGGAGGCCATGGGGCGCGGGGTTCTCCTTCAGGACCTTGCGGACGATGGCGATGCCCTTGGAGAGCGCGGTGCGGTCGAGCTGGGGAAGCCCCGCGGCGGGTGCGCCGGCCTTTTGGAAGACCTGGAGGTTGAGCAGGAGGGTACGTGAAGGCCGCATCGTCGTCGTCGTCGTCGTCGTGAATTAATGTGCTGCACGTCGGCCAGCTGGAAGAATTTGGGTGTTGCTTAGTCATTCCCGGCGCGTGTGTACGACGGCCCAAAGGGGATATTGACAGCAACGGAAACTTTTCGAGCGCGTCCGCTGTTCTTGTCCACGTTCTGCATTCACCTCAACGCGTCTTTCTCCTTCTACCACTACCCGACATGGCTGGCAAGCGTTCCAGAGCGGCAGACGACTACCAGAGCGCGTCGCATGAAGACGACGACGTCGAGGAGGGCTGCTCGTCGCGCCCGCACGCGTCCTCGTCAGCGACGACCTCCCCCACGAAGCGCGTCAGGCGCATGGTCTCGTTCCCCAAGACCCCCACAACCAACCGCACATCCAAATCCTCGTCAGCGTTTACTACCCCGGGCAAGAAGAAGTCGACAACACCGTACCCGCTGCGGGCGTACGACTCGCCGTCGAACCCCTTTGGTAGGAAGCACGTCCAGACGCTCATCCGCACGCTCCCCCCGCCGACGTCGTTCAGCAAGCACCTGGCGCTGCGCTTCCAGTTCGTTCGCAAGGGAATACCGAATAGGAAGGGGAGCAAGGGAGGGGGTGTGCATCGCACCGTGCAGGTTCCGCTGAGCTATACGTTCGTGCACCTGCGCTGCCTCATCTCGTATCTGTTCGGCAAGGGCGCGCGGCGTAGTGTGGGGATGGGAGGGGATGAGCAGGATCATCTGTTTGAGGTGAAGAATGAAGTGGAGCCGTATAGTGCGAGTTATAAGCCTGGGCAGATCAAGAATGGGGTGACGTGGGCTAAGCTTTCGAGTACGCGGGATCCGTGCCGGTGGCAGCAGGAAGAGGAGGAAGATGAGTTGGAGGAGGAGGTTGATGAAAAGGAAGAAGAGGGCAAGCTTTTGGAGGAGGAGCATGATGACTGGGAATGGCAGGACGAAGAGGACTTTACCCTCCTACATGTGTGGCCCGACGGGATGGACAGCGAGAGCGGTATCATCTACGTGAGTCATTTCATTTCCCTGGTAGATTAGTGGTATCGAAGCTGACGTTCTATTAGCACCACTCTCGCTCAACACAAGTACATATCATGGTGAACACAGCGAAAGACAAACTCCCCGTACGCCGCGGAAGAGGCAACACCCCTCACGTCTTCATTGCCAAAGGCCGAGTCCACCTCCCCCCTCCCCCTCTTCCCCGCGTCCTCTTCAAAACACCCTCACCCAGGAAACCCACCAACCGGTCTTCTTTAACAAAGAAGAAAGGGAAGCAACCAACCCCCTCGGCCAAGAAGAAGAAAGGAACGGTCCCTATGAAACCAAGTACCGCACTCCCAGAACCCGAGGAACTCACAGACACGGACGCAGAAGGCGAAGTCGACGTGGACGCCTACACCGACTTTAGCGACAACCACCCTTTCTTCCTCGAATCTGCTGCGCACGGCGACACCAAGCTCGGCGCGCTCGACGCAGATGCGGACGAGGACTCGGAGACGCAGTGCGAAGACAATTACGACGAGGACGAGGAAGACGAGGAGGAAGAAGACTTCGACGCCGAGCTCGACGCGGAGAGATGGAACCGCCCCGACGCCTTCGCTGCCTACCTCCTCAAATACATCGGCCCCCTCCCGCCCTCCAAGTCCAAGCCCTTCACACTCTTCTCCGACGACGAAGACGCGGACCTAGGCTACGGCGACGAAGAGCTCGACGACACCCTCGTATGCGCGTCCGACCCCACATCCGACTACATAGGAGGAGACGCGCCCTCCAGCCCACTCGTGGCAGTCCCACCCAGTTCATCCTCCCCACAATACCGAAGCACCTCCATGTTCCCCTCTTCCTCCCCACACAAACCTTCCACCCGAATATTCCCCTCCTCGCCTCTCAAACCACTCCACCCCTCAACCACCACATCCTCCTCCCCTTCCAAACCCCCGTTCCCCTCTTTCACTTCCTCCTCGCCTCAAAAACCCTCCCTCTACCTCCCATCCCCCTCCTCCTCTCCACGCAAACCCTCCTTCCACCCCTCCTCCGAGTTCGCGTCCTCCCCCATAAAACCTCGATTAAACACCTTCCCCACCGAAATGCCCTCACCGAGCCTCTACTCCCCCTCCCAATTCAACCGCGCTCTCTTCCTCAAAGCCAAGATGAAGCAGACGCCCGCGCCGCCGAAGACGAGGGTGCAAAGGATGCGCATTGAGAGGGTCGAGCGGAGGATTGAGAGGAGCTTGAGGGGGAGTGTTTTGAGGTTGAAGAGGGATGCTGGATCGAAAGGAAAGGGAAAGGAGGGTGAGGGGGAGGGTGATGGGGGAGGGGAGGAGGAGGAGGAGGAGAAGCCGTGGGTGGCTAAGGGGGAGCATGAGTTGAGTCCGGGGGAGGTGTGGGATCCTTTTGGGGATGAGGTTGAGGTGTAGGCGTTCAGGCTCCCGTGCGCGCTTTTTCGTTTTCTTTTGATTCTGCATCTGTCGTTTTATCTATCTATCGCTTTTGCCATCCTGTGTGGTCCTTTTCTTTGTGCATAGCTTTGTTTTTTATTGGTTGTTTTTTGCATGTAGTTATTGTCAAGTATACCAGTGTAATAATAATCTGAATCATAAACCCGTCTACTTTTCGTATCGCATCATCTCGCTCCATTCCCGATGCCAACCCCGCCATCCAGCAAGAAAGGCTTAAACTCACCTCCCTCGCCACATCTTGGTCTACGAAACGGCTAGCGCCCAAACCGATGATCAATCCGGAAACGAAGGTTCTCGATCGATGGGTGGATCTGAAGGTGTTCAAGCGCCGGTGGCTGCCGTGCATATGCATGCGAGAGGAAGAGGAAGAGGAGTCATCCGCCGAGGAAGACTCGACACCCAAGGGTGCACCGAGTGCTCAGATAATAGCGCCTATCCGGGATTGGATATTTACGATAACATACTGAGTCTTCTACACGCACGGTATCTGGTATCGAAAGTAGAGTAAGTACAAGTGTGCAGCTTGATAGGTACAAATTCAACATTCTGTCGGCAAGGTCGGAGAAACCTCTTCTAGTCATAGGTGAAAGATGATACCGGAAATCTACTTGGATGAGTATAAAATTCAACTGTAAGACGAGCGCCTGGACGAAGTCCGGGTATCCTTTGCCGAATCATACGGTCACAGTCAGCCCGACTAGGTGGACGTTCAGGCCAATGGGGTCTCATAAAACCGATAACAATGCCGCTCAGTTCTGCGTAGAAGGGGGAATTTTGGAGTAGGCTGTTCAAAGTCACCCAGTCCATACGCTCCAAATCGTCTTCGCCATGGAATACCAGCTTGAAGGTGAGATAGGAGAGAGGTGAAGCGACGGTGGAGAGAAGGTCGGAGTACCAGCTGTGGTTAATATCGCTCAGACCACTGTCTAAGGAGATTACAGACCGAATTTCAAGTATTTTCAGTGCTTTGAAGGCAGAAAGTGTTTTCGCTGAAAGAAAAAATCAAACTATTAATATGTTACGAAGTAGATCTCAGGTTGAGGGAGCCACGTACTTCCAAGATCATATTTGCACCAGCCATATCCCAGGATCAAGGTTTCAACGCGGGTGAATTTTGATAATACACCTGATCCATCGACCTCTACGACTGACATGAATCGAATGGAATCGACGTTCCCGTGGGCAAGCCAGGACAGGATCTGAGAGGTAGTCCTTCCGCGAGTCGGGTAACGCGAGTCCATGGTATTGATAGTCAAATTTATAATTTTGCGAGGAACGGGGAGCATAGCTTGCACCGACCCTCCATTGTGTCCGCCGTCCTCTGGCCACCATATCTCTTCCACCAATAAATCCTCTAGGCCAGGAAGTGACGCAATGGTCTCTTGAAGCACTTGGAAAGATTCAAAAGCGCCGTCCCGTATTTCGAGGCCTGTAATTTGCTCAGACCCTTTGAGCAGCGCAATCAAGAGTAGGATAGCCTTAGAGCCACCTTGCTCAAATCGTAATTGCCTGAGTTTGACCATCCTGGGTAGAGCAGCTGACAGGCCCTCCTTTAGTAGCGTATCTCGTTCCGGGATACCAAAATGTAGGGCGATGTGGGCGCGCTGAATACACGGTAGTATGCGCTGCCAGCCTTCGGGATTTTTGGAAAACCAGTAGAGGAATCTTTCATTGATCTGAAATTCGTAGAAGAGAAGGTGCCTGGTGGACGCCTCCCAAAGGTGGGAAACAAGACTGAGGTTTTTGAGAGATACTGGATCAGCAAAGGTCGCTACTTCGTTGAAGATCTCTTGAGGTATCCTCTCGGACAGTTCAAGTGGGAGTGGATTTTGATAGGCCATATGGTTTGGTCGAGAGAGGCTGAAGACTGTAGTGAAGGGATGGGTTCGTGCGCCAAAGATTGTTATCGCTGGAGGTGACCTGAGGGGAGCTCAAGGGCACCAGATCGTGGCTTGATCGTGGCCGGGTGGTGGCTAATATCTGACCTTGGTGTGTGGTGTGGAGAGTAGAGAGCGAGTACTAAGTGTGAGTGGAGATCTCGAAGCTAGAGGACTTGACTGGGCCGTCGAGGTGGTTGAAAGCAAGAAGGCACTGGCAGCTCAAGCTCAAGGTCCGCCTTCAGATCAAAACCTTACGTCATTCATCCAAGTACCCAGGCCCTAGCTCTGTGAGGCCTCCCTATACTGATCTTGCTCTGGGACTTGAGCTTCTTGGCAGGCTGTGACGATGACTTTGGAGGCATTATGAGCCTTTAGCAGAGGAATCTTGTCGCGGAAGTAGTCGTTGGGCCCAAGTCGCGTCAAAACAATTCCGACGCGTCGAAGTGCCCCTATTTCGCGTTCAAAATTAAATTGTTCGGTGCAAATTGGCGCCGCAAATTGCGACCCGCGATCCTCCTTTCCCCTGCTTCACCCTTCTCTTATCTGCGCCATGTTGCGCTCTCGTTTCCTCAGTACGATGGCTACGTTTGAAGATTACTTCAGATACACCTCGGGACGCTGGATACACGACGAACAACGCTATCAACGTATGCGTTACCAACGATTCAATGTCGACGCACTGAAGCACCTGGCTATGAAAAGCGTCAAGGCTAATGGCGTTGACGCCATGTCCAAGCTAGGCGAAGGCAGGTGCAATAATGTCTTTCATGTCAAGCTGGACAACGGGCACCAGGTCATTGCGCGTATCCCGACACCCATTTCCGGGCCAAAGCACCTTGTCACCGCGAGCGAGGTTGCGACCATGCGATTCCTACGCGAGAGGCTGGGCCTCACCCAAGTGCCCCGCATCTTGTCCTCTTCATCCAGAGCCGCAGAAACGGCTGTTGGGGCCGAATTCATCATCATGGATGTCGCCGACGGAATAGAGCTGGACACAGTGTGGCAGAAGATGTCGATGAACCAGAAGATCGATTTGGTACTCCAGTGGGTCCGTTTCGAGGCCAAGGTCACCGGCGCGTTTAGCGGGGGCGGCTACGGCTCTCTGTACTACCGCAAGGACGTACCTGCTCATCTGGCCCGCGACGTCTTTCTCAATGATGGCAAAAAAGACGATGAATTCGTGCTCGGTCCCAGCACTCGGCCACATGCCTATGGTTTCTGGGAAGACCAATACGGACACCCCGCAGATATCGTTCTTGACCGTGGCCCATGTACGCATCATACCATTCGCCAGTTTCGCGGCATAAAACACAACATCTGACACCGTTTTAGGGGGAGACGTGCCATCCTATCTCTAATCTATCACCAACTGTGAACGCGCCTGGATCTCCAAATATGCCAAGGCGCCTACGCCTACTAAATTCACTGCTCCTTGGGACCCTCCTGCACATCTACGAATTCCCGAGGACCATATCGCCCTGCTGGACACATACGACAAAGTCGCCAAGTACTTCATCCCAGATGCTGACGAGCGGTATATCCGCCCGTGCATGACCCTGCTTGACTCGAACCCATGCAACATCTTCCTGTCTCGAGAGGCATTCGAGCGCGACGGCACGGTGGAAATATCGGCCGTCATAGACTGGCAACACACCGCGGTCCTCCCACTCTACGTCACAGCCCTCTTTCCCCGTTTCATCACTGACGCAGAACGCCCACCTGTACAAGAGCTGGAAGCCCTCGAGAAGGAACAGGCCTACTTACGGAAGGCGTATTACGAGTTTTACCACGACGCCAACATCGACAGAGTATGGGCCTCGGCGCTTTCATTTCCCGATAAATGGACTATGGACCAGCTATTGCCCATAGCCGCCCAACAGTGCTGGCATGGTGGCTACCCCAGGCTCAAGCGAGAGCTTATTTACGCCGTGAAGGAATGGAAGACGGTGGCCGATACTGCGGAGGAATGCCCGATCTCATTTTCTGAGCAGGACTCTATGGCTCAAGCAAAAGATGATGTAGAGGCCTCGGTGGCGGCGGAGGAGATACTGGAGGGCCTCGAAATGCGCATTGGTGTGCAGCGTGACGGATGGGTCGCTAACAAGGACTTTGAACGCGCTTCACAGACCAATCGTAGGCTTCGCGAAGTATGGCGGGCCACCGTCAAGGGAGACGAATTATTTAGAGGGACTGAGATTGAAGACGTATGGCCATTTGGCAACAAATAATCGCCTTATCCGCGGAAAGTCGCCCATCCCTTCGCGGGCGGCGGCCATAATGACTCAATGAGCTTTCCGGTAAGAGTTTGCGCTCAACTCTGTCGCTCGCACTTGCTTATGCCTAGAACATACAGATTGAAAGCTATTCTGAGAAGCGCCCCGTTATCTAGAAGTAGTAGTATCAAGTATACTCATGTGGTAATAGTCTGAATGAATCGTAACCCCCTCTCACGTATCGTCTTGTTCCGTGCCCAATCAACTTCCTTCTACAGCTTGGTATAAACGTGCACAGGCCTCTCAAATCCTACCAACAATCAGCGTCACGCCCCCAAAGAATAAAACCCAAAGCCCACAGAGGCCAACAAAGCGAGAAAATACTCACCTCCCTCCCCACCACACCCCATCCTCACCGGCCCCGCAAACCCCACCTCCCTCAGCACCTCCCCAAACCCCTCGGGCCTCAACAACAGCTTGCTGTAATTCTCCTTCAGTGTTGGACTCATGCGCCGGGCTTTGGTGTAGGACTCCCAGGGCTGCGGCTCGAGGACGAGGGTGCCGCCTGGGCGGAGGACGCGGTGCAGTTTTTGGAAGAAGGCGGTGAGACCGGTGTCGAGGGCGTGGAGGTGGATCCATTTTGTTAGGGAGAATCTGGGATGAAAAGGGTTAGTTTGGGTGAATTAAGTTTGAGCTTACAAAGGTGGGTTTTTGGATGGAAAGACGGGGGAGGAGGGGAGGAGGGGAAGGAGCTGGTAAAGAATGGGAGGAAAGGGGGAAGGAGGGAAGGAGGTAGTACGCACACGACGATAACATCGTACCCTGCTTTATCCTCTGGGATATCTGTAGCCGTCCAGTCTGCAGCCCGGAAGGAGACGTTGTGCGGGAACGCTGTCTTTCCCCTCCCGCTACCCCGTTCCCCTTGGACCTCCCCCTTGATAGAGGGGGGTATGGGTTGCGGGCCGAATTCGTGCAGACATGAGGCGGGGAAGTATGCTCTGGCGGGGAGGTCGGGTACGGGGTCTGCGTCGTGCTGCTGTGTGGCAGGAGGTACGGGGGCTTGTGTGGTGGGAGTGTTTTTCGGCACTGTGCGTTTCCGTTTCTTTTTGGGGGGTGAGTCTGAGATGTTCGGCTCTGCGGCTGCCCGTGGTTCAGTGGGATGAAGGGTGGTGGTGCTGGTGGTCGGGGGTGCTTGAAGGGACCATACTGCCCTCCGTCTTCTCCATGCAGCTTCGACGAGGGATTCGTCGATGTCTACGCCTACCACTTTAGCCGCGCCGTAGACCTGCGCTTCAGGTGCCAGTTCGTCGTGCCCATTGAGCCCTCTGCTATTGACAACGTGAAGGGAGGCACGTACCTATTTCGCATGTCACCCAGCCCTCGTTGCACCCGACGTCGAGGACGGTCGCGTTTGTGAATGTGCCTGCGGGGAGGAGGCGTAGGCGCGTGTCGCTGAGGTGTGGCGAGGGGCGTTTGGCGTAGTAGCTGGGCGTACCAGGAAGTATGAGTGGGTTCTGGTCGTGGTCGTGCTTTTATGTTGGGAAGGTACGCACCCATGGTAGTTTCCGTGGATTGGGATGTGGCTGGACATGGCGAGTTGGGAGTTGGAGGTAGAGATGGAGCGTGCGAACTTGGATTAGAATTCGCTTGGCGTGGACGGGCGCCTAGGCGCTCAGCGCTTTTATCCATCCATATAGACGGCTACATTCGTGCTCGTCGAATGCACCTCACCGCTACATAGGAGGTTCTGAACCATGATAAAAACTGCGGCTTGAGGATTATCGACGAGTGACTCTAAACGCTGGCAGTGCCTTCAAAGCATTAGTGTGTGTGTGTGTGGTAAGTAATGGCCACAGATTGTTGTAGACCGGTAATATCCTTGTAACAGTATTGCTGCTAAAACCGTCGTAGAAGTGCCCTCATGGCAAGGCAGGATGTAGTGCGGCCTCTGTGGGCCCGTCGTTTCGTGTAGCTGAACTTTGAAGTGTACTCATTGGGCAAACCTCAAACCCGGCGAACGTACCGCTGGTTAATTTATTGCTTAAACTACATCTGTCTGCGTGTACTTTACTCCCCAAGAGCTTGATATTGTCATTTCTTTGCAGTCGAAGAACTTAGAAGGGAAAAGGGTTGTCGGAAGCAGGAGGAAGATCCGGCGAACAAAATAGTAACCGTGGCCAGCGCGTTAGCCGCTACACCAAGTTGCAATCCTAGGACACATCGCTGTAGACCGTCGCGTCGTACCCCGATCTCTGCATATGAGCACTCCCGGAAGCTGAAAATTGTCCAAGCAAACCCTCCTTGACCTGGAAAAACATATGAGGATAAGAACCCATAATATAGGGCCGTAGGCCGTTATCTGCCCGCCCGAAATTTTTATCTAGCCGAGAGCGCCAGCTCAGTGATCATTCCACGATGTTGAGAACGTCAAAGCAGGTTGGTCAACGACGCCAGCACCACGACGGCGAGGTCCACGAATCTATATGCTCGCAGTGCGGTCTGCGCGTGTCAAGGGAGCGGCAGCAGCACGGATTAGCCGAAGAATTGTCTGCTATGGCAATCAGATATCGATAAGACGATTCGAGTCACGGACCTTTCCTGCAAGAATTCATTCCGCATCTTGTCCATTTCCCCGCTTCCACTCTACTTCCTCCTCCACCTCCTCGACGACGACCATGGCCGACGCGAAACTGGCCCAGGCGCTCTCCGGACTGTCCATTTCCCCCGCGACCATTGCGCACGAGCCCACGACGTCCCCGGCGCAGTGGAAGGAGGTCATCGCCGCCCATGCCGACGCCCCCAAGGACTTCGAGCTCATCAAGACCCTCGTGTACAAGCCGAAGACCGCCAAGTCCGCGACTCCCATACCCGTCGTCGTTATCGCTCGTGAGGCCACGGAGACCAACTCTGGCGCGATCGGAAAGCAGCTCAATTTGAAGGAACTGCGTTTGGCGGCCGGCGAGCTCCTGCAGGAGTTCTTTGGCCTGGACAAGGATTCCCGTATGTCCTCCCAACTGTCTCCAGATCTTTGTTGACCTTTTTACTGCAGTTTCTCCTTTTGCCATCGACAAGGATGGATTCTCCAAAATTGTCACGGTGATCGACCCCTCCATCGCTGATTCCACCTCGACCTTCGCTCTCCACGCCTCGTCCTCTTCTTCCACAATCTTCGTCTCTGGAAAGGACATCGTGAGCCACCTCAAGAGCCTCGAATCCGAGGAGACAAAGTTGCAGGAGCTTGCGGCTGCCGGTGCCGCCGCGCCTGCCGCCCCCGCCCCCAAGGCTGCTCCCAAGGAGAAGGAGGATGCCAAGATCGATGGCGCCGTCCAGATCGCCATTGGTGTCAAGAAGGAGGTCGACTTTGCGTCGTGGTACACCAACGTGCGTCCGCCCTTCACTTTTTCGCAACTTTGCTAACCCTCAAATTAGGTCCTGATCAAGGCCGACATGCTCGACTACTACAGTGTCAGTGGATGCTACATCCTCAAGCCCTGGTCGTACAGCATCTGGGAGGAG
The DNA here is from genome assembly GCA_013368325.1 of Ephemerocybe angulata. Taxonomy (NCBI): domain Eukaryota; kingdom Fungi; phylum Basidiomycota; class Agaricomycetes; order Agaricales; family Psathyrellaceae; genus Ephemerocybe; species Ephemerocybe angulata. The sequence continues at coordinate 387,866 of JAACJK010000058.1, forward strand.
ATCCAGAGTACGTAGATATCCTCTCATACGCGTCAAATCCGTCTAATACCTCTCCAGCTTGGTTCAACAAGGAAATCAAGAAGCTCGGCGTGCAGAACTCGTACTTCCCCATGTTCATTTCGCAATCCGTCCTCGAGCGAGAGAAGGAGCACATTGAAGGATTTTCTCCGGAAGTCGCCTGGGTTACACGAGCGTGCGTGTTTTACAATTATTCTTCCGAGATTATTCGCTGATTCCCTGCCGCAGTGGCCAGTCCGACCTCGAAGAACCCATCGCTATCCGCCCGACCTCAGAAACCTCCATGTATCCCTGTGAGTCTACCTAAATACTCCAATGAAAGTCCGGTTCTCATCGAAAGACAGACTACGCCAAGTGGATCCGCAGTCACCGTGACCTCCCCTTGAAGCTCAACCAGTGGAACAGCGTCGTCCGATGGGAGTTCAAGAACCCCCAGCCATTCCTGCGCACGCGTGAGTTCCTCTGGCAGGAAGGCCACACCGCCTTCCTGACCAAGGAAGAGGCCGACGTCGAGGTCCGCCAGATCCTCGACCTCTACCGCAAGGTCTACGAAGACCTCCTCGCCGTCCCCGTCATCCCCGGTGTCAAGTCCGAGAAAGAGAAGTTCGCTGGTGGTCTGTACACCACCACCCTCGAGGGCTTCATCTCCACCTCCGGACGCGGTATCCAGGCTGCCACCTCCCACTGCCTCGGCCAGAACTTCTCGCGCCCCGAGATGTTCAACATCTTCGTTGAGGATCCCCAGGACCACAGCAAGAGCTACGTGTGGCAGAACTCGTGGGGTCTGTCGACGCGTGCTATTGGTGTTATGGTCATGGTGCACGGAGACAACCAGGGTCTCGTCCTCCCTCCCCGCGTCGCGAGCATCCAGGCCGTCGTCGTGCCCTGCGGTATTACCGCTAAGACAACGGAGGAGCAGCGCACGAAGATCAACGAGGAGTGCGAGGCTCTCGCTCAGAAGCTGAGGGATGCTGATATTCGCGCTAAGGCCGACCTCCGTGAGGGTTACACCCCCGGCTACAAGTTCAACGACTGGGAGCAGAAGGTTTGTGGCATCGTAACTCGTAGCTACTTCCATGCTCAGAACTAACGTCATCGTCTTTTAGGGTGTCCCCCTCCGCCTCGAGATCGGTCCTCAGGACATGAAGAAGAACCAGACTCTCGCTGTGCGTCGTGACAATGGCTCGAAGACCCCGCTTCCGCTCGGTGGCATCGAGAGCACGATCACAGAGCTCCTCAAGACGATCCAGAACGACATGTTCACTACCGCCCGTGACAACTACTGGTCGCACGTCAAGACGATCACGCAGTGGGAGGACGTCGTCCCCGCACTCGACTCGAAGAACATCATCGCGATCCCGTGGTGCGAGGCCGAGAAGTGTGAGGATGATATCAAGGACCGCAGTGGACGAGCGTGCGTACCATCTCTTTTTCATTTGGGGTATAGGACGTGGGGCTGACGAATTGGTGCAGTGCTGAGCCGCAGGACGAGCGCGCGCCATCGGCGGGTGCCAAGTCGCTGTGCATTCCGTTCGACCAGAGCCACTGGCCTGCGATCGAGGCTGGCAAGACGAAGTGTGTGGGATGTGGATCCGATGCGAAGCGGTGGACTTTGTTCGGTCGGTCGTACTAAGCGGCTGGCTGACTGATTAACCCTCCCCTACTCCGTCAAGTACCTTCCATCCTCTGGTAATCTCAATCTCTCCGAAAATCAAAATTGTCGGCTCACCAATCGAATTCCGTGCTCTCTCTCTGGTTCTTGTTCTCTTGCTCCCTTCTTTAACTCGTTCTCTTTTTTTCTTTGGAGGTCATCGTGATGTTAACGTTATGCTTTTTGGTAGATGTTTTATGGTATGTAACGATATCGAATTGGTTCATAATCCAACATACTCGAGGATAGCCAAAGTGATTGCGGGGATGTTACTTGCTTGAAAGTGTTGCACAGTTACCCGTGGTTGGCTTCTCTCAGCTCCAATACGAGTATGAATTCGCGGTTATGCGCTATGTCAGGACTCTTCGACGCCCTTCTCTTCGCTTCTTCGTGGAGCTCTTTCTATGCTTATTTCATGCTTCGTTACCGCGGTCCCGTTAAAGATGGGTTTGGGGGAGGAGGTGTTTTAGGAGACTCGGACTGCGCATGGAGGGGTATGGTCGTGGGCTGCTCGGTCTGACCTTTGTGTCAGCTATGTACATACTCACACTCCTCACCAATGCTTCGAATCTGACTCCGACTCCGGAGCCTGGGCTCTGGCCATGGGAGTGGCGGGGCACTTCCCCGCCGCCTGAGGTGCCTCGGCGGCCGGTCGGAGGATGGGACGTCGAACCCACACTTCGAGTTTGACTGGGACCATCCACTCAGATGTAGCTGGCACGCTTGCTGATGGGTCATTGGATGGTCAGGAGGCAGTGAGATCGACGAGAGGAGGTATGTCGTTCTTCTATCTATTAATTTCAGCGTGAACTTTTGATAAGAATAGTCATAGAACTCAGGAATCGCAGGCCCGGGTGGGTCCAATGCCCTTTGGGTTTTGAGCGGAGGCTCCTTGGGACAGGACGGTGCGTTAAGGTTGCAGATCGATTGGAAGAATCGCTCACAATGTTCCATTGGGAGGAGATTGCGGTCATGAACGTTGGTTGTTGCAATATGCGCAAGGCAATCTCGGGTTTTTGCGTGCTAAGCGAAGGAGAAAGGCGACGTGGATTCTGGCCATCTCGCTTGGCCCCGCTCAGTATGGCGAGATGAGCTCAGAGAGCGGCAACCCTGGTAAGCATCGACACCCCGCCGTACATTCACCAAGCGAGGTTTACTTTCAGGGTCTGATAATAATTCCATCCAGTGGCGACATTGAAGAACCCACCGCCTGGATGCGATGGTGCTCACCGAGGGTTGAAGATTGTCTATAATTGCGTACCAATGGGTACCCATGAGAGGGAAGTGTTCCAAAACAGTGCAACTTTGGAGCAGCGGACGTTGATCCACCCGGCCAGTGTCCCACTGACCTTCCCCGATGATCACTTATCCTCCGCCACAGTACTAATCGGGATAGTTGCGCATTCTTTTTGCCAATGTTTCGGAACTGCATATGGTGTTTTACCAGCGCTTGGGCTATTAGTCGGTGGACAGGGAACCATATGATTTCGAAGCTATTTGCGGCAGCCATTCATTGATGCTAGTACCACTATGGTACGAACCTGTTTTTTGACTGGGCTGCTGACATGGGGTGGTCGTCGTAATACACAGTCCCAGACAGTGGGACATCCTGTCTCGCGGCTTGAAAAATATCAGCTAACGAAACCTCCCCGAGGCAGACGGGATCCTTTACGCACGGATGCTCGACAAATCGGCGGCTCGGAGTTGAAACTATTCCCAGAGTTGCATGGGCTGGTGACGCACTTCGACATTTTCTCCAGCGTGCTACCAACATGCCGTGGCCCGTCTGCATGATTTCCTGTCGATGGCTGTCGATCGTCTATCATTATCCTCTTCTGGATGTGGGCGCTTGACCCATTGTGATCCCGATTCGCTTGACGAATCCGGTCGGGCAATCACCACTCTGGTCCTTATCACCGTTTGCTAGGCCCTGCCTTACCCGTCTTTACATCCTCTTGTGCAAAGCTTAGACCCAGTCCCATACACAGATATAGGAAGGGTCAAAAGGCGCAGAATTATGCTTTCAGCTCTCTCTCGCTCTGTGCGTGGGTAAGTGGCAAACTGCGACCCACTGGTCCCTCCTAGAGGCGCGGTTTTTGTGGTGGGGTTTTGTCCGGATTCATTATTTTTGACAGGACATTGTGCTTCTCGGGCCGTGTGGAATCACAACGACTGACCTGACAGGATATAAAACCAGAGGATGAACCGACGCTAATCTACATCCAGTTTCCTCCATTCAACTCATCGAGCCAATCGCCTTTTCATCAACAAAGTACCTCATCTTCAACCCTCTTGATGCACCCTGCCGCTCTAGTCGCTGCTGGAGGATTTGTTTGGGCTGTGAAAAACATCGCCGAGAACAAGAAGAAAAATCCTCGAGGGCTTCCACTCCCTCCTGGCCCGCATGGGCTGCCCCTCCTCGGGAACTTGTTTCAACTTCCACAGTCAGAGCAATGGAAAGCCTATCAGGCCATGGCTAAAGAATATGGTGCGGTTCCAGTATAGCTTTGACTTTCAGTGCCAAGTGCTAATTTACATCCTTCTATAGGCGATATGGTGTACTTGGAAGCGATGGGCCAACCCATCATCATTCTTGGAACTTTGGAACGCACCGAAGACTTGATGGAAAAGCATGCCACAATGTACTCAGACAGACCTACATTGCCTGTCGGTCAATTGTACGAGGAGTAACCCATTCTACCTATGTCCTAGCTCTAACACACTCCCTAGTATCGACCTCAGTCATAGTTTTGCTATGATGAATTACGGAGCCGAGTGGCGCCATGATCGCCGCGTCTTCCACCAATATCTCAATCACAACGCCGTCGTACAGTACCATCCCATCATGGAGCAAGAGGCAATTACTCTTCTGCGCCGACTCTCCGAAAACCCTGGCGATTTCCGAAATCACGTTCGATTGTAAGGCTGTTCTCTGAAACGGGATTTTGCGTCCAATCTGACTCCCGTTAGCACGCTTGGGTCCATTATCATGCGAGTGGCCTACGGCTTCGACGACGCCGAAGCCAACAAACGTTTGGTTAGCGACGCTGAGCAACTCGTCTCCACCTTCACCGATGCTATCGTCCCTGGCCGTTACCTTTTCAACTCGTTCCCAGTCTTGGGAAATATCCCTGACTGGTTCCCGGGAGCGGGATTCAAGCAGAAGTTTAGGGAACTGAATGACATGAACGAACATATGCTTAGCTCGCCCTTTGAAAGCGCCAAGAAGAACCTGGTACGGCACTCCATCTTATGAGGAATCTGACGTACTAAATAGCACCTATCTAACACACAGAGCGAAGGGGTTAGAAGCGCTTACCCTAACATGGCAACTGATCTTATCGACAAACTGCAAGAGGAAAGTACTCCCAGCTGGATTGGGAAAGAATCAGTGGCAAGAAACGTCTGTGGTCTGGCCTATCTCAGTGAGTCTTCCTAAGCCTCAGAAGCCCGCGTTGTGACTCACCAGTATCTCATCCAGCTGGCGCCGATACTGTAAGTGGTGCATTTAGCATTTGTAGCCGCTGAGTCTAAGACCGGCGCTTAATAATCAACCCGCAGACTGTCAGCTCGGCGTGGGCGCTTGTTTTCGCCTTAGCTACTCACCCCGAGGTTCAAGAGAAGGCTCGTGAGGAAATAGATCTGGTCATTGGAAATGACAGGCTCCCTCAGCTCTCTGATCGTGAAAGCCTCCCATACATCTCGGCAATTGTCAAGGAGGTCAGCAGGTGGCATTCCGTCGTTCCTCTTGGTATGTTCACCATTCCTTCTGTTACTTTCCATCACCGCTCACTCCACTTGAAATCTCTGCAGGTCTATCGAGGGCAAGCGCGGAAGACTCTGAATACAATGGGTACTTCATCCCCAAGGGTACATACATTATGATGAACACCTGGTACGATTCGCTTGCATCACACCCTTTCGCCTGACTCAATGTGTCGTTATTTAGGGCGTTTATGCATGATCCTGAGGTCTTCGAGGAACCAATGGACTTTATACCTGAGCGATATCTGAAGGACGGAAAGATCAATCCCAATGTTCGTGACCCTGAGGCTGGTGCATTTGGCTACGGTCGTCGGTCAGTAGTACATTCTCAGCCTCCCATGAAAGGTTATTGATGAGATTGCCTTCGCAGGATATGCCCTGGTCGGCACCTAAGCAACGACGCTATCTTCCTTCTTGCTGCCTCTTTGTTGGCTGTCTACCACATTACGCCACCGAAGGACGATTCGGGAGTCCCAATCCCCATGAGCTTCACCCCCTCTTCCGATGTTGTGTCGTAAGTGTCAAAGCCATGGACGCGTTATCTTATCTGCTAAATGGTTATCTTCCTTGACAGGACGCCGCTGCCTTACCAGTGCGAGTTCACTCCTCGATCCTCAAAACATATGGCTCTATTCCAGTAGATAGCGCATTTCTCTGTCTCTTTAAGATAGTACCCCAGCCACGGGAGTCACAACTATCCAGGCACTCTACAGTACACCCACGACCATAATGTCCGTAGATACGAACTTTCACGATATATCGGTTCAGGTTTTTCTCATAAGTTCAGTTACTCGTGTAGCCTAGTCACTCCCTGGCCCACGAGAAGTGATATTAGTGAAGGCCTGGGCATACCGTTCAACCACTGTGTACCCAGAGAAAGTCTGGTAGTTTACCTGAGCTTCGATCGCTTCAATACGGTTGCTAGGAGGGCTTGAAGAGTCCTTCCGCTCCTACACAGGCGACAATGGAAATTCCATTAGAAGCCAATGCTCGTTCTTTGAGCGCGGAAGTCTTAGAACTTACGGCAAATCAAGTGTACACTGGTGTGAATATTCGAAGACCGGAAGTCTTGGAGGGATACTTTGAAAGGGATAATGCTATTCAGCAACCCCCCTTGTTCCCGACAACCGGGTTTAGTAAATGAGCAACCCTGGTTGTTGCCGGCGAGGGATGTTCCGCCCCGGTGATGCATCCAATGATGGCGCGGTTTGCCAGCATGTCGTCCCGCCTACCCCAAGGCTACCTAGGCTACCTTGCCTCTGCTGGCGCCTGAGGCAGCCCCAACGCACCAGGAAAATCATTGTATCGTAGAAGAAGGGTAGTCCACCAACCACCAAAAGGCAAACTCACGTCCAAACGCGTGATTTGGCGACCAGTGGGCGGGAAACCCAATCCCAATCATCCCACGGCCAGTGAGCTTCGACATGCCCACTCCGGTCGCAGAGGAGTTCGTCACTTTGACGAACTCCTCTGCGACTGCCATTCACGTAAGATTCCTGTTTATTTACTCCTAGAGGTTTGAGAGCCTCCACTGGAGAGTCGGGAACAGGAGGCGGAGGTCAAAGCAAGATCAAAAGGCCCGAGCCAGATGGCCGATAGTCCGGGAGCTCACCGGGCGTGCTCGGGGTTGCTCAATAGCAGAATCATTAATTTGTCAAAACAACCCGGTTGTTTGACCAAAAGGGGGGTTGCTGAATAGCATTATCCCTTTGAAAGGATCATAGTTAAATGGACGGCAAGGATTCTTGTCGCCGCGGGGACGAGTGGATATATCACCCAGACAACAAGCATGTGCTGTCAGACTGGGTAAACTGACTTTGTCGACAACGAAGCAGCTTGAGGCCTCTTGAGGCTCAGCTTAGGCTGCAGCCCTCGATAACCGGATGCTTTTGACGCTGAATCACAGAGAGGTCTACAGAGGCTTTGACCCATCAGAACGAACCGCACAGACCCCGTTGATTCAAATTGCCCTTTGGGGGATCCCCTGTTATTGTTGGGTTGCTTGGGTGGAAAGATCCATCCAAACCGGATGTTCATCATGATCAGTATGTATATGTAACGCACCCTAGAACTTAGAAGTATGGGTGGGATTTGTACTTATATCGTTGTCACCTTCTCTTCAGCCGCCGTTCTCGCTCTCCGCTCGCAGCCTGCGTAGACCGCAGCCCTCTTCCGGCCTATGGCAATTCAGCCGTTCCCTTCTACAATGTCGTTCGACGAGCATCACGAAAACTGTTCCGACTTGGAATCTCCAAGATGCCGACCACGGAAATCTATACTCAAAATGCAGAAGCGCCCGTCGATCGCAACACTTCGTCCATTGACCCGAGTTATAACGGATCGGTTTCCCCTCGAGCTCTTCCGAATCGTCATCGAGTGCGCCCAGCAAGACCGAGCTACATTGGCAGCGTGCAGCCTTGTCTGTCGAGCTTGGCTTCCTATCTCAAGGGAACACTTTCATCCTCGTATCACTGTCCACCCGGGGAACGCAGTGCGCTTTATGGACATCATGTCATCCCCGCTCATGACTCTCCAAACAAGTATCCGCCACCTCGTTATCCAGAAGCAGCAAGCCGTCGTCGACCATTTCTTCCTACTTCACTCCCCAGCAAACATCCCCGTATCGGCGAAACCGAACCAACCGCCCAAACCACATCCGTCCTTCGAAGTGTCCCACATCCTCGCCAAGGCCGCCTCACTCCCGTATATCACCAAACTCACACTGCAAAAAGGCTATGGCGAAAGCTCGGCCATGGCACACCACCTGAGGGAATTCCTTTACTTGGAAGAACTCGAAATCCGCAGTTTCGAGTTTACCTCCTTCGCCGACCTCGCCGCCGTAATATCGGCACAGCAAAATGTGCGTCGTTTGGCCTTGACAGATGTCGCATGGGGAGCCAAATCCCTCACACCTGCACACGGAACCGCACTGCCCACGCATCAGGCAACACAGACATGCGCACTTCCCAACCTCCGCCGGCTGGAGCTCTTCATGGAACGCCAGGGCGAGCTGTTCAACTGGATACTCGGAAAGCCATCAATCCCACCAGTCGAATATGTTGAGCTCGGAGGCATCACAGAAGTCGACGACGCCATCGCAGTCAGCCGTTTCTTGCGCGGTCTTGGCCCCGTCCTGAAGCACCTCAGGTTATACAGCCCGAGCAGGATTAGTCAAGGTGAGGAACTCGAGGCACGAATGATAGAACTGCAAACGCTGACCACTGCTTCTTGATGTGCTATCAATAGTTAACCTCGTACACAACACCGGGCTTCAGTCTTTGAAGATCAGCCATCTGCACATCGGTCAACACGACCGGAAGGAAGGAGAAAGGGCTACCTCAGCAGGCGACGAAGTCTGCACCATCCTCTCCCAGCTCTGCTCCCCGCACATTACCGCAATCAGCCTCCAGCTCCTTTTCAACGAGCCAGAGTGCTTCGCGTTCATCGACTGGGGCCAGGTCGCGCGCACGCTTGCATTACCGCGATATCAAAACCTGCAACTGATGGAGCTTCGCATACCACGGCTGAAGCGCTGGATGGCTACAACCATCATGAGGACCTTGCCGAGCATCGCGAGTAGGGGTATTCTTTCCGTGGCGAATGGGTAAGGAATTACAACATTCCCTATCAGTGATGCAGTGCATTGGAGCAGCGACCACACAGTGTTTCCTCCTCTGGCCTTGTATATGTCCAGCAGCGAGGGCACTTGTGTGACGGTGCCGCATGGACGCGGATAGCGAGCTCCAGCCCGGATGCTATGTTGGTCAAAGTCAAGACCAATATTGTGTGGTGATTGTTGGAGACGTACCAGTCTTGAATGTTCCGTTGTATAGCCAGCCCTCCGTGGGGCCGTGTTCGCTGAGCGCGTTGACAATGTTCGCGCCAGAAACGATAAACAGAGTTTTCAGTGTATCAACTGCAATGTATAGTATGAGCAACCAAACCAATAGATGTACATTAAACATGCGACGAACCTCCTTGCTTCTGCAGCAATAGCGCGAATTCATCGCTTGATGCACCTTCGGGGATGACGATATCCACGGCAGCTTCGAGAGAGCTTCGAATGTGCCTTACCACGAGAAAGGTTAGTTTCCATCTTACTTGATCGGATGACACCTACTTGTTCATGCGAGCCTGTTCTAGCTGAGCTAGCACCGAGCTTCGGAGTCGCATATAGGTCTCCATCTGCGCAGCTGCCGTTGGATCATGCCATTCAGAGCCCTAGAACCAAGTTATGAGATCGGCCGCCCAACGAACATAAGGTTGTTACTCACCAGCGGGGTCCACGGCGTCATAAACGCAGAGGTAGCGTCACCAACTCTTGTGGTGTGGATTTCCTCCGCAAGGTGCGGGAGAATAGGGGCTATAACTTTAGTAAGGGAGTCAAGAATCTATCGGGCCATTAGGGAAGAATAGATCGAAAAGGATATTCCGCCACATACATGGTTCAAGACGGTAATGACACCCCGTCTCGCCGTACCATTAATAGCATCGGCGTAAAGACAGTCCTTCGTGATGTCGAAATAGAATGAGGAGAGTGTGATATTAGTAAAGTGAGTAAGGGCGTTAGCGACTAGAAGATAGATGATTAGATTTACTGAACTTCAAGGGGAATGGATATGACTTGCCTTTCGCAAAATTATAGGTTGTGTAGCCATCTAGGGCAGTCTGTTCTAGTTTGTAGAGTTCGTGCATGATATATCGTTCAATCTAGGACTTCCGTATAAGTCCAGAACCCTCGACAACAGTCAAGAATATGCCTCACCAGATCCAACTTTTCTCTTGGCACCTTTTCTAGTTGCTGCCTTCCAGCAACGCCATCCATGTTCCCGAGGCAGAACCGAGCGGAGTTACGAATTTTCCTGTACGATTCTGCGCTCTGCGATAGCACAGTAGGGCCGATAGACATGTCGCGCCAGTACTCCACGGTGGCAGCCCAAAGCCGTAGTACGTCAGCGCCATAGGCAGGTTCCTTCTTCTTGTCCTGCAGTCCCTATGAGCGTCAAACTTACAAGATGAAAGGAAATGCGTACCTTCCCACCGTTAATGACGGTCAAAGGGCTGACGATGTTGCCAAGGGACTTGCTCATCTTCCTCCCTTTCTCATCCAAAACCATACCATGCGTAAGAAGCATGGCGTACGGGCTAGATGGCTTCTCGGTCTTGGGGGCTGCTCCAACAGCAGTGAGCAACTGACTTTGGAACCAGCCACGGTGCTGGTCAGATCCTTCCAAACAGACATCGGCATGGAACCTTCTAGTGGGGCTTTGCCCAACGCCCATATCGGGGAGCATCGACCACGAGCTGCCGCTGTCGAACCAGACATCCATCGTGTCAGTACCCTTCCTATAGATATCGGATGCCTGGAGGTTTTTGGCCTTCAAATCTCCTAGGATCGAGGGAGGGAGGAATTCTTCAACGGGTCCTGACCACCAGTAGCTTGTACCCTTCTTTTCGATGACGGAAAGGATGTGGTCCAAAGTGGAGGAGTTGAGGATGGCTTTGTCTGTGGCGATCTCGTAGAGAGCAGGTATGGGAACGCCCCAGACTCGTTGACGAGAAATACACCATTCTGAGCGAGACTTTACGAATGCCTCGAGGCGGTTGCGGGCTGCAATTCTGCGTCAGGTTGACCTTTCCCTTGATCGAAAGACGTCTGCTCACAAACGGGAGGAATAAAGGCAACTCCTTGAAGGGCTTCAAGAGCATTCTCTTTGATATCGTCCAGATTGGCAAACCACTGTGAGGTCGCACTGAACGAAAGTTAACACAGGAAGGTAAGCGTCATTGAGAGACAGACTCACGTCAGGATGATAGGTTCGTCTGTCTTCCAGTCATAGGGATATCTATGCTTGATGCGTTTGACTTTCACGACCTGGCCGACCTCTCGAAGCAAGTCTACAGCGGCCCTGGACCCTTCCTTCAGAACCGATTTATTGACGAGTTTCTCTGCAGCTTCCTCTCCCACAACCTCAGCTACGGACCCAACGAACTCTCCCGCCGAGCCGACGTGACAGATCATAGAATGAGAATTGGAGATCAGGCCTTGAGCGCGGAAGGCTTGGTAGTCCTCCGTTCCGTGTGCGGGTGCGCAGTGGACTAGGCCAGTACCAGAATCTGAAGTGACGTGAGATGCGGGGACGACTTTCAGTGCCTGTGTCGAAGCATTCGGGAGGGCGCTGAAGATAGGTCGGTAGGAGGTTCCCAGAAGGACTTGTCCACTGAGCTGAGCCAGGACTTCTGTCTGGCCGATGATATCAGTTAAGGCCTCTACGCGGTCTTTGGCGACTATCAAAACTCCTTCCTGAGACTTGACAACAGAGTACATCAAGTCGGGGTGAACTGCAATACCCTATGTATAGTTAGTACGCGGCAAACATGCTACCAAGGGAACACACCATGTTCGCAGTCAATGTCCACGGCGTTGTTGTCCATACGAGAAGCTTGACGTCCTGTGAATCCAGCATGGAGCGCAAGGTCTCGTTAGGAGTCTCCTCCAAGTCGAATGTCACATAAACTGAATGAGAGACGTGGTCGTCTTTGTACTCCAATTCGGCTTCTGCGAGTGCGGACAGGGACGACGGGGAGTAGTGAACCGGACGATAATGCCTGTAAATCAATCCCTTCTCCACCATCTTCTGGAAGATACGAAGTTGGCGCATCTCGTATTTGTGGTCCAACGTGCGATAAATTTTGCCTTCAGAGTCCCAGTCGGCCATAATACCAAGCGCTCTGAACTGCGCCTTCTGGGATTCGACTTCGTTCGACGCTGTAGCTCGACATGCTTCTCGGATTTCGCTGGGGGAAAGCTGGGAGACATGTACTTTGAGGTCTTTCAGAGTCTTGTTTTCGATGGGAAGGCCGTGACAGTCCCAACCAGGGATGTAGCTAGACAAGGTTCAATGGGCGCTCCAGTTGGAAGTAACAGACGTACTGAACGCGCCTGCCTTGCAGGAGATGGAACCGGTTTATCATATCCTTCAGCACTTTGTTCAGAGCATGACCCATATGAAGGTTCCCGTTCGCGTATGGTGGTCCATCGTGAAGCACAAACACTGGGCCCTTGTTGTTCTCCCACTACGAAAGTCAGCATGGTCATTGACTTGTTCAAACAAGCGCCCGTACCTGCCATTTGTAAAGGCTGTCGCAGGTCAAAGCTCTATACTTCCCCTCCACATCCGCTACGTTCGCCCACAGAGGAAATGGTGTGTTCGGAAGCTGCAAGGTCTTTGCGAAAGCCTTGCTGTCGAGTTTGGCTTGTTCTGACGAGGTGGAAGCAGTCGACGCGTATCCGGCGCGTAGTCTAGAGGTTAGGATGGCTAGCCCTGCTCTAGGGCAAGTTGCCCTGCGGAGCATTGAGAGACGTCGCTCAGCGGACGAGGACTAGGTGGTGGTGGTGAATAACCTTGGACGAGTGGACGTTGACGGGAACTGTCGGTGATCTACATTTTGGGATGCGGACCGCACGGTCCGCTTTGGTTGCCGGTCGTCGTTTCGATCCCTCTTGAGGCCACATTGCTGTAGCCCGAGTCAAAGCACCCACGAGGACACGTAAGTAGGCAATCCTAGTCAAAGCTCAGGGATGGATTTATTGTACTATGCATCTGACTGCGAATGCTATGATGACGCGACGGTGGCAAAGTTGCGAATGGCAGTAAATATGAAGGAAGGCCGGTAGTCCAAGTACAAAACAAAACCCAAGAGACAAGTATCAGTCAGAACAGCCCGTCAGGGACTTTGGCCTTAATAATGGGCCAAAGCCAAAAGAATGGGAAAGCATGAGTTATATCCTAGTCCATGCGTGCCGTGTATCGAGATCGTCAATTGAAGGCTCGGCTTCCCGTGAGCCTACGAGATAAACTGCTCGGCTTCCCGTGAGCCTACGAGATAAACTGCTCGTCTTCCCGTGCAGCGGACATTGACTTCCAATTTACCATAGTCCATGCTGGGCCTAGAGGTGAACAGTCGCAGCCAGCTCCCCCAACATTAGGCTTGCCCAAGGTCTGTCGCCTGCGCCTCCCGCAGGTACCACACAAATCTGTTTCGATAATGGTCTGACCCCAATCATAGTACTTAGGCGCCCAAAACCAATTGCGTATACGTAATCACATCTAAACGCTGCTTTGAACGGCTCAGTAGCTAGACCGCTCGATCGCATCGTTAGCGTTTGAATAGATAGTACTAAGTACCATCTGACATGCCGAAGCTCACGAACGACCCCAGCAGGCATAGTCTATAAACACAAAACTCGATCTCCTCACCAAATTCACACAAGTCACATTGCCAATTTCACCGACCCACTGATCCAAGGTTGATCCAAGGCAAGCAAGCCGGACCCAAGAACCTCGCAAAGCCCGCGCATTGAATCGCAAACACCAATCATCGACATGCAAGGTTCCAAAAGCGCTCGTGTATTGAAAACACGTTGCATGCGACATGAAATGAGGGTGCGAATAAGGGTGACTAGCCTCATGCTGCGAGACGAAGGCGGAAAGAGGTGATATGCCAGGGTCCTATTAGAGTCAAGCCTCGAGGGCAAGATGAGCGTCTTGCCCTTCCTTCCTCCCCGCTGCCTGCCTGCGTTCTGACTGTCAAGTCATAGACGGGTTTGAACTCATATTTTATCGAATTGAATATGGTAAGATTGGGAAGGAAATTGTTCAGCGAATCTACACTTATGTCAAGGAGTACTGCTACTACTACTAAATGAATTGTAAGGTAGCAAATTCTATCGGTGGTGTCGGACGGTATCGTGGTGGAGGATGGAAGCGGAAGCACAGCTACACGGATGCGAAAAGGGTATACAGAACAAGATAAGTAATCGAACAACAAGTGCACTGGAGATGGTGAAAACACTGATACATACATAAATACAGAGGAGAGGGAAAACAAGACGATGGATGGATGGATAGTATGGGGATGCGACAGCAAAGCGAACTCGGAAGACGAAGGTATCCATAAATACAACAACCCAGTGGGCAGACGAACACGAAATAAATCAACAAGAAAAAAGGTCAAAAGAAGAAAGGAAAAGGAAAGAGAAAAAAAAGTGTGGCATAGTCATAGATCATAGAGCACGAAAGAGCGAGCAAGAAAGGTGCGCATAGGATGGACGAATCGTTCAGAATAATTTACCACCGGCACCCACCTTACTCCTCTTCATATTTTCCAGCATCTGCATCTTCTCAAACTTCGCGAACGCCTCCGCACCACTCGTATCAAGCGCCGGGCCCTCCTCGACCGTCGACCCCCACCCCGAGCTCGTCTTCGACGTCCTCCCACTCTGCTGTTGCTGCGCCGCGGCCGCCTTCTGCGCCTGCTTCTGCTCCCACAGCGACCCCGACGCACTCGGCATCCCACCACCAGCACCCCCACGGTGATGCACAGGGAAGCCCCCAGGTACCCCACCAACGGGCGACACCAACTCGTCCGACTCAGACGACGACGTCGGCGTCGCCATCGCTGGCGGCGCCAGACCCGCCTTGTACCTCGCAGCAAACGCCGCCTGCGCACTCCCACTCGCACTGCTGGCACTACTGGCAGTAGCTGACGATGCAGGCCGCGGCGCCGCAGTGCTCGAGACCGTGTTCCACCTCGGCCGCTTCGCCTTAAGCGTCGCGTCCCAGTCGCTCGCGGCGCCCGACGCCGACGATCCTCCTCCTCCTTTCCCCATCTGAGCTTGCATCTGCAGCTTCGCCGCCTCCACCGCGAACCGCGCCTCATTCATCGAAGGAGGGAAATCATCCGCAGGTGACGTTGGGGCCGTTGACGGTGCAACACTGCTATTCGCCGACGCATACGCATCGAAATTCGGTCCATGCGCATCCCGCCGGTCGTAGTCGAAGATATTGTTGAAGCTCGTCGGAGGCACGCTCGGGCGGGGGTGCTGCACCGGCAACTCCGGGGACGGGCTCGCTCCCACAGGTAAGAGGAGGAACCTCGAGTCGAACGGCAGGCTCCCTTCCTGCATAGCATCCGTCTCCGACTCGTCGGGAACCTCCTCCAGCATAACCGTCTTCGGTTGCGCCGACAGACCGTTGCGCGCCTTCTTCCCGACAGGCACGGCCTTGGCCGGCTTCTTCGCGGGGCCTGCCGTCCACCCGCCCCTGACAGCGCCTTGTTCCTCCTGCACATCGGGCTCAGAGTTCCTCCTCACCTTAGCAGCGCTCTGCACAACAGCAGGCGTCGACACCGCCGCAGGCCTCGAGCTCGCCCGACTCCACAAAGACTCCCGAATGCTCTCAGGAATAGGGTTGCTATCGATCGCTCCACCCAGACCCGCAGCACTTGGTGGACTGCCCTTCCCACTCCCATTCGCCCCCATCGTACTCCCATCTTTTTCACCCTGCGCCTGCGTCACAGCCTGCTTCCTCAACATCCCCGCACGCGGCGTCGTAAGCACCTCCTCCCCTAACAGCGAGCCCTTCTGCCCGAGCCCCTGCGTCTTTATACCCCACCCAGGCTGCACTTTGATCGTGGCCGCCGCGGGCTTGGGCGTCGATGAGCTCTCGTTCCACTCCGACAGCATTGAACTCGCGAGCGACAGTGGTGCTTGCCCCTTCGTCCCTGAGCCCTCCTCCTCCCACTTCTCTTTCGAGTCTGCCTTCGCGTTGGCCTTTGTCGCCGCAGGTGTCACCTTCTTCTCCTCAACGGGCTCGGGTTCGTTCTTCGCAGCAGCGGGCGCCTTCTTCATCGCAGCCTTCTGTTTCTTCGTCTGCTTCTTCGCCGCACCCTTCACCTCCTTCGCAGGTGGGGGCGGGGGCGGAGACGCCTTCTTCAACGCGGCGGCGGCGGCAGCTGCCTGCGCTCTCTTCTCCTCCTCCTCCTCCTCCTTCCTCGCTTGCTCCTCAGCAGCGGCGGCGGCGGCGGCCTCAGCCTCGGCCTGCGCTTGAGCAGCCTTAGCCGCCCGCCGCGCCTTCGCGTTCATAGGAGCAGCCGGCGCCGGCGCCGGAGCTGGGGGAGGCGGGGCAGCTTTCTTCGGGGGCAAAGTAGGCGGCGTGGCCGCCGTCACAGTCGCCCTGCGCACCTGTGTCTGCCCACCAAACCATCCACCTGACATTTCGTCTTCGCTCTCCTCCTCGCTCCCACTCTCCTCATCGCTACTCAGCCTTCCCCCATTCTTCTTTTGCTGCTGTTGGGGCTGCTGCTTCGCAGGAGCAGGAGCGGGATCACGCGTTCCAGCCCCACCGAGCCCAGCAAAGGGGTTTAACCCACCCAGCCCCATCGACGTGAACTTCCGCGTCCCATCCAACAGACTCGCCAGCGGACTCGTCGTCGTCGGCGTCTTGTTCAACACCCCGCTACTCGTGCTACTATTCAACGCGTCCTTATCCACACTCTCCTTAATCCCCCACCCCTGCTTCGCATTCTCCCCACCCCCATTCTTCTCGGTGCCCTTCCCAGCGTTGTTCTTGTTACCGCCAGCAGAAGCAGGCGACGGCCGAGCATTCGCCCTTCCCCCAGCACCAGCACCCTGTCCAAGCAAAGCCTGCGCCTGAGCCTGCTGCCTCGCAAATGCCGCAGCCTGCCTCTCCCTATGCGCCCTCTCCTCCTCGCTCTCATACTCCCCATACCCCGCATCCCCCGACGTATCATACTCATACTCGCCATAAGTCCCTCTCCCTTGTCCTTGTCCTTGTCCCTGCTGCTGCTTCTGTTTCTGCTGGCCCCTCGGCGCAGGAGCAGGAGCCGGCGCCTGATACCCAAACCCACTCATCGCAGCCCTCAGTTCCTCCGGCACCTCCGCGTCCATCCCAAAGTCAAACTCGCCCATCCCCATCCCGCTCGCATTCCCCTCGTCCGCACTGCTCCCATAATACGACGACCCCGCGCCCGACCCGCGGCTATACCCGCGCTCCGAGTACACAGACTCATCCTTCTCATACCGCATACCCCTCGAAGGATCAAACGTCTCGTACTTATTCTGCTGCTGCTGCTGCTGAGGTTGGTGCTGGCGATGCTGCTGCTGCCGCTGTTGTTGCGCATGATGATGAGGCATATGCGGCTGATACCCCGCATGATGCATCCCATACTCCCCATACCCCTCCTCCTCATACTCCTCCTCATAATCCCCCTCCTCCTCATCTTCCTCCTCCAAACTACCCTCCCGCCTCGCCCACTCCTGCGCCTCCGCGCCCTCCATCAACTTCGCCGGATCCCACGCCGGCATCGGCCTCGGGCGCGCGATCACCATCTCCGGGCTCTTCGACGGCGGCCTCCGCGCACCCGCCGTCGGCGGGCGCCTCAACAAACTATTATTTGCAAGTCCCTGGCTCTGCGCCCGTGCGTGACCCTGGTGTTGATTCTGCGCTTGTCCCTGTCCTTGACCTTGGGGATAGCCAAGCTGACTGGGATGGTTCTGAGGACCAGGGTGCTGGGAGTGCATTCCGGACGCCGGCGGGTCCCAGAACGACGCTGGGCTCGCGTTGTTGCTGCTCGACGCGGACGACGAGGTCGGTGAGAACAGCGGTGGACTATAATGCTGCCCTTGCTGCCCTTGCTGCTGTTGCCCCTGGTGCTGCTGCTGTCCATAGCCCTGGCCCAACCCCTGTTGCTGCATCCCGTACGGGCTCCCGTGCCCACCCTGTAACGGCACGCCGTACGGACTCCCAGTCCCACCCTGATGCGCACCATACGGGCCATCCTGTTGGGGAGGACGCCACGTCTGCTGTTGCTGCTGCTGGTACCCATACTGTTGCTGTTGTTGCTGAGCGTGGTACGCAGAGGGAGGTGATGGGTGCTGAGGCTGTGGCTGGTGCTGCACAAGCGCAAGGGGGTTATGACTCTGGTATTCATCATGGTCATCGTCCTCCATCCCAAACCCTCCAGGCATCGGCATCTCGCGCTCCATATCCACATCCCTATACTCGTCCAGCCACTTCGTGTCCTGCGGGCCATAGCCATTTCCTCGCTGCTGAGCATGTGCCTGGTTGTTATTGTTGTTGCCACCCCACGACGGCACAAGCGCGAGGGATAAGTTGAGGGAGGAGGAGGAGGAAGACGCGGAGGAGGTGAGGTGGGCGAGCGCGTGGTGCCGCCGTCGGCGCTCTTCGGCGACGATCTCTTTGCGCTCAGCCTCTTTGGAGGCTTGGAGCTGCCGCATGTAATTTTGGTGTGCCTCTATGAGGCTTTTATGGTCGGCGAGCTGAAGGGAAGGGGGTTAGTGACATTGTCGTCGTATGCAATCGATGGAGGGTAATGGATGGATGGGGCATGAGTATGATATAAGGGTGTGGAAGAAGGATGAAGGGATGTGATATGGAGAAGAGAAGAAAAGAGAGAGCACGAGAAAAAGGTTAAAAGAACGAGCACTCACCCCGCCCCTCCCCCGCATCTTCATCATCTCCACAACAAGCCCTACCTCCCTCTCCGCCGCCTCCCTATGAAACTCCACAATCTTCGCAACCCGCACCTCCATCTTAAACCTCTCAAACTCCCTCACCCCGTCCTCCCCATACTCACGAACATCCCCCTCCCCCCGCTCGCCCTCATCCTCCGAAAGGATGGGCCCAATATACGGCGGCGACCCCGCCTTTGAATGATACGGATAACTCGACAGCGACGTCCCCGAATTAGACGTGCCTATCGACCCAGACGAGTTCGACGACGACGTCGAGGACGACGCCGACACCGGCACAACAGCCGTCGACGTGCTCGACCCAAACGCTGACACAGGCACAAGCGCCGAACCCGCTGCAGCAGCCGCGCTCGCCGACGCACTACTCCCACCAGCATTTGCGTTATTAAAGGCAGAAGCCGAGGCCGAGGCGCTTGCGGACGCCGATGCCGATGTGGATTTGGAGGGCCGGGCTTTCGAGGCGGAGGTCGTGCCCGAGTCGGGCGGGGACGTCCCGAAGAGCGACGTGGACACAGCTGTGTACGCCGAGCTCGCCCAACTCTGCTGCTGCCGCTGCTGCCCCTGCCCCTGCTGCTGAGACAGCTTGGACGCCGTGTTCACACTCGCTGTGTTGGCGAGCGCAAGAGGGTTGTTGCCCGCCGTCCCGCTGCTACCGGTGTACGCCCCGTAGAAGTTCTTTGCAGGCGGCTGCGCAGGGGACGCGTTGGCTGAGGGGTGGCGTGAAGATGAGGGCTCACTGCTGCTCCAATGTGCGTAGGCGGGCTCGTAGGGGGACGTGCGCCATGCCGACGACGAGGTGGATGTGGACGTTGAGGTAGAGGTGGAGATAGGGGGCGCGGTGAGTGTTGAGGCAAAGTTAGTGTTGTTGGTGTACGCCGAATGCTGGGGGTATGCAGAGGGGGGCAGGTTGGAGGAGGCGGAGGTGTGCCCGAGTGCAAAGGGCACGCGGAGCGGGAGGCCTTCGTCCTCCGAGGGCAGGTCGTGCGTCGCTACAGCCTACATCACATCAATCGTGGTAGAGAAGGGTATCAAGAGTAGTCGTTAGAAAGAAATGCTAAACGAGATGTGGAAGGAAGTGTACGTACGACATGGAACAGGAACCCCTGAGCACCGTCATCGTCGTCTGCGCCGTCGTCGCTACCATCTCTGTCGTCGTCGGAGTGCAGCTCGCTGGGATTGACAAACTCGTACCCGCTCGTGGAGCTGAGCGAGCTCGTCGAGTGCGACGAGAAGATCTGCGTCGGGGCTTGCAGCAGCGTCGAGGACGAAGCCGAAGCCGAGGAAATGGTGGAGGCGGAGGCGTGCGGTACGAGGCTCATCGAATTATCGTGCTCCTCCGTCGGTGTCGAATCGTTGCCACTCGAGCTGGCTGAGGCACCTGTACTATCCGTGGGGGTATTGCTGTTACTGTTCGTCGTCGCCGCTGATGGTGTCCCCGTCGCCGTTGATGCTGTCGCCGGCGATGCCCCTGATGGCGTGGGGCCCAGCGCCGCCTCCATCGCCTTCCTCTCCGCCGCACTCATTTCGCCCCAATCCGCATCCTTCAGCCCCGCGCCCGCCAGCCGGCGCTGCCACTCTTCTCTATGCTTAGCCTGGGCACTCGAGTCTGTCTTCGCATTGCGCTTCCCCGTGGCCTGCGTCGTCCGCCACTGCTCGAAGGTGCGCCAAAGCGTCCTTACCCGCTGTGCGGGGGGTGTGGGCTGCACCAGCGAGGTGCCGCTTGACGGTGTGGATGTGGACATCGTAAGTGGTCGGTCGTCGTCGTCGTTCTTTCGCTGCTGGTTCAACCTTCGTTCGTTCGTGCGCTCGACGCTTGGCCTCTAGCTGCCTGGTATAGATACTGCGTCTCGACGAACGAGGAGTTGTTCGAGCGGACTTGCCCTCTGGCTGGCTGGTCGCGGGAAGTCGGAAGAGAAAAGGAATCCGACGCCTGGGTTGTGGGTTTTATAAATTGGGTTTCGAAGCGGAAATGAAAAATCAAAAGACAAGATGTGGTGGCGGATGGGAACGAAGACCCAGATGAAGGTGATGACGGTGCGTGAAAGAAGAGTTCGAAACGCCGTAAGAATAGAAAAGCTTTAGCACTTGAATAGCTTGCTGCTGCCTCTTCACCTGGTTACACACGTATGTAGTGGCGGGTGGAGAACAAGAAATGAACAACGAGTAAAGCCTCGTGTTAATCCCCAATATCCATCCATCTATCCAATCATCTAGGCTGCATCCCCGAGTCCAAGATAATAAAAATCAGGCATCTCAAACGATGATTCTCCTGAGCCTTGGCCCTTCTCCTCCCCGAATTCGGACCCCACTTGCCCTCCAAACCACCTTCGCCGGCAGTGCCACCAGCGAAATTGGACACCCAGATTGCACCCCATCCCCGGGCCTTCCCCGTGGTCCCTCCGAGTAGCCAGCTCCTCCCCACCCATCCCTATCTCTCCACAGGCCGGAGATGGGCGGTCGGTCGGACGGGGTGAATGAATGGTCGATTCAGACTGATGGCAACTGCTTCCCCGAGAGGAAGCACGAGGATCCTCCGTCCGTCCTCGTCCGTCCTGCCTTCCTTGACCTCCTTCCTTCCGTCGCCTCCCCCAGATCGATGAACAGCACATCGATCCCCCGTACCCTCTGCCCTACCCCGATTCCTATGACTCGACACAGGGTACACAGCAGTCCAGCCACCCCAACTTACTCAGGGGCTCTCTCTCGTTCCCTGCCCGCTCGGAAACAAGCGACCTCAAGGCCGGTACTTGTTCTCGTCCTTCAGTATCGACACGCCTCCCCACCCCAAGTGATCGTATACAAACGCTCACTATAGATCCCTGACAGCCATACTAGACGGGTATTGTACTGCTTGGGGGCTCTGCCTCGGGTGGTGTAGCACCAGATGCACGGGCTCTGCGATACCCACTACCAGAGAGCGGCGAGCTGCACGGAATGCTGGCTTGGCGCGCATGATTCCCACCGCTATATCTGAACCTTACCCTGTGCTCGAGCTCATGCCACCCATGCCCGGCCGTGCTCTGTGCCCATGCAGAGAGGTGATCGAGCTGCGGTGCACCCTGTATTAGCACGCATGGCATGGCCGTGCACACTGCGTGTGTGCCAGACTGTGGGCACAGCAGGGCCTGCAGTCTGATTGACGTTGGCGCTCGGGGTGGGTGTGATAGACGTTAGCGTTGTTCGTGACAAAAGCGAATCCAGACAAAGAGACGAAGATAGTTGCGGGCGTGGTCGATCGATCGGTTGGTTGTCGTCATTTCCCAACCTCTGTTGTCTACGTGCGTGTGCGTGCTCAATTTAGATCTTGAGTAGCTCCGTCAGGGGCTGGAAAAGCCTCAACTCAACGTTCGACACTCGAGGCGAGGTTACTGCGGCACGGTCTGCGTGTAAATGCTTGAAGCAGCCTTAGGCGCCCAAAACACTGCTTCACTTGTTGGTACATATGTTGCGATCACTCAAAGGCTTGTGGCTGCTCCTGCTCGACGCCTGCTAGACCACCTCTGGTGTCGACGTCGAGCGTATAACAAGGCATCCGATCGGCCGACTCGCATGCGCCACGGTATTTTCAGAGGGTACTGTCACATCGACGAAGAACGCTTCCCTGGATTCAGCAGTTGTGTTTCTAAACACGCATACGGCCGACCGTCCTACGGCGCTCCCTTCACTGTGAGTGAGTCCAAATTAATTAACCGCTTCGACTGCAAAAATAATGATCCCAAATCTAACAGCAAACACGACGCCGCCTCCATCGCTCGGTGCCTTCCTCAGAGACTTCGGGCGGTCAAACCTGCACGGAACTCGTGAGCCGTAAAGGAGGCTGACTCGCATCAGGTCCCACTCTTGAGCCCAAAGGACGTCGATGTGCCTAGGATACTCTATGAATATTTCAAATCAGTGAATGAGTCGCCAGATAAGATTGTGGCGAGCTATAATTTCGAAGTTATCCCGTACCTTGCGGTCATTTTACAAGAATACTGTGAGTCCACCCATTCGGTCACGACGCCGCCTCTCATGCTAACCAGCGCCTCATCCCCTCTCGCACAGATGACAGTACATGTCCCAGAGAAATGGCGAAATATTTTGGGAATGGTTCCTTAATCTCGTCCCAGAGTCGACCTCGTTTGCCACCCTGATAGGCTGAGATACTTAACCAGGAGTGAACTGTGAAGTACAATAATCTGAGCTACATCGCTTCAGCGTTACCATACGGCCCTCGCGGCCGCACCGTAAACAGACAACTCGCTATGATACACGCGATCCTCACAGCACGTATGTTCTTGCACTTATGCGAATGGGCCCAGAGAGACTACACAGATCCTCAAGCTCAAGGGTTATGGGATGAGTTTATTCTGGAAGGGTACAGTCGACTGTATTTACCCCACTCTGGAATCGAAGGTTCTCGTTCTTGACCTTTGAAGAAAACGTCAATGCCTGCCAACGTGCGCTGAGTACTTTGGAAGGTAGACTCACGGTCTCACCGTGACAGTCCAGCGATCTGAAAAAGAGAGAAAAGTAAGACTAGTCCTGACTTCTGACACTGGAAACAATCCTAGCTGCAGCATAAGATAAAAAGAAATTCCCGCTAGCCGATTTGAACGACTGACCTCGTCATTACTAGTGACGCGCTCTACCAACTGAGCTAAGAGGGATTGAAGATCAAGCACATAAAAAGGTATATCACGTAACGCACGTGCTTCTTCATCAAACGTGCCCCTGTCCCGGGCACTCGGTGGACCTTTCTTTCCACAACCTCCACCACCCTCATGAATGAATAAACTCAGGAAACCGGACTCACCGAACCTATCCCCCGTGAAGCCTGGCGCTGTCGTCTCCGGAACCGTCAAATTCATCGATCATGGCACGAATATAATGGAAATGCAGGCGTACTCTGCGAGGGAGCAGCTGTGGGCGACTCGCGCGCTCAAGGCAGAGGCGCTGCTCGCGGCGCACCAGGATCACCACCGCGAACTGAGGAGTGTAACTTACTCTCAGGACTTGAAGCATTCGGTAAGCTTTGTTTGCAGGTCTGCTATCTAGGGCACTCGTGCTAATGCCGTCGCGTGTAGAGGGAGTTGGAGAAGTTGATGTTGCAGCACCAGGAGAAGCACGCGTATTTGGAGAGGCTAGTGGTGCGTTCTTGTATTCCTTCTGCCAGATTTAGATCCTAACAGCTTTCACAGACCATCCTTGCAGCCGTGATTGTTGCCCTCGTTGTCGTTATAATCTACCTAGCCACCCACCACACGCGACATGCGAGTAAAGTCCAAAGGCATTGGTTGGCAGGACTCCCTTCGCACTTCACGATCCCCATACTCTCGCCGTTCACCTCCGTTGTAAGTTCCAAGCTATTTTAATAATGTGCCTTAATTGAAGTCAAGTAAATCCTCAGGTTGAACAGGAAACCTCCGTCTTCGGCGCCCGCACCATCGCAATTATCACCGTAGTCCTTGGTGTGCTGGCATATATGATTTTTCGACACTGGTTCAACTCTTCACGAGGAAGGGGATCATGAGATATCATATAGCACGATCATAACGAAGACAACGAACGACAAGAACACTATACACGATCCTATGTATTCAAACAGTCCAAAATCAGCAAACTGTCGAGAGGGCGCCGGCGCCAACAGCCGCGTACATATCACACACAATCTCATAGATATTCCATGCCCATGATACGCCCCGAACACGCCCAAAGTCCCACCAGCAAAGTCCCACCACCTCCGGCCAAGTCTCCGACCCTTCATCCGAACTACTCGAGAGTCGACTTCCTGGTAGCCTGCCGTCTCTGTCCAGAAAGCTTCTTGCGCGGCGCGACTTCTTGGTTTTCCGTTCCCCTCTCCCCTCCTTCCAGCTCCTTGAGAGCATCATCAATTTCTTTGATCTTTTCTGCGAAGTATGGCTTGCCGTCTTCCGTAGAGTCCTTCTCCGCCTTCGAGTAGTACTCGCGAGCCAACTTGAGATCAGGAACGTTCGTGTTATCAGCCTTTTCGAGGTAAATCGTGGCGATGTTGTTGGCGATGCTGGGCCTCAAATTCTGGGCGGTTTCGTCGTACGCCCTGACGAATATGTCGATGGCCTTCTGTAACCCCTCGAAGTCGTTGGTTCTCTGGCTCTTCAGCCAAACCGCATCGGCCATCTTGCTCAGCAAATCGCCGTCCATGGGTGCCACGACCTCCGCTCGCTCATACAGAAGAAGCGCCTCGTCGAGATCCCTCTTGCCAAGGATCTCTGACGGATACGAAAGTATGTTCGCCAAGAAGATGATGACTGTATGTTTGGTCCTGTCGTTGTCTTCGGTGTTGCTGAACCAATCGAGGGCCTCGCGACCATGAGTGGCCGCTTTCTTCAAAACCGCAGCGGCGGGGGTGCCTTCATAATTGTCGAGGAGGACCCACACAGAGCGCACGTAGTCGACCAAGAGCTGGAGCCGGTCTTCCTGCGGCGCTCTGAGGTCCAAAGCGGAACCGCACTCAGCGATAGCGCTTTCGAGGTGGGCTTTGTCCTTCCCGCCATTCGAGAGGCGCGTGTGGGTTACGTACAGGCCTTTTGCGATCTTGTAACGCTCGGGGATCCATTCTTCGGTTTGAGGACATGCGCTCCTCGCTGATTTGAACGCCTCGAGTGCCTGTTTGTTGTGAGAGCTCTCCCTGCGCTTCAGGTGCAGCTCGGCGATCACCAGGAACGACTCCACTCCATCCTCCTTGGAGGCTCCATAGTTGGTGGCGCGGGTATAGTTGAGTACGGAGCTCTCGAAGTCGTTCTCCTTCGACGAGGTCTCCCATAGCGTCTCGTAGTATTCTCCGAGCTTGGAAGCGATGAAGTAACATTGTTTGGTGTGGGAGTCGAGAGGTCGGATAGTTCGTACTTCCGTGAAGTATTCCTCGATGTGGGCCACGTCGAGGTTGTCATTCTCCAGTAGTGCAAAAATCAGGTCGACGAGGATGGTCTTGCGCAGATGGTGCCCGCTCCCTGCAAGGTCCAGGGCTCCGGTGTAGAAGGTGACGGCGGTGGCGAGGTATCCTGGCCTGTTCTCTGAGTCTTTGTTCTCGTCGGCGTTATACTGAGTCCAGGCCTCAGCTCCCCTTCGATGAAGTCCTTCAGCGGTTTCTTCGCCCTCGCGGCAGCAGCAGCAGCAGCAGTACCGACGGCAGAAGCGTACGAAGCCTGCAAGACAACTCCACATCGTGGTAATAAACGCAACCGCTGGGATGAAGTCAAAGGTAATCTGAAATATCATCCCTGGTTAATATACGTTAGATATTTACAGGGGAGTATCTGACGAACCTTTAATATGGAATTCGTCTAAGCAGATCGTTCGAAGGAAGTGTTCAATGGGTTGTATACGAATATTCGTTGAGCTAAGAGGTGAACTGGG
This sequence comes from Ephemerocybe angulata, assembly GCA_013368325.1. Lineage (NCBI taxonomy): Eukaryota > Fungi > Basidiomycota > Agaricomycetes > Agaricales > Psathyrellaceae > Ephemerocybe > Ephemerocybe angulata. The sequence goes on from JAACJK010000058.1 coordinate 414,034, forward strand.
TAAGCTTAGAAAGGTCGTCAAGAATCGTTTGGTTACCCATGCAGACACTGACTTTCGTTCCAAGGGGAGTTGGGGGGTTGCGGTATGTCGCTCAAACGTCCCCCATCGTTAAGTATATATTTATCCAAGGCCTCAGGCATCCTATAAGGTTTGGCGCCAGGAGTACGGGCCCGAACAGGAATGATCGTTGATTGGCCTTACAGGACCCTTAATTAAACTTGGCTGCACCTCTCACTGCCCATAAGTACCAGATGAGACGTCCAGCTGCGCCAGACTATTCCTCGACCTTCTCTCACCGGATCTACCTATCAGGGGGAGCCGTGTTACAGAGGAGCCCATGGCATCCGGTGCAGTCGCGTTGAAGGATGTATAAACACAGCACACTGCGGTCGGACGCTACGTCCTCGAGGCATGGCTAGTCCCGGCGCTTATCGACTCAAGGGAAGCTCATTGCGGAATTCCATTGAGCCTGTCACCCAATTTGCCTGTAATTCGACAAGTGCGATCCTTTCGAAGAAATTCTCCTGGAACCCAGCTTCCTTTGCTAGTACCTGTACGCATGTGCCATGAAGTAGACATGCGATGATGAGGTACAACGGATACAATACTTGGGCTCGAAAGTGCACAATGCAGTACGTGCAGAACGACAATAGCCTCGTTCGCGGTTTAACCCGGTTTGAATCGGGATAAAGTCACTGAATAGCGTCGAGCGACACTGTTCGGGCATGGATTCCCTGAAACCAGTCACATCCTGTTTATTAAAAGACATATGGGGGAAGAGACAGGGAGTGTAGCCTCCTGACCTTGGTATCACCGTTCGTCCGCTGGAGATACAGTCTAAAAAGCGTCATCTGGTTAATACGCCAGGGTTCAGGACTTGGCTAAGTCCGTAGATTAGCGCCGAAGCGTGGTGATGGCGGGCTTTCAAAGCATCATTCCTATCTCTCCCTCTTAGTACTTACTCCATCCCCGATTTCAGTTGTTCCTACCCGCTCGCATGCCGACATTCAAGCTGTCTCTGAAAGCTGTCACTTTCGCTGCGCATCGGATGGATTCCTCGGCGAGACTTCGACGCCAATGCCTCAGCATTAGGAAAGGATTACCCGACATAATACAGAAGCCTGTATGCTGTCTGGTAACTTATCGGTTTGCTGTCTTCGGTATGCTCACGGGGCTCTGGAGAGCACTCACTAGGTGGCACAATGCATGGTAGGGCCGCCTACAGTCTTGATAATCACTCTCGACGGATCAACGCATTAACAAAAAGCCCAACTGGCAGACTTTGGGCAGACCGCTTCAAGACCAAACTCCAAGTCTTGGCTTGACGTGTAACTGGTATCTTTGTTTACTGCCCGCCTACGCTGAAACACCACCCGAGCTCTGATTTAGAGTGTCTTAATGGATGCTGCTATGTCGCACAACTTCCCGGAAGGCCACGCCGTGACAATTAATTGATATGTCGGTGCGTGGACCTGCGCGAGGTGCGCGAGGCAATGGGCTATATCGCCTATTGAGCCTTTGCCGCATACAAGGTTTAATGGTTCTCGTGCGTGGAGTGGGTTATGAGGGGCAGCTTCTGCGGGATTGTTCCTCCTACGGCCGAGATAGGGTGCTTTTACTGCGTCGGTGTGTACCTGGCTGCGACGCCGTGGCCGTGAAAGTTCTGCATGCTCGACCGCTAGGCTTACAGCTCGCAAGCGGATAGCTGTGGAACTGAGCTTTTCAGTTAGGCGAGGTCTGCATTCGGGGCAGAAGAGTAGGATGGCCATGATTCTACTGGGTGGATGACTCGCGGCATGTCACCCATGGGCCATGCATTGGAACTATCTTCCCTTACGTTTGTTCTCCGAGACCAGCTTTCTTTTCTTTTTTCGTCTCTATGCCTGTCTCTCACTCTTGCTGATTATCTATCAAAGAACCTTTAGACCTGCGCATGGCCTGCATCGACATCCTAGCCTGCACCGGATCCCCGTACTCTGGCAAAGTGACTCCTGTCAGGCGTCCTCCTCGTTCATACCACCTTTATCGATCCATCTTTTCATCCAGCTCCCTACCTCTATATCGCCTGCACGCGGTATGCTTTTCGCCTTTTCTACGCATATCTGCCTGATTTTGGGCTGGGTCGCTTCTTCAGCTCTCTAATCATTGGCCATCACCTGGCTCACTTCCGCCTCTCATCGTACCTTGCACCCTAATCTATGGTACGTTCCGGAGCGGTATTCTTCAATGAAAAGAAGGACCATCTGCGGCAATAGAGTCAATGGAGTGTAGCATCATCATCGTATCATCATACGATTCTGTTGCTCATCGGCACCTCTATCAGCTGGCACTCCCCTTCTCGTCACGAATCATGACGGCTAAATCGATTGAATCACTGGAAGCCGGCTGGTCGTACCTATCGCTCATTCAATCCTCCGCGACCTTCACAGGACTCGGATGCACAAGGCACTTCACCTCGGAGGAACTGCTGGTCACGATCGTGATCATCGATAAGTGCTTAGCAGTGGTACGAGGAGGAGAACGTTCCCGGGTGTTTTATTTCCATCTTGGTGCGTGGTTCTCCAGTTGTGAACGGAGGTGCGATTCTGAAGGTGAGTGTGACGACTGAACGACCTTTCGGCCGTCTTCGACTGCGAGTCGCACGAGGCTTGGGGGACTTACGGCGTCCTTGCTTCGGTTGGGGCCTGAGTGAACGGACGCACGTCGAGCAGGGTTTTTGGGGTCGCCAGTGTGTCGTACACTACGGCATAGGGGTATTTGGGTCCACTTCACTCAGCATGGCTGTTGCGCTTTGCTTGGTATGCATGGCCATGCGAGGCGCTATGACACGACGCACGGAGCTTGACTCGGAATGTTGGGGCCGTACCCTTTCCAGCGCAAGCTGGCGGCGTACCTTAAAATGCAGACTCTACCAGGCCACTCTCGGGCTGGGCATCCAATTGTGCTCGCCCGCTCGAACCTCTATCTATGTAACTCTCTATTCTTGTGGTGTCGAATGATAACAAGTGCTATGATGACCAAGGCTATTGTGGGGTTCTCGGAATCCGAGTCGGGCGTCGGATGTCAATGGGTGCAGCGGAACGTCGTCGTCGAGAAGTCGAAGGAGAGTAGGGAGATACGGCACGCGATCGGTTGACATACTTTCAACCTTCGTTTCTACCTCTACCCTCAGCGAAAGTAACCTCTCCCCACACCGTCCGTTAGGCTTTCATTCATCCAGGTCAAGAAACTCGGCTCCAGAGCCTATTTACGCACCCCCATCGGGTGCAGCGCCGCCTAGGCAATCAGGGCATTGTCCCCTTGTTCAGGCAGTGTTTTCTCAGGGGGATTTCTGGCGGGAAGGGACGAGATTAGATAACGCGCCGGAAAAGGGTTGGTCGCGGGTTTGCCTCGTTCCACGACGGACGGAAGGAACGCGCCCAACGACCTCGATACCCAGCACGACTACCAGAGATATACCAGGGTCAGCGACCCTGCATCTGTATTGCACCCCCAGAAGCCGACAAAGGCTTTAGGGCACTAAGTAAGTCCCTAGCTTCTATTAAATCAAGATAATACAAATCCAGCCCATCTGGATTACATGGAACTCGTGGACTGACATGAGGCAAACAATTTCAGGGCTTTCCCGTGGAACGAACGAGCGACCCCCGGGTCTCCGGACGATTTGCTGGCTGGTCCTTTTCCCTCCACACCGTCTGTCACCACCGTCCTGCCCACCATCCCCATCCGCATCACTACTCCAGCGTGCTATCTCCCCCACACACCGGGTCCGGCTACCACGACTACCACCACAGTCGACCTATCGTCGACATCTATCAGAACCCGATATCGACCCTGACATCGGCGTCGACGACCACAGCGGACAGCGACGACGGCCCGGCGCAGCTCGACGCCCCGACCTGACCAGTGACGACCACGACAGACTCACCACAGTCTACGACTAAAGCATATTTGCTTAATACCAGTAGCTATCCTATATTCTATCTTGTCGGGCGCCACATTCTGAGAATGCCCAGCGTTAGATGCACACACCCTTGTCGTCGTCGGGCGAAGCTTCGACGGCGTACCAGTACGGCCAGCAACCACCACGACTCCGGCCCCCCTCAGCATCCGCCTCCGCCTCGTCGCAGGCGCCCCTGCAACACTATGATGCCCCCAGCGTGGCGGTCGATGGGAACGATCTTGACCCGGACGAGCAATGGAAGGCGGATCTGCGCAACCGCATCGCGCACGACCAGGAGGGCATGAAGGCGGCTGCGCTTCGGCAGTACGAGGACGGCGTGCGGCAGTTTCCAAGGAACCAGAAGAGCCTCGAGGTCGAGTACATGACTGCCCTCAGAAGCATCGAGGAGTTGGCCATGGTGCAGTTTGATCAGGCACTTATGAAGGAGAGGATGGAGAGGAGGTTCACGGCGGGGTTAGAGATTCCTCCTTACTGGATGAATATCTTGCAGAAGGAGCAGGCGGCGCTCTTTGCCGGGTTTCAAAAGGAGAAGATGGCGAAGAATGGGGAAGGTGAGGAGATCCAGAGGCCACCGACTGAACCCCCAATACCTCAAGGAAGCGGCAACAACAGGTCAATACCGACCACTTCGTACGAGTTACCACCTCTGCCAGTCGAACTACCTCCACCGCCAACGTCCGCACCACCAGAAGAGGTGTGGATACCCAATTTTCCTCCAATGTCAACAAGCCGCCGAGGAGGGAAGACCCCGAACCCCACGTCACCGCGCAATCTGGATCGGGACGATCCAACGAGGACGAGTCCGCGGAAGGCCCGACCGCCACCCCCCACGAGCGCCGAGTACAGTAACTCCGAGACCCGACCCAACCTGTTCAGCAACTGGAGTTCGAGAAGCTCGCAGCAATCGCAGCCGCAGGACGACGATGACGAGACGGGCGGTGTGCCCTTGTCAAAGTCTCCTCCGCCTGCATCAGCACGACTCTCACCCTGGTCTGCGGGTGGAATGGGGGGAGGCGGGGGAGGGCTGTCGCCTGGACCGATACCTGGAGCGATAAGGGGAACGTCCCCGCAGCCTATTACGCGGCCAATGACTGCGAATTCTTTTGCTGAACGGTTCCATCAAGGCTCCCCTTCCCCAACGCTGTGGAAACCTGACTCGCCTGTAGACAGCAGCCCTTTGACAACAGCACCTCCTTCCGTCGCCTCCTCAACCACAGGTAACCCGGTACACACCAGCGCGAGCAGCACGACCTCGACCTCGAGCTCTACTTCCAAACCATTTTCGAGTATAGGAAGGCGGGGTAGCAGTGCGAGCATGCGATCCATTGCAAGCACGAATAGCATGCGCTCGATTGGGAGTGCGACGAGCATGACCAGCATGCGCTCGAGCGTGAGTGGGCGGAGAGTTGTTGGTGATACGATTCTGGAGAAGGGTGAACTGGACTCCGACGACTACCACGAACACGATATGGAGAACGAAGGGGAGGAGGAAGAGGGGCACGAGGGTGGAAGGGAAGAGAGGAAGCGGAGGGTGAGGTACAGCGGCGTACCTGACGAAGAAGAGGAGGAAGATGTGGAGATGCGTATGCGGAAGATACTTGAGGAGAGCAATCGGGCGGTGCTCGCGGAGACCGAGCGGCAGCGGGGCGTGGAGAAGAGTTGGGAGGACAGAGTCCGGAGCAGGAAGGAGGGTGGTGAGGATGAGGCACATCAGGATCCTGGTTGGCAACACCAGCAGCATCGGCCGTGGTTGGCGGATGCGGAGGAGCCGATGGCTCGAACGAGCTCGGGGGAGAGCAAGAAGAGCGGGAAGGTTCGGTCGAGCAAGTCGAAATCGAAATCATTATCGGCTGCTGCGACGGCTCCTGCGGGCCTGGACTACGATTACGATTCTGGATACATGCATAGCGCGAGGGAGAAGGATCGGGATAGGGAGAGGAGAGAGCGGGACAGGCGCGAGCAAGAGGCTGGGGATGAATATGAGTACGAGATTATTCCATCCCAGTCCCAGCCCCAGTCCAAGACCTTGCGCAGTGCGCTCAGCTCAAGTACGACGATACCCAAGTCTCGAACCGTACCGATCATTACCGGCGACAGCGAATACTGGGACGGCAAGCAAAGTCACCAGCAACCATACCATCCCACCGGGGCCTCTCTGTCGTCCTCCGCCTCGTCATCGAAGCGCCAGCGTTCAATATCCCGCAAGGCCTCTTTCGTGGAACCTCCTGCGGGACCGGGTGCAGAGTACGAGTACGGCCAGCCTCCTTCCCAGTCTGCCAGGATCGGCAAGCGTCGGTCAGTCGACCTGGGCCCTCCAGCCAACGTGTACCGAGTCGAAGAACCAGAGAACTTCTACGAAGAATCGCCTTTCCAACTACTCCAGAATCCTCCCCCCTCGAGCCGTCGTGGACCATCGGCTTCCATCTTACCTACACCGCCATCATCAGCCACGAGAACATCTTCGGCGTCGTCGAGGAAATATCCTTCCTCGGCCAGTATACCCAGCTTCAGTTCCAATACATCCTACAACAATACCAACGACGACAATTACGAAGGGGAGTACGAGGAGAAGCAGGCTTACGTGCCCCCGTTGCCACCGACCGGGCGGATGGATGCTGAGTATGGAGCTGCTTCGTCAAGACCGCGGTCCGGATCTGGCTCGAATGAGTGGGGAGGCGAGGCGCTGCCAAAGAGGAGATTGAGCTCGAGTACAAATGCAGGGCCAAAGTGGAATCCGAGCCTCCCTGGCTCGGGGGCGGGGACACCAAGAAGGGGTCCGAGTGGGAGTAAGAACGTCCCGCCACCTGTGGAAGTGGAAGGATATGGGTCGTATGGGTATCGTGACCAACGTGAGTTTCTCTTTCTACCTTCTTTTCGTGTTGTCATCGTTTCTATGATAAGAGTGCTGAAAATAAAGTTTTGCATTTCTACTGATAGGTTCCAATGTGCCATACTCTGCTCCTGCGAATAGCCAGCCAATCAATGTACCGCGGAGTGCGCAGCGTCCGCCGCCTGGTTCGTTCGACCCCTACGAACATCCGCAGGACGAAGAGGAGGACGATGACAGCGAGGATCATGACGAGGCAGACCGACGGCGGCAGCACAAGCAATGGATCCCACCAGCAGTACCGTACAGCGCCGACCCCTATCGCGACGCGAACGCCCCTAGGCCGCATCCCTACAGCACCGGTGGGAGCATAAGCCGGCGGAATCAACAAAGTCTCCGTTCTGAGGCTCCTCTAGGTCATCAGCAGTCCCAGCAACAGCCGAGAGAAGAAGAGATTATCCGCCCTCAAAGGACGCCGAGCTTGAGGTCCAATGGGCCCCCAGCCGGGTGGATGCAGCCCCCGCAGTTTCCTCCACAACCACCGCCGCAACAACAAGGTTTGGCGAGGAAGCCGTCGCGGAAGGCGGCGCCACAGCCGCGGAGGAGGTATAAGGAGGATGGGACGGAGGAAGAAGAGGAAGGTGTGGACGATGAAGAGGAGGAAGAGAACTCGGAGGAAGATGTTCAGAGGGTGTATGCGGAGGAGGTGTTCGACTCACCGGACGAGGAGGACCATGCGTATCGCAGTCGGAATAGCGGTGCGCGGAGTAGCGAGCGGAGGAGGGGGAGGGGACGGGGACGGGGTGGGGCACCTGTACCTGGATCGGGCAGTACGCGTGGGCGGCCTCATCAGCGGTATCCATCATCGAGAGGGCATCCGCCATCTGGTGTTGATAATGCTGAAGTGGGGCACGGCGAGGAAGCGAGTGAGGATGAGGCGTACAGCGGGGAGGGTAGTCTTGACGAGGAGGATCGGGAAGGTGAGGAGGAGGAGGAAGAGGAAGAGGAGGAGGAGGAAGAGGAAATGGTGTCAGAGCGGGAGCGTCGGCATAGGGAGGAGTATGGGCGGCAGCACAAGGCAAGCCGGACTCGTGGCACCGTCGACAGCCATCCGAAGGTGAAGAGGCGGCAGGCGCCTGGTCCCCAGCCTCCAGCGCACCCATCGTACAACCAGATATCGAGAGCACCGTCGGGGGGTGGAAGCCGGCAACAATTCGAGGATCCCAGTCTTAATGGTGAGCGCCTCCACCGGTCGAAGTCGAAGGGTAAGGACCGTGCGGCAACTTGGGATCGTGACGGTGTCGTTGGCTCACCGAGTGACTTGCTTGATGAGGCGATGTTGCGCGAGAACCAGAAGGAACGGAGGCGGATGGAGAGGGAGAGGGCGCAGTGGCAGAAGGAGAAGGAGGAGCGTGATCGCGCGGAGAAGGAGGAGAGGGAGCGGTTGGAGAAGGAGCGGGAGAAGGAGCGGGTGGAACGAGAGGAGCGCGAAAAGTGGGAGAGGGAGAGGGAGAAGGCGTTACGGGAGCAGCAGGAGAGGCTTGCACGGGAGGAGAGGGAGCGCCGGGACCGCGAGGAGCGGGAGAAGGAGAGGGAGAGAAGGGACAGGGAGCGCGAGCGGGCGAGGAGGGAGGAGCAAGAGGCACAGGAGAGGGAGGAACAGGCGAGGGAGAAGTTGAGGGAGATTGAGGATGCGATGCGCCAGGCGGAGGAGAACGCGAAGCATTGGCAGCAGAAGGCGGCGTCATCGATGGAGCAGGAGGAGGAGTATAAGCGTAAGAGGGAGGATGCTGAGCGGCTGGCGAGGTTGGCGCAGGACAAGCACCGGGAGGCTGAGAGGAAGCACCAAGAAGCACTCAAGCTCCAGCGGGATGCCAAACAGAAGGAGGCGCTGGCGAGGAAGAAGGAGCTGGATATCATGAAGAAGGAGCAGGAGTTAAGGGAGAAGGAGGCGAAGTTGAAGAAGTTGGAGGAGGATTTGCGAAGAGAGGAGGAGAGGAGGAGGTTCGAGGAGCAGCTGAGGAAGCAGGAGGAAGAGGTGAAGAAGTTGGATGACGAGGTTCGCAAGGAGCAGGAGCAGGAGCTGGCGGAAAAGCGAAGGGCAGAGGAGAAAGCGCTTGAGGAGTATCAGGAAATGGTTGCTCAGCAGGCGCGAGAGCTCGAGCAGCTGAGACGGGAGAAGGCCGAAGCGGAGGCCAGGAGTGCTGCCATCGAGACTGGTGTTGAGGAACCGAACCAGGAGGAGAGCGTGGAGCCGGTGTACGAGCTCGAGCCCGTTGAAGAGGAGAAAGAAGTGACAAAGAAGAAGGGGAAAAAAGAAAAGAAACCTAAAGGAAAGAAAGTCAAGGAGAGGCGGGGAACGAACGAAGACGAGAGTCGAGTAGAACAGGAGCGGTTGCAGCAAGAGGAGGAGGAGAGACAACTTAGGGTGCTCCAGAAGGAGGAAGAGGATCGTGCGAGGGAGCAAGAGGAGGCTCGAGTAAGACAACAGGAAGAGCGGGATCGGGAGGAACGGGAGGAGGGCCTCAGACTCGAGATGGAGGAAGACATGAGGCGGGAGAGGAAGGCTAACGAGGAGCGGAGCCGAAAGGAGAAGCGGAAGCAAGAGCGAATCGAAAGGCGGAAACAGGAGGAGAAGGAGAAGGAAACGGAAAGGCTCGCGAAACAGGCAGAGGAAGAGGAACAGAAGAGGTTGGAGGAGGAGGAGGCGGAACAACAGAGGCGGGAAGAGGAGGAGGAAACCTGGCTGGATCCTGAGGATGATGAAGAGGAGACGCAGCGTCGTCTCGAAGCTGCTGAGTGGCAGAAGCAGTTACGGATGGAGGAAGAAAGGCGAAAGGAGTTGAGTGAGATGATAAAGAGAAGGGAGGAGGAGGAGAGGTTTGAGAGGGCGCGGAAGGAGCAGGAAGAGGCAGCTCGTCAGAGGAAGGAGCGAGAGGATCAACGTAGGAGAAGGGAGGAAGAGGAGGAACTGAGCCGCACTCAGCAAACGGAATACCGTAGGCAGGAAGAGGAAATCAAGCGGCAACGGCAAAATAGTGCCGGGTCGGGGAGCGCATGGACGTCATCTGCAAAGATCCCTTATGGCGCCGGAGGATTCGTCCCTGGTTCGACACCCAGATCCCCTCCTACCCGCTCCCCTTCAACTTTCCCTACCGATCGCGCCGGCGGTCCCCCTGCTTGGCAAACCTGGGGTACGGCACCAGAGCGAACTCCAGGCTCTGCATGGTCTACGAACATGGCGGGCGGTGCGGCTGGCTTCAACAATCCTCCCCGCCCTGCGACAACAATGCCGAATAAGTCTAGGACTGGGTCAATGGGTTCCGGAGGCCCAGAGGATTGGCAGTCCAAGCAGGATGAATTCGTTCGCCAGCAGCAGGAGAAGTTCAGGCAAGAGCAGGAGCGGCAGGCGATGCTAGAAGCGCAGAGGCAGGCGAGCCGTGGGTTGACGAGGGACGAGTTGGCGAGGCTGTTTGAGAAGAACGAGAAGACTTGGATCAACCTCACGACAATGAGCGCTCTCCGATGGGACGACTTCCCCTGGCCCATGATCAGGAAGCCGACGAATCCCGAAGAGATTACGACCGCCGCCATCGAGGCTTACGTTCTTTCTCCGTATTACCCAGACAAGTCGCGGTCGGAGAAAGACCGCATTAAGGACTACATCAAGAGGTGGCATCCGGATAGATTCGAGACTAAATTATTGATTAAGGTTTTGGATGAGGAGAAGGAGAGGGTTAGGGAGGGTGCAGGGTCCGTTGTGCGAAGTTTGAACGACCTTCTTGCTAAGAGGAATGACTCCCAGGACAGGTTCGGATAGTAGCATAGGTTCCTTTTGTTTCTTTTATTTTTCGCGTTCGTTATGCTGCATTGTGTATGGATATATCAACTCAACTAGTCTTTTATGTAGCTCTCGAGATTCGAGCATGTACGATACTCCACTCATCACTGTATTTATCCCCCCCGTTGGAGACTATCAAATGTACAGTATTACCTCTGAACATATGCTAGAGTATAAACTCTCTAGATAGATTGAAGTAAGGATTTGACTGGCCTCCGGACGCGAGATGGGCGAGGAGGCCTGGAGGACTTGGCCCCGGGCGGACGACGGAGGGCCCGGAGACCCGGACGGAGGGCCCACCGAAGCCAGCCCGGCTACATACATCGTTCAGCTTTACCACATTCCACCTGCTTCTGCTTCCTGCACCTAGCCGATAAACGCTGGTCTCCTTATGTCCAGCTTCAGCTCTAGCCGTTATCAGGTCGCTTATATATCGAGCTGTTGAGATGGGATGGTACTATGGCAGGCTATCATCTGGTAATAACGTACGCAACCTCCCCTCACAAACTAAGTACTGAGGACTGAAAACCATCTTCTTTCTCAGTGCCAGAGGCTGGCAGATTGTACTCAACATAATGGATGGCCACTCGCAATTCCAATATTGCCAAGCCTTCATCCAACTCACTTGTGCTATTCAACTGGTTCTGGGCGTCTACGACAACCGTAGCTGTAGACTGTATCGATTTTTCCGAAAGAGGCAGTGCCATTGTGGGCGCATTAGCATCGAATGGAAGTGTCACTGGCAGGCCACAGGTCGCTTCCCTTCTCTATCTTCTATTCAGCGAGATGTCGACGCCAGCTGCTGAAGGCATCCAAGCCTTGAGTGGCCTGAGCCTGTCCAGCAGTGGCAACGAAGCCAGGTCTAATGAAAGTAAGTGTGGACTTCACACATTGTCGACAGTGATCGGTAGTAGCATCCTCATCGATCTGACAATCCATGGTTATCACGCCCCAGCTCAGCAAGGCTCTGTTAACCTTTTCCAAGATTCTCAGCATTTATCGATAGGGACTATGACCACGACGGTGGTCAGTGGGAACTGCACCTACAATGTCACTGTGGTGAAGCAAGAAACTTCTGGTACGCTGCCACAGGAGGCTCCAGAAAGTTCGTGTGCGATTAAATGTCTGCAGGGAAAGGACTAAACTTATGTTATGATGCAGTCACACCCCAAGATATTGTCGCATGGCTTAAGGCCCCCGATTTTCTGCCTATATACGAAAAAGCCTTGCGCCAGCGGCTGTACAACACAGGAACCTGGTTCATTGAGTCTGAGGAGTTTCGCCAGCTCGTGGAAGGACAGGGCGTGATTGTGTGGGGCACAGGGATGCGTGAGTCCCCACTAGATACACCTCTCTCCTTGAAGAATGTCCTCTAAATCACGGAATGTATTAGCTGGAACTGGGAAGACAGTACTGTCGTGCGTGATCAACCTCGAGAACCTGGGACCAAGGGCGTCTACCGACTCATCTCGTATATAGATCCTTTTCGCTTCAATACTTGAGGCAGATATTTCAAGGCCATGAAGACGTCGCCGTTGTCGGGGCGTACATTCGATACACCGAACAGCCTCCACTCCGGGATATATTCGCTGGGCTTCTCAGTCAACTCGTCAAGAATCACACTTGCGCCTATCATTATATGAAGCACGTCTACACTTCTGGGAACCAAAATAATGACCTCCCCGAAATAGACATGGTCCGGGCCTTCCAGGAGGTTGTTAGGCTTCTTTCAAAGGTCTTTCTCATCATCGACGGGCTGGACGAGGCAGATAATGCAGTGAAGGATGGTCTCCTAAAACTCATTCCCTGGCTTGGCTGTAATGTTCTCATAACTTCGCGGCCACTCGATCTATATGCTCATCATCTACCCCACGCGCTCTACGTGTCCATCCAGGCGCACACCGAAGATATCGATCACTTCGTAGAGGAGACGATCAAGTCAAACTCTAGGCTCAAAGCCATCCTCCGAGGTAAAACTGCATTGAAGGAGCAGCTCAAACTATGCGTGAGGGAGACATCGAAAGGAATGTGTGTGTCCTCTCTCGCTATCTTTTTGGGGCGGCGCTCTGTTCAGTGACTTACTTGCACCCTAGGTTCCTCGTGGCGCGACTGCAGATGGATGGTGTCCTTGAAAAGGGCAGAAGCGTCAGTACCTTGTTAAAAGCGTTGGACCAACTGCCCTCAGGCGTAGACGAAATGTACGAACACACACTGGAGCGAATCAATGCTCAACCGGATGAGGATGTCTCTATTGCACACCGCGTGTTCATATGGCTACTATACTCAACGCGGAACCTTTCCCTCCTCGAACTTCAACATGCTTTGGCGGTTTCGTTCGAAGACGAGGCATACGACCCTATCGATATCATCCCAGGATCCATGATTCTTTCCATGTGCGGTGGGTTTGTGACGGTGGAAGAAAAGGGAGAGAAAGAAGGCGAGAGCGACGAGTACGGGAATAGATCCTACCTTCGGTTCATCCGTGAGTGTGTGCAACATCGACACGAACTGCAAGGCCGACATGACACCCTTTAGATTATACCACCCATGATTTCCTCAAGACTGTGGTATTCTTCAAGTTCCCGTCCCCTCACTCTTATCTGGCAGTTACCTGTCTGATCTATCTGCGACAACTTGGCGGAAAACTCCAGGAATGGGAAAGGGAGGAGGACGAGGACCCAGCTCTCGGCCTATACTTCGAATCTAATCCCTTCCTGAGCTATGCAGATACGAACTGGGGAAAGCATGCGGCCAAATCGAAGGACAATGGCCCGCTACACCCTTTCATACAAACGTTCCTCACCGGATGTGCCCGACATGATGGACTTTATAATCACAAGTTCGCAGGAGAGGAAACCTCGAATGGGCCATCTTTCAGGGCAACACCACTCCATCTAGCTGCCATGTATGGTCTGGTCGATGTGATCAACGCCAAAGTACTACCTTATGCTCCTCTTCCCCAAGAGTTCGGCGGCGAGACGCCATTCCATTATGCTGCACAGTTTAACCAACCTCTGGCCTTAAAGGCTTTAAGGGGTCAGTACACCGGGGTGAGTTCATAACGTCTTGTTCAGGGCCACATAGATAACAATCACCCCAACCAGGTCAACGCCGTGAGCGAAGGGGGAAAGACAGCTCTGATGCTTGCGCAGAAACACGGCCACGAAGAGTGTGTCCAAACGCTCGTCTCAACAAGAGTTAATGCCGACCGGCTGGCAAGGTCGGCGCGGGAATGGCACCGGGAGGCCGAAAGTAAGTACCAGCACGCGCTCGAACCCCAGTGGGACGAGGCGCTGGAAACGAAGAAGGAGCCAGATATCGTCGGGAGGAAGCAAGGGTTGAGGGAGAATGAGGCGAACTTGGGAAGGTTGGAGCGGAGGGCACGGGAAGCTGAAGCTCGGGAAATGAAGGCGCGGGAAGCTGAAGCTCGGGAAATGAGAGTACGGGAAGCAATGGCTCGGGCAATGAAACATCAACATAAGAGAACGGCGGAAGAAGCAGAGTTGAACCGGCAGGACGAAGAAATCAAGCCGCAATGGCAAAACACGGCCGGGTCGGAGAGTCCGTCGATGTCATCGAGCAAGGCTTCTCCAGCGCTTCACTCCGACCGGCGACAACCACAAGCTTGGGGCCCCTCGATACCCGCCCCCGCCCCCTCGCAGGCGCCCCAGCAGCGCTATGATGTCAATACCCCCAGCGTGGCAGTCGAGGTAAACGATCTCGAACCGGATGAACAATGGAAGGCGGATCTGCGCAACCGCATCGCGCACGACCAGGAGGGCATGAAGGCGACTGCGCTTCGGCAGTACGAGGATGGCGTGCGGCTCTACCCCAGAAGCAAGAAGAGCCTTGAAGCTGAGTACACGACTGTCCTCAGAGACATCGAGGCGGTGGCCAGGGAGCAGTTCGATCAGGCACTTATGAGGGAGAGGATGGAGAAGAGGTTCAGGGCAGGGTTAGAGATTCCTCCCTTCTGGATGAACATGTTGCAGAACAAGCAGGCGGCGCTGTTTGCAGGGTTTCAGAGGGAGAAGATGGCAAAGGATGGGGAGGGTGAGGAGATCCAGGGGCCACCTACTGAACCCACAATACCTCAAGGAAGCGGCAACAACAGGTCAATACCGACCGCCTTGTACGAGTTACCACCTCTGCCAGTCGAACTACCTCCACCGCCAACGTCCGCACCACCAGAAGAGGTGTGGGTACCCAATTTTCCTCCAATGTCAACAAGCCGCCGAGGAGGGAAGACGCTCAACCCGACGTCACCGCGCAATCTGGATCGGGGCGATCCAACGAGGACCAGTGCGTGGAAGGCCCGACCGTGGGGTTCGAGAAGCTTGCAGCAATCGCAATCGCAGCCGCAGGACGACGATGACGAGAGCGGCGTGCCCTTGTCAAAGACTCCTCCGCGTGCATCGGCACGACTCTCACCCTGGTCTGCGGGAGGCGGGGGAGAGGGACAGGGCCGCTCAATGTCTGCGGCCCGACTCACCAGCGTGGAAAGTCCACCGGCGATGTCCAAGAAGAGGACTCCTCGCTCCCCTTCAAACTTTCCTGTTGCCGATAGCGCGGGCCCTCTACCTGCCTGGCAAACCTGGAATTTAACACCAGAAAAGGGTTCAAGCACCACCTCATGGTCCCCGAACCTGAACTTGAAGTACACATCTGCTTCCTCATTGACAAGTCGGCACCCCGCGCTAAAGCCTATCACGAAAGAGACGAAAACTCCCGAAACTCCAGATGTAGAAGACTGGCAATCCAAGCAAGATGAATACGTTCGCCAGCAGCAGGAGGAATTCCGGCAAGAGCAGGAGCGGCAGGCGATGCCAGATGTGCAGAGGAAAGCAGGAGTCGAGGGTTGACTATTAATAGGGACCAGGGGCCAGATGGAGGAACTGTCTAAGCACGATAACCTTACTACAATGGGCGCCCTCAGGTGGTGTAATCGATTATAGCTGCCTCCTTCAAGGCATCACGCTTTCTTTGTTCGACAACTCAACCAGTCTCTTTCTAAATTTGTAGAGTATTCACTACAATAATTACGAAATGTAATGCTGGACCATACGAGTAGATCGTGAGGGTATCTGCAGCGGGGCTATCATATGTAATACCGTACGGGCATGCTAGGAGGATATCATAATTCAGGTGGCTCAGGGGACATTTTCAAACCGAACAAGATACGAAGATGATAGACCATGGGTATATGCAAAAATGGAGGAAAGGTAAGTGGTTGCCGTCGTTCAGACCACGGACTGAGTACTTAAACTTCAAGGACGAACCCAAGGCAGGCCTATGACCCATCCGATTTTGCTGGCGAGAAGGCGACGACGGCCCATGCCCCGAGGATCCCCAGCTTCAAGCCTCCCAACTACACCTCGAGGGCGCTCGGACGTGCACTCTGTCTGTATCTCCCCTTCGTCCACATACCTAATCTTTATCGCCCCATTCTTCGTATCCGCCTTGATTTGATCACAGCTCTCAAGCTCGGGGTCCGAGCCATCTTGGACCAACTCCCCGACAAAGATACGTCGTGTAAAGCCATCTGCCGTGTCGTACGCGACGTTGGCCTCGACATCATTAGAGAGCTTGACACCCCCGTTGAGAGTTTTCCCGATGATAGTTCCTTTGAAGGAACGCGGGATACCAATGTGTATGGCGCCGTTGAGAGTCTCCAATTTCAAAGATATCGGCAAGCGGCGTGGTTGGCACGATTTCACCACAGCCTCAAACTGAAATATGGCGAAATGTCAGCGTCCTTCAAGTGATAATACCCGGCGATATACGCACCAAGGCAAACTTAACGGATCCATTGAGGGTTGACGCTTCAAACGTGGTCCTGGTCCTGCCATCAGGAGCAGTTGGCCGAGGGATTAAATGCACCACTGCAGCTAAAGCCCCATTGTGGGCCTTCACGTAGAAGTTCCTCCTCGTCTCCTCCGTTTCTCCTGCAGAAAGAGTGGGCAAAAGAGAAGATGGTACGACCAGACTGGGGTCAATGACCCATTGGCCTTTCAAGGCTCCGTTCCGCTTTGTGAATGAGACTGTGTTTGTCGGCTTGGGAAGGGGAACGCCTTTAAGCCATGATGAGCTCGCCGCTGACGCATCTGGGGTAGAGTCGCTCGTCTCATCAGTCGCTGGAATTACGGTGTAGAATGGTGGAGGTTCGTCCTGCAGGAACTAAGTACGAAGACACCCTGAGGAAGAGCGCTCGACTCACAGTGTCATCTCCACTGATGACTGTCTCGATAGGACCGTCACGATTGTCAGGATCCGGGTTACTAGGTTGATAAGGCTCGCTAGACGTTCCTGGGCTATCCAAGTCTGCTTTGCTTTTGCTGATGCTCTCTGGGGGAAGGAACATGGTTGAGGTTCGAACGTGGAGGGGGATAAGGGTAAGGATCGCTACCACCCGCAGCATTTGCCGCCCATTACTTCGATCGTGGGGATAACTGCGCAAATGGATGTCAACATCATGCCTCGAGGCTACAGCCTGGATGAACGCGCATAGCCAGGTGGCAGTACTAGTCTGAGCATTGAAGGGTCTTGTGGTTGAATTCAGGTGAGGTTTGCACACCAAATTCCAAGTTAACTTTTCGAAGTTCTCGTGGAGCCGAAGGAGACGGAAGCAGGCCACCCGCTGCCAAGCTTCGCCAAGAAACTTCGGCGCTTAAATCCTGTCTTCAATCATAGGGGCTTATAACGTCGACCACATTCACTACCATTGAAGAAATTATGGCCCTCCGGGCAGACCTGGACACGGACCTTTTAATTTTTGCTAGAGTGATCTAGGATATGCACGGGCTACGGAGAGTACAGGTGGAAAACAATCTCACTCTGCAGTGTGTACTTAGGCGCGGTCTTCAAGCCATCAGTATGTGTATCAGTCAGGGTTATTACATACAGTTCTCTATGCGTTCTCACAACTCGCTGACGCACGCCTAGCGGCGCGCTCGCGCTCGTTGACCATGGAGTTGGACTTTAAATTTGAGGATATTAAGGATTGGGAGAGGTTATGAAATTTTAGTTCAACTTTCGCTCTCGTATCCACACCTGCAGTTCAGACCTACCCCCCTTTCGAGTCCCAGAGGGCTTTCTGGAACATCTTATTCCATTAACCGTATTAACTGCATTTCGTAAGGCATAACAGTAAGCCTCCCTCCGCTATCCATCCGAACGTGACTCACAGGGTAAGAATCTTTCAGTCAAGGCACGATCCCGCTGATCCCGAAGCGGGGCAAGCATCAGCAATCAATGAGTTGGGCAGCAGTTTGAGCCCGGACTGGAATCCTTCCCATTGACTTGGGACGTGTACTACGGTTCGGAAGTTTGAATGATACATAAAGATCCTATGCCGCCTCGCGCTGTTTCAAAGGAGAGGTTTCTGGACTCTGAGCGAGCGCTCCATGATCCCTGTCAGTGTCACGCCACTTTGCCCAGGCGATGCTCGACAATCTTATCTTATCTCTGTAAATTTCTTTTTTTCTTTTCATGATCGGCACGGAGCCTAGCCCTGCCTAGCCCCAATTCTTTTGTCCTGCAGGCGGAGTTGAAGAAACAGAGCTGAGAATGAAATAATTGATACGCGAACAATTGTTGTTGTGGGGACAAACCTTTCCACTTCATTTCATTTCATTCATTCAGTGTCCAGGAACATCTCTCTTATGCATTCGTTCGACGGCGCTTAACTCTCTCAGATCACATCTCAATCTGCCTTACTTATAGTAAGCATTCCCGCTTTAATTGCCCACACGATTTGTGAAGGACTTCAATCTATCAGATTCGTGTTAGAGAAGTAAGACGGCGAGGACACCGGACCGACTGGCACGTAGGTTCGCGAACCTGAGGTTCGAGGTTCGAGGTCCGCGGTTTGAGGTCCGCGAATTTAAGCAACTTGCTAGTACGTTGTGCTGGGGCCGTCGTTGTGCTTTTCTCTTCGCTGCGATAATTGCTTGGTCAACGTCCGGGTTCTGTCCACAAAGCCCTAGCTCTCGGATTGGTATATATGCCCCTCCGATACTCTGAGTATATGCGTCAAACTCAGCACGCACACACTTCATACCATAAGAATGTTGATTTCAATGGCTATGATTCTTCCTCTTCCCTCGTGTATCTATTGCCTGCTCCGATGGGACATTTTATGATCTATAAGGCTCAAGGAAATTCCAAGTTGGCCCACCTCAAAGGGTGTATAGTCCAGACAGTGCGTACTCATCCCTCGAGTCAATAAACTTCGCGACATCCTCAAGCTCGAGCTTGATGAATTTGAGGAGATCTGGGTGGCGGGAGAGACTCCGAAAGAGATGCCGAGAAGCACTAAGTCCTCCATGAGGACAGAGATGTATTTTGTTGGATGGAAATGCAGGGCACCGTGAAGCTCCTTTATTCTGGTATAGGTGGACATCCCGACGAGGAGCATCGCTGTGGTACACAGTAACAGCGCAGCAGAGTTG
This sequence comes from Ephemerocybe angulata, assembly GCA_013368325.1. NCBI lineage: Eukaryota > Fungi > Basidiomycota > Agaricomycetes > Agaricales > Psathyrellaceae > Ephemerocybe > Ephemerocybe angulata. The sequence continues at coordinate 433,116 of JAACJK010000058.1, forward strand.
CTACTAGCGCTCTCTAAGGAGTTCGAACTTTGCGGACCTCGAACCTCGAACCCCGAACCTCGAACCTACGTGCCAGTCGGTCCGGTATTCTGAAGACGGCGACTGACGGGGACAGAAGCGCCTGGGATGTAGGGGCTCAATGGACTTTCTTCTTCTTTTGTTCTCGATCTTACTCTTGGCCCCTTGAAACCTCCAAATCACATCCGCATAAAAGAACCACGGACTACTTCGCGAAAGTCACCACACAACATGAAGCGTCTGCACCACCTATTTTTTGACCGCCGCATCACAAGAGATGGAATGCAGTGCTTCTATGTGTGTGAGTCACTGGTCACTAGCCCAAGGAGCGGGTACATAAAGCATTGTTGAACGAGGTGCGTTATGCAAGGCCCGCATCCTCACAATCTCGAGTCCAGGTCATGGGAGGACTATCGAACACTCCCGAGGCCGGGAACATTCTTGCTCGTGCCCTCCTCACAGACCTCGTCTTATCACTGATTGTGGTTGGTAGGTATTTCGGGTCACTCTCACCACCCCGTACGATAACTGACGTCCAATTCGAAAGGAATACAGCTTTTTATGTGCATCTATGGCCTCATAGCGTTTCTGGAGATACCCCGAGCAGAGCGCCGTGGTCGAGTCCGATACATTATCATCAGCTGGACTCTCTTCACTCTACTGAGCTTTGATACGTTTACAAACGTATCGTCTTTCTTTCGAGCAGTTTTCTACTCGAGAGCTCCCGAGGACTTTGCCTCGCAGCGCGTGAAGGAGTTCACCTGGCTGAGTTTCGCTGGATGTGTGGCATGCATCGCTGCCAGCCTTATCAGCGATGGTCTTTTGGTACGCCGCTCCCTGAGGTACAAGACACTTGGCTATAGGTACTGACTATAATTTTGTAAAGCTTTATCGATGCTATCTCATTTGGAATCAGAAACGACAGGTCCTGATCTTGCCTCTTCTCACATACCTTGCCTCCATCGGTACGTTTTCTGTCAATCTTGTATCTGTTCGTCTTGACCAATATCAATCCACGATGTCTTCTCCAGCCTTCTCCGTGCCATTTTTACACCCCATTATAGAGCATATTGGATGGGCAGACAGCAACTTGACATTCGGATCTCTTTGGACCTTCTCGTCCGTCGCAACGAACGTTCTCGCCACCGCCCTCATCAGCTACCGGCTCATTCGCAGTCGAAGAAAGCTCTCTCCTCTCGTAGACTCTCAAGACCTCTCATTGTACACGGGAGTCCTCGCAATCCTCATCGAATCTGCATTGCCTCTCTCAATTTGTGGAATGGCCTACGCCATCATCCTCGCCATCACCAAACCAGGGGATCCTGACATCGTCAACAAAGAAGCAGCCTCCTACATTCTAGCTGGGCTATACTTCACATTTTCGGTACGCTATAATTATTCTAGTTAGGCTTCGCGATCTTTGAGATGCTGATGATTATTGCGGCTGAACAGGGTCTTTCGCCGCAGATGATCATATTTCGGGTTACAACAGGTCGATCGTGGGTTCGTGGTCGCACTGGTACATCCGAAGCTACAGAAATCGTCCATATATCAAAGGAGGGTCCGATGTTCTCTCCCCAAGACCATAGCATCTATCGGCGCTCGGGTATCATTGACATCTCATATTTGCCCATGGAAGCAACGGAATCCAGTACCAGCGCGCCGAAGGAAGCAGCACGTCGGTAATAGCATAATCATAATGAGAAGGACGACTGTTTATAACTGCTATGGATCCATCGCAAGTATGGAAGCCTAGGCCGCAACGACGTGAATCTGCTGAAGTAGATGATCTGGGCGCCAATCAGTCTGAATCGCTAGCGCCCGACCCCCGACACTCGTGTTATGTTAGTAACATGGATCCAACCATTTGCATATACCTCCCATTTCTCATAGACTGAAGACATGTTTGGGCGAATCAATGTATTAAAATGTGAATAAGTTACAATCGACTATGCAGAAAGGACGGTGTAAGGTGACTCATGAAAGTCATAAGTGTAAGCGTAAAGAACGTGATTATATGGATACAGTCAAGGAGAATGAGTAGATGCTGAACGTGATGAAATGAATGAAGAGGTCCATGCGATGAACTGGAGAAAGTCAATCACGAGAGGAATACTGGATAATCCTTGTGCAGAGGAGACGCGATGAAGGAAAGGACAGTGGTCATAATGAAGGTTACTCAGGTTGGTGGGAAGTTCAGAGGACGGGGAAGAAAAACGGAAGAGATGCAAAAGAAAGGAAGATCGAGACAAAAGGAAGAGAAAGCAACGGAAAGAAGGAAGATATAAAAAAGGAAGGTGGACCAGTAAATCTGAAGTTAGGCCGCCTCGCAGTCAGACAAGCCAATCAGGAACCTCGCAACGATGTCCACACCCTCACTTACAGCCTCCCGGTCCTCCAACTTTACCTTCTCCATAAACTTCTGGTTGAACTTATCAGGGTGCCAGAGGAGGAGATCCGAGACGATGCGGGTCCTCAATGACTTCCCACGGCACCTGGGGCGGTCGAGGTGCGCAAGGAAGGCCATGAGGTTCCCATAACTGAGAACACACAAACTGGTGACGTCCTCCAGGACAGGCCAGGGGATATCGTAGAAACCAACGCCCTCAGTGGTCATCTCAGATCGCAGGTGTCGCCACTTCTTAGTGTTCTCCGCGAACCGCTGCTTGACAGTCCGGTCAAAGCGAGGTTGCCCAGGGAAAACTGGCAGCGCTTTCAAGTTGTTGCTATCCATGGAGGAGGTAGCACCGAGGTACAGTCGATACGCCTCCCGCCTCCTCAGCTCCGCACGTATCGCTTCCCCATGCTCGCTCCTCCCCCCTTCCTCCTCCGCCCGAGCTGCGGCCTCTTGAGTACCCATTACACGCAGCCGCTCCTGCTCAGCTTCCATTTGCGCTTCGTGCAGGCCGATAACCTCGTCGGGATCAGTCGAAGCCATAGCCGCCTCCTCCGCCCACTCGAGGATCCTTTGCCGATCCTTAGGCTCAGGCGTCGGTTCAGGCCGGGCGCAAGGCAGTTCGTCGACAGAGGGAATGTCTGTGGTTAGAGGCGAGAGCTCTCGCTCTTTGTTGATATCACCAGCGTTAGAGGACCAGTGGAAGGATGCGGCGTTGCGTTTGTGCCCTCCTGACCCGCCAACCGTCGTATCATCGTCCTCCGAGTAGGTAGGACGAACAGTCTGGAAAAGGACACCAGTGCGATCGTAAGGGGTGGGGCGGGGGGGTTTAGCTGGCACATCTCGCTTAGGAATAGGGCGAAGGCAGGCAGTTCTAATGAGGGGTGGGGGGTTCAAGAAAGGGTTCATGGGATCGTCCTCAGGCTTCGGCTTCGGTTTCTCCTCGGACACGTCGCTCACAGACGAGTCATCGTACCACTCGTCGTCACTCTCCTCGTCGATGGGGAGCATGACATCCTCGGGTTCCTCCTCTTTTATGGCTGCCAGAGACTCCGGATTTGCTGTGGGCTCAGGTTTGGGGACGGGGATGCGAGCACTGGCTTTGGGACGGGGCCTCCAACGAGCGTACGCCCTGAAGACCCTCGGTACCCTCTGGTCGCGACCTTTCCCGTTCTTGTAAGGGGCAGTGACGCGCTCGTTGGAGCCAGAAGGTCCAGTGCTGGTCTCCTGGGTGACAGGCTCCGCGACGGGAGACTCAGTGGCCTCGAGCTGAGATGCCGCAGTGACACCAGTTTTCATCGACAAGTGGCCAGGGAAGCGGGGGCCGAAGCTGGAATCGTGGCGCACAAGGGGTCGGGGGGCAGACGTCGCGTCGATGGCGAGTGGAGTGGGTTGCTTGTAGTCGAATCGTCCTGGGATACCGGGTCCAAAGCTTCCTTGCCTATAGAGAGCTTCCTTGGCCTCGGCCAGTCGTTTGCGTCGTGCCAGGGTGGTTTCGAGGGCGTGTCCGGGTTTGAGAATGTGACCAAATATGTTGACAGTAGGCTGAAGGTGGCGAGGAAGGGCAGGTTTGGGTTTGGGTTCGTCGTCTTTCTTCGGGGAACGGCCTAACCATCGCTTCACAGGAGATGTGGGTCCGATGATAGGGTCGAGGATCGCGTTGAGGCGCGAATAGCTTGTTTTCTTGTGCGAGAACATCTTGGGGGAAGTTTGAGTGGAAGAGTGCTGTGGACAGGGTCGAGATTTATACGTCGATAAGATAATGGGCAAAGCGCCGATGGTGGGAATAGAAATAGTGGATAGATTGCAAATAGGCGACGCAAAGCACAACGAATCGAGCAAAGCTGCGTGCGAAGCTAGGTAGGGACAATAATGTAAAGGGGACAAAGCTCTGGCCAGGTCGCAGACGCAGGCAGAAATCTGATGGTGTGGTTGGGGAAAGAGTGAAGGGGCTTTTCCCATCAAAGCCCGGGCTTATACCACCCAGTCGTGGGGCGGTGAAAATACGACCACACAACGCGACATTCATCGGACTCTGCACGCATCCGGATTGTCTGAGCCGCAAGCGAGGTTGGCTCCCGCTCATTGGGTGAGCGCGTTGACGACGTGGTCCATGCCCAAGGTCCTGATCGCAACGACAACGACGCGGCAAAGCACGTGTTGTCGCTGTTTAACCTGGCCACTCACCGCATTTCGACGCGTTATACGCGTTATAGTCCCCATTGACCTTCCTTCCGAGTAGGTTGAGAGCAAGGCTATGGAGCATAGCAGCCTAGACGTCGCGAGTCAGGGATGAGCAAAAGTCATTCATAAAGATGGGAAACTCACGAATAAGGCACGGTTCTGCATTCCAATGAGTCATCGGAGGGGTCTTCAGCGCCGATGGGCGGGCCTTGATCAACGTTCCACGCGGCGCCAAGCGTCGGGGCGCGAGGCGGCTGGCGGGTGTTTTCCCGCTTATCCCAATTAGGCCACGCGCACAAAGGCGCCGACCGGACTGAGCCACTGCACGAACAAACACAAGTTCGACAAAGCCATCCTTTGCGGTTTCCCTTGTTGCGCGTAACAATCGCTGGTCAATGCACAAGCGACTGTAACAATGCCGACTCGCAATTATAAGGACCAGCCCCTCCGCATCCCACCTCATCCTCAGCGGCACCTTCACCGACCATGTCGACCCCAGCAGATGGCTCCTCCACACTCCCACCGATGACCACCCGCAGTGGCAAGCAACTTCAAGAGTTCAAGGCCCAGCCCCGGCGCCATCCTAGCCCAGCCAAGCGGCGTTCTGGCCCACTGCGAGCGGAGAGCACCCAGGTCGAGACCACGACGTCTGAGACCGGTCATGGTACCCATACGCGATGGCTACATGCCGAACCTGGGGTAGAAGCAACCCCTACGCAGAGGACTACCTTCCTCGACTCGGCCTTCATTACCCCCTCCCCTTGGATCCCGACAGAACCTCCTCAGGCTACGCCCGTTAACAGGAGGATACCATTCAACGTGCGCCAGAACTCGGAGGCCCTCGACGCCGTTGCCTTAGCCATGCGCCCGGAGAATCTCTATGGGCTCCAAGCCGATTTCAATAAACCTAGGGGGAGGCAGCAGGGACGGCCACTCGTAAGAGTTGGGGAAACTGGGACTATCATCTTCGTCCCAGACGATAACAACAATAGCGAAAATACGCACTCTGGGTTTCCCGCTATGCGTTCACATCCTCCACCCCTTGGATCCCCATTCCATTCGCCAGAAAATTCCCCGAAGCGATCCTTCCGGGCGGTGGTCAATAATTCGACCTAGGGGTATCCAGCATTTTTAGCGTCCTGTCGATTTGAAGTCAATTAGCCAGAACCCATTCATTGTGCCCCGAGCAAGCTGTATCCCACCTCGTTTTATCACATTTATAGATAGATAGATAGCCAGTCAAATTAACATCCAAACCTGATTCAAACAGTACTTTAGACCAGCTGCGGTTGTGTCGTTGCTCAAGGAGTTGCAAGAGGTTGTCGGTTGTCGGTATGAGCCGTAAGGTGAGAGAATCCAAATGATCATCAACGCCGAGCCCGCAAAGGTCCGCAACCGCGACGAGGAGTTGCTCTTGACCACGATCCAGAATGTACGCGGTCAACGCTCTGGACACCCTACACTGCCCGTGAACACCCGAGCCTGAAAGATACCCATATATAATCCACAGAATACGAGAGCCCAAGAGCCGTTCTCAAAAATGGCCAACGCCGTCAGCATACCACCCGAAATCTGGGCACTTATCGCCCAGCACCTCCCCAAGAGCTCACTAATACCCTTGAGATCCATAAACAAATTGTTCTACGCCCTCGCCTTGGACGAGATGTACAACGAGTTCGTCATGAACCAAATAAATGGCAGATTCATCCAGAAATTGGAGGGGCTCAAGTACGTCTGTCCTGGCCTAACCTTCAGAGGATACTGACTTTCTGGCATCAGAGACGCAGGTCACGCGAAACGAGTGAGGAGACTCTATCTAGATCCTCCCTGCCTTCACGAACTAGCCACCTACGAGAAACTTCACGAGCATCACCCTGCGGAGCACATTGACCCAAATCCAGTCACCATCTTTGCAACTCGCCTTCTCCGCAAGTTCGTTTCGAGGCATCCGGAGGGCAGCCAACCCGAAGAGAAAGCTGCCTCATCGACCGAGATAACAGATGACCTCCTCGCCGTCATTCCAACGTTGGACAACGTTACCCAATTCACCCTGTCCTGGAACAGCGCGGAAGGATTCGATGCACCTTATCTCACCCTTGCTTGGTACACGCTCCCCTCAAACCTCCAAGAGCTTCACCTAGATGTCCACCCCCGCTTCGTCGCCTCCTTGCTACCTCACGACGTCAATTTCCCTCAGCTAACGACATTGAAGTTCAGCCTGTGTATCACCGAGGCGGACGAAACCCCCACCCTGACTTCTCAGACTATCGACAACATGGCCAAGTTCATCGGCAAGTTTAAGCATTCTTTGAAGGCACTGTATATCGGCTCTCCTCAGAAACGAAATCTAGGGGAAGTCTACGCGCTCCTCCCGCGATTTGACAACCTCCAGGAGTTCGAGATATGCCCCCACACTTTCGCATCGCCGTCGAACCTACTATCCTTCCTCCAAATGCACTCGGAGGTCTTAAGGTCGATCACCTACGCTTCCGACCCCAACCCCGCTTTCCAGGATGGACTATCACAGCTTGACATGACTGCCCTTGAGAAACTCGTGATGAGGTTGAACTATGTCCCATACCCTAGGGCCTGGTGGACGGCACCCTCGTCTTTCTTCAACAGCGTCTCTTCAACCCTTCGTGTCCTTTTGATCGAGGCGGCTGTAACCGTTGCGGAGCTGATCCAGCTCCTCGACGCGTTCCCTGCACCCGTGGCTATCGAGGAATTCTCGGTCTCGATCCACAACCTTTCCATCGAAATCCTTGTTATCATGGCGAAGAGGCTGCCCAAACTCAAGTCCCTTGATCTGCGGATTCACGATGTAATTGCGAAGGGCGGGTTCCCGATAACTCCTGGGGAGTTCTTTCCTGAAAACACCGTAAGCGCCTCTCTTAGATCCATGGCCTTGAAATTGACGCATAATCAGATGTCGACGAATCTTCATCCTCGCCAAACGACACCCGAAGCCTTCATTCAATGGGCAAAAGATGACCTCCCACCGCTTGCTTGGGGCTTGCAGGACATTCTGATCAAACGGCGGTCGTGTTGCGGGGACCTTATTCTGTGGGGCATAATGCGTCTTTGCGCAGAGTGCATCCCCACTATCAAGAGCTTTGCAAAGAGGGGAAGCACGAGGATCCCGAACCCGCCGAATGTGAAGCCTCCTGGGAAAAGCATTCGTTGTTCAGGCACCGTTTGCGCGTTTGGGGGCGGGGGGTCGGCGAAGGAGCCCAGGGACTACACACCATGAATTCGCTAATCTACATACAATTTTTACGTTACCTCCCGACGACGACTTCCCTGAAATGTTTCAAGAATCTGCCCCATACGACCTCACCCTTTTCCCCCTTCGCCACCGGCCACAGCACCCTCCCCGCACCGTCCTCCCATCCGATAGGGCACGGTTCCCCCGCCCGCCCCAGTGTCTCCATGAACATCGGGTCGGCACTCATGTATCCCGGGTCGACGCTGTTCACTGCGACGCGATGCAGCTTCCACGCAGATGCAGCCTCTGTCTCCGTGAGCATGTTCAAAGCGGCCTTGGACATGTTGGTGTGTACATGCATGCCGTTCTTTGACGTGGCCGTCGGGCTGCGCTCGAAGAGCCCTTCGCGGGAGGAGACATTGATGATATAGCCTGACGGGAGGATGGGCTCGAGTGAAGTGGGCGGGTGTGGGATCTTGGGAGGCATGAGTGGGAGGAGCTCGCGCATGAGGATGAAGGGGACAAAAGTGTTGATGCTGTGGGCCGAGATGACGTCTTCGTATGGGATCTCGGAGATGGATTGCGTCCAGGAGGACTTGATTGCTGGTGGGGATGGTGCGAGGACTGCATACGATGGCTCGTCCTGGGCGACCGAGACTTCGATGAGACGATGATCTCCCCCATTGTTACCCCCCTGAATGGTGTAATGGCCTTGATGGCCGCCCCTGATCCTGGCCTGATACATGTTGCCCACCACGAGGGTACTCTCCGTTGAATCGAGCAAAAGGAGCTGCTCTCTCCGGATACTTTCGTCCTCCTTTTCGACCGAGTCAGTGAGGGTCTGCGCGGCGTTGTTGATGAGGAGATGAAGGTGCTCAGCTCGCCACTCATCTAGACACCTCTTTACGGCTTCGACGAGTGCGAAAACATCCTTGGCGGTCCGGAAGTCTGCGCCTACGATCTTCAGGTTGTCCTTCCACTCGCCGAAATCGGGTTCTTGGCTGTACCGCGACTCAGCATCGTGGGGGTACCGAGAGGTCGCAATGACCTTGGCTTTACAGCGGAGCAGGCGGAGAGCTGTATGGTACCCAAGATTTACCCTCGCACCAGTTACCACAGCCACTTTTCCGGTGAACTTGAAGTTTTTGGGAAGAGATAATGCAGAGGACGAGATGTTGAACTCGCCGCAAGGATTGCATAGGGATGGGTATAATTTGTGAGATTGTTTGCAGGTGTACCGACAGATATAACAGAGCCTGCGACGTTTCTTTGGCTTCGAAGGGGGTTGAGCTTCAAGTGCTCGCTGCTCGGCGCCTTGCTCGAGGAACGCGTGGACCGTTTGCACGACATAGTCCAGGGACGATGAGTCTGTGAGTGCTTTGACTTGGGGGAGTCGGAGGTACCGTAGAACTTTGAGCGCCGCATTGTAGTCACTGTCTGTCGGTACCATGTGCGCAGGAACGCGTGAATTTGTTGTCGGTTCGTCAGAGGGCCCAACGAATTCGCCCTCTGATACCACAGGGGCCTCGTGGCTGATAGACGCCGAGTGGTTCTTGATTGCGGACAGCATGTCGGAGTAGAGCATCCTTAGGATTGGGAGGGGGATTCTGGGGTCGTTTTTGAGGGCTATCGCGACCTTGTCATGGCGAGAGGGGACGACGTGTGCTAAGAGGGAGGGGAAGGCGTTGTTTCTGCATGCTTCACGGTCGATCTGGAGTTGGGCGGCTATTTCGTCCGGGGAGGCCGTCTGCAAGAAGGCGTGACACCCTTCCAAGGTGTCGAGAGATCCTGGGGCTGGGGTGGTCATAAGAAAGAAGTTGGTTAACGCGGGTTACAAGGAGGGGGTTGGGACGTTGGTGGGGTGATATAGTAGTGGGAGGGTGGGAGTCATACTGCAGTGACGAATCATGGGGGAGGATCTAATCAGCGCCCATCGTGACAGTCAGATACAAACGCGACATGCGAAATGCCATGGCCCATGACCATGTCTAGATCAGTACCCTGCGGACTTATCATTATGACTCTGAGACCCAAGCCAGCTTGGTACGTATATAAGGCAGGTCACTTCACAGGAAGACCGTGACTGACTACACCTCCGCCCACCCTATCACATCATAGTCTCAAGGATGCCCTCCACCCAGCATAACCCTCGATATCACGCCGTCGCCAGTCGTCTCCCCCGCCTTCCCCGCGAACTCGTACACGAAGTCTTCAACGACCTCACCATCCAAAAGATCCTCGAAATCCTATGCAACCACAACAGTCCCTATCTAGATGAATGCACCACCTCCCATTTCAAGATCGGAAAGCTCATTCCCGTCGAGGCCCTCCCCGAGCTCAAAGAATACTTCACACTATACCTCAGGCTCTGTGCCCTTTGCAAAGCCGACCCCCACCCCCATATCGCCGGGCTCGAGCACGATGCTGCTTATTTCCTCAAGTTGATCAAGGACAGGAAAAAGCCAGCCGATTTCACCTTGCTCACCAAAGTCGCTGTCATTAAGAAACTGGACGTCTACGTACCTTTCCTACCTGCTCTCAGCCTTTTCTTCGATGGGGCCAATGCTTCTCAAGGCATCCCAAGTCGAGTTTACTGGGACACCAACTCCCCAGAGGGGCTACGGAAGATCTTCGAGCTCATCGACGCCGCGGAGGTCAAGCTTTGGGCACAGAAAGCTGGCCAGTTGTCGAGGTTCGCCGATCTACTTGAGCGGTACCCGAATTATATTCGGACGTGCTGCGAGAAGGATGAAACGGTTAGGGACCAAAAGCACCGTATCGCGTACCTGCGGCGGCAGCAGGCCAAGATGCCGGCGAGGGAGATACTCAGAAACCAGTTCATTGCTCGGGTTGTGTTCGCACAGAAGCAATTCTATCTGGTACCGTTCGACAGGTAATGTCCATCGAGAATTTGAAGCTCAGACCAGGGTGCTCATTCGTCGCTTATAGAGTTCTACGAGGGTTTTTGAAGGTTCTTCAAAGGTACCCTCCCGCGAAATTAGCTGACTGGAAAGGCCCATTGGATGACGAGGAGGGCGCTTCCTCGGAGAAGATTAAGCAGAAGAAGCCCTCCAACCGCCCACACCATACGTACCCAGAGCAACTGAAGCTCGTCCTTGACGGCTTCTCGACCTATTACGCTCGCTCTCCAAGCGAAGAGGGGGGCGAGCTCCCGGCCCGAGTTATAAACACCAAATACTCGCTGCCGGGGCTCAGAGCTCATGGAGGAGCGGCACAGCCCGAATTCTTTATCTTCCATGACCACCCAACTCCAAGAGCGATGAAAAAGTGGGAGGGGATACTTCCTTTCCCCGAGAAGGAATTTGTGTGGCTCGAAGCCTTCTTGTCTCTCTGTGAGTATATGTCAGGGATGCAGGAGGAGTGGAGCACAGGACGTAGCGTGACTGATTATTGGAAGACACATGTTGGAGGTCCATTAGTTAGTTGACTGAACTAATAAAGCGTTGTACTTCTCGTTGAATGCTAGAGAAATAAGCATGGGTTGAGCGGGAAAGAGTTGCGTCCGAGTAGGTTCGAACTCGGCGCTGTTCACTTCGGTTATTCCCGGCCTCGTTCAATCTCCGGGTTGGACCCGACACGGCGCCCGAGCGACAAGCTCGCCCTGTTGGCACGTTCCACCGTGACTGAACATCTCCGCGTAAGGCAATCGCTCGCTACTGTCCTTCCCTACACACTGGCGGGAAGATCTCACCGCAAAATGAGCGTCACCGCCCCTCCCTCACCAAACAATACGTTCGAACTCGAAGACCCAATTGGCTACATAGCTCATGGGATATACACACCTTTGTCCCTATGCTTCGACCTGCCTATCGGGACTACACAGGGTAAAATTACCGATAAGCTGGTTCAAGGAGCCGAGCGGCTTTCTGCCAGCTTCCCTTGGCTGGCGGGTCAGGTTGTTGCAGCCCCTGATTCTCAGAGTCAAAGCGTCGCCAGGCGTCCAAAAATCATCCCCTCGGAACGGACGATACGGATCATCGTGAAGGACTACAGCAAAAGGGCCCCTTTACCGTCTATGGCTGACCTCAAGGAGGCGCATTTCCCGTCTCGGATGCTAGATGGCACCCTCCTCACTTCGCTTACCGGAGCACCGCACTGCTTCGGAGACCCAGACAAGGATCCGTGCCCAGTTTTCTTCATCCAAGCCAACTTTATCGACGGTGGGCTCATACTCACTTTCGCCGGGGAGCACAGCGCGATGGATGGACAGGGCCTCGGCGCTGTGATGCAACTGTTCTCCAAGGCTTGCTGCGACGAGGGTTTCACAGACGAAGAACTACGATATGGCAATCGCTATCGGTTGGACGTGGTTCCGGTATTGGATCAAGAGGCGTACAAGCTTGGCCCCGAGCTTGAGCCCTTGTTGGTCGAGGCCGTCCCAGTAGTCAGAATGGAGTTCACCGTTCCAGCTAGGAAGAGCTCCTCCTGGGTATACGTTCACTTCCCAAGTTCCAGTCTCAAGAAACTCAAATCTATGACATCGGCATCCTTGACTGGAGTCCCCTACATCACGTCCAACGATGCTATCTCCGCGTTTATCTGGAAAGCCGTATCCCGCGTCCGCTCCGAACGTGCTCAAACACCAGGGGCGACCTCAACCTTTGCTCGCGCAGTCGATGTTCGTCCACACCTCTCCATACCTCCCTCATACCCTGGCGTCCTGTCAAGTCATACCTATTCGACTCTTTCATTCACTGATATATCATCGAAACCACTGGGCCACCTCGCGTCAATTCTTCGACAGGCTTTGAACCCCGAAGACGTTCCTTACACGATGCGCTCACTCGTTACATACATCGGTCTTGATCCCAGTAACATGTCGAGAATCCGCTATGGAGCAAAGCTTGACCTTTCGAAGGACATCTTCTTCTCGTTGTGGACCAAAATACCATGCTATGATCTTCACTTTGGTCTTGGACTGGGGCATCCGGAGGCGGTTTCGCCGGGCTCGCTTTGACCCTATCGAAGGCTTAATGTACCTTATGCCCATGGATAGAAGTGGCGGGGTGGACGCAGCAATATGCTTGAGCGATGAGGATTTGGAGAGATTAAGGTGTGACAAGGAGTTCATGCACTATGGGAAATGGATTGGGTAGTAGTACATAGGGAGGGTGGGGTCAACAGTAAGTGATGCATCGACGACAACACGTCGCATCTGGGTAAGTATGTATATGATGGGCTAATGTATCTGTAACAAGTTGAAGATGCTATATTGGAGATAGCAGATATGAGGCTCGATGTAAGCTCTACCGTCAAGGGAAAGTGAAGCACAGGAGAAATTTTGGGTTCAAATGCAAGCCGGCATCCTCCTTCCGGCGGCTCCGGAAATGGAGCAGTAGCGCTTCTCGAGGCCAACTTGCTCGTCAACCTTGCCATCGGCGGTGGCGATATTGCCGTTCCAAGACAAGTCGGTAGATATTTCGTGGTGGGGTTCGGCTTGTCCACTGATGGGTTGGGCGGAAGTTCCAGTGACCGCGACTACATAGGCTGTTAAGCGCTCAGCTCCAAGGAAAGACCAAAGCTGACTTACAAAAGGCGACGAGGGCGAGAATGAAGGTGATTTGCATGTTGGTGATAGTAATTGCGATACGGCTTGAGAATGAGCTAAAACTCTTTCGGGGGTGGTTGCTTAAAAAAATCTGGCATCCTCCAGGCATTTTATACCTTTTCAAGGGGCCTGAACCAGCACCGTCAAACACGCTCCATAGATCGCTCTTTCTTGTGTTAGATCTCGGCTCCATACCAGTTTAGTTTTCCTCCCTGCTTTCCAGGTGCTCTCGAGGATACTTAGCAACAGGTTTGGCAGAGGACGGTCGACAGAGTGCAAGAAGTGGGGGCTGGACTCTGTAAGGTCGGTATCAAGATAGCCAAGAGTCTCGCCAAAGGGTATACCTCGTTTAGACTTCGTTCATTCCGCTGAGTCGAGACTCGATTTCCACAATGCGAACAGGCAGAATCCGATTTCAAATCTGAAAAAAAACTTATCGCTGCTTAGGGGAGCGGACAGCAACTAACATCAAGCTACACAGGCAAGACTCAACTTGAACGAATCCGGGAGCACAGGGTCGAGGAGCAATGATCATGACTCTGGCAAGTGGCAGCTCCGCCGCGCTCGCGCTCGAGTGTACAAATTGAAGAAATACCTGAATATGAAGATCCTTTGCTTAGGAATAGATGCTCGGGGGCTAAGTGAAAGGTCCAGATCCGTGTGGGGGAGCTTCTTGGTAGGGAGAACGAGCAACGAGGTCGAAGACGGTACCCAGTTGTGGAGGTCAGCAGGGTCTGTGAAGAACCCAAGACGAAACCAGGCGTGCTCCAGAAGCTCCAAGTAACTCACAGATATTTTAAAGGCTGGAGGATAGCTTGTAGACTGTCCGGAGATCCTCGAATCGCTAGAACTGGTGAACACGCAGTACAATAAGAGCCTCTTGCCACCGTGTCGACGTCCAAGGGCGAGGTCCTCGACAACGATTTCTATTCGAGATACGACGACGTTCTGGATCGGTTTGGGCTCGGAAAGATGAGGGTTCTTCAGAGAATTCGACGCCAAAATCTTTGGGGTTTCGTCTAGGTCCTATGGGACAATAGGGCTGAGGGGAGTCTATAGTTAGAATGAAGAAATGGCTTGAATGCCGTGAGATGATCCAGGCTTGCCGGATCAGAGCCATCATGCCGAATGACACGCCCGGGCCCGGGCCAGGGCCATGCCTGGGGAAAATCTGGGGAAGCTAGGAGTTGGCTAGGAGAGGGACTCGACTAGTAAAGGCTAGCGTCCAACTTGCATTCTCAATGGGCGAAGATATACGCATAATGCAACAAATGGAGCGCCCAACTTTTTTGACCATTCCCCAGTCCGATTCTTCCATGCTACGTTTCCATCATGATAGTATCTCTGTGCGCACACCATATAACACCAATTTATACATCCCAAATCACTTTACAAACCGCATACGTGTACCAACCACTGATAGGAGCTTAGGGTAAGCAGAAAGCCTTACCACCCAATGATGCTACCATCATAATTGAAGAAGGAAGTGGTTTGCTCGAGCTTCAAATCCTCGGCCAGCTTGATAATACCTTCGGAAGATTGCTTCGTTGTAATTTGAGGAGTGTCCGGCGCGTACTTCTCCATCCAGGGTTTGATACCATCTCCAACATCAGTCACAACCCACCCCGGGTGGATGACAGAGACCGATATTCCCTCCATCTTCAAGACGGTGCCCCACTTGCGAACGAGCCTGAAAACGGATAATGGCAGTGAGCATTTATGCTGGGAAGAAATTGACGGAAACCTACATATTTAAGGCGGCCTTGGATACTGCGTAGGAGTTAGCTACGACAGGCCAGACACCTCCAACGCTTATAGAGCCGAGGATGGAAGTGATGTAGAGAATCTTCTTCTTCTCGGACTTGCGAATCAAGGGCAAGAATGCGCGAGTAATTTCGATGGGAGTAACGGTGTTGAACTTGAGCTCTTCCAGGAACTCTTCCAAATCCCTGGAGAATTAGGCGAAGAAAGTCAACACATATTATATCAGGGGACGACGTGAAGAAGTACGCACAAGTCGTCGAATGAAGTCAAGGGCTTGTTGATTATTCCAGCGTTGCTTATAAAATAGTCGAGGCCTTGTGGAAGGAGAGGGGTTGCAGCTTCGATGGCCTTAGCTATTTCATCTGCCTTGGTGACGTCGAGCTTAATCAAAGCAAGGCGCGACTCGGGGAACTTCTGTGACAGCGCCTTCAGGCCTTCTGCACTGTCCGGATTCCTTGCGGTTGCGATCACAAAATTCTTCTCGTCCTTCAGCTGCGGGACAGGATAATTTCAGCGTCAGAGGTCTCGCTATGGAGTGTTATAGACTGTGTTCTCACCAGATCCTCGACAACACTAAGTCCAATTCCTCTACTAGCTCCAGTAATTAGCCAGGAGACAGTCATAGTGATGATTGAGTTGAGTGGTCAAGCGTTGGCTCGGTAGTATGGCTTTGTTAGGAAGGATATGAGATGTGGGATGTGGGTAGTCGAGTGAGAGAGTATGCACGCTCCTGTACCCAGACTTTATACATATTCCTATCTTGCGTGTACCTAGCACCACTGGCAGGTCTCTGGTCAGTCGTGTAGTGCTTCGCTGTCATTAATCATCCACTTACTAAGAGCGCCCGCGGGGAATGCGATAGCAGTTTAAACTTTAGACCCTTTGGCAACTGGCCCCGTATTTGGGATGTATAATGCTGAGAGCAAATTACAGTGTTTCCCCCATGCTCCCCAGAGCATGCCCGAGGCAGCCCGACCCTAAGCGTGATCAGAGGCATGGGCGCTTAAATGGGGCTTTTGTCAGCCCCATGATCAGCGCTCTTTCCAAGGTGACGGCCGCAGAACATAGACTGTGGCATATTCCCCGATTGGTGATCACACGGTCTGCCTGTTGGCTTCAGTCTGGGCCTTCTGACAACGAGGGAGATTCAGGAAGATGGCCATTGGATCAGTGGAAGGGATCAGGCGTCCTACCATTTAGCATGTCATACAGGTATGGGAAGGTTACCCAAAAGGGATTTCCATCATGGTGTCCTAGGACAATCATTCTCCTTTCCAATACAAATCAGTCTAGTCTGGTGTCCATAATTGACTTATCATGTGTGGTCTGTAAGTCGTCCTCTCAAGAGATAGTCAGTATTCGTCAAACTTCTCCCATAGATGAGTTTCAATCGCCATCCAGGGCCAGGGCTCATCTTACACTGGTAGTAATACGGTGGTATGCTAGGTAATAGACAGTGCTTCTAACCTCAAGCCTACCCCCACACAACTAAATTTGAGAAGCCAAAGGCCCCAGCTTCCATCAGTAAGGAAGTAGCTAGTAAGCTTACCATCCGTCTTCTGTTCGATTCCATCTGCCCTGTAAAATAGTTCAGGCCCGCATAGCTTCCTCTATGGAAATACTTCCCCAAGTTCTCCCTTATAGATCAAGATATGTAGGTACACACTGGCAGAGGAACGGAAAGTACAAGGTATAGTATTGGTATAGTGGCTTTATGCGTGATAATCATGATTATCACGGGGAAGGTTCCGTATGTGGGTGGTCGAAGCACTTCAGAGTCCGAGATTACGACTACGGCATGTGCGTCTTCGACTTCCTCCAGTCAAGTATAAAGGCTTGTACCTGTACTTCCATGAAGAAACGTGTTATAGTGCGGCTTCCTCCTCCCGGTCCCCGAGGCTTTCTTCATGAGCGCAAGCTCCACAGGTGGCGGGGAAGTCGACGTCGTAGCGGACGCCGTGCTTTCTGGGGTCATCACTTCGCTCGTTTTTACAGGTAGGTCAAAGACAGCTTCGCCACGCCTTGACATATCTAATAAAAAGAAGGGGTTCAACTACTCGTTGTCACCTACGGATTTGTCGCTTTCGTCAAAGGACACAAAGGGCTCAGACATGGGCAGTTGTCCTACCAGGCCATGAGTTTTCTTTTGTTTGGGTTGTTTACGTCCGGGACGCTGCTGGATGCCGCCATATATTTCAAAAGGGATCCACTTCTGCCTAGTCGTGGAAAGGAGGAGTCCCGGTATGGCTTTGCGACTGTATGTTTACGGATTTTGACCAGCCTTGTTGGAGAAGGGATCTTGGTATGTCTCCAGCTGAGGAATCAGACTGACACTGTGTTAATGGTTTGTTCATAGCTCTGTCGGTGTTTCATCATGTGGAGAGACAAACGATGGATGGTGTGGCCCCCAAGCTTCATATATTTGCTTACTTGGAGTGCGTATCTCGTTCGTGCGTTCAACAGTGGCGTAGATGACAATGCTGATTATCAACCCCACTGATTCAGTGTTCGCCATCTTCTTTCTCGTACCAGGACAAGGCCTACGAGTTGTTGCGGGGAGCAGTAACACGAGCTTCAAATCAATGTGGCTAGTCTGCTCACTGCTTGTGAGCTTGATGGTCAACACTTTGATTTCATTCAAGCTTGTACAAGCCCGACGGCGATCCCTTGCGACGCCAGGACTACCCGACCAACAAATCCGCGAGCAATTTGGATCTCCAAGTCCTGTCGCCATTCTCGTTGAGAGTGCAGTGCCTTTGACTCTCTGTGGCACTTGCTATGCCGCTATGCTTGCCGTCACATCAGCTGGAGAACCTCCACAAACCCTTCAGAGCAAGCTGATTGTGAACTATGTTTTCTCAGCCCTTTACTTTTCGTTCGCGGTGCGTGCAGCCACCATTCTAGCCGATTCGGTCACTGACTGATCGTTCGCCCCATTGTTCTCCGCATTATCAGGCACTTTCGCCACAGCTGATAATTCTCAGGATTTCAATTGGGAGGTCTTGGGATGGTAGCTTGAAATATGGCCCTGGCCCATTTGGACAGGGTATGGTTACTACTCACGGCGCCGGACCGTGTATAATTTCGCTTGGACCAAGTTAACTTGGTCAACTTGGGTCAACTTGCCCCCGCCAAATGAGCCCAAGTTCGAACCAAGTTAGGCAAGTTGCTTGGTCAACTTGATTCCCACGAGGCGACAACTTCGCTTGGGTCGAACTTGGGTGTTCGGCGGGCAAGTTGAATTGTTAATCTACCAATTATTAACAAACTGACTTGACCTTCGCTTGTACGTGCACCAACTTGCAAGTTGGTCCAAGTCAACTTGTCTCGTTTTGGCGGGGCCAAGTTGACCCAAGTTGACCCAAGTTGACCAAGTCAACTTGGCCCAAGCGAATTTATGTACCACCACGGCGCCGACAGCAGGGGAGCCAGTCGTATTTCGATGACGAATCTCAACAACGTCGTCCCCGCTGCCAATGATTCGAGAGGACCTACGACTACATGGTAGCACTCCAAAAGCTTATATAAAGAGGTTCAAACGATTCTCATTCCGCGCGAATAGTGATTCCAATCATACCAATAACAATTACATGTACACACTAAGGTACGTCCCGACAAATAACACTTGGTGCTCAGAATATCGCGTTCCATATCGTTGAGAGAATCCCTCCAGATGACCCTGATCGGCCGACGTCCGCCTCATGCTCGTCATCATAAGAAATCTGAATGTGGCCGACTCTTGTCTCTGCCGTCACCTCATCCCTTACCGAAGTCGGAGATGTAGGACCAGAGTCCATCTCTCCAACAAATAGTTGATGGAGATTACCGTTGTCCTGGGAGAACGAGACCTGGGAGTTGACCTCATCTGAGACCTTGGTAGAGCCACAACCACACACTCCGTTGATAACACCTCGGAAGGAGCGAGGTATAGATAGCTTGATGGCCCCATTGGGGGTATACAACGCAACTTTAACCGGAAGGCGGGTCGTGCCTGGTTCACCAGAATACTCGTGCTGCAGACGCGAATTAATGTAAGTCCCAGTCCATTCCAGTGGGTCATTCCTGTCAAAGTAGTTCTACGTACCAGGTTGAAAGACACCGAGCCGTTCATTGTGTGCGCCTCGAACGCTGCAACGCGTTGCGTTTCCGGTTTATTCTTGTAGTCGGGGTCAGAGATGGAAGGGACCAATGTGACGTCTGCTTTTATTGCCCCAGTTTGTGTGCGGAGAGAGAGGTTCTTACGGCCATTCTGCGTCTCGCCAGGCAAAAGTGGTGGCAGAAGTGCAGCTGGGATTATGATTCTGGGATCGATAACCCAGTGTCCCTGGACGGCACCCATCAACTTTGCGATCGAGACATAGTTTGTGGCCTTGGGGAGTGAGATCTGGGATGTGGATCTCGCTCGGTTTGTGTTATCAGAGGATGCAGCCTCCGACTCGGCGTAGGATGGGGGAGAAGAATGGGGTTGGTCCTATTGAAAGCAGTCAACTTCTGCCACTAGTTCAACCATGCGCTTATGGTGACCCACCGATGAAACATGAGAAGCCTCGTGTTCTTGAGACTTCTTCGTATCTTGTTCCTGAATGATCATTTTTGAAGTTGTTGAGGTTGAGGTGGCGGTTAGGAGCCAGGAGGGAGGGCGTCTTTATACTCCTCGAGTCTTGCGCGCAGCAAATGCCGAGATCTGCTGGACTGAGCACGACCCAAGTTCCGCAGTTCAATGCTGTGTTCGCAAGGAAGAAAGCCAAAGGCACACTTTTCTGAAAGCCCAGAAGTGTGATCCACTGATAGTCATCTGGATTCATTTACTGCGGGGAACCACAAACTATGGTCCGAGCGAAAGGCGAGACCACTGGTTCCTGATCGACGCGCACGCTACCCCTGCGCGCACAGGCCAGTGCGACCTTTATGAGGAGAAGCGCATGAACCGAAGTCGAGTTCTTCGAGTCTTTATCCCTCGCAGCAGAATATGTGGATCGATATTCCCTCACCGTCCGGGTCCAGGCAAACGAGGACAAGCCCGCGTAGCAAGCGCCGGGTACCTTGATGACGTCATGTGGGCGCTTTTATTGCCCTCTTGTCGCAATCTTGTCGCAGACTCGCAAGGTCTCGGGTCTAAGACAATCACCAACACAAGAGTCCCTTTTGCTTGTGCCTCTCTCACCACAACCATAACCATGCAGTCCGATGCCGTCTCCTCCACCTCTGATATGTGCCTATATTTTCTGGCAATGTAAGCTCCAATTACCTCAGGCAGAACCCTTGGACTGACAAGAAGCCCGTACAGATTCATTCCACCGATCCCTGTATTTATGAGTGAGTCCAACGAACATTCTCTGGGAGCAATTTTCTGAAGTAAATTAGAACGAGGATGTGGGGCAGGTGAGCAGCCGGCGTTAAAGCAGTAGTACCTGTGGATTTCCTAAATCTGGTATGTCCTCAGACGTGTTGATCAACATCTGCCTCTGGATCTTCGCCTGGATTCCTGGAGTGATTCATGCCTGGTATGTCTTGATACCCTAAAAAATAATGATTGAGCTCAATATGTACATAGGTGGATCATTTCCAGGCCCACTATACCGAGACCAGTATACGCCACATATTAGAATTCCCAAGAGGATGCCTATTGGTCTATTAGCGCAAGGGATGGATAAAGGACGACTCACTTCAAGTTTATCCCCGTCCTCGATCATATTTAAGACATTGAACTAAGTGTACCTTGCAAATTATCGAAATGTAACGCACAACGAGGGAAGGGTGAATGGTCTGACGTTCGTATATTGAAAGTCCACAATAAGGAACAGGCCAATCACATCGAAGGTCACCATCAGCGAGAACAACACAGACTCGACCCCTCACCATAACGCAGAACATTAACATGGAAAGCCGCCAATCCAAGCGAGAATAACAATCCCCTATGCCATGGTTCCACCTCTATTACAGTGTCGGCAATAGCAGCTCCCAGAAGGACTGCAAGCGCCACGGGGCGTGGGTACTCTTCCACATTTGGGCATAACCTAGGTGCACTCAAGACCTATCGTAAAAGCAGTCAGCAATGGTTGAATGAATGGAGAAGCATATGAAGCCAACCTTGGAAACGAGTACCAGACTCCGGACCGCTTTCAAGGAAAACCTCCCATTCCGACTTTTCAAGAAGGCTCCAACCCGCTTCCAAGCCTTGCTCTTCTGCACCGCTTTCTTCTGCCGCGAAACCCAGCTTGGGGTTCCAGTAGGCTTTTCAGCACCTTTCGCTGACGGTGGCAGGCTGAGACGCATAGGTGCCCCATCAGAGCCTGAAGAGTTGTTAGAATCTCTCGAGAGATTTTGGAGTTCCGGCGTAGAGTGGGAAGCGGGTCGCGTAACAGGTATCAGTGCGTCAGGGCTCCCGTCTTTCGACCGTTGCGCGCTGCCTGGTGGAGTTCGGAGCGGGTCAAGCTGAACCATTGTCAGACTTAGTTCCCAACATTGCTGTTTTCAACATACCTTTCCTTCCCGGATGGCAGTGGCCACCCGCTCAGAAGATGGTCGCGATGTCGGCGACTTGTGAAGGAGACCCTCGAGCAACACGAGATAGGCCCTCGATAGGCGTCTGGACTCGAAAGTTGTGACCAACCCAGAATTGGCCTTGAAGCTGATAATTATATTAGTCCCCTCCAGTTCGAGTGATAGCACGAGGTCACGTACCCAGGATATTGCAGTACTTCACTTTCCAAATGTGCCATCTTCTCTCCTTCTTGGCCACGCTCAATGCTGATAGGTTCACCATTTGCATCTCCTTCAGCCGCATATCTGACGAGGATCGGTCGATATATGGAGCATCATGAGTCGAACTGAGCATACCTGTACGGAAGCTTGAAAAAGAGCATCTTATGAAGCACCATGCCCAGACTCCACATGTCCGACTTCGAATCAACCTGTCCCAGCAATCCCGTATCAGGGGAAGGAAGTGACTCAGGGGAGGCGTATTCGAGCCTAAAGAATTGTACCGAAATTAGAGGAGAGAAGAAGTCGTGCGAGGTTTACGCACGTTCCAGTGTTCCCAGATCGTTGGATCCTCCCAGAATTTATCATATCGCGGGATGTGCCGAAATCTGTGAGCATTGCTCGGGGGCTGCAGAATCCAAGAGGTTAGTCAAGGGAGGAATCAGAAGGCATATGAGCTCCATACATCAATCTTCCGTCGTCCCAAGTAAGAAGGATGTTCCCCGGCTTCAAATCGAGGTGAAGGATGGATTTGTTGTGCTGTCCCAATACGAGTCAGCATGCAAGCACAATTGACACTGCTGGAACCTACCAAGAAATTTAACCCTCGAACGACGTCCTGGAACAGACTCTTGACCTCCTCGGCGCTGAGTAGATGGACAGGAGTCCATTCTTTTACACTTTTCTTGCGCTCAAGTTCCGGTCGTCCAAACCCTTCCTTCGTCATGCGTTCGCGTTCTTCCGGGTTAGCCCGCTGAAATGCTCTGAAGGCACGAATGCGCGCAGAACGCGATGTCATGCTGTCTATCCCAGGCTCTGAGTCCCACTGTGCTAATTTGTAAAGGAAAGGATCATACCCCGGGTAGGCGTCTGGGCACCTTCTTCCTCCGCTACTTTATCAGGACCAAGAGAATCAGAGGGAAGGGGTTGAATATGAGGGTGTGCCGTGCGGCGTCCGAGACGTATATCGATGAAGTCGTCTAGACTTCCCCCTTCTGCCCATTGCATGAGAACGCTGGATGATTGTCAGTAAGTATGGAAGAGATGGCGACAGGGTCGGCGTACTGAAGTGTCGGAACTCGGGGGCCAAATGACGAGAATTGGGTTGTCTCCAACCATGCATGGCTTGGGCGAGTATCAGAGAAAGTAGAAGTAAAAAGAAAGGCAAACAGCGTACTGATAGGTGACGATGTTGGGGTGGTGCAATTGCTCCAACAAGCGAACCTGGATGTGTCGAATCAGAGAGGCATTTCAGTTTGCTTCACTGGGACAAACTTCACGCAGAATCTTGAGGAGATATGAATGTGATTCCCCAACTGCAATCTTCTTCACGGCAAAGTGGCCCAACGCGTTCCCGTCTAGAACATGCTACAAACGCGTGTCAGCCTGAGGGGATGGCGTTTACTAGCGGCAGATGCACATACTTGACACAAGAAAACCGAACCATTTGCACCCATCCCAAGCTTGTACTCTTCCTGGAAGAACCGATTGAAATAACCCTCCGCCATGTTCTCCGCTGGGAAGCTGGATGGCCGCTCCACTGAAGGGCTCTCCTCCTCTGACTCATATAGAACGCTCGAAGGGCTTCCAGGTCTGGAGGTAACGTCGTTAGATACAGCAAGAATTTGGAAGTAGTTGGTAGCCCTCGAATGGTAGGCGGGGTCGCTGCTGATCGCCTCGAATGGATCGTCGTCGTTGTGTTCCAGCTCGTCATCAAGCAATTCCCGCTCAAGCGATGGTGGTAGTGTTTGCTTGCAATACGGACATAGTTTATGTACCCTCGTTGCTACCACTGACGACTGTGGGTCATAGTTCGTCGACGTGCTGATCGTCAGTGCATGAGACCGTGGATTATACAGGACCACCTGGTTCGAAGCATGCAAGATGGGCTGCCATTCTGCGTCCGACGTCGAGGCCAGGGTAACTGCAGTACGCGACGGAGAGGAAGGGACGCTGCTCATCGTTGTATTGGCTCCAAGGTGCTCCAAGGTCGTGCAAGACGGGGCGAGGACGTGATGGTTGGGGTCAAGTTCCAGTTGGGTGGCCGGCCGGTTATGATAATGATTCCCGTAAGTACTTACTCGACCCGGACCGGCGCGTTTGGACCGTGGCCTTTCTTGTCTCGTAACCACCACCAGAGTCCCTTTGAAGTCAACAATGGAAGATCCCCAATTTCTTCAGTTTCTAGGCCTTCCAGGGGACGCTGATCAAGAAGTACGAACAATTTGGTCGAGGAAGTAGTTTGCTCAAAGGATAGTAGACGGCAACGCTGTCGGTCACTGCAATCTTGACATCGGCGGTTCGCGATCCCCATCCTTCGACAAGTCTTTCGGACCTATACCACAAGGTAACGACGCAGAACGGGTCCCAGTATCTCGTACGCCATATATCGTCTTATGAAAACAATGCTTGAACTAATCTTAACCTAGGACCCACTCCATGCACTTCCATTGTTGGTTGACTGTCCCGACGCGAAAGCACAAGAGCTAATAAGCGTTGTTGGCGAATGCTGCTCTCCCCGAGAGGCACTCATAGCGACCCAAGAGTGCTTAGAAAGATTGTCAGGGGAACTGCAGCGGGATGATGACGAGGATGACGAGGATAAACGACGGGCGCCTATTGACGTCCTCCTCACGATCATCGATTTATATCGGACAGGCAAGTGTCCTTGGGGACAGGATAGCTCCTCTCGAATACCGTTATGAGTGGTGACTGACTGAAAGGTAGTTATACCCAGGGTCAAACTTCGAAATAGGTCAGGTTTTGAGACCGTCAAATCTCACTTTGTGGAGGTACAGGATGCCATCAGCGCTGCTACTAACCATCTGAGACCGAGCCATGCTCAACGTCTTTTCATTGCTGTCTCTGAGCTTGTTGTGAGCGTGAACAACTGGTTGAAGGTCGATGACAAGGATATAGCTGCGAGAGTGGTGAGTACATCCATTTTGCGATTTCGCTGTACCTGATGAATGTCCCTAGACCCTTCTCTCTGGTCTGCTGGACCGGGCATTAGAAGCATCCTCTCATGCGTTGCATACTCAGATTGCCAAAAGAACTTTCGAAGCCACGTTTCCACGTTTCAGGCGCCCTGGAGGGACAGAGGATTGGAATGAAGCCGAAGACGCTCTCCAACAAGTGTTCGCGGCTTTTGAGGTTCTCGGGAAAGGCCCAAAGGAATTCGCCGACAATCCATCTCCAACATCCCTCATCGCCCTTGCCCATCTACCTTACGACACTGCAGTCAATCTCTCCTCGTTCCTCCCCATCATCATCGCGTCAATCCACTCCAACTCTTTGCTCGACGAAACACTCGCCGTTCTTATCAAATACTTATGCCATCCGGGAACGGTGACAGTCAGCGACGAGGTCGCGGGCTCCCTCCTTAGTGTCCTTCCAGAGCTCGCAAGCGGACACTCAGACCCGCAAATTCGACACTTGACATTCCGCATCCTTTCGCGCCTACTCTCGATGACTCCCCCCGCCTTGCGTATGGAGATCCTCGCCGACTTAACGGGGCATTCTGAGTTCCCTCAGATGCGTATTGCAGCGGTGGGGCTTGTGAAAGAGGCTTTATTGGAAGCGCTGAATACGCCAAGCGGGAACCCCTTCGCGTCGCCTCTGTTCCTTCGGACATTCGGGCGAATCCTGTTCCAAACTAATCCGTCGGACTTGTTGACATCAGATTCGACGACACTGGAAAGCTTTGTCGAGTCAGAAGAGCCCAAACGGCTGGTGGAGTGTCTTTCCTTGTACTACGTCTTGCTCGAGCGAGATGTGCAAAATTTAGTACGGACCCAATTACCTCTGTTTTCACCCTCTGATTTCCTGCTTTAGACTGGCACACGCAGCCAAGACGTCCTCAAGAGCGTCGAAACAAGTTTGCTGCTACCATTGAAAACCAGAATGGCTCAGTGGTCGGCCGAGGCGGGATCAGACAGTGCGTTGTTTCCTCTTGGCGTGTTACAAAATCTTAACGAGCGTAGGCCACGACGACCACTTTAATCCGCTCCTACCAATTGAGATTTCCCTCGAGAGAGTCGAGGCGGCGAAAGCGAAATTGCAGTAGTAGCACTTGATTATTTACCAGACGAATTCCCAACGGCATGTGGCCCATTTTCTCCACGACTCTACTGCTCCTATGGTCCTTCCAGTTCACGGGGACCTTGGTCTACCTTGGTATTCTTTTTCTTCTCTTCGAAGTTCGCCAGGCGAAGTGCCAAGTCCAAGTGATGTCCCAACATGCTGAGCACAGTCACACGTTCGTGATCTAAGCGCGATCGGCTTAGTACGCCCCTCCAAATTATCTCCTTGATCTCATTCCGCGTTCATTCTGTCGGTCCTCTTCAACCAGCTTCAACCCCGCGCCACATTTCTCAGTCGAATCTACTTATTCCGAATAGATTTTCAGGGGGCTCTGGTGGATTGATGGCAGCGGCTGAGGCGTTCATCCGTCGGTGTTCCCGCCCAGTATGGACTCAGAATTGATGGCAAAATCTATTCGACGATTCCAAAGTCTATGGAGGCCCCTAGCCTCCCCTACCCCCTACTCCCTACTACCCCCCCTTCATAGACTAGAGAACCTATTGCAAGCCCCGTATCCCCAATTTGCTCGCTTGACGCTCTTCCCCACAGGGCCATCACGCCTTCCTGGCGATTTCTGTGCGCCATCCATTGCAGTCTATTGCGGTTAGATTTGCGGGAAAGATAACAGCGAACCTTATCTGACTCGGACGCAACTGACTGGACGAAGCGACTCTTTGAGTCTTTCTGAAACCTTTCGACCATGGCCACAACCCCTACGGAGAAGTATGACTGGGAGGATAAGGAGCGAGTCGATGTCGAGCTTGTGGAGCAGGGCGGTTACAAGGATCGCTGGACGCGACGGTTATTGAAGATCGGGGTGGAAGCTCGAGGTGAGTAGCACTTCTCATGATAGCAAATTCTCCTTGGTCTGACGAAGGTGGACTGGCTTTAGGGATCCAGCCAGTGCCCGACCATGAGCGTACAGATACCCAATACAGCAAAATTTTCTTCCTGTGGTTCGCGTGGAACGTTAACATCCTGACGTGAGGGCGTCTTTCGGCGATAATGAAGAAGACCATTGACAATGCAATTACTATCCCAGATTCTCCGCTGGAACACTTGGCCCTGTCGCATTTGGTCTAGGACTCCGCGATACATGCCTTACGATCCTCTTCTTCAACCTTCTCTGCTGTGCTTTCCCCGCGTACTTGTGAGTCACGGTCTTCACCACCACGCGCCTTGCTCCTTCTGACGCTTTATGATACTATCCAGTTGTACATGGGGCCCAAAACTCGGTATGCGACAAATGATAGCTTCGCGCTACTCCTTTGGCTACTATGGGGTCATCATACCCTGCATATTCAACCTCATCGGCATGGTCGCTTTCTCAATTCTCAACTCGATCATCGCGGGGCAGGCTCTGGCTAGCGTTACCACGAACCTTAGTTGGGCGTACGTGGGCTTCTATTCGCTAGTGGAACACACCTGACCTACGCCGCAGAGTTGGGATTGTGATCATAACTGTGATCTCCCTACTAGTCTCTTTCTGCGGATATAACGTTCTCAACTGGTACGTACGACCGCTACAAACTCACCGTTTCCCATTCTCATTGGACTACACTTGCGCTATAGGTACGAAAAGCTTTCATGGATCCCAGTCCTCATCACCTTCATCATCGCTCTCGGAGTCGGAGGGAAACACCTATCCAATCCTCCGCCAGCTGAACCAGCCACTGCCTCGGCTGTCTTGAGCTTTGCGTCGACATTGGCGGGGTTCGCCATAACGTTTTCGGGCCTCAGCTCCGATTTCACGACATACTATCGATCTGACGTTTCTGGGTGAGCCCTTGCCACAACGTTTCCGAAACTTTGTCAGTGCTAAGAATAGCCTTGATTACAGTTGGAAGATATTCACCTACTCTTATCTCGGGTTGCTCATTCCAATCGTGAGCTCTACCGTCACAAACTCATCAGAAGTGTAATCGATTCTAACATTAACTAGGTCACACTCCAGTGCCTTGGAGCGGCTGTTGTGGTGAACGTTCCGTTCGTGCCTGCTTGGGAGGAAGGGTATGCGGGAGGTACTGACGTCGGGGGGCTCCTGGAAGCCATGCTTCATCCGACCAAGGGATTCGGAAAATTCCTAACCGTCTTACTGAGCCTTTCCGTCGCTGGGAATATCGCGGCCACCTTCTACTCCATCTCTCTCAATGTACAGATATTTATCCCATTCCTGGTAATCGTTCCACGATATGTTTTCTCGATCGTCGCGACTGCCATGTGAGTGGCTCCCCCTCATGCCCTTGGTAACCGCCGTTACTGACCGATGTACCAACAGCGTAATCCCGCTCTCGATCGTTGGCGCGCATAGGTTCTACGACACCCTCCTGAACTTCCTCGGGCTCATTGGATACTGGGCCTCTGCCTATGCGGCTATCATCCTCATTGAACACTTGCTGTTCCGAAAGAACAACCCAGCCAACTACGACGAGAAGCTCTGGAACATGCCAAAACGCCTACCGACGGGCCTCGCTGCTGTTGGTGCTGGGCTCTGCTCCGTTGCGCTAATCGTCCCTTCGATAGACCAGGTCTGGTTTGTCGGCCCGTTTGCTAAAACTGCGGGAGATATTGGATTTGAAGTTGCGTTTGGTGTGAGCGCGGTGATGTATGTACCTTTCAGGTATCTAGAAATCCGGATACGGGGGCATGTGTAGCATTACTACGGTAACCTCTACACACAAAAATCCTCGGTGGCTATCGCTGGTGGAGAACACTGACACGGAAACCAAATGGAAACGCGACTTATATTAGTTAGAATGCAAGGCTTGGGCCGGCACTTGATTGCGTTCGCATCCGGCAACAATGGCAATGGCTTACTTGTTCAGTGATCGAAAAGGCAGACATCGGTTCCCCGATCATATTGGCTTACTGACGCTGCAATCTATTTACCTCGGCTCAGAGTGGCGAGTACTTTCGATGGATGGTAGAGTAACGAGAAGCCGCACTCTAGGTAAGCAGCTATAATTCCCCGGAAAGCAAGGGTGACATTCGGATGGAGCGGAAGGTTCGACCGGCAGAGAGCAATGGAGGTTGTTCTCAGTGTCTGGTAGGCAGGTATAAATTGAGGGGGAATAACAGCGTTGTTTCTACATCCCACTCAGCTCTCATACACTTTCAAACACCCTCTACAACTTCTCAACTTCCCCCTTAACCTTTACAAACGAGAAACATGGTCTCTTCCTGGTTGATCACTGGCGCTAGCCGAGGAATCGGACTCAGCATGGTCGAGAACCTGGTGAGTATATTCCCTAGCCACTTCGGGTTCTCCTGCTGAAGCCAAGAATCGTCTTTCTCTTAGCTGAACGACGAGAACAACTTCGTTATTGCGACTGCGAGAAACCCGTCCAGCTCGGAAGGCCTGAAAGCTCTCTCCGAGAAATATCCGTCCTCTCGCCTGGCATTGGTGAAGCTGGACGTCACCAAGTCCGACGATATTGCAAAGGCTGTCGAAACTATCACTCCCCTCCTCCCGAACGGCCTCGACCACTTCATCAGCAATGCTGGAGTATTCCCCCAACCACTTGCGACCTTTGATGAACTGTAAGTCTTTTTTCAGATTAGCGCCCATTATCGCACGTATTGACTACGGTGTCTTTTGATAGTGACCTTGACGAACTCCTTCACGAGCTCAAGTTCAATACTGTCAGCATTATTGAAGTCACTCGCGCGCTCTTGCCCTTCATCCGCAAGTCCGAGAAGAAGAAGATCATCTTCATCTCCTCCATCCTCGGTTCCATCAGTGTCGGCGGCGTCTGGCCTGGCGTTGCTAACGCCTATGCGATCTCCAAAGCATCTTTGAACATGTACGCGCCGCTCCAAATCTCCTCTTAACTGTGCTCACCTCAAGTCGTCATACAGGCTTGTCCGCAAGTGGGGCTCCGTCTTGAAGATGGAAGGCATCGCGGTCTCCATCGTCCACCCCGGCTGGGTTGCGACTGATCTTGGCGACGGCGTGAAGCCCTGGATGGAGAAGTACAACCCAGACGCCGCTCAAATTCCCAGCGAGGAGGCCGCAGCTGGAATCCTCAAGATAACAAACAACTTGACGCTCGAGGACACCACCTCGTTCTACAGTTATGATGGCACCACCATCGGGTGGTAAAGGCAACTTGGGATTGCGATGTATAATAGATACTCTAAAGGTGTACTTAGATGATGGTTTGCCGGTGTATATTAGATAGCTATAGATGAAGCATGGGGCGTTATACTTCGAATATTTGTTTCAGTTATCGTGCACGGAAACGTTCCAGTGTCTTGACCGCTCTGGTTGTAGAAGGGACGATCGTCGGATCCCATTTATAGTTTGGACGCTGGGTAGTGCTGAAGTCAGAACCCGAAGGCAAAGGTCGACGTTGGGTGCTAGCAAAACCGGAGACGATCTGTCTTTTGTGCGAGGAGTGATGATATGGGTTTTTAAATGTCGTAGATTCCACCCAGGGTATAAGCGACGCCCCATTTCGGAGCAAAAGTCTTGGGTCATCGATGGGTCCTATGAGACAGTCAGTTTTTGACCGATGCAATGGACTGCTAAAACGCACCTCGAACGATTCGTAGAAACTGTCGTCCCCGGAGTAGCCCAGAAACGATAATCTGAGTTCCGTCAATTGCGGTAGCGATGTTGAGAGGACATCGAGAACAGTTGGCGTGAACTGTTCGACAGCAACTTCTAACTTCCGCAGTTGAGAGAAGGGTTCGGCCAGTCGGGCAAGACTCGTTGTGGATAGTTGAGTGTGGCGAAGGACGAGACGCTCGAGCGTCTCAGTGAAGTGGTGTGCGTATGCAATTGTCCAGAATCCAGTCGCATCTCTGAACCCCGTGAATCCGATGTCCAAAGACTTGAGGCAATGCAAAGGTACGTGGAAGAGGGGCAATGCGAAGAAGATATCCGCTCGGAAGTTCTCAGCCTTCAAGCCAACCATTCTGTTGAAGTGAAGGTAGACATCTTCCAGCTGATACGAATGGGAGGAGAAGAACTCTTGAATTCCAGCGAGGTTGATGCATTCGAGACTGAGGGCGCAGAAAGCGAGGGATATTGAAGTGAGTCGAGGGAAAAATTTGAGCTTGTGGAACATGGGCGATAGATCGGCGGTGCCTGTCTGTGGGGTGACGATAGAGAGCGATTCGAGGCTGGGTGTGTGGCGATTAATGAATGGGACGAGAGCTGAGCACATCGGGTCGACTGGGTTTGTCGAGTGGTGAGAGGCAAAAACATGGATGACGAGCTTCGATAGTCGAGGAAGGACGAGGGATGAACAGAAAAGGCCTTGGTAACACTCCAATGGTATTCGGAGCGAAAGGGACCGAAGTGATGTCGAGTAACCAGACCAGGACAGTCTTAATGAAGGAAGGATTTGTTTGAACGCGTCAATGTCGTCGGTGGGATCGCACTGCACATCGAAGTGTTCTAATCTGCTCAGATTGCGCAAATTGCTAAGACGCGCACGGGCATCTCGGGCCTTCCTCGACTGCAGCCTTGTTATGCCGCCCCATGATCGTTTATGGCGCAGAGTGTGTCCTTGCGATTTCGCGTCCGTGCAAGGCCTCAAGTGTAGCGACTTGATAGATTCTGCTTCTGAGCCACTAGACTGGATATTGAGGTACGCTCTTGTCGTGGAAAGAAGCGATCCGGACACACCTGAGCACAGCCAGTTTCTCTTGAGTATGAGAGCTGTTTATATCGTGTATCACAAGCATTGCGATTCGCCTTCCGTCGTAAGGTTTCAGCTGGTTCAAGACGTCTCCAGATGTAAAGGGGAAGGGGAGAGACAGGAAACCAGGTAGCTGGGGTGGGCGATAGTTCGATGTGGGGCCCCGGGTGAAGTGAGGTCAACCGGAGTCCAACACCGTCCTTTCATATGTACTGTTGGCCACAGTGAATTGATAAATTCGTTGCCGCTGTGACATCAGTGGTCGCCGTGAGGACCCTGCCAGCAAGGGATAGATGCAAGTTCGACGCCTTGTGAATAAATGATGATGCCAGCATATCCGGGTGACAGCGACATCACAACTTTCACAAGGTGATTTGGACCAAGACAGCCCAAGGCGACGTTCATGTACGGTCGGAGGTAGAATAGGACCTGCGATAATTATCCGAGAACGTAGACAGCGCTGTATTGCATTAGATTAGGCCCAGAAAGCAGTATGGTTGTGGTCGGGGGAAGACATCGTGAATTGTGTAGGCGCTAATTTTACCTTCCGGCAAACGCCGTCCCGATTATAAGTCCGATTATGTTCCCGGCGCGGAACTGCATTCCGAAGTTCGTTTCGTTACTGCACATCTTACATGCAAAAGGTTTGACGTATACTGACTGCTTCTAGACCTCTAACGACATCCAACCCTAGTCTCCTCCCCTCCGATTTCATCAGCTTAGAGATAGCAAGTCACTACAATCTCAAATTGATAGGGAAGATGAAACGGGAAGGTGAGATCAGTGACATCTCAAGCTCCAAGAGTCCAAGTCATTGAGCCTGCCCGCAGTGAGCGGTGGCGGACTCCGTAGAATGAAAGACAATTAAAAACCGTTTTGGCAAGTCGGTTTCGGGTTCCCTGCGGTTTGTAGGCTGCGGTCCCGTGCACCTCGATCCATGCACGCCACCGGCGAGGCAAAAGGATCAAGGTTTTGGACCAATGCTCGTTAGGCGCCGGCGTGTTGGAATCTCTTCTCCTACCACCATTAACACGGACGAGCGATAATGTCGATTGAGGACAGAATCGTTTGTGTAGACGACACCGACTTGCAAGTCAAATGGTCCGGCCCTTGGTTTAAGGTTCAGGAGGATAGCGTTGATCAAGGAGGCAATGGACCGCCATTCCTCGGGACACTGCATGGTATCTCGGAGAATGGGAGCATGTCGCTTTCTTTCCAAGGTACCTCCTCAGTTCTCTCCCTAGCTCTTTTTCTGACCTATCAGACAGGCCGGTCAGTGGCAATTTGGGGCAACATAAAACCTCATAATACGACAACGGGTATCGACCCCAACTGGCAATGCCTTATCGACGGGAAGGATTTTGCGCCGCCGTTGCAGTACCCCAGTACATCCTACAGCAACTTTCCTTTCTGCACGGCTGCAGGGCTGGGAGACAGCAACCACACTATTGTGCTGAACGCCATCGTGTCGACGGAAACCCTATGGGTCGATCAAGTCCAATACCAAGCTTCAGCTGGAGTGGATCTCTCGAACGCTTGGACAAAGGTGCTACAAGGGGATGGAAGGGTGATGTACTCTACAGGGTGGCAGGAGGACGACAGTGGGTACACAAAGTGGACGTACCAAACGGGAGCTACAGTCACCTTCAACTTTACAGGTATGCGTTCTTCACTTCAGGACGAGGGTGTCGTATTCTGACGAATGCATGTCTATTCCAGGGGAATCCTTGGTATGGGGAGGCTACGCTAGATACGACCCAAATGCATCAGTGGGCAAAGCATCCTATGCCGTGGATGGCTCACCACCGACACAATTCGCTCTACCGGGATCTGAGGGTATCGTAAACCGGCTCAACCAGCCATACTTTACCGTCACTGGCTTGAAGCCTGGGCCTCATCGACTCGTCGTCACCAATCTCGGCAACCCCTCAACAGCCCCTTTGGGTCTTACGCTCATATATTTGAAAAACGCACCGCTTCAACAGCCTCGCCCTTCCAACCGAGGCAAGATCATCGGAGGTGCAGTTGGAGGTGCGCTCGGGGCTATCATCCTCGCACTTCTAGTAGCTTTTGTGGCAGTGAGGTACGTGAGGCAGCGCCGACGCTCAAGCGGGCAGCCTCAGGGTGGTGTGGCTCCGCAAGACACTGGTGTTGCGGCCGAGACCACTCGATCTGTGCCAAGTACCCGCGTGTCCATGAATATGTCGTATGTCACCAACTCCCAGACCTCTCCCTCTGCACGTCCCACCTCGTGGTTGCCCGAACCCCAGACTTCCCCTCGTGCTCCCTCCATTTCCCCAATCAATTCGGGGTCGACGTCCCTCTCGCAACTAGTACCCCAACATGGTGCACCTGTATATCATGAGCAAGCCCTTTGGATAAACTCGAGGCAATCTACGCACATGCAGAGTATGGATGGAAGGCCGGATCCGACAGATTACGATCCTTACTTAATGCACAGGAAGTCTTGACAAGGACCAATCATCAGGAAATGTATTAGTATGCCCAGCCGTTCTCTTAGTATCTATTTTGTTGTAAACCTAATTGTAGCTTTCTCATTAGCTTTAATTGTGCCAACTGACCCTCAGGTTTCACGACAACCACTCATACCAGAGGACAGTGACTACTAATAAGCGCTCGTGTCAACCTGAGGCCCAGATCAAGTGGAGGTCCAGGCGCCAAGACATTAAACCTGTCTTCATTAATGAAAAGCTACGGGGACGGGGAAGCGTCATCTTGGGATACCTGCGGAGCCCATGGAGTGGATTGGGTAAGGGCACAGGCACCAGGGTAATCCACCTCTTGCCAAAGGACGGCTGCTGGCCTTCACTTTAGGCGCCGGCCAGATTGATGTCCTTGCTTTTGAGGATTAATGCATCACCTAGCTGATCCAAGACCCATCTGCAGGCTATCATGTCTACTACATCGCTCCAAGGATTCTTAGAGGTTGGGTAGCATCGTGGTCATAGAATGTGTACATTGATATTTCCTGGGTACTATTAAAGTCCTACAAAGTTGAACCAGAGAGCTGCAACGGGTAAAGGGTGGAATGCAATACATAGATCGTCAAAGCATCGAAGTAGAGTCAAGCATAGTCTGAAGAGATGTCTTCTCGAAACAATCTACTTTCCTATAGCTCTAACATCAATCAAGACCCACTTCTCCTCCCCTGGCACCGGGCGACGCTTCGCCCAAGGCGCCTTGAGAACCTGCGACAACCGTGGCATAGACGGTGTCTGAATCTTGAACGAGCCAGGCACCTGTCCTATTGGCTGATCTCGACTCGGAGGAAAGGCCGATGCCGGGAGACTGACTTTCCGGGGAATCATTGGTTTGAGGAACATGGTATCCGTCTGTCGGGGGAATGTAAATGAGCGTCGTTTCGTGTTCTTGACTTCCGAATCCGCCTCGGCGGGCGCGATAGAGGGGAAGAGCAGCGAGTTGGCCCCGGGGGTAGAAAGGTCCGCGTTGAGGTATCGTGATGTCGAGGTGTAGAATGTGGTGGTTGAGAAGCGGGAATTCTGGCAAGAAGGAAACACATCAGTATCTGGCTAAATCGAAGTGGAAAAGGACTTGCGAGATGTGGATCACAGTCTGGGTGTTCTTGGAATGAATCAAAGAAGCCCTCGTCTTCGGTATACTCCTTCTCCTGAGGCAGCTTGGTCTTGCCACTATCAAGCTCGGGGGAATCACAGAAATTTGCATACTGAGCAGGATAGTCGAATGGCTGTGACTCCGAGGGACGGAAAACATAACCATCGTCCGAGTCACTGGGGGAGGTCGCGAGGGACACGTTATGAGAATCAGGCGGTGTCGCGACTTGGGTAGATTCGTCAGTCTGCATCTCCCAACCCCCATCGGAGTAGTCGAAGTCGTCATAGAGTAGCTTGGACGGACGTTTCTCTGGTCGAGGCGGGGTATTGGAAACAGGAATGAGTTTGCCGTCGCGAAGAGTACAGAAGCCCTTGTTCGGGTCCCAGATCGCCGCGAAAGTCAATTCTGAACTGGGCGTATGGGGTATCGCGTACGGGCGTTGGTAATTCACCCTTTCTCTCGGCCGGTTCAAGGAATAGGGATTATTTGTCGTCTCGGAGGTCTCGGTCTGAGTTGTTTCAGGACTTGAAATGATGGACTATGAACGACACGACAGTCAGTAAGTAACGGGCGCTTGACATCAGCAGCAGAGGGAATGACATACGTCGGAGTCACTGAAAAGCATGGAGGGATCTCGAGCTCTGTAGGCGTTCATGGGGTGTTCTGTCCGCGCGACCAGGCGCCTAGTTCTATCGAAGCGTGTTTGCCAGGCGTGTGCACGAAGAGATACGGAGTTGGACTTGTGAGGCACAGGAGGAGGGAGGTCCCTTTCGTCGCTGGAATATGTCGTCAATCTACCGAGACTCTCGCCGGAGAATGACTCCAGCGCCCCGTTCTCCGGATCCCATATGACTGCGAACGTGAGGTCAGAGTTACGAGTCTCCTGGATTAGACGAGTCCAAGGCGCCTCGGTTAGCCACAGTGAGCGCTGACACAAGTTTCACGGACAAGCGCACCGAATCGCGGTCCTCCACTGGCTCCACATGTTCACGCCTGGTTGAAGTTGTTGCCTTAGGTGTAGGATACCTTGGGAGGGGTTGCGCTGCCCTTTGCCTTTGATACAACATCGAGTTATCGGTGAGCCGCACGACCTGCTTGCGTGCTCGAGCGCCTTGCCAAAAGAATACTGGTGCCGCGCAGTGATCGAAGATTAGCGCCAAGCGTCCATCGAGAACAAAGACTTGACTCACAGAATGAAGGTAATGTTGGCTCACAAAAGAGAGCTTGAAGGATGCAGTTAGTTGGAAGACGGAAGATAAACGGAGATTAGGGAAAGGGTGATTTGCGAAACGCACGACCGTGGACTGGCCTCCTTTGAAAACCCACCATCCCCGGGCCTTCAAGTGCGGTTTCCAAACGACCGGAAAGGAGATGGCTTCCCAACGCACGGAGGGCTAGCAGTCAGCTCCACTTATACGTGCCGAGATATTACCAAGTACGCGTCTTGGGCTAGCTTAATATGCAGCGAGATGTGTGATAATGAGATTCCTGCAATAATATGAGTGGAAGAAGAGCACAGTAACCATGTTGCATGATGCGTGCCCGCGCGGAGTTTATTGATATTCTGAGTGCTACTTTATCTGCGCAGCGTGTTTTCTCACCGCTGACACCGAAAACGAGGTTCAGAATGGCTGGTTCTGTAAAATGAAGAAACCAGCTGATGCGAAACCAATAAGAGAGGAGGAGGGTGGTTGCTTTCTTTGACACCTGGTCGGGAACGATGCAAAACGCGACGGCACAAAGGATGCCTCGAGGAGGTCGCCTTCAGGTAAAGGTGAACGCGTACCCCATTTCCCGGACTCTGGAACCGCGACAACGAGATGTATACGAGATAGAATTAACCCTTCTCAGAAGGTGCCCTGCGCATCACATCCACCAACACCCAAGCCTCGTTCCTAATTCCTTGCCTGCCTTTCATTGATGCGATGTAACACGCCTGCGGGTTAGGCTGAAATAGCGCGTCGAGATCTGGGCGGGGTAGAAGAAGCTGAAGTGGAGACCCAGGTGTCGCCCCTCCCCTGGTAGGGCATCTCAGAACCGCTCCACAGGTCCGGAGAGGTGCAAATATCCTGAAGCGAGAGGAAGGAGACGCAGGGCTGCTCTCTCTCGGGATACCTTCCGAGGACGATTTGGAGGGCCTTCGCTTCTTTAGTCGCTTAGCTGCGGCGCCAACATTAGCGCTCATGTGCGCGATG
The DNA here is from genome assembly GCA_013368325.1 of Ephemerocybe angulata. Taxonomy (NCBI): domain Eukaryota; kingdom Fungi; phylum Basidiomycota; class Agaricomycetes; order Agaricales; family Psathyrellaceae; genus Ephemerocybe; species Ephemerocybe angulata. The sequence continues at coordinate 470,473 of JAACJK010000058.1, forward strand.
AACGACTCCGAGGTCGGTGCCTGCACCGTTTCCCATTCGGATTCCACCAACGCCGTCGTTCGTAAACTCGACCCCCCAGAAGGGACTGACGCGTACTACAATATACGCCACAATTAGAACATGATGTGCGTTGCAATGACTCGAAAAAGCAAAGGAAGACATACCAGTTCCCCGTGTTCTTTCCCACCTTCGCCCTTCGACTGCCAATCCCTCGCAAACGGCGTAATTGGGTCGAAGTCGAAACGATCAGTGTCCCATGTGGATAACTCGCCGAGGAAGGACTTCTGCGAAAGACGATCGGTTCCAATTTGGGCTGCATACTGAGGGTGATGCGTCCAGTTAATGATTGAGCCCGTTCGCATGTATACGTCGAGTCCCCCGAGAGTGGACGAGATAACGGTTCCTCCAGCTCGTGGTTGCCGCCAGTATCGCGAAGGTCCTGCTGCGCCATCTTCTTGGGAATCGGCAGTTGAGAATGAGTAGCATGAGGCGGTAGATAGGCTTGATGTATCCGAATCCATTGGCGCGCCGGATCCTTTCAAAAAATGATTCTGAAAGAACGCGAAGGTCGAGGATGTCGAAGTCTGCGGTGGGAGGGGGGTGTTGAGATGCATGCGCTCTTGTTCTGTATCCTGGAGGCTCGTCGAGATTCCGCCTGGCATTGTTGGAGTCGGGGGAACAAAGGAGATCCCCTCGTCTTCCGTGAGCAGATACCAGTCCGCGTCGGAAGAATCGTCGTCGAAGTCATGGGGAAGGGTAAAGGATTCGCGTTCAGCAGACTTATCTGGAAGGTCGTCTTCGGCGCAAAGGTACGAGACGAGCCTGAGGTCGCTTTGGGAGTCGCCGGCAAAGGCAAAGCCTAGACGTGAAGGGATTGCTCGGTAGGGGATATTGGGCGTTTCTTGGAACTCTTCCGAGGTTTGACTCGACAGCGATGGCTACGGGGTATTAGCAATGGTGCAATGTTATTGACGCGTAGATGAAAAACATACTGAGGAATAAGCGGGTCTACTTCCCTTTGTCTCGTCGATCATAGCGACCAAAGGGAGTCACGATCACGAAACGAATACGAGTTGCTGTGTGGATAACACGGGTGCAAACGTCCGGGTGACAAGAGGTCGTGAAGCGCTGGTAGGGTAACGATGCGGTAGGGGGAGGCTGGTCGTTCGACGTTCGGACAAACGGAGAAGAAAGAACTTTGAAGTGATAGGGATTTTATGACTGATCACGGTGCCAAAAGATCGGTGCCTGCAAGTAAAGTCAGTTAGCTTCACCGCGGACATCTAAGTTGCGTGGATACGGACACTATGATCCAATACAATCGTTTTCCGAAAGTATGTAGGTAGCGGTGAATATTAGACTGACCTTGACATCATATGGCGTAGGATGGTGCTCAGCATAAGGGGTCCGTGGAAGAGGTTCTGAACCCTTTACAGGACTAGGGCGTTCGGCCTCGAGGTAGTAATTTCGACTAGACATGTGAAGGGTTATTCATGCTCATGACGAAATCAACGGGTGGCCGAGTTCATAACTTCAAAATCTGAATACGATGTCAGTCAGAATCTGGGTGCACAACCGAAAGGCCGAGCGTACCGATAATGGTCAAGTAGTGCCAAACCCAAGCCAGCCCCATTAGCACGGAATCATACAGTATAGAAAGTGCCATGGCCTCGAGGCCCATGACCTTCTGATGTCGATTCCTCGCCCAAGTTCATGTCGAATCTTACACCGGAGATACAGGTGGCTACAGCCAGACTGTACGGGGGCTGTACGTCCTGAGGAGTAAGATTACGGAGAGAATGTGTGGGGAAGGTTCATGTATCATGGTGGTGGTAGCAAGAAAGCAAGGAGCGTTGCAGCTGGCAAGCCATCATGTCCACCTACGTACTTGCCCTCTCTATATGCGCCATAGGTTGCTCCCTACACGGTGAGATGGCCGAGCGGTCTAAGGCGCCAGACTAAGGATCAGCACATTTGATGTGCACAGTTTATCTGGTCCGAAAGGGCGTGGGTTCGAATCCCACTCTCATCAGGCTTTTTTCCCGCCTTACCTTTGTTTGAGGGAGTTCGTTGGACAAACTCCCTCAGACAAAGGTAAGGCGGGCGTCGGTGCCTCCAGAGTCAATCCAGAGTCCAAGGACCAAGATCCTGTGGAGTCTGGACGGCTCACGCGCTCACGGCGGGCAGTGTCCTCTCCAGACCAACGAGTTAATTTTGCTGAGAAAGCCAGAAGGCCATGCTCAAGCGTAGGTGTCGGCTAATTCATTGAGACAATCTAGGGCAATGTACAGCGCAAATCTACCGAATTGCTGCGGATCCTGTAGTTCTAATATTGAAATCGAAAGGGCCAGAAATGAGGAAGGGTAGAAGACCGGCAATTAGAGAGGTATAGAGTGTTTATCATCGTGAGGGGTAACTTTGGGTATGGAGCTGAGTCTAATTGATGTTTTGAATTGCCGCGGCGGATGTGGGGAAACGGCCGTCCCAGCGCAGGAAACCCTCACGCGCCAGAGGGTGCGGCAGCACGGGCCTTAGGCGTAGGTTTGGTGGGGACGAAAAGCCAGGCGATGGCGATCAGCACTCGCAAGCCAACCCCAACGCCCAGTGTGCCTGCCGTGCCTATTGCGGCGAGGATTGCACGTCCGATGAAGGCGCCGAGGAAGAGCGAGATCGCTGCAATAAGCCTGTGGTCTCGCGACAGCACCCTACGCTTAATATTTAAGAGCTTAGGATCGGTCATGAGCTCCACCCAAACGGTGGTCAGCACAACTGCAAGAACATCAGTACACCCTAGCTGGCTAGACAATCAGATGGAGGACGCACTCGTAGTTCCAAACGCGGTGTTCAACCGTTTACCCAAAACTCCCTGGAGCCCGAGACTCGCACTGATAAACGCCAATCCAACGAAAGTGAGCGTGTTGGTCCAAGCAGGCTGGTCCCTAAAGCTCGCCGTGGCTTCCTGCCCGCTCTTCCAAAACGCGATGGCCCCCGCCATAGTGAGCAGCGCCTGCACAAACGTCCCCGCGAAGAGCCATATCCGCTTCTGGGCGCCCACTCTGTCGCCGACCCGCCCAAACGCAGCCCCGAGGTTGAATGCAATGAGGGACGTGAGCGCCTGCTGATCCGGGAGGCGGAACGTCTGGACACCGCCCTCCCACAACCGCGCAATCGCCAGAGCGAGCTAAACGGACGGAACGAATGGTTCTCCTGTCAGATCAAAGAGCTTATCCCGAGAACGAGTGGCGCACCTGTGCAAAATTTCCAGTCTGGAAACCACACCACACGAAAATCGCAGAGAACGAGATAACGTCGCTGTTAAATACTTCAGACTTTGGAAGCCTGAGTCATGAGGAGCGAGGAAGAGGACGCACATGTACCCGGTCATGAAGGCGAATGCAGCCAAGGGCGCGGTGGTCTCCTTGGGGTCCACATCGGCGTTGAGGTATCGCCAGAGCGAGAACTTTGGCTGCTCGAGTTTGCCGTGTTCTGCGTCGAGGGTGCCGCTTTCCTCTGTGGAGCTCGCCGCGGTCGACACAGGTTTCTCTTGTTCGTGGGCTGCCATGGATCCTGCGGCCGCCGTCAATGTTGTCGGTGTCGTCGGTGTCGTCGTCGTCTACGTCGCACAGTCCTCCAACTAGAGTGGGCAAGGGAAAGCTCGGGGTCGCCGGAAGGCACGATCTCACATGCGGATTTTATAGAAGTGATTCGCAAGAAATGTCTTGGCGACTGTTTCTCTCCCAAATTCGATATCCACGGTTCGGACTCCGAACGGAACGCCGATTTGAGGCTTCTAGCCCAATTCTAACCGACCAGCTGCAAGCGGGCCGACACAAAGGTGCGGCAGTACGAGGGTTTTACTTCATGTCAGTACCCTTGTAACATGCTACAGACTCAGAGATGCACAACTTGAGCTTGAGTGGTAACAGTAACCCCAGGCTAGACTAGAGACTACAGGAAAGTTGAAAAAATCTTAATTGACTTAACACTACGATTTGCCAGCAGAATCATACAGCTGTGAGCTGAGTCATTGCGTGGCCGATCTCCAAGGAGGCCTTCCTGCTCTGGACCACTTTCTCCCCTCGCTCCCAGAAAGCATTTTCTTCGTCCTTCTACGCCAGAGCGCCAGAATATCTCCAGATTGCTTCCTTTTTCAGCCACAATCCCTCCCCTTTCTCGATCTCCTTATTGTAGTTACTAGTAGTAGTTGTCTACCGCTGCCACAACTCGATGATCCAGGCGCGTGCTGTCATTCTCGATGAGCTTCCACGCGTCCTCGATTCCTCGAACCATTGTGTGAAGGGGACCGTAAACACGCAGACAGTGAGTGAAGTTGGAAAATAGGGTAGTCTGGTACGCAAATTTTGGGAAGCGGAGGATATAGTGTCGAGTGCCGGCGTCATGGAGAAGCATAAGTGTGTCACGCGAAATGTTTGGGCAAGCAGACATAACCTTGTAGGTAGCTTGGTAATAGGAGGAACTGGTGATGTATAGCAATTTGACGTTGTAAGAGAAGAAGTGTGGGGGCTTGGATGTCGGGCGGGATGTGAGCGTACGGTGGAAGTTTATGATGTCGAATACGGTGTCGAGAACGATGTGGCGGTAGAGTAAGGGCTCAACCCATGACTGGATGATCTTAGAGACCTGCACGCTCAGTTCTGTTCATCGTTGTCTTCAGCTGATACTTCAAATACAGAGCGTGTTAGGTCATCTGGAAGATCAGGGAATGAGAAAGTGGCCAGTTCGTTGGGTGCTCTTTCCATCGTTCTGGGCAACTTCTGGGTGGACTGAAATCAGTAGTGGGCGTTCAGGTCAAGGTTGAAAGAATGGACATCAGTGTTGATGGATAGGGAGATTGTGATAGGGGGTTTAAATCGCATGCCAAGTATGGGCGCTTGTTGCATCTTGGTTGCATCGATCGCCGTTTCGATCAAGTTTCGATTGTCCTGTCTGGGGCTGGCACTCATGGGCCCAAAATGTTATGGCGGTTCTTAAATGAGGCCTGCATGCAATATTCGTGAGCATAAAATATCACTAATGAGCCTTAAGAGGATAAAATAGACCCTACCTTGCATGCTCTCCGAAAAACGCATGGGGCGGCACATTTTCGGAGATTGGCAGGCGCATGGGAAAACACCTTCTCAAAATGGTAACCGTTCAAACTTCAAGCTCAGAGCATCACGTGAATTGCTATATCAAACTCCGACAAGCTGGGAAGGGCGCCAAAATGTCGTCTAAAAAGAACGATGCTTACTAACGTAAACCCTCGTAACAATGGCGCAATTGGTGTTCCTATTTCCAATTGTACCCTTGAGTCGTCGCCGCCGGGAGACGTACGAAGTCGTGCTGTATTTTCATTTGGGGCCGTGAAAGTGTATCGAAGAGCTGGAGAAGAGCGCTTATTTGTCAGAAAGCGAGTAAAGCCGAAGGTATATTATGTAGTAAACGAAGGTTGTGTTGAGGCACAATAGAGGGCAAGTTGAGACGCTGAGGGTTTGTTATCGCATGACTCGGTTACACTCCGCCACCAGCGTACCAAGCCTTGCTAGAAAGAGTAGCTACTGTCTGTTGTCCAACGACAACAAGATGGCATAGCTCGTTAGCCAGCTTGAGCTGCTACTAACGAGCGAAGCATACTCACTCAAGAGTATCGATGTCCCGAAGGCAGTGGCCCTGACCAGCAAAATCGGTCTTCTGAACCTCGATAACCTCCGTGCCAAGGCATTGGTTGAAGTAAGCCCGGTGCCAGTGAGTCAGTAACGCTGGGGCGAGCGTACACATGCCTGGCCAAGTCCGCGCTTGACGCAAGGGGGCAAGATAAAATTGACTAGAAGCCTTTCCAGCCAGACAGTAGGCTTAACCGCCTCATTAAGCGCCTTGTCGCACGCAGCCTCCTTCACGTTGCAATACATGGATCTGACGAACAGCTCTCCAGTGTCCGACTTTGAAAGATGCCCCCCGCATGGTCGTAGGCAAGATAAGGCTTTGGTTAGACTCATTAGGCCAAGAAGATGCTAGCTCAAGCTTCAAACTCCTACTGAGAAGTGGGCAACGAAGAGGCGCAGCTCCCGAGGAAACGAGGCAACCGAGATGTCGGCGAATTCCCCACTGATTTGGTTGGGCAAGCGCGATATTAGCTTTCGCCCGTGACCGTTCCCCACTTGATTGCCTGAGCAGAAGCCAAGACTGCACAGCTGAAGAAGTGTCGCTCACCTTCTCGATGAACAGTTAGTTGCGCAAATAACGCGACTCTCCTTCCTCCACTTGGGGGTAAAGACACGAAGTCCATCTATACTAGCAGGGGTATACGGGACGTCTACGAGCTGTAAGTTGCATCTAACATCGAGCCCCTTCGGCCATGACGCAGGCCAAGGGATACGGGGTAAAGTTTACCTATCATCGATTCCAACAAGGTTACCTGCATCCGCTACGGAAGCTGGACACGACTTGCGGGGATGAACAACCAGGAGGACGCAATCGTGATCCTAATCAACACCCCCACACCAATAGTCAAAGCTGTCCCAAGCTGCCCCAGGATTAACCTCCCAACGACGACACCAAAGCCAAGCGCAAAGACCGCCAACCACTTCTGGTCCCTAGATCGAACAGGCCTCATTACCTGGAAAAGCGTGGGATCCGCCGTGAGCTCCACGAAGATAGCCGTCAGGACAACTGTGAAGAAGAAGAGAGATGAGCACATCATCGTCCCCGATAACACAGAATAGGTAGTATCCTTACTCGTCGTGCTAAACTGCGTTCCCAGCCTTCTCGCCATGATCCCCTGCACACCGAGACTCGCGCTGAGGCAGGCAACCCCGGCGAGATGCCGCAGTGAACTAACAGGGCCGCTGTGGTCTTCAAGGTCCCAGAAAGTGTACGCAGCAGTCAGGCTCAGAAGCGCCTGGATCAGCGTCCCAGCGAACAGCCATCCGCGCTTGTGCGTGCCAACTTTGTCGCCCAAACGACCAAATGTGGCCAAGCCGAAGAAGAAGGCCGATAGAGAGCATATCGAGGCTTGTTCAGTTTTGGGCAGCGAAACGAGGGTGTTGAGGATCCCAGAGCGGGGATTCAAGAACGTTGCCTCTATGGTACGAGCGACCGCGAGGGAAACCTGGGTGAGAGGTCAGAGCGGAACACCGGAAAGAAACGGAGCATAACATACCTGGGCAAAGTTTCCAGTCTGGAACCCACACCAGACGAATATCGTAGTGAAGGAGATCGCATCGCTGTCTCATAGTTAGCCTCTATTCATTGACGTCGTAAACGATGGCGTTGGTACTCACATATACCCCGCCATGAAAAGGTATCCCAACAGTGGCCAAGTCACATTCTCGCTATCTACTTCAGATGCCAGGTATCGCTGCGTTCTTGTACGCCACGAGTTATTCCCTACATAATATGAGTGCTATCCTAGGCTCGGGTCGAGCCATGGCTGACCTATGCGACCAAGCAGAGGCGCTTCTTCGACAGACGACGATGAAGAGCCATTGCTCTCGACTGCATTATAGCTGACGACGACTGTCGCGTGCTTCTTGAGGCTCGAAGTAGAGTCCAGGGACATGTTCGCTGGCAGATAGGCAACAGGTGCACAAGTTGACGCTAGTCGATGTTCAACCGCTCGTTGAAATCGCTCTAGAGTTGTACGAGATTGCGAGGTTCGTGATTGATCGGCGAAGCACTTGTAAACTGCCTATGTAGTAGGTCGTCAGTCCTTCGAGGATCCGGCTAGAAAGATGGGGGCCAGAAGCTAGTGAGAGACGGTGGTAGAGAGCGAAAAGTGTTCATGTCCGTAGTCTTGGTGTCAGGAAGCATGCTGGAATCCGAGCTCCGTCTCCCTCCGTCGCCGATCTTAGGAGCTTGGGCCATCATATGACGTCGGCGACCAGGATAGTGTGCACCGGTGGGCATTTCCGGGACGGCAGAGGGAGGCAGAATAATAGTGGGCGCGATAAAAAGCCGAGAGTCGAGAACTCGTCTGGACTCCGTGGTGAAGAGAGTCTCGGCGGCTCACCCAACGCCAGCAAAAATGTGACAAATGGGCAAAAAGTCTGATGAGAGTGGGATTCGAACCCACGCCCTTTCGGACCAGATAAACTGTGCACATCAAATGTGCTGATCCTTAGTCTGGCGCCTTAGACCGCTCGGCCATCTCACCATGCTGTCCAGCCCGTTGGCGCTTTTCAGATCCCGCAACCCGTCGGCCTGCGCCTGGTCCGCAGGCGCCAGACATACACGGACAAAGAGCGCCAAATACTGCGGGATATAAAAAGCGGGCACCCCTCGACCTTTCTCTTCTTTACTCATTTCCGGGTTCGCTTATTGTCCCCTTGCGATTTCATCCTTCTGCTTGCAAGAGTCTACCGCGTTCCCTAGAGCACTAGACCCCCTCAGCTGGAGTCCATTCGTTAAACGGGATCTCTGACAGGATCGCGCCGTGGAGTGGAATTCCTTACCAGAGGCGGTACATACCTTCTTCGTACGATTCATATGTTATATATGTAGCTGGCGGTATTGCAATGATATCGACGGTTTGCTCTCTACTTTGGTTACTCGATGTCTTATCAACACCAGTTCTGCGCGATTCAGTCGTGAGCCGAGGTTTTGCTAAAATTTTCATCCTTGGAATCCAGGACATCCATATCCATGGCCCTACGATGGCCAATTTCGCCTCCTCCGCCGTCAAGATCATACCATGAAACGACTCGCTCGTGCAGGAAGCACGACGCTTTCATGCACTTCCAGCACGATTGATACGAGGAGGCCCAATCACTCCTAATCAATCTTCGCGGTTACGTCCAATGGCCTTGTGGCTCTCGACGCAGGATGGATGGTTCGCTTTCACTGGTGGGAAGGATAGTCATTCCAGAGGTTAACCTAGGATTGACAAGGAAACACGTTCGAAAGTTGAGCAAACGCCGTTGCCCTGCCCGGAGAGGTCTTGGTCCCCTTTCACTGGTGGTGCGCTCTTACTCCATAACTCTTCCATTCGAGGTACTGCATCTACGCCTCTAGGAGGCTATAAGTTGGCCACGGAGATGTACTAAGTACCATCACTGTAACTGACACTCCCTCACCACCAAGTTTGTATGCCTCTACTTTGCTTGGCCTCAACCGACGTGATTGTGGGGGCGTTGACAAGGGCGCTTAAAGATGTTTCCAGAGCAAAGAGATTCTGTGATGCATCTACCATGTCGCAAAGAAGTGTGGTGCAGACGATGACATCCCGATATCCCCTCTCACATTGAGGATAATGGAGTCCACTCGGTATGAACCCAAAAGTTACGTTGATCATTGGCATAAAATCAGGAACGAGAGAATCTGCCTCCCTCGCCATTTGTATGAAGGGACAGCTGGAGCACCTGGTGGGTTAGGATTGCTAACGGCCGTACTCATCGTTCAATGTGACATGAGCACGAGTTTCTCCTGCTTCGAGGCGGATCCATGTCTGCGGGGCAACCTTGGGGTCCGGGCTGCTGAAGATGATGTTGCGGACACCGTAACCCCAGCCGGCTTTCCCGTACCCGCCGTACCTAGGAAAGTTGGAAAAAAAGCTTAAGTATGGGTTCCTTGGTATACATATGAAGTCTTAACCTACCCCGAGTGCTTGTTGAAGCAGAAGATTACATTCTTCTCATTCTCTCGAGCGCACCACTCGTTTCCGTGGTCTGAAATCAAGCGCTGGTCAGTGTGCTATTCGCAGAGTATAAGTATTTGTGAATTCACCATGTCCAGAGATGATTGCATGGAGGTTCTTGATCTTGGTGGTCAGCGTGTTCCAGAAAGGTTGGTCGGAGGTCGACTGGACTGAGCCTGACCCAAGTGTGTCCGCTGAATCCGAAGCTCAATCACCTTCAAACCTCAAGAACAGGCACTCAAACGCACCATTCAGACCAGGGTTCTTATCACTGTCGACCGAGCCCTGTACCGCCTGAATCTCATGCCTGGAGACACATATCAGGTTCTGGAGCGAATGAAAGTTCAGTCGGCCATTGTAGCTTACGGGGGGATATGCATGAAAGCCAGGGCGCCCCTTCCCTCCGAAGGCCCCCACTCAGTCTCCATCCGCGCTGTCTCCTCCGTAATCCATGAGGTCACAGACTCATCCACCCAGTCCGGCACCGGGGTCGTCTCAGTTGAATTCGTGTCTTTCACTGCTGCGAATCCGCCTTTACTTCAGGAAGCTTGGTCAAAGAGCCGCCTGACTTCATCGGACAGGAACTGGGACAATCACCTCGAGAATCAAAGAACCACAGGATGAGTGCAGGGGTAGACTCTTCTACAACGCATTCAGCACGGTGTATCGTTTATCCGCATAAGCCTTGGCCTCACCTGAAGCGGACTTGTAGACCTGAAAGAACGGAGTGGAGCGATAATGGATGGAGAAGCAGGGGCGATAGAGTTAGCGAAGCGCCCGAGTCGAGCTGGTTGGTCAAGGAAGACGAACCGGCACCCAGTAATTTCCTGGGCCACTCTCCCCGCCCACGCCTTTTGGAGCAAGGCGTGTGTAGCTGAGAGGGGCCACCTGCTGCTCGCGAAGAATCTCTTCGTAATGGGTAATGTTTCGCTGGTTGTCGTGGTTCTTCCGAGACAAATTAGCGAGGCCAGGTCCGAGGTTTAGTCGTTTGTATGGGAAGAAGGCGACGTACTCCATGCGTTGAGGAGAACGGGACGCCAGCGGCATTCAAAGGCCCGACTATCTGATCAATGAGGGCGGTGGCATTCTCCTTGAAGGTGTCTAAGGTGGGGGAGATTAATAGGCTGCCTAGAGTATGTGGTGGAGATTCACTCACTTTCTCCTGTGATGAGATCCCCGTTGAGCACACTAGCTCGTCGGACGAATTAGCTCTGGGTTCGCGCGAGGGTCGTATACATTGTCCGCTTACACGTAGTCGGGCTTTTCGTCTGGGAGGATGGCATTCATCAGCTTGAGGCTATTGGCGTCTTGCTTTGGTCCCCAATCGTCCCAAGGGTTTTCGCCGAAATGAAGATCCGAGAAGATGGTGACTTTGAATGTCCCATCTGCCTTGAAGGAAAGTCGAGGTTTGCCAAGGGCTGGGTATGGATCCAGCTCGCTATTGACCAAGGAAAGTTCTTCACTGATGGGGTCAATATTGCTTGGGGACCGCCTTAGGTATTCATGGCTTACGGCTGAATGGCGACGCCAAGGCGCAGGTGGCGGCGACCAGGAGCGCAACTGTTAGAAGTTGTTTGCTTAGCAGGGCCATATTCCAAGGCTGGTGGAGGTGAGCAACCAGAGTCGGGTGTGGAGGTTCTGATGCCTCGACACCGTTATAACCTTTCGACGCACGTTGAGCGTCAAAGTGAAACGTTGGTGGAAAGCAGATGGAACTGTCCCGAGAAGATCAAGCTTCTTGAGGTGTTGCTACCGAGTTGCTACCCGCCTTTTCGTAAACGAATAGGGTAGCGAGCAGGTGTAACGCTTGCGTATCGCAGAAGAGACCCTATCGCTGCGATGTGGCGACAGTTTCGGTTAACCTCGTGCTCATGTCGTTAGAGCACCGCCGCCGTTGGTGAGCCCGTTTTACGACTACGATGACATGGCGACAGGAAGGTCGTATCATAGTACCCAGTAGGAGACCCGTATGACGAAAGACGTTTCACTGGGCTCACCAGAGTCAAGGCCGGTTTATCCGCAGGAGGCAAGTTGCGTCTGTCTGGACTCTGGTCATCACTCAAGACTATGCAAAGACTATGATTACATTTATATACGGGCTAATTATGTACCATCGCTGAAATCGCCTCACGTCAACCTAGAGTAGCCAGAACAACTCAATTCCATCAATGACCTCCGACGCAGCGGTTGAAAGCACCATACAACCACTCGTCGCCGCATATGTCACCAGCCGTGGGTCTGTCGTCTGTGTTTACTCTTAAGCACTTCCTGATAAAATCCGCTGCCGGCTTGACTTCTCCTTCCGGAATGAACCCGCGGGCTGACAGACGTGCTTCAAGGGAGGTCGGGCTGAGCTCCTCTCGACCTTTGAGATTCCCTGTGGATGGACAACAGTATCTGAGTAGTTGCTATCAGTAAGAGCAAAAGAGCACCCACCCTCCTCATCCAATATGTCGTCACTCCACTGCGCCCGACTGAGAGTAAGCTTACTGTACCGTTCTCCGGTTATAGCAAAAATCTGGGCGAGAAGGTCGGCCTCCATCTCCCTGTCATCCTTTCCGACTGGATTGAACAGCCATTCACCAGCAAGAAGCTCGTACGCCAAACAGCCAACCGCCCAGATATCGAGCTTGGGCCCAAAATTCGAGCCGATTACAATCTCTGGGGCGCGCAGTGCGATGGATCCAAATACACCGACTGTAGGCTGTCGACCAGCCCACTGTGCTACAAGAACGTTAACAAACAAACTCACACAAAACATAGAGACTAGAGCACATACCATGACCCAAGTCCATCAGACGAAAGGTTTGAGCCTCTGAATCCAGGTGCGACATATCCCATGGAGCTGGTGCATCGAAGGGGCGTGGCGCAAACACACAGTGCTCAGTTCCATCTGAAAGCTTGAATCGGCCGACGACCTCCAGGGGGTGGTTGTCTAGTTCCTCCTTGGTCAACTCATCATCCCCAGCAATTCCGTCGAAAAGAATGTTGTTGGCTTTGACATCTGTAAAACCGTGTTAACGATTGGATTATGCCTTCCAAGAATGCCGTACCTGTATGGATTATCTGCGCTTCGTGTAGTGAAGAAATAGCTCCCACGGTTTCCAGAAGAATCTTCTTAGCAATGCACGGGTGAAGAGCTTTGTTGGGGGAAGTTTTTCGAAACGAGGACACGTCCTGGGCCATGAGGGTGAAGACGAAGCAGAGGTGTGGACCAACCGGTCCACAGATTTCAAAATGATCTTTAAGCATGGGAAGGCTGGTATAGGGCGCCTTCACCGCGATGGCTTTAAGAAAAGCTAGTTCATTCATTGTTCCAGACTTGTGTTCCTCCGTGGCCCTTCTTGTTAAGATCTTCACTGCAGCATAATGATATGTGTCCCTGAGGCGTAAATGTGAGCACGCAGATGCAAGGTGGAGCTCTGGTGAACATGCGTACTCGGTAAATGCATCGTAAACAATCCATGTAGTCGAATAGGCTCCTGAGCCCAGAGGGCGCAAAAGCTCATATCGTCCCTCCTTGAGTTTCATACCCGGTTGAGGATAGAAAAAGTCGAGATCCGGCATCTCAGTGGCTTCCATATCGACAATGGGAATGATTTGAGATGCTCTGGCAGTGATAACTCTGAGGGATAGATAGCGAAGAAGGGTTGATATGTAGCTGTGTTGTGGCTGGAGAATTCCAATGCCCTTGCTCGTTTAATAGTTGCGGGGAATCCTGTCACGGAGAACGGGTCCTCAACGGGCATCATTAGCCTACTCCCACGCCTGCACCGAAACTGGGAACCTTTTTGTCTACCCCACTCAGACATCCTTGTTCTTCCTTCCCTCTTAACATGTGTGTGTGTGTGTGGGCCTGTGCTTTACCCGTGCTACCATCCTGAATTCGACAGAGAGGCTTTCAGGTAATCTCACGTCATCCAATTGACTGGGCAACAAGGCAACAAAGACGTTAGGAGTATGGAGCAAAGCAGAATAATGGAGTGTACCCAACGCAGCCGATCCATCACCTCAACGGAGTGGCACCCACAATTGTGGAGTCCAAACCACCCACCTTGCAATGGCCTTTGACACCTTATCATTGTGAAGAATGTGTGGGTGTGTGGGTGCTATGTGGGTGTCGGAGCCTTGTCCGTGGTCATGCCACTCGCCATCTGTGGGCACGTCGCATTATAACGAAGATACGTGAATAGTAACGTGCTGCTGCAGAGCGGTGGCACCGGCTTAATTCTGTGATCCTGAAGTGCGGCGCTCGGGACTGAGTTGGGCCCCCGCCCGCTCATGTCGGGTCCCAGTCTTCGAATCTCCCTGCTCGGGCAACATAACCAGGGCAGCGACTCAGAGATTTATCCATGCTTCTTGGAAGTCTCCTCTTCATTATTGGTGTACGTATGCGCGTAAAGGGCCTCAACTTTCCGCGAGAAGTTAGGTTCAAGTAATCTCCATTATAAGTCAGATTTGCAGTGGGCGTGAACTCCCACAGGCTGCACCCACAAAGGTAAGCCAAAGCAAATTCCATCTGGCATTCGCAATGTTTCACAAGAGGCAAGTTGACAGTGGGCACCCAGGCGGACCATTTGGTTTCATAGACACAGTTGCGGTCACCCTGCGGTGAACGGTGCGGCGAAGCTTAATGTTTATGATCTTTTGACTTGGGATGAAGCGGAGTTGTGCAAGGATTGTACTTACCAGCCCATGCTAGTCCTCGATATTCAACGAAACGGACAGCAAAATATGCTGCTCCCGTCTAGAGTATTGGAATTGGCTGAGAGAATCAGACGATGTTACTCGACAAAGGGATGACCCGAATCCGTTGCTGCAACCAGGTATGGGGTCCCACTGTATACATTACTCGGAGACAACAAGCGATGCTGCAAGGTTATCTCTCAGCTAAGCCCACAAATTGCCACCTCGCATGCTCGATGCTCAAATTAAATACAAGATTTCTTGTATTAGTCCTTGCCCACTGGATTTGAGAAAGGATGGAGTGGGTCCCAACCCAAGGAGTGAATCTTGCCAGGCTCTTCTATCTTGCAGACGTACACTAGTGGTACCAGAAGATATAAATACGCAGATAATCTCCCTGGAAAGGCATTCACAACATTCCTTCCACTCCTTCCTCCCAGTTCTTCACTTTTTCTTTTTCTTTTTCTTCCTGAAGCCAGGCGCTTCCCTCTTCAAATATTCAGCTATCTAATATCTTGTCGTAAGTCTTCGTAGTATCACCCCGAAATTGGTATTAACAATGGCGCCTCAGATTTGATTAGCCATGTCGTACTATAACCAGCAGGGCTCTTATCCTACCCAGCAACCTCCAGCAGGCTACCCTGCGCAGGCGCAGCAGTCGCCCTACAATATGCAGAATGCATATATCCATCCTGCAGCCTACGGCGCCTATTACCCTCAGGGCCAGCCGGCCTACCCGCAGCACGTGCCCAACGCATACCCCCCCCAGTATTATCAGGGCTACGCACAGGCGGCACAGCAGCCACCTCCCCAACCCTCCTATAACCAGCCTGCATACCCCCAACAAGCGCAAGCTCCCAACCCTTGGGCCGCGCCGCCCATTCAGGGGACGCTTTATCCATCAAACAATTTGGCGGTAGGGCCCACATTTCAGGCGAACATCCACTGGCCAAATAGTACGCGGCCCCAGCTAGTGACTGTCCGCTGGAAGTCCCAAGCCTGGAACTGGTATCAGAAATATGGCGCCCAGATCCAACAATATTTAGGCGGAGAAGAAGCCACGACTTGGCATGCGAAGCATATAATCGAGTACCAGAGGAAGACAGGTTTGACAGCAGATAGTGCTGCCATAGGGTAAGTGAAGGTTCTTATAACCGCTCGACAGTGTACTGACCCTGGTCAACTTCGCTAGGGCAACAGTTCACACCGGTGGCACTGATCCGAATGCTCCTGACCACATCACAGCCTACTTTTACAAGAACGGTACCCCAATCAAAAACCCTGTCAGAGGAAGGGGATTTGGGTTCCACATTGATCTTTAAAACCATGGCCTTTCGTTTCTTATATTACAAATCTCCTTTAATCCTGTAGCACTCCTTATGAACCTTAAAACCATGGCCTTTCGTTTCTTATATTACAAATCTCCTTTAATCCTGTAGCACTCCTTATGAACCTAACAGCCTTCACTGCCCCGTCGAGTCCGAAGCGTTCCTTTGCTCCCCCTCATCTTAAAACATCTCCGCCTCATCAGAATCAGGCTAAGATTATGAGGTCTTCCTAAGCTAAACCAGATGCCTCCTCGTTGACGCCACGAGCGTCGAGCCTACAATTTAGGCGCCCATCAAAGCAATGACGTCACGAAAAGAGAGGGTGTTGACCAAAGCTCTGGCCACTTTCAAAAGTCCTATGAACTGAAGCGCGAAGTTTGGGAGTCAAAAAGGTACAGGTATTTCGGCACTTACAGAGCTCATCGCTCGACTCCGCACGAAAGGGACCATCCATGGAGACTCGAACACAAAGCCGCCCAAGATGGGACAGCAACGGGACATTACCGCACGGTACATCTCTCCGTTCCGAGCGGCAGCGTAAAATCGGGATCGCCAAGTATATCCCTCGCACTCTCCCCAACCTCGAGCGGCGAATACCTCGAACTCGCTCCTACCATCCCTCGCTTTCTCACATCAGCCCGACAACACGGTCAAGAACCAACGGGTGCTAGAATACGAGATGAGGGCAGTCGCTGAGGCTGCTCAGACACGGGAGGACACGGGGGACCGATCGCGAATAAAGGGAGCATTATGGTTTTCAATAGCGCCATGGCCCGTCATTGCGCTATAGACTATGCAAAAAACACTTCCTTACGGTAGTAGACATCTAAGCGCCCCAACGCTTCTCGTGTTTATGCAGCTCAATTCATTATACAGTGCTATCATCTATGCACTTCCTGATAAACTCCGCTGCCAACTTGACTCCCTTCTCTAAAATGAAACAGCGGCTTGACAGACGTGCCTCGACCGAGCTTGGGCTGAGCTCCTCTCGTCCTTTAAGGTTTCCTACAGGTGGTGGATAGTGCGTGAACTGACTGCTTGGTGTGGGAGGTCGAAAATGGAACATACCCTCTTTGTCTACTAAGATGTCGTCCCTAAGGTTATTGTTTTTGCAAAGGCACTGTGCGTTGGAAGATGTGGGTGCCAACCTTTTGCCTCTGCAAAGCATCCACTAGACCTAAGGCTAAGCCTCCATGTACAGTGTACACATCTACACCTTCTTGTTGTCCCGAACTCCATCCAAGATTCCTGGAGATCAGCGCGGCAACCAGAGATAAACAGCCGCCGGCCCAAGCGCCGAGAGCCGGTGATGGACGGATCAACGATCCCGGTGCCGACGATGACGCAGACGAGCGCAGACGCGACTGTGCCCGTTGAGCGCGGCGACAAGACTAGTCTTTTTCTTCATCTCCACCATCATCGACGACGACGCGACGCTGCTGTCGGGTCGATTAGACGTCTATGAGCCATGTCTCTCAACAGCTGGCCTCAGGTACTTTGAACTCATATCTGGTCAACAACATGGAGGTGCTAACGAAGATGATAGGTGCTCTCTCGGGTCTGGCAACGACAGTGATTCTCCAGCCATGTATGCTTGATATGTGAACTGTAGCGCTGATAGGGTACTTATGTGAGCGTCAGTTGACCTCTTGAAGACGAGGATGCAACAAGGGGGCCTTCCGGTCCCAAAACATGGACGGTATGTAAATTCAAGCCTTTGGTTGGGAACGCTGACAGCCTCAAACGACTTCAAGGCCACATGCATCAATGGTTCTCGCGATATCTCGCGAAATTGTCCGCACCCAAGGCTTGAGAGGGCTGTGGAGAGGTACTGAGGCATCCTTGTACAGGTGAGTAGGCCAACTTTACCTGGGGTACACTCCAGCTGAAGTTCTGCAGAAATGTCCCAGGTGTTGCGATGTACATGGCTTCATTAACACAACTACGCGGCTTTCTGGCAACCTCACCCCATTTCACATTTGTACAAACGAAGAAGACATCAAGAAACGCGAACGGGTCGCGTTCAGTCCTCCCAACTCTTACAAGTTCTGGCAACTTGGCAGCAGGAGCAGCTGCCCGTGTCACTATCGGCTTCCTTCTCAACCCGTTCTCCGTTCTCAAAGCTCGTTTCGAAAGCAACATGTACAATTACCAAAGTGTCGGCCAGGGAATGGGCATGATGGTTCGAAGCGGGCCCTCTGAACTTTTCAGAGGATTCCTGGCGTCAGCGATGCGTGATGCACCACACGCTGGCATATTCATAGTGTTCTATGAGCAAATCAAGAAAGACGCCTGTACGATTCTTCGTTCATCCCTTCAAATTCTTGTCAACTCACTTGGAACTCTTAGCATATCTCTTCGCTCCTCAAACTACCGCACAATCATCCGCGGTTCATGCGTTTTCTGCTGCCTCTGCTGGCGCCCTTGCGACAATCACGACCCAACCATTTGACGTCATCAAGACGCGAATACAGGTCAGACCGGAAGGCGAATACCATAGCATTCTTAGGACTGTCAAATTAGTGCTTCGGGAACGCGGACCTTTGGGGTTATTTGATGGTGCGTCCTTGCGTATGTCAAGAAAGGTCCTTAGCTCCGCCATCGGCTGGGTCGTCTATGAAGCTGTCTTGATGGTTTGGACATCTTCTTAACTTACTTACAATGTTTACTATACCACGACGCCTGATCAGTGTAGCTCTAATGAAACCCCACCTTATCGAGGATTACGCAGATGTACCGTCGCGGTCAACGGGAGAGTTCTCGGTGTCTACCGTCCGGCTGTACTGATTATGCCGCTAAACTGTCTCTTCGATCCAGCCAGAGCCTTCTCTTGGCATTATGTTCCCACCTCGCAGGTGAGTCTTTCAAGTATGCCTTGCTTTGCCCTTATCCGGCTGACTTGTTGACTACAACCGAGATTTCCTGGTATTACACACCCCTCAATACAAACAGGAAAGGCCTTCTTTCTCTCGCAACGACCACTCTCTGCGGAGGAAGCTTTAACGGATCGAAATAGACGAGGAACAGTCATATAGAAGGCAGAATATGGGACACACCAACCCCCACAACTTGTTCGCCCTTCACAAGAGAGAGGCAAGACCGGGAAAAGTCGCCTGCGTTAGTGTAAAGCGCTGCGGCCGGGGAGGGTCGGAACGACTACTTTGCACTTAAACACGACCCATCTCAGCACCGCAGTGCGGGGCGTCCCGAGCTCCAACAAGCCGACTGCGACGGGTATTCGAGACCTGCGGCGACATGGAAATTTCTGGAGTCCCCAGCGAATCTTGGAAAGCTCGGCCTGGGCATGACAAGCAAAGGAATCGAGCGAGTCTCCGACAATTAAGCTTAGCGGTCGTCTCGACACTTCATGACTCCGAACCTGGTAAATATGCCAGAATCATGTCAAAATTCGAAGAGACAAGCACAAGCAACCGTTCAGTGTGCCATTCAATCCATACGAGGTAGTCTGGGCAGACGACCGGTTGAACTGCGGCTTCGCGACGCGCTCCTTCTCGTCTTCCCGAAGCCTTGGCCAGCGCATTACAACGTCAGCTAACGACGTCGACGACGTATGTCTACGACGCCATGCACTCATCCTAGCATAAAATATTCTGCCTGACGGAGAGCGGACCAACTACGGATCCCTTCGAGTCGCGAAAGTTCTACGACATCCGGACGCGTTGAGGGCACTGTAGTAGGTCTTGGGCAGTTTCGACGAGGTATAAAAAGGGTCAACATTTGCTCAAGGCCTCATCGTCACTCACCTTTACTCAGCTCAAAACATCAACCATGCAGTGGGGTGCTCTACTCTCCCTCGCTACCCTCGCGCCTTCCGCCCATGCGTTGCTGCGTTTCCCTTGCTCTCAGCTGGTGACGCAGCGCTTCGACCCGTAGGTCATTCAGTTCAGAGCTGGTGAACTCATTATTGAAACCAAAGGTAGCTTGGTCACTCCCGGAATCGTCTCGCCTCACGTTCATCAAATCATCGGCGGAGTAAGTTTCCTCAAGTTAATGTTGTTCGAATATATTGCTCACGCGCCTTTCTCAGAATGCGTACGTTGTGTAGAGCTGTGGAGGCCGACATCAACTGAATCGTCTATCTAGATTCGACGTGGCTATGGACCCTAGCCTTGACCTGCCAAAGTTGTCGACTTGCACGACATGCAAGTTCAAGGAGGACGCGTCGAACTACTGGACCGCCGCGTTGTACTACAAGAATCCAAACGGAAGTTACATCAGAGTACCCCAGATGGCCAACCAGTTCACCGGGAGCCCGAACGGTGGAATGACTGTCTACTACATCCAGCCCTCGAACAACCAGAAGGTTACTTCCTTCCCCAAGGTGAGCGTCCAAGTCATACTATATCATCCACATTCAACATTGGCATAGTGATGACCGTCCACCTCATCAGGGATTCCGTATGATTGTCGGGAACCCGATGCTCCGCAACAACACCTTCAGAGACCAGAACAGCAATGAGGCCAAGGCCATTACATGGCGCTGTTTCGGCGCCAACTTTGGCAGCGACCCCTCATATCCCCATCCCGGTACTGGACCTCTCGATACCATCGAACTCCCCAAGAAGGCGTGTGCTGGTGGCATTCGGTCTAACATCTTCTTCCCATCTTGCTGGCATCAGGAAAAACCTCATTTACCAATTTCCTGATCTTGGTTCATTTTGGTCGATCTTGGACATATTGGTGGACCTCAAACTAATTTCCACCAATTTGCCACTAATCTGTTACCAACGTCTAACCAAAACCACCCATTTTGCCAATTTCGGCAGCATTGGTATCTATTAGTCGGCTCAGAAAGGCGCTCGCCAAATTATGCCCCCAATGCATAACAATGGGGACTTGACCTTCGTAGAATGTATTCAGAGGGCGGTGCGGCGGAGGCACAAGCACGGCAGTAAAAAGTCTCCCAGTTGGACTTGGATGCAGGCAGCCAAAAGGAAATCATGAGTAATGAAATCTGCCGGCGAGGTGCCACACTCAGAAATAGTGAAATAGGTGGTAAATAAGTCGAGAAACGATCGTCGTATGTTATCTCATGCAAAGACTCCTCCAACTCACCGCGTGCGTCGAAGATTCAGTCGCGCGACGCCAAGTCCGTTCAAACTCCGAGCCGCGCGCACGTGATTGATCTCTTCGTTGCCATCAGCCACGTCGAACATGTTTGTTCTCATCTTCCTTCCCGACCGTCATCGTCGTACTCGCCCAGACTCGCCCCCGCCTTGGTTCTCCCTCTGTACACCTTTCTCCTCCTGGCGCTATGCGAACTGACTAGCCTGAAGGGTTTGAGCGAGCTCTCCGGTGTAAGGTACGTCTATGCTGCATTCTTCTAGCAGTGTGTCGGCTCTCAACTCAGGCCATGGCGTCCAGTCATCATCTGCTCCTCACCTCGTCCCTGGGTTCATGCAGGTAACACCCGTAAGCCGGACTCTGTTCCTCTCCCCGGCTCCTAACACTCACGTTCCCTCCCCTCCAGCGCCTCCCCACCCGCCTTGTGACCCACCTGCCTCGTGACGTGTGCTCCCCGTGTTGCGTTCATTCAAATTCTAGGACCCGGCCGCCTGTCCAGGTGCGAGCCATCCACTCCGCGTTGATGAGTTTCACCTATTCCTCCCTGCAGAACCAGGGTGATAAGTCGTCGTTTTCAAGTTGCGGCGCCTATGTGCGCTACCATGTCGGACGACTACCGGGGGATTTGGTGAGCAAGAATTCACCCAAGGGCTTGATAGATAGGTAAGTAATCAGACTCCGTTCTTCTTTGGTGGAACTACCATCGCACCCCGACGTTACACGTTTGATCTTTTGTAGGTGGGGGTTTGAGGTCCATGGCCGAGGTCTGAATTGAGCCACCGCTGCGTAGTCCATTTTGATACCCACCGACTCGGCCTTTCTTACATATTTGCCTGTGTTCCTAATGCCCCATTCTATATCAGCGAGTTGATCGTGTTTGCCCTTCCTCCGGGCTGAAGTGCCAAAGATGCTCTGGCGCGTGTGTCCTGTTCGGTCACGAGCTGGCATTCCTTTACCTGTAGCGCTACGTTACTTATTACATGTATAGCCTACCACTGCAATAACAAACATGCATACTTGGCCTGTCCCAAAAGAAAGCCTATGAGTGATATTGGATACCCTAGTGTTGCCGAAAATCGACGTGTATTGGTGAGATTTTGGGCTGTTTTGGTCAGTTTTGGTCTGACTTTGGTCTGAAATTAGTACGTTTGTCTTCGACGTGTCTAAGATGCCCGAAATCCACCAATTTCACTGAATTCTACCAAAATTGCCTAAATCTCGAGGAAGTTCGATCTAATTCTCTCTAATATGGGGAATTTGGTAGATGAGGTTTTCCCTGATGGGAACGGAAAGGACCTCGATCCTGAGGACCATGCGGTAAGTGATATCTCAACCATTGGTATTCGCCTCGAAACTCATATAGCACGCACTCTTCAGAGCCACGTCACCTACCCCGTCGGCGCTCTCCCTCGAGATGGGCATCTCTTCATGGGAGGCTCATGTCCCGCATCACACCCTGTCCGCCTGCCTCTCCTTTTCCTTGAAATTGTGTGGGATACCAGACAGTTCAATAACCAGTGGCCCACTGATGGAAGCCAGCCTTTCGTTCTATCTCAGGGCGACCCGTAAGTAGAGTTCTCTGTGCTGGCATCCATTCCAAGCTGATGGTGTGTTTAGGACTGGCTACGGCCAACACGCCGACTACGTCTTCGGCTGGGAGGGTGACTCCCTCCAAAGGGCTATGGACCGCTGCACTGACATGAGCGGCAACCCTTCGGGATGTCGCGAGCTTACCCTTGTCTCTGACGCTGACATGAACAAGTGCACCCAGAACCCCCGTGTGGATGAGGTCGTTGAGGGACGATGTGAGTGATACATCCATCCGCCTCGATCGAGTACGCAGTGATTAACGACATGCAGACATCAACGCTCTACCTGGTTGCAACCCGATCCAAAACGGTCCGGCCGAAGCTACCATGGTTAACCAATGCAACGCTATTTCGACATATATCGGCCAACCCGCTGCCCCGACCCCGACCCCGACGACCACCGTCGTCGCTCCTGTGCCCACCATCACCACCACCACTGCTGTGACTCCAACTCCTTCGTCCCCCGCTGGAGCGGCTATCCCCAAGTACGGTCAGTGCGGTGGAAATGGCGTAAGTGTCTGCATTTTTGTAACGATTGTTTGCCAATTCTCATTTTCCTGTCCAGTGGACTGGGTCTACCAACTGCATTTCAGGGTCTACCTGCACGAAGATGAATGACTGGTACTCCCAGTGCCTGTAGGGGCACCGCTACCACACTCTCTCGACGATCAGTTTTCTCAAGGTATAAGTGTCTTATTAGATGGCCATAAATTACTGCATTTTCAATACCATTTCTTTTCTTCAAACATTGTGGTATCATCCTAATGAATCTGACCTTTATCCTCACTAAATCCCACTTGCCCATTAGCGCCTGCTTCAACAACGAAAAGATTCTCTCAGCATCCCGAAGGCCAAGGCCAAGTTCTCAAGCTGAACCTTCCCAGATCTCTTGGCCTGTCGTCATCCCCAGGCTTCTAAGCGCGACGAGATACGATACGACCGTCATACAGCAGCTTCACCCGCGCTTGAACTTCAAATTTTACTATTTGTGCTGGTCATCTGAACGTCCAAGCGTTTCTACCATGCGAACACAGCAGCTTCTATCATTATAAGCTCTTCTTCGTGGCTCAGCTGGCTCACGGGGACTGGTTTGCAGCTCATCTCGCATAACATTTGCTCCAGGATTCATCCTGAACCTCGGGCAATTGCGCGCGGTCATTTGAATAGTGCGGTTGATCTGCGGATACTCTCCCTCGTACGTTCTTTTGCCTTCCTTTACCCACACGGACGTTGTTGAATGTGGGGAAGCTGATGATCCTTTAGAAGTCTACGGGCCCGCGATATCGAGATTTCGACAAACAGGGTATGTCCGGTCGCACTGCGGTGCTTCTGCGTCGGGCTTGTGGCAAAAAACCAAGCTTGTTTTGTTGCCGTATGGGGGAGTGAGGTAGAGACCGCATACTCAGGCTTGTGACGGGACCGTGGCATTCCAGAAACGATTCAAAAATTCGGTATTTAAGGGGTTTGGACTCGCGAAATCCCACTCTCCCGTCCCTCTCGTGGTCGGCTTTTTTTCTTACTACGATAGCTATGCAGTGGACATCTCTCCTCGCGTTCGCGACTCTCGCTCCTTTCGCCAATGCGCTTTTGCGTTTCCCCTGTTCGCAGCTGGTAACCCAGCGCTTCGACCCGTAGGCAATCTCCCCGGTGTGTGGGTGTAGTCTGACCATTCTTTTACTTCTAGCCTTGTCACTCCCGGAAGTGTTTCGCCTCACGTCCACCAAATTGTCGGAGGGGTACGTCGCGACGGTCTCTAAATCCACTCACAACAAACTAACGCTATATTGTATCTGTAGAATGCGTGCGCAGCCTCCGCTATTCAGACGAAAGTGCAGCGCTGACTATGATAATAGCTTCGATGTCGCCATGGACCCCAGTATTGACTACGCCAAGACATCTACTTGCACGACTTGTAGGTTCAAGGAGGATGCGTCCAACTACTGGACAGCAGTCTTATATTTCAAGAATCCAAATGGCAGCTTCATCAGGGTATGCTACCTGAACAGTCATTGTCTTCATCGTACATACCTAACCGATGCTCAGGTACCCCAAATGGCCAATCAATTCACTGGCAGTCCGAATGGCGGCATGACTGTGTACTACATTCAGCCTCCTAACAACGTGAAGGTCACTTCCTTCCCCAAGGTACGATATCGCTCTTTTTCTACTGTGGTCTGAGTACCTGATCGTATTTCGCTTGTTGCATTAGGGTTTCCGTATGATTGTAGGAAATCCGTTCTTGCGCAACGCCACTGGCATCGACCTCAATGGGAACATCGGCAAAGCAGTCACAAACCGCTGCTTCGGCGCCAACTTCGGAAGCGACGCCTCTTGGCCCCACCCCGGCACCGGCCCTCTCGATACCTACGAGCTCCCCAAAAAAGCGTGCGCCGGCGGTATCCGTTCGAATATCTTCTTCCCCTCCTGCTGGAACGGCAAAGATTTGAACCCTGCTGACCACGCCGTATGTATCTATATCCCCTACATCTGAAGCACCACTTGCTGATACTATCCCGCCGTAGAGCCACATGGCATACCCTGTTGGGACACTCCCAAGAGATGGTCACTTTTTTATGGGCGGTACTTGCCCTTCGACTCACCCTGTTCGCATGCCCTTGCTGTTCATGGAGATTGTCTGGGACACTAGGCAATTCAACAACATGTGGCCTACCGATGGCAGCCAGCCGTTTGTTTTCTCCCAGGGCGACCCGTAAGTAGAATCGTCCCCTCAAGCTTTCGCGTTCAGTCTTTAAACATTTTCATTACAGCACCGGGTTCGGGCAGCACGCCGACTACGTCTTCGGATGGGACGGAGACTCTCTTCAAAGGGCCATGGATACATGCACTGATCTTAGCGGTGTTCCCGAGAACTGCCGTGCCCTCACCACGCTTTCTGACTCCCAGATTAACAGCTGCAAGCAGCAGGTTCGTGTTGATGAAGTCGTGGAAGGCAGATGTAAGTACGATAGCCTCACCGTATGAGCCTTCCTCTGATCTTCAATTCAAAAGACCTCAACTCTCTCCCGGGATGCAACGCCCCGCAACCTGGTCCCGCACAAGCCACCATGGTCGCAAACTGCAATGCATTGAGCTCTTACATCGGCATGCCCACCGGGACCGCTGGACCAACGGTGACAAGCACGCCAACGAGCACCACGGTCGTTAACCCGACTACCTCTTCAACTACTGTTGTCACCCCTACTGCCCCTGCTGGTCCAGCTGTTCCCAAATACGGCCAATGTGGAGGCACCGGGGTAAGCACGTCGTCGCTGTCATGATTCCCCCATCGACTAAATTCATCATCTTTTATAGTGGACCGGTTCGACTCAATGCGTCAGCGGAAGCTCCTGTGTGAAGCAAAATGACTGGTACTCACAGTGCCTCTAGTCAGTACAGAGTCTCTTACCTTTCACACTGGTGGTAACTTGGCATTTGCGATCGCTGCCTAATATTTTTCTCTCTTCATTGCATGTAAATCATACACGAAATGGAAGTTTACCGAGTACACATATCTGCTTCCCTTCGATCTTAAGAACACCTGGAGAGATTTTCATGATCCTCGTTGACTGGGCTTCCGATGTCCGCTCCTACCTCGCCCACTAACCCATTGATTTCCCGGGTCCCGGGAGGCCACCGAAGCGCCAAAAATTGATCCGTCGCAAACCTTGTTTTGCCCGACATCAGATGGGGCTGCCCTTGGCATCAGCAAATAGTCGCCGAGTCGCACCTTTCATCCCAAACCACCATGCCAATCTCTGCCAATCTTAATTAACTGTTTTCACAAAAGCTGCGCTCAAGGGACAACGGAATACCCACATGGTATGCCCTGAATTGTAACTGGATCCGTCGACTTGGGGCACTAAACCGAACGCGGAAAGAAGACGAAGTCTGAACTGCCTTCATCGACGTCAACCCTCACATGCACATATAGCAGTTTGCGAGCTGGAAACTGGATGCCAATACCGCCGAACCAATGGGCGTAACTTTCAACGTCTCCTGACTTTGCTGGCCTCAAGGGATCACACCACCCTTCCAACTGAATACCCTCTGGTTCACGCGCCAAAGTAGGCCCCAGGTCGCGGTTCTTCAACTCTGCCAGAAATCTTTATCCTTTCCACCGTCAACGCCGATGCGGCTCCGCTAAAGTTTACACACTATTTAAGAGAGGCGATTGTCGAAGGGTTGCTTGTGCTTCTTAAGGCCCCTCTCAGCAATGTGGTCAGCACTCCTACCTCTTTTGACTCTTGTCCCTGCCACGCAGGCCTTCACGTTCCTGCGCTTCGCTTGCTCACAGCTTGTGACCCAGCGTTTCGACCCGTACGCATCCTCACTATCTGAGTCCAGGTATTCCCTAACGTCAAACTGGCTAGCCTGGTAACTCCTGGTATCGTCTCTCCTCATGTTCACCAGATTGTTGGAGGGGTGAGTGGATTTCTCGAATCGTAACACCCAGAATTTATTTGACTCCCGAATCTCTGTAGAATGCGTGTGTATGGTCCGTACTCGGATGGTATTGATATTAACAATTCACCAGGTTCGACGTCAAGATGGACTCTCAAGCCAACCTCGCTGCGCTGTCGACCTGCACAACCTGTAAATTCAAGGAAGACACCTCGAACTACTGGACCGCCGTTCTCTACTTCAAGCATCAAAACGGAAGCTACATGCGGGTGAGTCTCTTTTATATGCGATCGTAACTTCGCATCATCGTCTTCTTGCAGGTACCCCAAATGGCCAATGCGGTTACTGGCAACCCCAACGGTGGAATGACAGTGTACTATCTACAACCATCGGACAACCAGAAGGTTACTGCATATCCGAAGGTACCCGCTTTTTTATCTTCCTTTTGTCCCTTTCTGAGTCTATTGCCTCTACAGGGATTCCGAATGATCGTCGGGGACCCCATGATTCGCAACAAGACAGCGCTATCCACCAACACAGTCGAGGCCAGGGCGATTACCTTCCGCTGCTGGAATGCCAACTTTGGTAACGACGCTAACTTCATCCATCCCGGAACAGGATCCCTCGACACTATCGAGCTTCCCAATAAGCCATGCCCAGGAGGAATTAGGTCGAACATATTCTTCCCGTCTTGCTGGAACGGGAAGGACCTTGACCCACCTGACCATGCTGTGCGTTGTAGCATTCGTCCTGGTTAACTCCTTCTTACTAACGGGTCTGAGTAGAGCCATATGGCATGGCCCACTGGAGCGGTTGGCCGAGATGGTCTCTTTTTCCATGCCGGGGGCTGCCCTGCATCTCACCCTATCCGGATGCCCACTCTCTTCCTCGAGATCGCCTGGGATACGAGGCAGTTTAACAACATGTTCCCAGCGAGCGGACAGCCTTTCGTTCTCTCTCAAGGCGACCCGTAAGTTTCTGCATTGATGGTTCACTAATACCTCGATCTCTGACAAGTCCTGGGCTCTAGAACTGGATTCGGGCAGCACGCAGACTACGTGTTTGGCTGGAAGGACGACTCACTTCAGCGGGCGATGGATAAGTGCAATGACCAATCTGGAGCATGCCGTGAACTTACCTCTATCCCCGACGAGGAGATGAATCGCTGCACTCAAAAGGCTCGAGTGGACGAAGTCGTCGAGGGTCGATGTAAGTGCAGTCCTGTGTCTTTTAAAATGTCAGATATACCCGCTGATTGACTTGTTCACCAGATATCAACGCCCTTCCGGGTTGCAATCCTATTCAGAACGGGCCGACAACCGCGACTATGATAAACCAGTGCACGACTGCAATTTCGACCTACGTTGGCCAGCCCAACGCACCCGCCCCTACACCAACGACCACGGTGGTGAATCCTGCACCAACCACTAGCACCGTCACTACTGTTACGCAGGTGCCTTCCCAACCTGCTGGTCCGCTCATCCCTAAGTACGGCCAGTGTGGTGGCAACGGGGTGCGTTTTCCCTTTTTGTATACGTGCCGCCAATATACTAACGGAATTGACTAGTGGACCGGTGCGACTCAGTGCGTCTCTGGGAGCACTTGCCAGAAGTTGAACGACTGGTATTCTCAGTGTGTCTAGGAGCCGGGGACGTGTCAGTGGGTTGCTCATGTTGCTCCAGTTTCCCTCCTTTCCTTTCCGTTGTATATAACTTGATGTCAGATTGTTCAACTACGTTTGTAAACCAGATTCCCCATTGTCCCTTCTCAAAGTCTCGTCAAAAAGGGCATTCGATGAGCGGCCGGGCGTGCCACTCTTGATCCGGTCCTATGACGGAGGAGCGGAGGGTGATCTGACTTTCTCACGAAAGCATCTCTTTCCTTTTCTCTCATGCACCCCAAATGCACGCCTAGACGAAAAGAAGATGGACGAAGACCAAGTTGGCTCCTTCCTCGTCCGTTCTCACATAGCTGCCTCATAGTTGTTCCCGCAATACCACCGATCCAATGGGCGAACTCCTTGGCTCCTGGTTCTGCTATGATAACGTAGTCTGCTGACTGTGTTCACCCCGAGATATTCTTGTAATCTGGCGACTGAATGAGCTTGGGGTTGCACTATTTCACTGGTGCGGTGCCGCAGACTACGCATGAAAGGCGGCTCTTTGACTCTGGCAGAAATTTTTATCCTTTCCTGTTCCACGCTATGGCCCCGCGAAGATAGCCAGCCCTGTACTTAACTGCGACTCCATTGTCGCGGGTAAGCTTGAGCTCCCCGAGCATTCTTCTCACTATGTGGAATTTGCTCTTTTCCCTTGCAGCCCTTGCGCCTGCCGCTACGCAGGCCTTCATATTCCTGCGCTTTCCGTGCTCGCAGCTTGTGACGCAGCGTTTCGATCCGTACGTCCTCGAATGGGTAACCGCGATGCAGAGCCTGACCTCCGACTCCCAGCCTGGTGACTCCCGGTATCGTCTCTCCTCATGTCCACCAAATTGTGGGAGGGGTGAGTGGCGTTCTAAATCGCTGCTGTGTGCTGGGAGTACTGACCAACGGTTCTCCTGTAGAATGCGTATGTTAAGTCTCTTTAGAGACGACCTTGTACTCAGTATTCTCCAGCTTCGATATCAAGATCGACTCCCAGGCAGACCTTCCTGGCCTGTCCACGTGTACAACCTGCAAATTCAAGGAAGATACTTCGAATTACTGGACTGCTGTTCTTTACTTCAAGCATCAGAACGGAAGTTACTTGCGGGTGAGACCTTCTGGATGTTTTCAAGTTCCTTTTACTAACCGTCGTATCTGGTTAGGTACCTCAAATGGCGAACGCGGTGACTGGCAATCCCAATGGTGGGATGACCGTTTACTACCTCCAACCAGTGGACAATCAGAAGGTCACGGCGTATCCAAAGGTACCACCATTCTCGCATACGATGTTGAGGGCATTTTCGTAATCTGTGATCTTCACAGGGATTCCGAATGATTGTCGGGGACCCGATGATTCGAAACAAAACCGCGCTCTCTACCAATACAGTAGAGGCCAGGGCGATTACCTTCCGCTGCTGGAATGCCGACTTTGGTAACGACCCCGAGTTCATTCACCCCGGAACGGGATCCCTTGACACCATCGAGCTTCCGAATAGACCTTGTCCTGGAGGTATACGTTCCAACATATTCTTCCCGTCCTGCTGGAATGGAAAGGATCTCGACCCTCCCGACCACGCTGTACGTTCCGACGTCAATCTCGTCTACTCCTCGTTCTGACAGGAACAAATAGAGCCACATGGCGTGGCCCATCGGAGATGTTGGGAGAGATGGCCTCTTCTTCTATGGGGGCAGGTGCCCCGAATCGCACCCCATCCGGATGCCTGTTTTGTTCCTTGAAATTGCCTGGGACACTCGACAGTTTAACGACATGTTTCCCGAAAGTGGACAACCATTCGTTCTGTCTCAGGGTGACCCGTACGTGTTTGGATTGTCCCAGAGATAATCCTGTTTTTGATAAGCTCCCCAGAACTGGCTTCGGGCAGCATGCAGATTATGTTTTCGGTTGGAAAGATGACTCACTTCAGAGGGCCATGGATTTGTGCAACGACCCCACTGGTAAATGTAGCGAGGGTATACTCACTAGAATCTCCGACGAGGAGATGAATAGTTGCACTCAAAGTCCACGAGTAGAAGAAGTCGTTGAAGGACGATGTTAGTGCATTCAGCTCCTCGAGGTGGGGTGCAGCTTACCAGTTGATTTTAACAGATATCGATGCCCTTCCTGGCTGCAATCCTATTCAGAATGGACCGACTTCCGCGACGACGGTGGCCCACTGCAGCACCGCAGTTTCGACCTATATTGGCCAGCCAACCACCTTGGTAAATCCTGGCCCGCTCGCTTCCAATTAGGGCCGACGTCATACGTTGGAGGGTGCAAGTTGATAGTTCACGAGCACTTGTTTGAAGTTGAACATTGTGTTACTCTCTACGAGCCGTATTATAATAGTGCCAGAATCCGCTTTCTCTCCTTTTCGTTGTCTCAAATAAATCATGATGAAGGTTATTAACCGTGGGGTGGTGCTGTTCTGCGCCTCCTCAGGAAAGTTGGGCTTCACGAATAACCTTCTCCGAGAAGCCTTTGGTCAACGCTGGGAACGTCGGTTGAGATCCATGTCGGCCTCATATTTAATTAGCGCCTATTTTGATCCGTTCCATGCAAGCGACTTGTTGTTTTCCCACACATGCAACTCTTCCTTGACTCTCCCCTCCATGTCCACCTGGCGCTTGATAAGATCGACACCATCGAGGCGTATCTTTCCCCTCCGGCCACCAACGATCTTAGATGAGATCCTGAAGAACTCATAAGGAGTGCGACCATCGCGACCAACTGGTCGATTGGGACAATTTTGGGTCGACTCTCTTGCTCGAGTTGAGAATGCAAACAACGCTTCGGCTGGTTCATCATTCGCCGAACCAGGATCCCTTCGAACCTTGGAATCTGCTGTGTACGGTTCAGGCTGTATGGTTTATTCGAACCCCATTGTTTCTCCTTGCTTCCTGGAGCTATTGATCCCGACGGTTGGCGGGTCCCCCGATCCGCCTGGTTCCGTGTTCACTTCATGCTTTGAGAGGCCTGTTTACCTTCCTCTAGCAATCGAACGAAAAGACCTCCGATAGCGGATGAAACGCGGTGGCTTGGCTGCCAAGAATTTACTAGTGAATCTGGCGGTTCTGTAACAAAGAGTATTTATACTTGGAATTGAACGAAGACGCCCTTCTCCTCGTCCTCGCTCTTGCCGACCCTTACAGCCATGTGGGCCTCTCTCCTGTCGCTCGTGGCTCTGACGCCTGCTGCCAATGCCCTTCTGCGCTTCCCTTGCTCGCAGTTGGTGACCCAGCGTTTCGATCCGTTAGTCTCCATTTTGCGTCGCGCAACCGCTACTCATAATAATTGTCCTCTACAGGTTGGTCACGCCCGGCATTGTCTCCCCACACGTCCATCAGATCATCGGAGGAGTGAGTAGGCATATTCGTACGCCATTATCAATGCTGATACCATTTTCTTGCGCTGCCTAGAATGCGTATGTCCTCAAACCAGGAAGAGAAAACGAGACATGACGCTAATGGCTTTTCAGATTCGACGTTAAGATGGAGTCTCAGGCTGATCTCCCCGGTCTTTCCACCTGCACAACTTGCAAGTTCAAAGAGGACGCCTCTAACTACTGGACCGCCGTGCTGTACTTCAAGCACCAGAACGGGAGCTACATTCGAGTTCCCCAGATGGCTAACCAGTTCGTCGGAAGCCCGAACGGTGGAATGACTGTCTATTACATCCAGCCCTCAAATAACCAGAAGGTCACATCCTTCCCGAAGGTTGGTTATTTGCCTCCATGCGACAAACTTCCCTCTCTGAAATCTTGACTATCTAGGGATTCCGCATGATCGTTGGAGACCCCATGCTCCGCAATAAGACCAACATCAACCCCAACAGTGCGGCGGGCAAGGCCATCTCTTTCCGCTGCTGGAACGCAAACTTCGGCTCCGATGCTAACTACCCGCATCCCGGTACCGGCCCTCTCGACACTATTGAGCTCCCCAATAAGGCCTGCGCTGGCGGCATTCGGTCCAACATCTTCTTCCCGTCGTGCTGGAACGGGAAGGATCTCGACCCCGCTGACCACGCCGTACGTATCATCCCTGACGCCCGTTTCGATGTGCTGACATCGTTTTCAGAGCCACATGGCATACCCGACCGGAGACGTTCCCCGCGACGGTCTTCTGTTCATGGGCGGAGGTTGCCCTGCTTCTCACCCCATCCGCGTGCCTTCTCTCTTCCTCGAGATTGCATGGGACACCAGGCAGTTCAACAACATGTGGCCTGCCAGCGGCCAGCCCTTCGTCCTCTCGCAGGGCGACCCGTACGTTAACCCTCATTCCTGAAGTCCGGGCGGTAATTGATTCCCTGTAGAACTGGTATTGGCCAGCATGCTGACTACGTCTTCGGCTGGAAGGATGACTCCCTGCAGAGGGCCATGGACAAGTGCACAGATATGGGTGGACAGCCCAGCTCCTGCCGCGAGCTTACTCAAGTCTCTGACGCTGACATGAACAAGTGTACTCAACAGGTTCGCGTAGACGAGGTTACCGAGGGACGTTGTGAGCATACTTTTACGTACTCATCGACTCTGTCTGATGAGCGCCTCTATAGACCTCAATGCCTTGCCCGGTTGCAACCCAGTCCAGAATGGCCCGAACCCCGCCACCATGATCAACGAGTGCAATGCTCTCTCCACCTACATTGGCCAGCCTGCCGCGCCTACGCAGTCGACCACCGTCGTTACCACCTCCACCTCCACAGCCGTCACGACCACCACTACCGTCGTCACTCAGCCCACTCAGCCCGCTGGTCCTCTTATTCCCAAGTACGGCCAGTGTGGCGGCAACGGCGTACGTTGGTTTGTTTTCTAAGGATGATCTGATAGAAGTTGACCATTTCTCTATAGTGGACAGGGTCGACACAGTGCGTTGCCGGCAGCACTTGCCAGAAGCTCAACGACTGGTACTCTCAGTGCACCTAGGTCGTTGTCTAGGTTTGGTGGCTTGCGTGGTTCTTCTTTCTCTTCTGGCCTATTTCCCTGCGAATATAATAATCTCTCGGCGCTTTGTTTCATACGGATTCGAAATCTGTACAGCAGTCGCAACGACCTGTGTGCGTGAGTCCTTGA
Organism: Ephemerocybe angulata; assembly: GCA_013368325.1. Classification (NCBI taxonomy): domain Eukaryota; kingdom Fungi; phylum Basidiomycota; class Agaricomycetes; order Agaricales; family Psathyrellaceae; genus Ephemerocybe; species Ephemerocybe angulata. The sequence goes on from JAACJK010000058.1 coordinate 503,901, forward strand.
CAATGATCGGAGGTAAGCTTATCTGGCTATCTGTTGTGGCGGTTCAGAGTGTGGACAAATGATCCTCGAGGCGCTCGAGGCGCTCGAGGCGGTGGCTCAAATACAACAGGTTCATTGTTGTTAAAGTGAGGGTAGTGTATACGAAATGAAAGATGAGTGAGGTATACATAGATAGCGTAAACCTGTCTAAACAATCGGTTCCAACTTGAGGGTCTTGTCAGGGAGTAAGTTAGCCCTTGGACCTTACATTGAATAGAAGGTAGATAACGACTCACAAAGGGTCCAGTCACGGGAGCAGGGTACCTGGTGTGGAATGCGTCCGAATCCTTGAGACCGTAGATCGCATTGCTCTGCGAATAGAACGGAATCTCGACGTTATCTGTTCACCAGAAATATCAGTTAGCATTGACTTGAGGCTTGAGCTGACTAGCCAGCGTGCGTTGCTAGGCGATAACGTTAAGGAGGCGACTTACCATTGTTGGAATTGATCCATGTCGGGGCCAAGACAGTAGTGGCAGGGTCATACGTCCACTTCGCACAGAAAGTATGATTAGCTCGAGGAATCTAAAGGCCCTCAAGGACACGATGTTACTCACAATGTCAGTTTGTGCAACACGGGGAAGCCCGGTTCTATCTGTATAGGTATTTCCAATAGTCGACGAGCCAGTAGATCCCGGGCCAGCTGAATGTTGTCGTTAGAATGGTCCTCACGGTGTGGACAGAAACAAGACGACTCACATCCGGGCTCGGCTGCGCCTCCAAGGTATGTATAGCTTTACAATGTGAGGCGGCATCAGCAACCAACAGGAGTGCGCGAAGTATCAATGGGCGTACTGGAAGGAGCCTGCTGTCATATCGGTGTTCGTGTCATCCCGTCCTTGAATAAGGGACAAGAGGGGAAACCCTGATGTTGCCAGATTCTGGAAGCAATTTAAAGGTCACATTCTGTTAAGAGTGTCAGGTAGACGTACGAGCATAGTGACTTGGATCTTGGTAAACACAGGTTGCAAAGTGTCAAAGGAAACAGAGAGAGTCAAGGCATTGTCAACATCAGTCGTCAACGATGTAAATCCTGCAGTGTTCAGGTTTCGGTCGACGTAGAACACTCTTTCTCCATTTTGGTTATAAAGAGCGGCGCGTCCTGTGACAGTCTCGCGAGGAAGAGGGGATGCGGCCGCATCGCGGTTCCAAACTGACGAGTCATGATAAGATTAGCCTCAAAATGACGATGTGGGGTGCAAAGATAGGGAGCCAAAATTGTACGTACTCCTGGAAGGCTGCCTCCTCGCCGGCGCCTTGAGGGGGAGGCCCTTCGCGAGCCTTTGTGCGTTACTCAGGCTTTCTACGTACCCTGCCCCTTCATCGCGCCTGGTAGGGGTAGGGAGTAGTTCGTTCTTGGCGTTCAAGTACCGGTTGTAGGCGGCCTCATCGTACTCTGATTCACCGCCAGTGACACCGGCTACTGCCATGAGTTCATGGAGGTCGACTGGAGTGGTATCAACAGCAAACGCGGTGAAAAAGGAGGAGAAGAGGACCGCAGCGGAGAGGATGGATTTGAGATGCATAATAACGAAGGTGGGTGTATGAATGAGTGTGGGGGGCCGGGAGGGGCTCGGTGAGTTGTCAGTGAGAGAGGGGAAGATACCTGGGGGAATCCGGACCCCGACAGCGTGCCTTAAGTACCATGAATGTTGACACTGGACATCGTGTTACCAGGCTAAACCAGATGGGGCGGATCAGTGTGATGTTCCACATTCATAATTCATCTCATCCAAATGTTAACAAGCCGAAGAAGTGGAGCGCCCGACTGTCGTGACTGATGGGAAGCGAGCTGTTCGCGAGTTGTGGCCGCCATTTCTGACAAATTTCTGATATTCTCTCTGTATTCTCTAGAGGACTGGGTACTGTATTGTTCTGCATTGCAGGCAACTGTACCGCGGGACTTTGTCGGCAATTTTCATCATTGGGTGGTGCCCGCAGAAATTTGAAGGCAAGTCATTGACAGGCGGTGGCGCTGTGGGACGGGTACCCAAGATCATGATGCTCAAGATGCTCAGCTCCCGAGAAAAACAGGCAAAGGAAAACGTGCTTCAATTAAAAGCGATACAGGATGCGTAAAGTAGAAGGAACAACGTGAAAAATGGATGCAAGGCATTTAGGGTGCGCTAGGAGCACTCTCGATGAGTTCTAATTTCAGGGTCTGGGGCAACAATTAACTTCCGCCTCCTAGCACAAGGTTAAAAACGGCAGACTCACAAATGGGCCGGTGATGGGTGACGGGTAGCGGGCAACAAAGCTGGAATGGTCTCCCATGCCGTAGATTGCGGTACTTTGGGAGTAGAAAGGAACGTCCACCGATTCTAGAAAGGAGAGGAGAATCAGTGAACGATCACATCGTCAATGCAGAAAGGAAACATACGACCGCCTGCATTGATCCAAGTCGGGCTCAACACTTTAGTGGTCCTGTCGAAGTTCCACTGTGATGACGAGCATAAAAACGTTAGTGTTAATGTCAATAATAAGAATTATGACCCACAATGTCGGTCTGAGCGATACGAGAAGCGCCAGTGAGAGAGTTATACGCATTGGAAGTCGTTCCAGCAGGACCTGGTCCAGCTGCCGAATCAGTCAACGTCAGTCTCACTGAAAATTTCTGAATCTCTGGAACTTGGTGTAAGAACTTACCAGAAACAGCTGCTACAGAAAGGTAGGTATAGCTGTTGCTCTTTGTTATAACTATCCCGATACCGGTGATGGAGGGTGACTCACTGGAAAGAACCGCTGGCCAGATTTGTGTTGGTATTGTCCCGACCTTGAGTGAGGCATAGGAAGGGAAAGCCGGCACCGATTGCTGCATTCTACATATGCGAAAGGGTTACAATGGGTCAGATTTAAAAATATAGCCACATACAGTCGCGAGTACTTGTAGTTGAGATGATTTGGTCTGTAGCGAATTGAAAGATACGGAAAGAATCATAGCATCTGCAGCGTTAGTCGTGTAGCGAGCCTGGTTGCTGCCGATAAACGTTCGGTCGACATATCCAAAGAATGCTCCGCCTAGATCGTCTCGATAGAGAGCCGCACGACCGGTGAGTGTGGTACGGGGGCCAGGAGATGCAACGGGGTCACGAGGAAAGACTACAAGATATCAAGTACATTAGCGGGACAGCAAATCGTTGTCAACGATAGAAAACTTACTCTTGGAATGGCGCCTCCTGGCTGGAGCTTTAAGAGGAAGACCCCGGGCGAGCCTTTCGGCATTGCTCAACTTCTGAATTTCATACTCCTCGGCACGCTTGACTGGAGTGGTCGTAGTGGGAGTCGGGAACAGCTCGTCCTTCAGTTCGAGGTATCGTCCCAAGGCTTCCTCATTCAACTCTGACGGTCCTGTACCAAGTCCAGCAGTTTTCATTAGGGCATCAAGGTCGGCAGATGTGGCATCGGCATTGGCGAGGGTTGCGGTGAGATAGGTGGAGAAGAGGACTGCCGTGGAGAGGAGGGCTTTGAAGTGCATGGTTGCAGAGACTTGTAAAGAGTGTCGGGAGTGGTTCTAAGGAATGGGAGGGGTTCGAGAATCGAGAAGGAGGGCCGGGGAGACGGAGGGCGGATGTTAGAAGGACTTGGAGCCTGAGTCGCGACCGGTGTTCATCGCACAATTTTATAAGCCCTCTGCCATCTGGAATGGCGGTCGAAATGTTCCTGGCCACATGGGATCAGGGGATCCGGTTTTACCGGTTTTACATACTGATAATTTCGAGTCTCCATCAGGGGAAAGGAGTTCATAGCAAAGAAATTCGAAGACGTAGATTGAGGATACCTCCCTCAGCTACGAAGTATTGTGGTAGCAAGCTGTGAACATGAGTGAACATGCGAAACCCGTTTCGTTGTCGATTTGGCAATCTTCCACTTCAGGCACAAGCGCCCACGTTCCGCCAAGAGATCAATCAATTGCTTCGGCGTCTCCCGAGTTTAAAGTCCCGAGTGGCTGTGCCCAGCACAAGGTCCGGACAGCCCAAGTTGCTCAGGGGCCCCGGGGTCGTAGACTCCTGACATTGTCCTTCAACCTGGCCTTCAACCTTCGACAGTAACTAGGTTAGGATCCTGTAAGTACTAAGTACAAGCTGCACAGCTAACCTTGGTTCAATGCCAATTGACTTGGCACTTGTTTTTTTTATTCTGGCACAGGTCGCGACAATGTCGACACGATACACCTTGAGCGACCTTCCCGTTGAAATCCTTGACAACATCTTTGAGAACTGCTTGCCCGACAAGCTTATGGCAGCTAGTCCACGTCCTGACAGGGCGCCACTCCTCCTTGGCCATGTCTGCAGCTCGTGGAGGCAAGCATCCCACAGAAACCCCAAGTTGTGGACGATGCTCTGCCTCGTGTGCTTGGACTGCGGCGAGTCGGTGGAGGAGCTGCTCGGGAAAGAGCGAAGAATGATAGAAAAGGCCAAGTTCTGGCTCGAGCGCTGTGGGGACCAACGCATCTCGCTCTTCTTCCTCGTTCAAGCTCTATCGTTCAACCTGTTCACACAGTTCTTCGATTTCTCGAGCGGACCGGATGGCAATACCATGACGCGATTCATATTCGGCGCTTTTGTCGACACGATCCTCCGAAAGAACTTGGATCGCTTCAGCGCGCTCGTATTGCATTGGCCCCACTTCTCGTTGAACGCCATGCCCTTCAACAGCAAAGCTCCCCCACTTCCCGTCCACGTGGAATCCTTGGCGATCGCCGGCGGAGACGAAGGCACATGCCCCACTCAAGCCTTGAATCATCTTTCGAGCTTCCGCACCTCGAAGTCTCTTAGGAAGCTCCATATCGGATTTGACAAGCGTCCTAAGGAGTGGAAATCCCTTCCCAGTACCATTCCGTGGAAACAGCTCACCGACCTTTCGTTCGAGGCACCTTTGCAATGTTCCTCCGCGTACCTGCTCCTACGAAGCTGCCCCAATCTTAGGGAGTGTCGGCTGAACATTGGAGCTCCTGTCAAGCCCTCCGCTTCCATCCACCTCCCGAACTTGGAATCTGCGACCTTCAGGTTCGGCCATCCGGAAGACGGGTTTGAATTCCTTCGGTCACTGGATACCCCAAATATTCATTCTTTGAAGTTGCGGGGCTCTCCCGACCGCTTATACAGACTGGTGGGCGCCAACACACCACTTGCTAGCAGTGTTTATCCTCGACTCGCCAAGCTCAAGTCCCTCACGCTCACCTGCCCTTTCTTCACCGACCAGGCCCTCATCGAACTATTGAAGGCGATACCCCTTCTCACCCACCTCACCCTCAGTAGCCAGAGTTGGGAGGCATTTGCAGAAGCCTTGACTCTCGAGGGTATCGAATCTGTACTCCCTGAACTTACCCACCTTCGATTGCATTTGGAACCGCCTCACAGGGTAGGATGGCAACTTCCCTTCAACGAAGGGCCGTTTATGAGAGGCCTCACCTCTCGCGGGGCGCGTGGAAGTCCTATGGACATCCAGATCACCTTACCCGAGGCCTATACTACCTTTTTGCCCGAGTTGGAACACGCATTGTCGGAAGCCTGTCCTGACCTGGGGAAGTCATCCATGTCCGTGAGCTTCGTCAAGGATGTACCCCTCGAGGAGTGGATTAGACAGGACCGTCCTTCCTGGATAACACCCTGCTGAGAGTTATAAAGGAGGTCGTCCTCTCTTAAAACGACCATGTCACGCTCGTGTTTTTCGTTAGTCTCCTATATGTGTGTATGTAGTCCTTGTATCCATAGTCATGCTTATCATCCATTGTTAGATCCGACTTAATCCTTCAGTGGTCTGCATTCCCAGGAGTCCTGCGTATTAACCGTCCTTCACGACATTGCTTGGCGTGCTGCGACGTCGACGGTTAACCAAAAATCAGACTCAGAAAAGCTCAGCAACAACACTGCGAGTGCTGCGCTCGGCGCTGCGGTGCACCGCAGGGTGCGCATTCGGTACAGCCACATCGCCGGATCGGGCTCGATGATATAACGACCCAGGTTACCCTCGACCACCACCATTACACCCCCCTTGCGCCACCATGGAAGCCCTCAAACTACAGAGAAAGTATCCAGAAGTCTCCAGAGATGAGATGTTTGACTTCATCAACAAATTCAAGTGCGTGCAAGCCAGGATCTGAGTCAGACAGAGACTTAACCGGAACGCAGTGGATTGTCGACGGAAACCCCAGGCCGGGTTGATAAATCAACAGTTCTGCATGCACTTCAGTCCAGCGGAACGTCGTACGACGTTGCGCGAGAGACGTTGAAGCACGTCAGCGTCGACGCCAGTGGGAAGGTCGAGCTGGAGGACTGGGTTGAGGTGCGGCTTTGTTCTTGTCTCTGGATGAAACCAGGCTAACGCCTGCGCTCCGCAGCTCAACGTGAAGCTCAGGTCGCAAGCGCCTTCAGAATCTATTACGAAGAGGGCCGGAAAGGTCACGGTGAAGGGCTCCAACGCCAACGTTAGCCATACCATCAACGAGGACGAGCGTACCGAGTTCACGAATCATATCAACACGGTGAGCGAGATCGGGAAGACTCATTGGCTCGGATAACTGATATTGTGTGCCTAGGTTATCGAGAATGACCAGGACCTCGCAGGAAGATACCCCATTCCGACTGATACCATGCAGATCTTCGATGAGGTCAAGGACGGCCTCATCCTCTGTAAACTCATCAACGACTCCGTCCCCGACACCATCGATACTCGTGTGCTGAACAAGCCCACCGCGCGCAAGCCCCTGAACGCGTTCCAGATTACGGAGAACAACAACATCGTTATCACCTCCGCGAAGGGTATCGGTTGTTCAGTCGTGAACATTGGTGCTGCGGACATTGCGGAGGGTCGCGAGCATCTCATTCTCGGCCTCATCTGGCAGATCATCCGGAGAGGTTTGCTCGCCCAGGTCGACATCAAGCTGCATCCCGAGCTGTACCGCCTATGCGAGGAAGACGAGACGATCGAGGACCTCCTCCGCTTGACGCCCGACCAGATCCTCCTGCGCTGGTTCAACTACCACCTGAAACAGGCTGGCTGGCAACGACGGGTTAACAACTTCAGCAGAGACGTGAAGGACGGAGAGAACTACACCGTCTTACTGAATCAGCTCAAGCCCGACCAGTGCTCGCGCGCTCCCCTGCAAACGAAGGATCTCCGCACGCGCGCGGAGCAGGTGCTCCAGAACGCGGACCGCATTGGATGCCGCAAGTACCTCACGCCCTCGTCCCTGCTCTCCGGTAACCCGCGTCTCAACCTTGCCTTCGTCGCCAACCTCTTCAACACCCACCCGGGCCTCGAGCCGCTCAACGAGGAGGAAGCCAAGGACTACGGCGCCATTGAGGACTTTGACGCTGAGGGCGAGCGCGAGGCGCGCGTCTTCACGCTCTGGCTCAACTCGCTGGGCGTCGACCCTGCCGTGTACAACTTGTTTGAGAACCTCAAGGACGGGCTTGTCATCCTTCAGGCATTCGATAAGGTTTTGCCTGGAAGTGTGGTTTGGCGCCGGGTTTCGAAGCCCAAGGCTGGTGTGACGTCACCGACGTTCCAGCCGGCGGAGGGTGAGGAGGAAGAGGATATCGGAATCAAGCCCAACCAGGGCCAGCTTTCGAGGTTCAAGTGCGTTGAGAACACCAACTATGTTGTTGATCTTGGAAAGCAGAGTGGGATGCATCTCGTTGGAATTCAGGGTGCTGATATCGTCGATGGGCGGAAGACGCTGGTGCTTGGGTTGGTTTGGCAGCTGATGAGGTCAGTAACTTCATTCTTTTGTGCAAGTGCAGCGATATACTGATACCCAATCTTCGGTGATTAGGCTCAACATCGTTCAGACCCTTGCCTCATTGTCGAAGACGAGCGGTGGGCGGCCAATCTCTGATACCGATCTGGTGAAGTGGGCGAACACCACCGCCCAGAAGGGCCAGCCGGGCGTCCGGCCTATCAGATCGTTCAAGGATCCCTCTCTGACTACCGGCCTCTTCATCCTCGACTTGCTCGACGCCATCCGTCCTGGTATCGTCGACCCCAACCTCGTTATCCCTGTGGATGAGAACGGTCCTTACGAAGACAGGAGGCAGAATGGTACGTCGTACTTCAGCGGCTCGACCCTTCTGAGTCCGCGTTCGCTAATGGTCCCTCGTTCTTCCTTTCTCTGTAGCCAAGCTTGCTATCTCTATTGCGCGTAAGATGGGTGCTTTGATCTTCATTGTGCCGGAAGATCTCGTGGACATCCGACCTCGACTTGTATGTCTCTTCCATTCTCATCTTAAATGTACTTCGGACCCCAAAGCTAAACCTATGTTTGTAGATCCTGACCTTCATTGGAAGTCTGATGAGCATCGCTCAGTCGTAGTGTGCATGTGGGTTCGGGTGTGCTTTGGGGCTCGGAAGATGAGAAGGAAAGACGGAAAGAAGAAGACTGTGTACAACGATGGGTGCGTGCTTGGAGCCTGTGCTTATCAAGGACTTCGGGAAAATATCGTATTTTTTACTTCTATCTTAAAATGGATGATTTACAGGATTATGCCAGTATAGAGCGATGAGCGCTGAGGGGCTTTCGACATCGATGTGTGCAACTTTAGGTGGGGCTGTTCAAACCTGAGGTGACCTTCTGTCCTCTGACTCGAGGCGGAAGGATGATCGATTGAGAACCTGAATGGAAGTGCGCGCGTGCTCATGATATTCGGCTGGGAAGAGACTGTGGCGCGCTCCTTGAAGTCATTCATCTGAACATACAGGGAAACCAGCTGATTCCAGGGGCTTTCCAGCCAGTTATCGCGTTCCTCTCGTGTCGAGAGGTGTGTTTGCTGCATGGCCGCGCAACGTCGGAGCATCGCCTTCATCTATGGTTCCTCAATTTCCAATCTTCAGAAATATCCTCGAGGCTTGAGCGCTGGTCGTTGGGCGCTATTTAGTGTTGACAATCGGATAGCCATAGGGTGTCCGATGGTCGCCGAGCGTCCCCTGTAAGTAGTCCTTGGCATTGGACCATCCCTGTTTCAGCTTAAAACCCGCACCGCCAGCAGCGTCACTGAGCGACTACTATCATTGACCATAGGTTCGGTTTTACCATCAGTTCGGTCGCACCCGCCAAATCAAACGACCGAACCTCCAACGAACCTCAGTTTCTCTAATTCCTGGTCGTTTTTCCTCAAACAAATTGCAGAATCGTTGTTCGGAGTGCATTCCGAGCAAGTATACCAATTTTCAGAGCGAACGGACCCCGGGAAGGGGGACTCACCGAACCTCCGGTCAAAACCGAACCTATGGTCAATGATAGTACCGGGATGGTCTTTCGGCGCCGTTTGTGGCTTGGGCCATTCATTTGTGCAGGGCCGGCGGATGATCTGCCGCCGTATCGCCGGCATCATCACCCCTCCCGTGTCATACTCTCTTCCTCCCACTCCCACAGATCCGAATATTGTAGAATGACTGGCTCGAGTAAATATATTGTTCGTGCCCTAGTGCAGTAAGCGCATCGATAAAACTGCTGGTATGTGTATTTATGACGAATCAGATACCTTCCTCCCTCTCAGAGAGCAACGATGCGAGTGTGATCATCAGAAAAGCCGTTTCGATATCCTGTTTCCAGCACAACACAAGGCTTCGGACCAAAGTCCAGAATCCGTTCGAAGAAGGCCGGAGCGGCGCTGCTGAATGGGGACAATCACATTAAGGTTAACGTATTTGTTTGCCAATACAAAAGGCCTCGTTCCGTGAGCGTGGACAGTTCTTCCTTTCACCCCACTATTGCTGGACACGTTCCTCTCTCTCCTTCTTCCACCAATACCCTTGGACTCGATCTCTGGAAGAAACCCTCCACCCGTCGGCTAGGCTTGACGCCGCACCCTCCAGAACGTAGCAAAGCTCGAAATCCGCCTTTGGAAATTTCTTTAGCGCCCACCAAACATGGTCGCCAGTAATCCGCTGTTCAGTGGTCGTTGGACCGTCAAAAAGTTCAGTGCGACTGTGATCAATGATATCTGGCCTGAGGTCTTGTTCTTCTCGCTCGTTGCAACTGGTGAGGGGCCCTTCGTGTCGAGGGAAAATGACCGCGTTGCTAAATGATCTGTTTGCCCCGCTGATTCATCGTCGCCCGCGTGCAGCCGTCGCCGTTGTAACTGAGACCAAGACCAAGAACCTGGGAATCAACAGCAGCTTGCTCACCGTGCTCGGTACAGTCCTCGGTTTGGTCATTTCGTTCAGGACGTCTTCGGCGTACGAGAGGTGAGTAGTGACTTGAGTACTGCCATTCCCCCAGGTGTTGACGCGATGGACTCAGGTATCAGGATGGTCGTAAGATGTGGACGAACGTGAACACCGCGACCCGTAACCTTGGTCAAATGGTGAGCAGCCCAGGGACTCTGAATGTCTAGTCGTGTGACTCATAGCGCTCCGACGTTCAGATCTGGATCCACGTTCCTCTTAACAGGGAAGACAAGGGGTTGCAGCGCAAGCAGACCAACCTCGAGAGCATCATCGAGAAGAAGTCGATTCTCAACCTCGTGAGCACCATGCTTCTTTCCGCACCACCCGGACTCTGACGTGTTGCGTTTAAGCTTCAAGCATTCCCCGTTGCCGTAAAGGTAAATGTCGTCTGCCATGTCTTCATCCCCGCAGACACTGACTTGCCGTCTGTAGCATTTCCTGCGTGGAGAGCAAGGTGTCTACTATGAGGACCTTTACCCCCTTATCTCCTTCCTTCCCAAGTACGCGAACGGTGTCCCCAACCCGGAAGACCGTCTGCCTCTCTGGCACGACCATCAGCACCAGGATCCCGACGCCGAGTACAACGAGAAGTCAGGCGAGCAGCAGCGCCACACCCGCGGCGAGCCCACGCTCGTGGAAGGCAAGCCCGACAGCCGCTCGTCCTCCCGCCTCGGCACCAAGAAGCGCAAGGACAACTTCGACCCCGAAGCCGCCCTCCCCGACGTCGAGAGCGAGGTGCCCTTGAAGCCCGCCAGGAACCCGCCCAAGACGACGCTCTACGACTTCATCCCGCTCCTCCGCTTCCTCCGTTGGGGCGTCCGCGTCATCATGCGCCGTGCCCTCCCCGGAGAGTCGCGTCACCGCAAGAAGAACCACATCGCCGTCGAGAGCAACGTCCCTCTTGAGATTACCCTGTTCCTGGCCAAGTACGTCGTTATCGATATCGATCGCTTTGACACCCGGTGCTGACTTTCGTGCGTCTTACAGCTACACCGGATGTAAGTAAAGTGCCGCGTGTTCTTGATTACTGGCTCATGTTTTGTTCGAATTTGGATAGTCTTGATGAGGAGCGGCCTCGTCCAACCTGCGATCGTCACCGCTCTGCAGGGTAACCTGGCCACTTTGCAAGATACCCTCTCCAATCTCGAGCGTATCTGCAACACGCCTTTACCCTTCGCCTACCAGGCCCATCTGCGCATGTCGCTCTGGTGCGTATCCCTCATCGTATACTTTGAGTTCTCGAGCATCGCGTGCTGACCATGTTGTGCGCTCTAGGCTCTACCTGCTGTTCCTCCCCTTCCAGGTCGTCACTGCCATGCACTACATCACCATTCCCGGCACGGCCTTCGCGTCCTTCCTCCTCCTCGGATTCCTCGAGATTGGACAGGAAATTGAGAACCCGTTCAACTACGATCTCAACGATCTCGACCTCGACCACTTCTGCTTGGACATACAGCGCCAGCTGCACGAGATCACCACCGTATGTACCCTCCCTCCCACTCTACTGCCGCAGCAACAGTCCATTGATTGAAATGCGTCTGTTTTTAGCACACCAACCCCGATCCGTCCGAATTTGTCTTCTCTCCTCTGTACGTTACCATTCAGTCGTTTTAATAGGCGCCCGTTGCTAACATACACTTTAGTAACCAACCCTTCGCCCCTGCCGACAAGCGCAGTGCGTCGGAGCTTATTGCAGGTGGAAACGAATACGTTGCTCCTGACAGCGACGCGGCACCCGGAATCAACAGTATCCGTAGGACCTTGGTTCGCAGCTGGAGGGACGTCGACACGTTCACCCGCAAGGCGTACTAAGTCTGAATCGGCGTGGGTGTTTGCTTTCTCGTCTCTGCTTCCATTTGAGTCGTATCTTGGGCTTCGATCTTGTTCTTTTTTCCGCTCTCTGCTTCTTGCAGTGCCGTGACCTACCTACCTTGGTAGGGAGGGGCCTGCATGCTGAGGTCGAATGGACTTTTCTGTTGGGTTTCATTGTCATATATATATCCCGTGCTCTTTTACCCCCTCCCCTCCTCCCTTTGCTCTCGTTCTTGCCACATCATTTCCATCGTTTGAATCAACATAACTTCCAACTAGTATAGATCCATTGACGAATCACGCTTACATCGCTCCATACATACATACATCACACACAAAAGTTTCTTGTCGGTTGTGCATCGTCGTGTACTTCCTCAAACCTTTACACTCCTTTAATTTAATATCCTGTCGATATCGCGGTGCGGTATGACGGCTGTTGATGTTATATGTGAACTGTTGGATGGACAGCCTGTCATTTGGTCAAGTTTCGGTCATCGTTCTCCCGCCTTCGACGCTGCAAGCTTCGCTGTACAGTTTCCGGGGCATCTCTTCCTCATTCGGAGCACCGGAGAGTAGTGGGCCTGGATCGAGGAAGACTTGGGGAAAAGTGTTCCCGACCAGAACAATCAAAGCAACTGCGTCTCCTCATGGCCTGGTAGAGGCAGGCACATCCTTACCTGAAGTCCTTGCTAGATCCTACCAGCTACCCACATACTATCACTACGGCCATATCTCCGCAAGGCCAGGTCGAGTCTGGTTCGGGCGCTTATTCTGTACAAAAAGGTTGCTTTGATTCAACATGGAAAACGAAGCGGTAACGAAGAACGAAGGGAGTCCAACTATGGATACAAGGGAGCAAAGTGATACAGTTTCTGAGTCAGAGAGTCAACAAAAGGATATGGAAGCGGGGTAAAGGCTACAGCCCACTGCGAGTGGGGAAAACAGTCGACTCTAGAGTCTAGCAGGCGGCGGCGGGCGTCTAAACCCGCGGACAATGCGCGCCAGCTATTAGACGAGCTTCAGATGGGATTTAGGGTGTTTATTAGTGAGCAGGTAAACTGACCGTGTAGGTGGTGCGCAGGCAGATTAGATGCAAGCGTTGATCATGGCGCAGCGGGGATCGGGGTTGGGGGAGCGGGCGACGTTGGCGGCCTCGGCCTCGGGGTTGGCAACGGGGGCGGCCTGGACGGAGGCGATCGCAGCAGCGAGGACTAATGAAGTAGATTGAGTCAGTTATTAAGAGTGCTGGCTCAATTCTGAGAAGACGCACCGAAGACGAAGAGGGGTGCGATGGTGAACTGCATGGTGGATGATAGAAGGGGTGGGATGGAGATGTTCAAGAGGTAGTTGCTTAGGCTGGAATGAAGAAGCTGAAAAGCGAACTGAAGATTGGATGGTGCTTTCTGTGAGGTTTATATCTCTTTGGAGTGAGCCGTATCTAGAGGGCTCGTAGAGGATCTCCACCCACAGAAGCTCGAGCGGACAAAGCAAGTGTAGCTTTGAGCGACGGAACTGTTGAGGCCACACTGCCATGTCCTCTAATCTTGTCACAAATTCGTAAAACATCATGTAACTTCAGCGCTCCGTCTCAGGCCTCATGTAAGAACTCAAGGATAGTGGACTGGGGCCTGAACAGCTGGAAGACAGATCTTGAGAGGCAGGATAAAGGCCATCCCATATTAGGCAAATCGTGTACCTGTTGTGGGCACGAAGGAAGATGATCTGATGAGTGCAGTAACTCGAATGGGGGTTGGCTTTGTCCGTTAGGGCGCTGAGTCCAAGCAAAACAATGTCGTGAAGATGCTGAGAGTGGGTGGCTGAGGGGTAGTAAATCATTCGAAGGGAGCCCTTTGAATTGCGAGACAGATGGAACGCGCTGTGAGGCAAGGAGCCTACCGTGCCGTCAAACCTGAAGAGTGCAAAGCGATGCGAGGAACACTGTGTTATTTTCGAGCTCAATTACTCTCCAGAGCATAGCACTACTGTCTAAAAGGGGGACTTAATTTGTCTGTGCGCATGAGGTTGATATCAGTTGACTGTAAACTGTGTACAACGGATGTGAAGTCTGGCTTCTCACTGTTTCATGTTTCAACCGGGGTACGATGAGGGCAGTGCTCAGGTCCTTCACCCATGAGTGATTCACCAAGCAGTGGGCTCTCCGATTGGTCCTATGATTCCACCGTACCCCAGCCTGATCCTGAACACAGCTGGGACAAAAGTTGAAGGTTGAGGACAAGATATTTCCATTTGCCACGACCGTAAAGCAGAACGACAGTGAGGAGGAGTGAATGCAGGGCTATTCGTAGTGAAAGAACCGTCGCAGTGCATGAGCTCGAAGCGAACATTTTAAACCCACTTGCAAATATTTTTCAAGACGCAATCCCTCCACGCCGCGTACATCAGAACCACAAATGCCTGCGCCTCCGGACTTCCCGTCGTCACCGGCTTCGTGTCCTTCCAATTCAGCGGATTCACCGCAGGGGTCACAACCCCACTCGCCGTAACATGGGGTTTCCCACTCGCATCCAGGGCCCCAAGCGTCTTCCTAATCTCATCCGCGAACTTCGCATACTTCACATCCGCAAACGTCTTGGGCCTCAGCACCATCATCCGATACGTCGTCGCAGCCAACAGCGCGCTCCCCGCAACCTCCCCAAATCCGCCCGCCCCACTCACATCGTTAATGTAGTTCCGGACCAAACCCCCAGTCATCGGAGACCCCATTGCGCCCTCGATGATCTCGCGGATGTACCAGTTCAAGTCCGTGGCGGCTGCGTCCCTCCAGCTGAGGGTGCCGGCGAAGGGCGAATTGAGGATCGTGGCGAGGACACGGACCATGCCCGCGGCGGCCCAGGCGTTCCCGGTCGACCAGAGGCCCCAGTCCGCACTTTGGGGCCCGATGATGTGGTGCCAGGTGCCTTTGTAGGCGGAGGTGGTGTTGGCGCGGAGAATCTGGCGGTACCACCGGCACTGGTTTACGCTCTCTTGGAGGAGCGTCCCGTTTTTCGTGTGCACGGCGTAGTAGGCTAGAAAGGGGGGCGCCATGTACAGGAAGTCAGACCTGTTGTCGCAACAATGTTAGCAGGATGTCTGGGATGAAACGGAGGAGGCGGTGAGCGTACCATAGTTCGGTGACCTCCCTGCGATGCGAGATAGCACCGTTCCATTGTCGACGAGTGCTTCCGACGAGGTATCCGGCGGTCTGCTTCGCGGCGTCCATGTACTTTGTCTCCGTCTTTCCGAGCAGGACAGCGGACACCCCAAGGCTTGCCGGGTCGCCCACCGCGCCGTTCCCATTCACGAGTCCGTCGGACCCTGTGCCGAAAGTAATTTTCTTCGCTGCATACTCGAGAGCGCGGACATCCTTTTTCTGCAGCGTCGGGACGGGGAAGGCCTTGGAACCGAACACGGCGTAGTCAGGGTTGTAGAGTTCTAGCAGGGCTTCAGCCATGGTGCCGTACTCCCACGAATGGGAGGGGAGCGATTCCGCGAGCGTGGTGACCTTTGCGATATCGAACTCTGGAGAGAACGGGTAGGGCAGCGCGCCATCGCATCCGTCCGTGGCGGCGCGCACACCCTGCACAGCGAGCAGAACGACGGGGAGGAAGATAAGCATTGACGAGATTTTTTGGTGATTCGTTAGTCTCATTCGCATGCTGTTATACCACCGTGCATTGCAGATCCCCGACTGACAGAAGCAAATGAGGAAGCCCGCTCCAGCGAGTCTTCCTAGCTTCGACTGTAGAGCGCTTCGTTTGAAGTCAGGTCTCACTGCGACAAGAAGGATTCACGTCGTCGTCTGCGGAGACGCGCCTTCTCCCGCAGAGGCGGAAGCGCGTCGATGTCAGAACGCGGCCTGCGGCATGCACGGAGCATTACAGATTAGGAATCTTGGGGATTCACCTGGACAAGAGGTATTTCCAATGGGTGAGATCTAGGAGCTAATGGATGAGAGAGGGCAGCATACAAAACACATAGAAATTCGTAGGAAGCTTTCCTGCTCTCAGCGTGCTGTGGCACGGCTTTGCGGAATCGTGTAGACCTACTACTACAACTGAGCTGAAGCACCTTTCTGAGAGTAGAATGAATTTAAATAAGGTA
The DNA here is from genome assembly GCA_013368325.1 of Ephemerocybe angulata. NCBI lineage: Eukaryota > Fungi > Basidiomycota > Agaricomycetes > Agaricales > Psathyrellaceae > Ephemerocybe > Ephemerocybe angulata. The sequence continues at coordinate 520,023 of JAACJK010000058.1, forward strand.
TACTCAGTTGAATTCGGTTTTGCGATACTCACTGTGGCGGGTGCTTGTAGAGCTTGTCACTTGGCACGAGCGGGCGAAAGGGCGTTGTGGTCCGTGCACGACTCGGCCGGGTGATGCCGAACTCGGTTTGTTCCGCCGAGCCCTGCCGAGCCCAGTGCCCCTGTCCAAAAAGCGAGGTTGTCCTGAACAGTGACGACCTTCCAGAAACCCTCTCCACTGTCCCCACTCAATCATCCCTACGACACACTGCATCAGTACCCTCGCCTACATTTGCAATTGAAAACTCCTGAAAAGTCACCTCACAGCATTCAAGACCCCAAAGCAATGAAAGCATTGGACACTTTGGGTTGCGCTTTCATTCATTTCCTCAAACGCCGTTGGGTTGCGGAATGTTCGTAACCCAATGTCGTAGCAGAGTCCACAGAAGGTTCAAGGCTAGCCCAAAATGCTTTGAGTCTTGGGTCTAATCGCAGGCAGGGAAGGACAAAGGAGACCCCAATATGGCATCGAGGCGGTCGTGAGATCTGTCTTCGGTCTGCCCACGAAAACTGGCACACGTCCGCAACTTACGGGATCGACGGCCAGTGGGGGAGCCTCCAGTGTCAGGTGCACGTCGAAGGCACGACTCAAGAAATAAGGCACTTCCATATATGTAACATGCTTTATCCTCGTCGAATGGCGGGAAATCCGTCCAGACTTTGTTCGAAGGTGCTTTAGAGTACAAGGACGGTCCCGGCCCTTGTCCGCACGACAGATTTCCCCTTCACCACCATTCATTCCACTCACGGTCGTGGGCATAGTTCTGTGTGCACCGGGCGTCTCTTGGGTAGTATAACTACGGCGATCTTCGGGAACAGGAGTCCTCATTCCTTCAACCTTTCGTTCTTCTTCCAACTCGACTCCCCATAGTCGACCTGTACACTCTCTCGATCTTTCCACCTCAAGCAACTTCCCTATCATCACCATGCAGTTCTTCAGCACCCGCGTTTTCTCTATCGTCGTCGTGGCCTGTGTGTACCTTCCTTCCTTATCACATTCTACTGTGCCTGACTCTTTCTCTACCTGCTAGTCGCCGCTATGACCTCGGTTACCGCCGCACCTGTCCCCGCTCCAGCTCCAGGGCAGGTTGAAGCAGGCGCCGATGGCGTCATGCTCCGAATGCTTTACAAGCGCTACTGCAGCATGGCTGGAAGGAGGATGCCTGCTTGCATCTAGAGAGATTTCCCGGCCTAGTATCATCATCGTACGCCCACTTCCACAGCGCACTCTGCCATTCGCCTTCTAACCACCGCTACAGGCAACCTCCGATCGTGCCTTGCGCACCCATCCTCATACACCACTTCCACTCCGCCACCACCACCACCACCACCACCACCACCGCCGCCGCCGCCATATATCTGTTCTGACTGCCCTCGCACCATTCTTCGCCCCATTTCGCCGTCGTCCCATGTATTATTACCATCTGCTTCCGCCATCGTTCCGAGTCTCCTCTTAGACCCCCACACTCTTTTACATTCCTCCATCTCTCCCTGTATTTTATGGTTATCCCCACCTGCTGTATCGATTACACTACCCCCTGTATCCATAGTTCTTTCCTACATAGATGTCCCATTCACCCTTCGGCAAGCCGAATATACTATTGCGTTTTTTGCGATTCGACCTGTGAACGCGCATCCTTTCGATGAGGATTGAAACGTTGCGATCGTCAGGAACAAGCAAGGATGTTTTTGAAGATTGGCTTGTTTTGTGGGTGCGCAGCATGCAGACCGACGAAACTCCTTCGTCTTGTTCCGTCTGCAAGTTGACTACGTTGACTACCGGACGGTCGCAATACGATACCAATTGCAGTGCATCGCGTTGTCTCTTCTAGTCAAAATCCTTGAATACTCACTAGAACTGGCACAAGTTCATTTGCTACGTTGCGTAAGTCATTCTACTTGACACCTTGGCCTACCTAGTTACTTTGAGTTCCTGAAGGTTCCTGAGTCCGCCTTCAAACCCGCCACTTTCCCCGTTCCGGAAGGTTTTCCCGACAACATAGGACTGCACCATAAGCTTCATTCAGCCAGCTGCGGAGAAGCATATACGCCAAGAGTCCGTGAAGCAGCAATTGATAGTCGATCCTTGGGCGCTCATGCGGCGTACTTGTATGGGTGTTCTGTAACCTAAACGGTCTTTTTGAGAGGCGCCCGTCCCCAGATCGGCGCTTAATTGTCTGGGCTGAAATTTACCCAGGGAATGTCAGAGAGAGAACAAAGAGAGAAACGGGCATGAGCTCAGAGAGATGTTTGAGTAACTCTACCCTTTTTCCAGTCTAGGGGTGCTTGGCTTGGCAGGTAGGGGGAATGAACTTAGGCATACGTCACACCTCGAGGCTTGATGAGAAGGGAGCACACCTTGCAGAACATCCAATTCTCCTCGCTATTAGCGATTCGTCAAGTTATTGAGGAGCCTCTCGACTCTCGAGGGATATGGGTAGTAGCTCATTTGTTATACGCCTTCCTTTTCAGATGGCAATTGAATTAGTGTGGCCTCAGGCGCCTGGCAGTATGAAGCCTTGCATGTTCTCGTAAGTCGGAGGTGACGTGCTCTGCCACCCTAGCAACCGAACAAGCCATTATGCCGAGCAAACCTCAGGTTTCAACAAGCCTCAAGGTGTGGCGGTGGAAATGAGCCACGAGGTGTATCAGGGTGTATCCTTCAGGACACCTACTGACACATACCTATGAGGAGATTCTTGGATTGTTTTGGCCACAAACGATTCTCTGGCTTCTAATTTTGGGGAGAGAATCTGACTTTCAGCTGCAGAATCTCCTAGCTCCGTTCAAGGGCCGTAGTAGAGGTACGACGAGGGCCATTGAAGAGCAAAAGCCCCTGTACGCTGGCGATCATATGGCTGTCAACGGCGGCCTCCCGGATCACGTCGGCTAAAAATCCGTGTGCGCACCATTCCCACCTGTCCCCTGAGAGTGCTTGTCTTCTCTTCCAGCTCATCATCGCCCTGACCTCGCCCCCCCTCGCTTCGCTGCACCCCACACTCGTTACCTTTATTTCAACCCCCATCCGACCTTTTGTGAGTCCTATATAGACTCACCTTCCCCTGGGAAGGGCTTCTGGGCAACCCAGTCATAACTGACGACACGATCCTTGAAAAAATCCAGTGAAATGCAGTTCCGAAGCATCGCCATCTCTGTCGTCGCAGTTGCGTCCATGGCCGCTGCCCAGCTGACGGTCACCACCCCCAGCGCCGCCAACTGGTGGGGTACGTAGTTAAAGTTTCGCTGGCCCCGAGTTCGAGGGCTGACGATGCTTTAATGGAACTAGTTGCCAAGTCGACCAACGTCCTCCAGTGGTCGTGCAAGGCGGACAACGTTCCCCAGACGTTCACAGTTTTGTGCGTATCTATTTCTTCTGTTTCCTGTGACGCGAGTTTCTGACGAGTGCTTTAGGATTGGCAACCAGGTATGCATCCTAGCCCCAGCCCCTGGAATCCCGTCTTATATCCCACCCAGAACCCTGCGGTCCTCGTCCAGCCCCTGGCCATCATCGCCATCCAGAACAACTACGACTGCTCGGTCCTCATCACGCAGGACCAGGCCAACCAGGCTGCTGGAACCGGTTACGAAGTCCTCTTGGCCAACCCCATCAACAACACCGACGTGAGTACACAACCCCCCACCACCTCGCACCCCCATCCTCACAACCGCATTCCAATCACCCTTTTCTCATCGGACCATAATGTTAACACAACCTAACTTCTTCTATCTCCGTGCCCTAGGTGTACGCCCGCTCCGAAGCGTTCGAGATCAAGCCCCTCGGCTCGCTCTACCCCACCCAGCAGGCCGAACAGGTCGCCTCCGCATCCGCTGCCGCCGCCTCTGCCTCCACCACCGCTGCGTCCTCCTCCACGAAGAAGGGCAACAGCGCTGCCGGACTCGGCGCGAGCCTCGTCCTCGCTGCCGCCGGTGTCGTTGGCGGTGTCCTCGCCGTCCTCTAAACGGTCGAGCACACACCCTGAAAAGCGCGGACAGACACTGGAAAGACAGCCAGACAGACGGACAGACAATCATTCATTTTACCCATGACGCTTTCTGCTGCCTCAGCTTGCTATTCTTTCTTGCTCTGAACACTGTTGGTTCTGCTGTACTTATTAAGGACTGGATTGGGACGGTGCTTCGCAGGTCCTTTCCTCCTGACGTTTTTTCTCTCTATCGAACTTGGATGCGTTTTGTTATTCATGATACCAGCCTTGCTAATCATTGTTTGTATTCTTACCCACTTTGTGAGGATGGGCGGAGGCTTGAGTAATAATCCTGAGTTCATGCGACGGTTCGTCTCTCGACTCTTCCTCTCGGGCTTCGGGTCCTCTGCCTAATGTTGCATGCCCGGCCTCGAAGCACATGCTTCATCATCAGCGAGTCTGTTCCGGAGATGAGATTTGCATACGCTGCAATTGTTGGCGTTTCGTGCCCATCGCATTCTTGACCCGCAAGAACATGGGCCAAATTGGCCATGCACCAGATACCCTCCTTCCATCTAGGTTTTGGCTAGATGGCCCATGGGCTTCGGGGCGAAGGGGTTGTGCGGGCATGGAAGACGGAAGGGGATGCTGTAGAACTTAAGGCGGGGCGCAGCAAGGGCGCAGTTCGAACTTCGAACTTGCGACGCGCCCCTCCCGAGTCCGCAAAGATTAGATGCGTCTGAATCCGGCCCATCTAATCTCGCCCATCAATACGACGATCGCCACCCGCTCACCACCACATTGGCTATCTTCCTTCTACATACCTTCACGACACAGAAGAACCAGTGTGCCGCTCAAAAATCTCGAGTAAAAACATTCAGGTGGGATCCAGCACTGGGCCATCTCGTTCTGACTCAATGGAAAGCCGGCATCGCGCACCTTTCATGGGAAATCACACTGGCAGCTCCTCTACCCTCGGCGGGGTCAGGATCGCTATCCATCCTACAAGCTCAAAAGAATTCAATACACTGAGCTCAGCAACATCATAAGGCGCTCTGCCCGGAACCACTATTCTCGCGGCAACCAAGCGAATCCTTATCCTGCGAGAACGGCGGAAACTTTAATACCCTCAGCCAGCCCCATCCTGCGACAAAGTGGCCCATGGAATATCATGGAATATGGAATGAGAATTGGGACCTGCTGACTGGTCTCCCGAAGCCATAATTCCCTTCACCTCGCCTATCCATTCCGTTGTGCTTTCTTGGGACGGACATGACACACCCCAGCCCGTTGTGGTTTAGCAGGTTTCTTCTGGAACACACAGGAGCGCTGGGAGAGTGTACGTATCCTGCCAAAAGCGTGGAGCTGGGACTCTCATCTCTCAGAAGAATGGGAGGAGTTACGGCATTTTGGGTGGAAGTTATTGTGACGGTGAGTTCGGGCGCCCACACTGTGACTGTGTTTGTAAGTATAGGATGTTTTGTGGAAAGAGAACGGAACGCGGCGGCAGTTCCTGGACTTTTACTCGTTTTTGTCATTCTTATAAAGGTTGGTGGTATTAATGCACGGCGCTCTGGTCTTTAGCCTCAGGACTTCCTCCGTCTTTCGCTCCCTCGTCTCGTTTACAATCTTACGCTGAGGCTTCGAAGCTATGTCGACTACCACTAAGTTCCCTCCGACGTTCGCGAACCAGACGGGATCGCAGCTCATCGCCGCGTTCGTCAACTCTGTGTGAGTCCCATCCACTACTACGCCAAGTAATTTGCTAACCCGTTTCTTAGCTTCTACGGTATTGCATTAGTTCGTATCCTCTTCTACACTATCCTCCTGCCAGGCACATCCTGAGAGGTTCTCCCAGCTCGTGACTTTGCAATATTTCCGACGACACTCCCGGGGAGATTCTCTCTACGTGAAGCTCGGGGTCTCCGCCATGATGTGCGTCCCAATTCTTCTGACATCAGCGTATCAAGACATGGTGTGCTTACTGGGTGTTGCGCATAGCGTCCTCGCCACTCTCCAGACGATCTTTGTCAATCATGAGATGTACAGAACTCTTATCGCCAAGCATACCACGCCGGTCACTCGGGATAGCCCGATCGAATGGTGCGTTCGTAGTGGGAATTACAAGGTGGTTCGTGGTGGCTCATTGTGTTGTCTCTTGGTATTGACAGGCCTTTGGCGGTGAGTATCAGTGCGTCCAAGCATTTGGCGCGTTGCTGATCTTTTGACTAGGCCAAATTTATCTGTGTTGTGAGTCGATCTTTCTGAAAGATAAAGGTCAGGTAGATGTTCTTGGACTTACCGGTGTTTTTGTAGTATTTGATCACCTTTATTGCTCAACTGTACGCATCATTATTCGTGTCCAAGGAATGCAAGCCTGACGCTGACGGGGGGTTACCAGGTTCTTTGCTTCGAGAATCTGGGTCTGTGAGTAGACTCTGAATTGGGCACATCTATCCTTGGGATTACTGACGATAGCACACGACAGTGACGCAGAACGTTGCGCGGTGGGCAAGGGTCTCCATCATCTTTATTGTGCGTAAACCCTTTCAACTTCATCTGTTTACTACGTGCAGGGGATTAAAGTTCTTCACATAGGTTGGACTCGCTATCACCCAACTCGGTGAGCTTATCAGTCGACCGCCTTTCATTCGTAGAGAGACTAACCACCCCCCCATTCTCTCTATCACAGTTGCTGGAAGTCGTGAGTCCCCATCAGTCAATAGCATAGCTCCTCAGACCCCTGACAATTCTTGACGTATAGTTCTCGTGAACATGGAGTGCGCATCGTCTTCTGCTCTCGTCGGCATCTGACTGTCTGCTGATACCCTCGCTTAGGGCAACGGCTGGAACACTTGCTGAGCTTGGGAAGCATGGAAAGCTCAACAAGGTCAGTAGCCTCTCGACCCATCGCCATGTAAGGGAGGAGGGCTTACAAGATTTGATCCTTCCACTAGACTGGAACTGCTGTCCAGGGTGGCGCGACTGCCGCTGCCGACGTCGTCATCACACTGACCCTGATCTACCTCTACAATTTGCACCGCTCGTCGTCTCAGAAGTCAGTATCCCATTCGATTTTGCTACTTGCCTTGATATAGCGTCTGAATGATATTACTGCAGGGTAAATTCGATTGTGGATAGGCTTGCGGTGTACGCAATTAATCGGGCGGCTGCAACGAGGTATGTCACCTCGAGGTTGTAATCGCCCTTGCATGCAGGCTTACAGTACCTTTACAGTATCTGTGCGATTCTTGGTGTTGCTTTCGTGCGTTCCATTCACCCTCTCCCCAAGAACTTATCTGACGAATATGTCTAGTTCTTCGGCCTTCGGGGGACGTACTACTTGTACGTGGTCCGCCTAGAGCTATGTAACTGACAACTCTAACTTCCCTTGACGTAGCATTGTCCCGACTCTGATGACCGGACAGCGTACGTTTCTGAATCTCATGTTCATCGTAATAGCCGCGCTGACGTTTATTACAGTCTACGTTATCTCAGCAGTCACTGTGTAAGCTCTCAGAGTCAAAGATATTGGGCGTTAAGTCTGACATTCTTGAAAGTCTTACTTCGCGCGAAGCGCTTCGGGAAGACGTCGATGCCGTGGTCAAGGAACAGGACGACGGGAGCGTCACCAAGCACGAACACAAGGTAGTTTCAATCGGTACCCTGCGTAGTTCTACACACACTAATGAGATCCTTCTCCTTCTAACTAGGGATACACAAATTCTGAGAAGAGCGTCTAAGCGCACTTCCCCTCACGAATATGACCTCCAGACCAACGACAGGTTCCCGAATAACGGTAGTGACGAGTCTTCCATGTTTTATGTAAATTTTACGCCTTTCCTTCTTCGTCAAAATTTTGTAATATACTTACACGCGTTTTCTAAAATCCCGAGCGCGCTTGGGGAAGGAGAGGGCAAGGAAAAGGGTAACACCCTGCTATGACGTCACTGCGTGTTTCCTGCAAGCGCCGATTTTAGCGCTGGTCAGAATTCCATTCCTTGATGTCACAAAGGGCCGACCGCTGTCTGACTAACTTAGGAACACTGTATTGGATATGCAGGGAAGATGTAGGGTCCTGGCTTCACCTTGATTTCTGAGAGAGACAGGTTAAGCCCACGATTTCTCGGAGAGCGGAACGTACACCTCACTCTAGACTTGTTATCTTGATCTCAGCCTTGCGAGAAGGGCGGAAAGTGGGTGCTCATTGTTCCTGGCGGTGCCTATAGGTCTGAAATTTTTTGGCTTAGCGCGGCATAATGACTTACTAAACGTCTCTAAACGTGCATGATTCAGGCCTGAAATCTGCAGTGCTTTCTCATCTTCGCACTGGGCGCTTAGATGTTACGAAACTCTGCATTAGAGCTCCCGAGAGTCTATTGACCTGTAGGTCTTATGACCAGCACGCCAGAAAACTGGCGCAATGTAGTGTACTCTTCGATGCCGTATTACATCACGGGTCCGATGTCGATAGTCACGACGCAGAGGAACTACATAGGTTAAGAGAACGTACTGCCTTTTGTTATAAGGCCTTAGTTCCCCCCGCGACCTAGTAGCGCTCCATCATTATCATGGCAGTAAAACTATACTTCCGTCCCACATACGCAAACCAGACGGGAGCTCAGCTTATCGCGGCCTTGGTAAACTGCGTGTTAGTCCGCTCGTTCCCGGGCCCTCCGATATGCCGAGTAGCTAACCATTCCTTCCCTTCGCCTACAGCTTCTATGGCATCGCACTTGTAAGCAGGCCGTCTCCATTCGCATACTCCCTATGTTGAGAGTGCTCACTCGCCACAGCTATTTACTTTGCAGTACTTCCGCCGTCATGCGAAGGGCGACCCCGTATATGTTAGGCTTCTGATCCTGCTCATGATGTGAGTACTTCTCGCTCGCAGACGCGCTCAGTAATCTGATGAGCTTCTCATCGCTGTCGCCTACAGCGTTCTCGCGACTCTACAGACCATCTTTGTGAACCACCAGTTCTACAGGGACACAATCAGCAAGCATGGGGCCCCTGCGAGTGTTTTGGGTTTGATTGAGCCGTAAGCCGAGGGCTGAAGTTTGCTTTGATATTATTTCGAGAGGTGCTGATGAGGCTTGGTACGGGAAAACAGATCTCTTCCAGTGAGTCCCAGAATCGAAATGGCTGTAACTTGGATCTGACTCTCCGCAGGGAAAATTCCTCTGCATCGTAAGCCAGCGCTTAATTCTCATGTGAGGGAAAAGGCCTGATTAGCTCCAGTACTTGATTACCTTTGTCGCGCAAATGTACGCTTTCCCGCTCACCCAAAGCTCGCAACATACTCACGTCGCATTCTATCATCTTAGCTTCTTCGCTACCAGAATCTGGGTCTGTGAGTTGCAACGTCCCCATCGAGCGTAGGGTTATTGAATGCGAGCGACCTCCGGCGCACACAGTGACCAAGAACGTAGCGCGAGTGGCCCGCCTGGCGATTTTGCCTATCGTGAGTTCAATAGGCCACAACTAACGCAGATTTGACTTAAATTCCGCGGACGCGGCACAGGTTGCACTTGCTATAACACAACTTGGATCAGGGAGCTGTGAGTTTTTCTTTGCGTAATGAAAACTTGAAGGCAAGCTGCTGACGTTGGCCGCGACTTTGGGTATGAAGATATTGTCCACATTGAGTGAGTCCGGCTTTTACTATGATCAATGAAGTTGGCTATCATGCACGTCTGACACCGTCCCGCGGTTCTGTAGAGCTACTGCCAAGACGTTCGTGAGACTCAGCGACTACGTCGATCCCGTCAGGGTACCGACCAATCCTCTCAAAGCATGTTTCACATCCCACTGATGTCGCATTGAATTTCTGCATTTAGGTAGCCTCTATAGTTCAGGCAGCTGCAACGGCAGCGGGCGATGCGATTATTACCTTCACACTGATATATGTATACCAGATGCATCGTTCAGGGTCTCAGAAGTAAGTGTGTGGTGACTTTGTATTCCTGCTTAGAGGTCGGATTTGTTAACATTCTTGTGGGCTCCAGGACGAACTCTGTTATTGACCGGTTGGTGATTTATACTATTAACCGAGCTGCAGCGACGAGGTGAGCTCTTGCCAAACATTTTCATAGCAGTCTGATATCTCATTAAAATTATCCATGGAACTTTAGCATCTGCGCTATCCTTAATGTTGTCTTTGTGCGTGCGGCCTACTTATTCTAACAAATAAGCGCCGTGACCTCATCGCCTACGTCGCCAGTTCACTCGAGTTAATGGGACCTATTATTTGTACGCCCTGGTTCTACATGTCATGTATGGCTATGTGCATAAGTCTGACCTCCACTATATAGCCTTGTCCCCGCGCTCATGACTTCGCAACGTGAGTATCCCCCACTTCGACGAGAGAGTTACTTACCAACAGCCTCCTCCATTAGTATATGTCATTTCGGCGGTCAGCATGTAAGCGTGACTTTCTGAGGCTCTCACTCTCTCTAGCATTGTCTAAGCGTTATTTGTAAAGCCTGACTTCCCGTGAGTCTCTGCGGGAAGATGTTGATTCCGCGCTGGGCGCTAAAAAGGAGAATGGGAGCGTCACAAAGGTTGAGACCAAGGTGAGTCGGGAAAAGAGCGAAAATCTTGAATATCAGCTGTGGGGCCAGTACTAAATCAGCTCCTAGGGCTACACAGAGTCTGAGAAGAGTGTTTAGCTCCAGTACATTATGTAGTCCCAAATCCCAATACACGACACTGGGGGAATTGTTCAAGTTTCTAGTCGATTTCAAGCATGACTCGTCATATTTCTAGCAACCATCAAGCAAATATATTATGCTCAATTGATACTTATTCCACTGCACACCTCCCCGCCCAATGCTGGTCAATAAATTCACCGATACGACACACTGGGACGAGATGGTATGGGCCGGGTTCGAACTCGAGGCATTCATGGCTATAGCCCCCGTGATCGCATCTGTCGCAGGACAACCCAGGGACAACCGAAGGCTTTGCTGTCAATGTCATCCTCGTCCACAACCACGACGATGAAGACCTTCAGCCCTGGCTTAGTGCTTATCATTGAGAAGGAAACCGATGGGATGAGGTATCCTAGTCTCTATGCGCTTCCAACCTATGCATGAAGCTTTGAAGGCTCGATTCAAAGGCTAAGATGTCCATGTGATGTGGTTTTCGCAAAAAATGTGCGTATTCCAGCGTCGCTAGTGTGCTGTCCTGTTGACTGCATTGCAGGTAGAATGTCAGTCAGATATTGAGAAGGCCGTCTACAGCTCTCCAGCTTGCTCAAGGCTCCGAGGGAACCGAGACCCGAGGAGAATGAATAGCAGGAGAGCAATGATTGCAGAAGCGGGGCTGGGGTAGAGAACAGCTTGGCTTCTGATTAACTTCCTCCTAACCGCAGATGAAATCATTCTTCCAGCTTCAGGAAAACGGATTTCCGTGTGTGGGTGGGTGCGCAGGTATACGGTGCTTAGACCAGGGCAAAACATAGAGGATATTATCAGGCCCTCAGCCTGCGGAGGTCCAAGTTTCGTTCTGCTGGGCAGGTATCACGGATGAACCTGAAGAGGACGCCGCAGTTAGCGGAGGGTGCTGTCGACAACGAGCATATTTCCAATTAATCTTTTAATTATTTTTGGATCATTACAGAACGTGGAACAGTGTCAAGCGTTGATGTGCGCACCTGTAGGCCAAGTTAACTGGTCAGCCCACAAAATCCCTCTACTCCTTCCTCTTTCTTCCCGCCGTCACCTCTCCCATCGTCGTCGTCGTCGCCACCGTCGAGCTCGCTGTCTTTCCCGCCGTGCTCGCCTTCAAGCCATCGCCGCGAGCTTCGGGAAGCGACCAATCTGTGTCTGGCTGGACAAAGCGTGCATCCGAGTCAGGCTCTGTGCATTCTTGTCTGTGTCGCTTGGACCTTGAACTGTATTGTCAGTCGTCTCGACAACAATAGTGGCGAGGCGAGAGGCAAACAGGTGAGCTGGCTGTATGAGGACCGATTAGCCCGGGTACTTACACTTTATTACCTCTTAGGCATTGATCCTACGTCTTCGACGTGCTGAGCTTGCATCTGGTGCTGTTCTCGTGCTTGGGCCCTTCTCTTTCACAGACTCCCTACCGTCTCTTGTTGCAGCTGCCCCACATTCTAAAAGTTCCGCCAACAAAACGAACATTTTAACCCCCATTCTTATTCCTATTTTTCTATATTTTTATAATTTGTCTCAGTCCCAGTCGATCCCACCTTACTCTCTTCCCCGAACCACCACCACCGACCCGCAGTGACGACCCCATTCTACCCCGATATCTACCCCGCCATTGACGAACCGCCTATACCAACACAGCTCGCCCACAAACTGCACCACTTTCTGCAACCCGCCGCGTTGGTTGGTTTGGAAGAATGAACACGCCACCGAGATCACCCTCGCCGCTGGCCCTTTCCTCAAAGGCGAGCTCCACGACGAAGGTCATGCACACCCCCGCCAAGCAGGATATGCCTACCGTCGATGCCACCGCCACGGCGAGCTCCCCCCACGCCCTCGCACACGTTGGGCCGGGGCAGGTCACGACTCTGCCCTCTCATGCCGACGATGCCACTGCTCGCGTAGATGGGACATCCAGTATAGGAGTGGATTCGGAAGAGGCTCTCGATGCCGAGGTCGCGTCTGCCAACTCGTCTTCCAGTGAGGAAGTGGAGATATACCTGAACGACTTGGGGATGAGCGACGCCGTCGGATCTGGTGCGTCTGGAAAGGTGTTTGGACTTCAATCCACCGGTACGTCGCGTTCACCTCTCACCTCTTGTTGCCCACATCCCCATGTCACCATCTTATCTTATCGGGGCTTCGTTTGAATGCCGAGCCCGGCGTCTAATCACCCATGTGGGCAGATCCGGTGTTTCCGACCATTCTCTGTTCAGATGTGCTTGTCGGGACACGACCATTCAACTCAGTTGCCCCTACGCGCTTGCTTGCGTCGATTCCCCACTATTGTTTTAGATGTTTGGATGGAGTGCTCTCAATTATGTGGCCGTGCATACTGGAATGCACCGACGGGGAGAAGCATTGAACGCTGATGCATACATGCTGACCCATTGAAGTCGAGCATCATACATCTAGCAAGGCTCGTTCGAAAGTTGATTCCACAGCTTGTTTCCTCCCTTCACCTCCGTAGCCTCTCCTGCCCCACTCACTCCTTTCCACATCCTTCTATACCTTCTATCTTCCCGGTTCGACACAAATCTCACTAAACCGCTCCACTCTAGACGAACCTTCCGACACAAGCTCGCCCCTTATCCCAGTTCGCGGACGGGTCATCGCTGATTCGTTCTCCTCTCAGGCGACCGTCGCAGCTCCAGCAACGCTAGCTCCTCCTCTCCTCACGCCGACTCGTCGGGACACTGAGGCCTCTACCGATACCCATACCGTTACCAGGGGCGCAGCATCTAGTACCCACATCAACAGCACTACATCGGATACAACTATAGACGCAGGTCACACTACGACTACTACGACTATCGACACTAATTCCGGTCTACCTTCCACACCATCACGCCGTGCCCCACCTCTCGACTCTCTCGAGCTCAGAAGCCAGCTGTTGTCTCCCGTCGGCGACCTTGTTGACTCACCGATCATCCCCCCTGTTACCAGAATGAGCACCATTCCCCTTCCCGATATGTACGATCATGACGACCCGACTACCTTGCTGCCGAGGTCGATGGAGCAGATGGACATTCGCGAGGCGCAGACAGCTTTGAGAAGGAGCCCTAAGGAGAAGACTAGGATGAGGGGACTGACCGTTGGTGGTGGCGGATCTGCACTGACGCCACCTCCATCCTCTCCGCTCCCTCCTCTACCGACCGGAGCTCCTCCTTCGACTGCCCCGCCCCACTTGACCTCCTTCTCGCAGACGACCACCGGGTTTGGGCAGCAGCAGCAGTTCTTGGAATCCACCACGACCTCCGGCGCCGGAAGGAATGGCTCCGTTCCTTCCACCCCTCCCATCGGTATGCAGCCGACGACGAATTATACCCAATCGCAGCCTCTTCCACAACTCCCCACCTTCGCCCCGGGTTTGAGCGTCATCGACGAAGGTACCGCCGTCTCGAAGGATGACTTGCATTTGGATGCTAAGGGTGGCGGCGCCGCGGAGTATGAGAATGGGTATGGGAGGGAGGGCGACGAATTCCAGCAGAATATGGCAGAAGCGAATCAACAGCAGCAGAGGCAGAACGCGAACGTCACCACCATTCAACCAGTCTACCAACAATACGGAACGATCACGGTTTCGAACTCAGTCGTTTCATTCCCTAACAGTGGGTCCAACGCCCCTTTGCCTACCTCTGGAGATTCGAATGGGATCTCGACTTCGACCTCGGCGACCAGTTTCCCTGGGCAGCAGAAGACCCCTAATGTTTACATCAACGGTCTGCCGCCTCATTTCCCTGAAGAGCAGTTGGAGGCGTTGGCGACGCCTTTTGGAGAGGTGAAGAGTGTGAGGACGTTCACCAGGCATGTGAGGGACAGCGAGAGCGGTTATGGTTTCGTACTGTGAGTGGATTGCAATATTGTGTCTCGCTTTCAAGCTGATTCTAATGGTACTTGATAGATTCGAGACTGTTGAAGCTGCGGAGAAGTGCATCATTGCATTGCGAAAGTGCAGGAACCTGCACCCGACCTTTTCTAAAGTTCGTTGCCCGTTTCCTTGGCGTCAGTCCTGTGTTTTCTGACGGTTTCGTGCAGCAAATTCACAAGATACCTGGTACCGTGTACGCGCAGGCGAACACTAGTCAGGGCTCGAACACCTCGCTGTCAAATCTCCATCAGTGGGATTCGAACGCAAGTGAGGATGATGGAGATACCTCGTTCAAGGCGAGGATGGAGGCGTTGGCCGATCCTACGAGCACCAACCTGTATATGGAAGGGTTGCCTTTGAGTACGAACGATCGGGTATGTACTCCCCCCTTCCAGCCTATCCGATCTTGTCCTGATGGTCTTCAGACCCTTTCCGAGCTAGTCTTTCCTCATCGTGTGGTGAGCAGTCGCTTCTTCCAGACGAGGCTTAGCAACCCCCCAAGGATCATCGCCTTCGTCAGGTACGTTGTCTGTTAACACTCACTTTCTCCCGTTACTGACACCTTCCTCGTCTCTAGGTTGGAGACGCGAGTGGGAGCAGAGGAAGTCATCGAGCGCTACCACGGCAAGATAGTTCCTGGACCGGATGATGCTGGGGGTCGCATCAGCGTCAGGTTCGCTGACACCAGCGAGCAGAGAGAACTTAGGGTGTGTTATCTTGTATCCTTTCTATCGCTTCAGGGTTCTGACTTGACCTCTTTAGCGTCAGGAGCGTACTATCAAGGAGGGAGGATCCACGGGCGAGGTTTCACCTGGTCAACTCACGATCGCACAGGCCGCTTTGCTCAACCTTCGAGGACAAGACTTGCGCGGTGGTACCAGCCCTTATCCGAACAGCGCGGGGACTCCTATCACTACCTCTCTTCCTTCCGTCACCTCGACTCTTGCGATAAAGCCCGCACCCATCATTGGATTCTCGAACCGAGGAGGTCTGGATTGGGCCGCCCACGACGCTGCTGCCAGGATCCCCACTGGTGTTAGCGGCGTCTCTGGTCGCGAGATCATAGGATCGTCGCGCGAGTACGCCGTGAACTCGGCTTTGAGTGCGGTCAGCGGGCATGGCCTTGCCTTGGGGGGAACTGGGATGATTGCCGGTGGGGGAGGTACAGCTGGACGCATCGCGAGGCTGGGGAATGGAGCTCCGGGTATCGACTATGGATCTGCATTTGCCGGGAGCCCGATCGGGACAATTGGGTCTCAGCAGCTGCAGCGGCAGCGACAGTACCAGGCCCTGGATGGGAATGGAGATGGGATGTCCGGGATGGGCATCCAAAACCCGTTCCAGACGGACTTCGCCCCTGCTCAGCGAGACTTCGATTCGATGGGACAGTATGGAGGTGGCCTTGCTGGTATGGACGGGACCATGGACCCAACTATGAAAGCGTTGTTGGAGTCGCTCGGTGGTGGAGGGGTGGATCAGCAACAGCAACAGGAGTTCTACCGGATGCAGATGGAGAGGTCAACTCCGTCGTCCTATGGGCATCTTCACCAGCAATCCAACGCCAGTCAACTTCAATACCCGACCTATGGAGGAAGTGGGGTCGCGTCGACCCATACCGGCTATACTCCTGCTGAGGAGTACATCATGAGGGCCCACGCCGAGAACGCTGCGAGGCAGAGGGACTACGGTGGTTCCAACTCAGACGTTCGCGCATCGCTTCTTCAGCAACAGCACCAAGCCGCCGCGAGGAAGAGGCCCAGTCCCTTGGACCTGGGGAGGCACGCCGCCGGGAGGAGGCAGGATGAGGGTGGGGTTGATATTGGTATTGGCGTGAGGGGGTATAGGATGCAGGCTTCGCTTGTTGGGATGAGCGACGAGGAGGTATTCCATGCTCAGGCTCAGGCTGAGAGGGAGGCGGAGCAACAGCAGATGGACTCGGCGGGCATGGATCAGCAGGATCACGAGCATGGGCACCATATGCATGCGAGGGCGACGACGCTTCCACACCAGCAGCAACAGCACCAGCAGGCGAGGCGACGCAACTCCATTCTCACTGGCCCGCAGAGTGCGTCTGTCATCGTTGGAGGCCCTTCTGCGTCTGCGCGCGGGCAATCGAGGCATCACCAGCATAGCAGCATGAGCATCTCGAGCACGACTGCATTGAGAACGCCTCAGCATGCGTCTGCACCGACGATGGGTGGGCAGATGGAGCAGCAGCAGCAGCAGGGTGGGGGTCAGACGAGGCTTACCCTTACGGGTGATGGTCGGTCTGGGAGGCCGACGTTGACTTGGCGTTCCTCTTATGGCCAGGGTCAACAGCAGCAGATT
Source organism: Ephemerocybe angulata (assembly GCA_013368325.1). Lineage (NCBI taxonomy): Eukaryota > Fungi > Basidiomycota > Agaricomycetes > Agaricales > Psathyrellaceae > Ephemerocybe > Ephemerocybe angulata. Next base: position 536,857 of record JAACJK010000058.1, read on the forward strand.
GCGGTCTCTCAGGCGCAGTATGACGACCTTTCGCACTCGCCGACCTCGACGCTGTCATCGGACTCTCCATCGTTGATCTCGCCTGCGCTCACGTATTCGTCGCAGCATACCCCCTCGACTTTGAGTCCTGCGACGCCCTTCTTTGGGTCTTTCAATAGCCAGAGCGATGGCTTTAGGGGTGCAGGGGTCGTTGAGAGGAAGGACCAGGGTGATGGCGTCAATGTGAAGGGGCATGCGTTGAGGGAGAGGCTGGCCTAGGCGTATGGTGCGTTTGTTCGATGGACACATGTTTTGGTGCAATGGTTTCGCTTTTTCTCTTCTATATCCTCGTGAATCCCTTTCGTTTTCTCCCCACTCTCGTCGTCTACGTATATGTTCCTGCGATACTTGTTTCGTTCTTCATGATATCCCGATGCCAGCTTATATCCGATATCCGTAATACCGTTCTGATACCTATACTCTTACTTCGCGATGGAGTGTTCCTTGTCCCTGTTCTCTTGCATTTCTACTCGACTTCTCTCTTTACTATTGTTTCGATAACGCCAACACATACCATCCGCTTCGCGTCTACTTTCTCTTCTTTCGCTTCTATACACACACATGCATAACATCATTTCGTTTCGTTCCGTTGTCTGAGTACTATCCTCTTTTGTTCGTTTACGTCTTTCTGTTATTATATTGAATGGCGATGACAGTTTGCCGTTTCTTACCTGGGCCACTATTCTATTCTATCATGTTCCTGTTGTACCGATCTTTTGTGGTCTGCCTTTGAAAGTTGACATTTGAACCGTCGTATGTAGTCGTACTAGTAGTCGAATGAGATAATATGTTATCGCTTTGTGACTTGCTTGTTTGTGTGGAGGGATTCGTGCACTTGAACGATAGGGAGAGTATGACCTTAGAGTTCGGAACGTGAGCTGTAAAAGTGGCTATTTCTCTCCACCAAGATAAGGTATTTTCGACTTCGCAGTGCTTGAACTCCATTGTTATCGGGAAAGACGGAGAGCAGGAAGCCGAAATCAATGCCATTCGAGCCTCTTTCGGTTCGAAGGTTTCTTGGCGAATCCATAGTATGTGCCGACGTGACGTTTTCTTCCTAGGACCGAACAAAAGAGCTGTGGCTTCAAGTACCCTGTGTGGCATTAGATGTGGGCGCTCGAGATAACCCAGTGGGTTAGTGCAATCAGCGTGGGAGATATATAGCTGTGACTGCCACTATAAGTATGCTGCGTTCTGGCCATGCTGCACGTCACTTGTTCTTCATGTTGCAACGAAAGCCTCCTCATACGACATCTTGCAAGCCTCAGCCTATTACTTTACACCGCACGCACACCCAATCGTCCGCTCAAAGGGCACCAGTGGCATGGACATCAAGTTGGAGTACCTCTTCCCCATCGCTATCGTCATTCGCCTGGCCAGCACTGTGTTTTTCGTAGTCGCGTCGGAGTAAGGTGCCGAGATCTTCCTGCATGGTGGCGGTTTTGCTTACCTTTTGGTGTGTAGGGGCCTTCCGTTGCTGATTCTGTGCATGTTGTCGATCGCTACTGCTGGGAGGAGCTTGATGATGGCCCTTCGGGACGGCCCGTAGCTGAACTAATAATAACGCGTTTGAGCGACATTTGTCCTGCACGACTCGAGTACGGGCATACGGGAGCTGACGCCGTTACTCGGATCTTCCGATGATCTCTTCTGACTGCTGCGAGAAGGATTTGGAGGATGAAGGAAGGGTCGACGGGTCCACTTGGTAGTGTTGTTACTATGGGGCCACGGGTGTAATGAAGTCCCCAATTTCGTCGTGGATTACTGCCATGTACCCTACCAGCCTACTACATACGTCCCTACTCCATCTCCCTTGACCTGACGTCCAATTTAATCTATCACTCACCTCGTTCTCATTCTACTCTGATGATTATGCAGTTAAGATCCTCGTGTCTTCATCTTTGATGCCAATCCTTTGAAAGCTCACAGGGGCGCTCTGCGGCTTGGTCATGTATCTGTGAGGCGTGGCCGTTGAACTGCGCGGCGCGCTTAGCCTTGATGTCGGGCGTCTAAACATCGGGCCAAAACTCTATGCAAGCATTGGGCCTATCTAACTATATAGTCGAAATGAAGGTAAGATAGAAGTATACATAAAGAAAGTTATCAAAGGAATTAAGGATAGAAGACGTCGAAAGCATCCACAGGAGACCCACTTTGGGTAATCCCTCCACCAGGAATATAGATTCCTCCGCCGATGGAGGTCGCACTGGTTCCATGCCTTGGTAGCTTCATCTTCTCCAACTTCTCCCAGGTATCCCTCTTGACATCGTAAGCCTCGACCTGGTCATACACTCCATTCGAGCCTTCGACCGGGTTGCCCTCCCCTCCGAACGCGTAGATCTTGCCCTTCACTTGGCCAGCCGCAATGCCACCCCTCGGAGTCGGCATTTTCCCATTCTTCACTACCCACCCTTTCTTCAGGTTGTTCAGGTCCAGTGCGAAGACATCCCCCCGCACGTTCTCCTGACCCATGTCCCTTCCACCCAGAACGTAGAACACTCCATTGATGACTGCAGCCCCAGCGTGATCCCTCCGTCCTGGAAGCTTCTTCGCCTTCTCCGGGAGGCTAATCCACTTGCGCGTCCTGGTGTCGAATGCGGACACGTCGTCCACGGACTGCTGTACCTGCCCAGGAATGAGAGGCAGGACAGACTCTCCTCCAGCTAAGTAGACAACATCCTTGTACACTCCCATCGCTGCACTACCCCTTGCGGTATCGTTTGCAGGCAAGGAGGGTAGGGAGGTCCAACTGTCCTTCGATGGGGTATACACCCAACTGTCGGGGGTCGCGCGCCAAATGCCGTCATGTGAGTCGTAGAGACCGCCGAGGAGGTAGATCTTGCCGTCGACCACAGCGCCATTGGGGTGGTTGAGAGGAACGGGAGCCGGGGACGCGAGGCTCCATTGGCGAGTGTGGAGCGAGTAGAATTGAAGGATTCCAGTCGTGTTGAAGGTGGGGGTATCACCGTTCATTGCGGGGATGATCCCTCCTAGGATTGCGAGGGTGGTCGAATTGAGAGCGAGTGTAACATGCTCTTGGCGAGGGTATAGAGTAATGGATGGAAGGGTGACCCAGCCTGACTTTGGAGACGATGCTGAGCCGAGAGCCAAGCCTGAAGCCAGGGAGACGAGCAACGTCAACAAGTTGAAGGACCTCATGGGGATTATGAGCGCTTCAGAAACTGGCGACTTCGAGACTTCTAAGTTCACCTTATATATCACCGATGCAGCGCATTTTAACCCACGCTCTTGTGTCGGCTGCCGGTTATGAGCTGGGGAGCGCCTAGGAGGGTCGAGTAGCACTGGCTGGGAGTCACCACGGTTAGCCTCAATCCGATTTGCATCGTAGTATTAGGTAGGGACTACGGGCATTTGGAACTTCGTATCCTTTACACCATGCCGCCCAGCTACGTAGGCTTATTGCCGCCTGGCATTGCTGCGTGGTGGTGTCACTGCCGTGAATCGTCGTGTTGTCATCACCGACAATCCTGCAGATTTGATTGCTAAACAATTCAAGTCCCACAGGTATCCTTTCATCATGTACAACGGACAGCCTGGTAGGTCACGTTCTGGGGGAGAATCTTACAAATGCTCGGCCATGCTGAGGCTTGGCCGAGGTGAGATCCACAGTCGGTCGACCTTGGGTCAGGATTTCAGATCTAAACCGGCGCCTAATTAGATATTGGCCAAGAATCTCACCGAACCCTACATACACCCGCGATTGCTGTTCCAGGGAGGCTCGTCCCAAGCGTTCAACGTTCAACCCTACTATGTACCAGTCCGAGTCGTACGGTATACCGTCAACATACCGTTGCCGCCCACCGCGCGTCGAGCGGCAATGTCGCGAAGCGTGGGAAATCGCGTTTGATGTGGGAATTTATCTCACCATCATGCATCAGGCTTCAGTTTCTCTTCTCCTCCATCCCCAACTCCCGACTGGACTTCAAACTTTCTAATCATCGCACACCACCGTAGGCTGCGATCTCTCTGCATCCGTCTCCTCATACTTGCGCTGGAACAGTTCCTGAGGCCTGAGGTTCCAGCCCAGTCTGTTTAATATTGCAACATGGACCACACCGCAATGCTTTCAATAACACCAATGGACCAGCGTGCGACTTCCTGCGATTGTCCTTCATTTACTTAGGCCCCGCTCCAGAACACGAAGGTATACTCCTCATACTCGAAATCGGCCCCGGCGAGGTTCGGGATTGACCTGTATTCCCGCCTCATCCATGACGTGTCCAACCTTCTCGCCGCTTGGGGCACCCTTGTATGTAACTCACTATCTCGAAGCTCCTGTGGGTCTAGCCCGGAAGAGCTTTCCCTGCTACAATTGATAAGGCAAGTACGCCTCGTCCGTCGCCTTCAACAGGGCTTCCGTCGGGCTCGACTCCACGTACTATCACAGCCCAGTCGTGCGACGGTCCCAGCTTAAACAAGGGGGACTTAGATGCTATCGTTCTTGGAGATATACACACGAGGTTCTGTGCCTCTACCCTGGTGTTCGAGCATCTGGGCACCTACACGTCGACGGTTCTGGTTCGTGAACCCTCAGCTTTCCGAGACATCGGCCTCTGTCGGTTCGAGCTCCAGAGCGATAGACGAAGCACGCCAGGTGCTCTAAAAGCACAATTAGGTCTACTTATCTGAAATGTATAAAAGGGCTAAGTGTACGACTTTATGTCCTCAGTCATTCGACCAGTTCAATCACCCCGACCACCCCGACTCTTTCTCCCTCACGCTCTCAGCTCACCAACGAAGCAACTCAAACTCCGCCTCAAGCACCACAGAATATTCATCATCATGCAATTCACATTCGTCACTCTCATTGCTTTTGGTAAGTCAATCCTCCCTTGATTGAGACACATTCAGCTGATCCACTTGTCCGTCTATCCCCTAGTCATGGCAGCCAGCGCTGCTCAAGCTGTTATTCTCCCCAACCGACTTGGCGGAGTCAACACCTTCATTCTTCGTGAAGAGACTGCCGAAGCCATAGCCAACATAGCGGCTCGCGAACCCGAACCGAGGACCGTTCGCTGTGCGCTGCACGGTAACTGCAAGCGGGAAGAATATGATAACATCGGCAATTCCGCCATGCTTGAGGTCGAAGAACCTGAGCTCGTTAGTCTCGAAGCCCGGGAGCCCGAGCCCAGGATGGTTCGCTGTGCGCTGCATGGCAATTGCAAGCGGGAGGAGCCTGAAGTCGAAGAATCTGAGCCCCGTTACCCTCGACTCTCGGGCGCCTGAACCCAGGTCCACCCGCTGCCTCCTCCATGGCAAGTGCTACTGAGCGGCTGGCACGCGCTGATAGACTGAGTGTTGGTAATCATAGTATTGTGCCGTTATTAATCTCAACTTGTAGCAGGCTTTGTTAAAGGCTGTTCGAATTATCCCGGTCCTTGTTTTTAATACCTTTCAACTCCTCTTATACTTCGAGTTACGACATATCTGCCAATGGCATGAAAACGGGTTCCTCTCCCCCCTTCGTATTTTTTACTTCCTTGCCCTGGAGGTCTATACCCCTTTTGCCACCTGCGTTTCTTCTTTCTTTTGCGGGGGGTTTCGTTACCTTTGCGCTTGCGCTATGGCATTTTCGAGATCGAACTGCATACAACGCTTCCTTCAGATCGAAATATCATGTCGTCCGACATACTTATGTGAGCCCTAAAAATGGTACAGTTGATCGAGGGCTATTAACCGGCTGCAAAGTTGTGGCATCCGCTTCTAATGAGGGTGCCCGTCGACATCTCTCCGCATGATGCCGTGTCGAAGCACCAGCAAAGACGCCGTCGGTTCCCAGAGATCTGCGACCTGTCCAAGAACCCCACCCGCTCATCTTCTTTTACCTTGAACTTCCTTCCTACCTCTTCTTACTGCGATTTTCGAGGAGGGCCGCCCGGTAGCCGCCATTGGTGCACACATCGCGCGCCCAAGCACCGCGCACGGAGCGCCACCTTCAGTTGCTTGCCGAGGATCATTGTGGGCTGAATGCCGCCCGAGCGCTGCCCGAGAACGTGTTCGTGCCACGCGCGCTTGTGAATCCTACAACCCGCGGACACGGGGGTGCCACCCGGAAGAATAGGCGCCTTTCCTCCAACCACCCGGTCTGTGCGTGTAAGCGAATAACTTACTCCATATTAGACTTTTGGGGCAGATTCGACAGTGCATTCGGGAAGTCTGTCTGCTTTCTGACTTTGAGCAGGGGCAGTTCTCACCCCAGTGACATCGACGCGACATTGACGTTGGAAGTAAATACGTGACATCCAGAAGACACTATAGACTAGAATGAAAGGATTGGCGCAGCTGGTAAACATACCCTAAGTTAAGGCCCCACAAATCCACAGCGGTTCTGGTGAATCGTAAGGGTGGAGGGTTCGATCTTCGGAGACTGGCACATATGGTCGAATCGATATCGTACGCCCGTCCCATCGATGAAGACCCACCCAGAAGGCCCTTCTTTCCCCGACGAAACGCATGGAGGTTTCATGTAATTGAAGCAGAAGGAAGTTCCATTCCTCCGCTCAAGAAGGTCTTAAATATTAATGGACGTTGTCACAAGCGCTCATAATGCTGTAGCATCGACCGTTACTGAGGAGAGCCACATTCATGGACGGTGACCATTTATGACATATTGAGTCTTAAGCCTCATTTCTATGTCGGTTCCCTCTTTTCTTCTCGACGTTGACTCGCGTCAGCTGAAGACGGGGAGGGCAACGACTGGCGCTAATCGAAAGAGGAAAAACTAGGGGAGCGATTTGTCAGCGTGACAGACCCCCCTTGATTTTCGAAAACTAAAAATGTATTTTCAAACCCTAACCTTACGGGCGATATTACGAGGCAACCCTGAGTTGGACTGTTCCGAATCCCCTTGCGCCTGGAGAATCACGGCGTCGGCGCCCCTTCCTTTCCAGATATCGAGGTCCGAGTCTTTGGATGTCTTCAAGCCCGCACTATGTGGGGACGAGGAACTGTCGAGGGCGTATAGCCACTTCTTGTGTTCCGGGAGATTTTTTAGGGACTTTTCGTTCATCTTAGCCCGGATACAGACGAAACTGTGACGAGGTAGGCGGTACACGGAGGGCCGTTATACCTTCTCGTAGGTCACCAGCGCGGCTGGGTGCTGTTGTCGAGCTCAAAGAGCATCTTCGTCTTGTCAGTGAGCGACGTGACTCCGCCATTGACGCTGTCGCCCAGAGGCATCAGTGCTATCAAGCGCCCACGCCGGCATCTTACGGCGAATTATATGTCTCCTCCTCCCAACCTTCATGAACAGCACCCTCTTTTCAATCCACATTCACCCGCTAACTCTGACAGTGTCAAAGTAAAGTAGTCTAAATTCAGAGAATCTGTCAACACTTTCAGGGCCATGGTGCGTACCTGGTCTCCCTCAATCATCGCATGAAACCTACGCTTTATGGCAGTCGCCCGAACGCGAGGCAAGTTTGCCACCCGCGCTTCACCGAAAGACAAACGGAGGCTCTCTAGGAGGTATTTCGGTGGAACTATACGTGCTGCGACGGCCCATTAAGGTTTAGCCTTGGGCGCATGTACTTTCAAGTACTTGCGAGCTTCGACTTCTCGTGTTCCTACAAGCTCCTTTGCGTGTTTGGAGTGAAGTGGGGCACGAGGAGCGGGCATCACAGTGACGACGGGCCCGGTGGGCGCGCACCCGCGACACGCTGGCACTCATGGAGGATCCTCCCAAGTGGGCGGCTGACTGACGCAAGAAATGGCGCACCTGTTTGTGTGCTCGTGCCTCCCACATTCAAATGGTTGGCGTCGATCGCTCACTCCACTTGAAAAATCCGTGTGAGTCGTCTTCTTAGAATTCGTTTCTTGTTCTTCCATGCCTTCCTTCCCACAAAAATACGATTGGGATCCCGCTGACCCAATTGGTTTAATTTCGTGGTAAAGGGCATCCTCGCTGCGCAGTTAGACCGGAACGCGGAGGAGAGGGTAGTGCGGTGGCCGGCCACTCCACTGTGTCTTGGTTTAATCTTGATTGAAAGATGACGGAGCGAACGACGGCGAACGAAAAAAACCCTAACATTTACTTTTGTAGAGTGTACCTTGTTGGTTGTGAAGCAACAGGATGGATCCGTTAGTCCCGCCCCCGTGCTCGTCTCGGACTTGTTGCCCAAGTTTGCTCAATGACGAACGAGGTGGGAGCTCAGCCCATATTCTATCTTATCACATCTGCCAAGTTTGTAGGATGTTTCTCGCGTTCATTATGCCAGAATTGCTAGCGAGCACTTTGTACGGTATGTTGAAGGAAGTTAGGTACTGGCAGAAGCGTGTTCGATCGCCCTGTTGAGCGCACGCGAACAAGCCTTCTTCAACCTCTTAATAGCCATGAACACTCTCCCACTGACAGTGGCGTCAAACTCATAGGCTAACACATGTGTCCTCCTTGTACCTAATCCAGCCTAGGTGGTATTTCTGGGGATGAAAAGACGGATATTGGGGGCCCAAGTAATTGACGGCGACCGCTCTGTCGGCGCGCGGGCGCGATGAAGTGGGTCCACGTACAGCTCGCGTTTATCGATTCGGATTTAGGTGCGTACTTGCTATTTCAGTCTTGGGGTGATAGGCACAGAGTCCACTGAGCTCCGTAGAGGAAAGCTCCGGGACGTGGTAAGTGGTTACTTCATGGTCCTGTTTCGTTTTCTTTCTGTCTTTTCTTCGGCAACTCGCGCGCGCGCAGCACTTTCTGGAACGCGCGGGAGCGCGCTCGGGTTCGCGTAAAATTTGAGCGCGCGCCTGTTGTTCACCGGATCTTCCTGTGCCACTGGTGCCACTCCCGCCATACAGTGGGTGAAGTAGTAGTGGAGCAAAGTGTACACTTCGCGACCCGCCGCTCACAGGCTGTTTTCTCGAGGCGCGAATTCGAATTTCGGAGGAACTCGCCCATCCTTCGGCTATATTTGAATAACGAAGCGCCAAGTGGCGCTAAACTTCCCATTCACCTCGGAAGTAGAGTCCTTTTCTCGTTCCACTCTTCTACGAAGAAACCCGCGATTACTTCACCTGGCCAATTATCTTCGAGCTTACAAGCTACCCCGGCCCCCCTTGAACAGCGGCCTCGAATAGGATTGCGCTACGTACCTCCCCGTGGCCCTATTCGAGCGGCGTGGCAAATCACGAAAGCGGCCTCGTGCTGTTCGAGAATGTGACGCTCCTGCGTGAAGGGGTATAAAGTTTGGCATCAGTACTCAGTCTGTGCCTCCGCGTCGGCAGCTTTTGGGGATGGGAGATGGGAAGATGGCAGCCTATGTCGGGGTTTATTGTGGGAATGTCCAGTGGCCATGGGCCATGGCAGATGGATGCAGAATGTTTTCAATGTGGGCACGGAACTCTGAGACTTTTGAATTGAACGAGCTGGATTCGTATATCCCCAGGGTTCGATGAGGAAGGTGCGGGGACCTTGGGAACGCACTGCAGGTTCATGAATTTATGTCTCAGGCAGAGCCTCGCGTGGTACTCAATGGAACCCTTGCACGGAGTCGGAAGGAAGGAAAGAAGGGGTGGATGCGAATAGGTGCGGATAGTGTGAAAGACCCTGGAGAGAACCTGGATACATGTGAAGTTATGGAGTGTACGAAGTACCGAGACGTGGATGTGTCGACATGTCAACAGCGGGGCTGTATAGGGCTCATTATTTACGAGCGCTAAATACCCATGTCAAGACGAAGCGCCCAACGACGCCTGAATAGCAGTGCCCACGCTCTCGTCCCACGGGGGGTCCACCAATATATTTGAGCCTTGAATCCTTATTCAGTCCTCACACAGCATCATGCCGGGATATTGCGACTACTTCGCTCACTATTGAATGGATTTTCTCGTACTCGCTTCGTCACCGACTCGAATGGGAGCCAGGTATGATGTATTAGAGTTCTCCGTCGCCCTACTAGTACCCACGCAGGCCCACCCCGATTGCCACTGATTAATCAGGATATTAGGATTCTCATCATTTATCCTCATTTAATACCCGGTATCAGATAGGGCTGAGATGGAGTACACATAGGGATTCATTCGCCACTACACCCTCCTAACCATATACATGGACGAGCGTAGAATTCTTCATAGTAACTCGCATTTCGAAAAGGCAGCTTGAAAGTAGCGGTCGCATACGATATAGTACTCGCGAGGGTGAGGAGATAAGATAAGAACTCACTTCCAGCCTCCTCGAGGCTCAGGTCGATCAGCGCCGCTCATCTAAGTAGGTACCATCGACCAATGCTGATATCTGCATGATGGTGGATCATTGGATGGACCTCTAATGAGCACTGCAGGCCCTGTCTTCTGATAGAACCCAAGTAAACCGTGCCTGCGTTCCCCAAACTCAATGCTCTATCAATATAGCCCATGGGTCGACCGTCCAATTGCGCCGCAACAGCAGACTCCCCTGATCATATTTACATCTATGATACCTGTACGCGCCGCCGCCGACAAGCCGCCGGCCTTCCCTCGACGCAATCCTCCGCAACAAAGGCGCTTCGTCTCGTCAGATACTGTAAGTGGGGAAGGGTGACTTGGATTGCGGCACTTCGTCAGAAATCGCGGTGTGGCAGCGATCATAAGTAAGAGGGGAGAACATCGTTGTGATTATGGCGTCGCGGCTGCGCGCCGACACCATCTGATCCGCCCTCCATTCCCGACCATGACCTCAGACGCGTACCGAACCGCCACGGGCGGTCTCGTACCTATTTCGTAGTCGGCTAGTTTCGATCTGTATGTATATAAGGACAGCCTATACTTACCAGTTCCCCAGTTCGCTCTCCCCCTTTGCTCTCGTAGTCCCGTGGATCGTTCCAACTCCCCTTTCATATGCTTCCATATCTCGCCTTCTGGGAGAACTTGTGCACGACATCGGCGCCTGCACGTTCTTGTAGCCTTACACCGTCGCCCGAGAGTGAGGGTGTCTGAGGGGGTGTGATATGTGCGTGATGCTGATGACACGTGCGCGCGTACGCCCGCGGCTGATAAACGCCCAGGTGCGCGATGCGCGCTAAAGCTTAAGCGCCTGCTGCGCACGCGGTATCGTTGGCCCGCCGCCACGCCGGCTTGCTAACCCCGCTTTCTTGCGCACTCTGCGCTTTGGGTTGCTTTTTAGTTCATGATTCGTTATTCATCGTATGTGAGACTCGGCGTTTGGTATCTCCCCAAATCCAATGCTTTCGGCTATCGTTGGCCGCGGGTCGGAGAAGGTGTCACTGCCACCCAAATAGTGCGCTCCGACTTCGGGGGCCGACGCGGAGGTATATCCAAGCAGCTTAATTAACTGGGGAAGAAAGGATAGAAGGGGCTTGAGAATCCTGGTATACTCAACAACTGGTTTTATTGGTTTGATAGTGGTCTGTGCACATGGGTAAGGCGCTTCGATGTCTGGACACGTCAAGTCGAAGGCTTTGCTAGGTTTCAGCGAGCTTGAATGGATTTTGTTAGTGAGGTGTGCCGGGTGATGGGTATCATCAGGTGTGGAGGTAGAGAGTGGGAGGTGGAGAAGGTGTGTGCTATCACGTTGGTTGAGAAGGGCATGAAAGGGTGGTTGTAAATAAATGCGTCCCATAAGTATCATCTTTGGATTAGGGTGCGAGTGATAGAGGGTTTGGGAGTCCCAAATGAGCTCCCCTTTGTCAGAGTAAGGATATGTGTAGTCAATAGACATAGCTAGTTAGCATAAGGACTCGGATACGTTTAGGATACGTGATAATTTGACTATGCACAACCTCTCCCATGGTACCCACTTACACTCCACCCCGAGCCTTCGAATTATTCAAGCATTATCGTAACGAACCAAGGTCAGAACCGGCCTCAAAACCGGCGGTCTGACCTCCCCTATTGCAGTGTCCGTACTCCGAGAGGAATTTCGTACGCCTGTGTACGTGTCTGTACGAGAAACGTACGTATACCGGCGCCTTCCGCCCGAAATGAGCGCAGTCTCACCTGGGCGGTGCAGAAGTCTCTCTGCGCCGGCCCCAAATGGCCTGTAACATGCTTGAATACCATACAAGCGGATAATCAGCGACACTGGCATACAGCTCCAGTGCCAGTGCCACCAAACATGGGGGCCAAGGACCAAGTCCGACCAACGCCCGCCGCGAAGGTCCGTCCGCCCCTGTCAGTGTGTGTGTGCATATTGTCCCCCTGTCAAACCAAACCTTATTTAAACTCTGCATAAGAAGAGGAGGAGGACGCCACTCCTACCGCGGCCTCGTGGACGACGCTGTCCGGCGGCGTCGAGCCTCGCGCGTTTCTGGCTTCTGAGAGGTTCGTGTGCCTTGCGAAGCACCAGGGTTGTACTTATAATATTTGGGGCTGAGTGTGTTCATGGCATTGGCACTTGGTGGATGGACTGGAGGTCATGGGGTTTGGGGTTACTGTTTGTGTTACGGAGTTCGGACCGACGACGATCCATCTTGCTGTCGACCACTATGTCAGCGTCATCGTTGCCGCTTGGTCGTCGCAAAATGGATAAAGTAAGGGTGTACTAGTATTCTGAATCCGAGCTGCTTATTTGGGCTGTTGATAGAACAACAGTCAGCTCTTGCGCAACATATGCATTTCAACTCGGCCTTGACTGATCTGACTTCGAGAGCTCAGGTGCTACATCATTACATGCCTACCCACTATGTAGTTGTCTGCTGCACGTAGTGTGTCGTGGGGCGTAGAACTGAATTAGAGTGGTCACTGAGGTGCACTCAGACGGCCATGGTGCCCTCCCTTGTGAAGCAGATTATCCTAGGACTTTATACCCGCCAACCTAAGTTATTAGGTGAGGGCAATCCATGATGCCAGTCCGCACAAGCAGAAACCTCATTACCAATAGCCATTGTATTGCAAAGACGCGAAGTCTCGTGAGTGCGGAGGAGCGATGGAACGATGGCTGGCCGGGAACGTAGTCCATAGAACAGACGAACCGAATAGATTGAAGCTAGAGATAGACAGACAGACAGACAGGAAACGAGAACGAGGATCGAAACGCGGAAACTCGGGGTGAACGCAACACACAGCCGTCTTTTATAGGTAAATCGGGGGTTCTAGTACGGTACTACGCTGAGCCGTGGTCTACGTTCCACATGGTCTTGACGAACGTTCGAGGGCGCTGATCATGAGGGTGCGGGATGTTGGTCGTTTGGCGCGACCATGCAGCGCGGCAATATAGACGCGCGTGGCTGCGGAGTCGGGACGTGGCTTGGCGCGCATGACGTCCCGCTCGCGCAAGGATCGGGGCGCAGCCTAAGCAGGTCTTTCACCGTAGTATCTGACAAGACATTTGGACTGAGTGAATGAATGATCCTCGTAACTAGCAATTGAGGAATACATAGAAAGCATGGCAGTGCATATGTAGTACATCCTACGGCTTTGGCTCTAGAGACTCGCAGCAGAAAGGAAATTATGGGCGCCTAATATCTTGGAACGTGCATGCGTCCCCTAGTACCAGCTTCTTAGTTGCAGCTGCTACTCTAGCCTATCCGCAAAGTTAGACAGACACCAGACCTCCACACCTCACTATCACCTACCTCCAAGATAGAGGTAGGATCCAGACAGCACCCCAGTAATTCAAGCTCGTCGCTTAAGAGCGCCCGGCGCCACTCTCGGACTGATGGTAGCTCCCAACCTAGCCCAAATAAATTATACGATAGACACAAGTTCTCCTTGCCTACTCGCCTGCACGTATTCTTACCATGTCAGACTGCTAGTTTAATTGGGTTTGCTCCACAGTGCCTTTCACATACTTATCATGGGGCGTTCGTGCCTGGTTGGAGTACAGTGGGAGGTCCGAATAGAGGCGGTTGGGCTTTTCGGACGTGCGAGCGCTTATCTGCCTGCTATCTTGGATCGATCAACTAACTGCGGTTGAATGCAGCGTGATACATACATCCTGAAGGTGCGGGTAAAATTGGATGAGGTACTGCCAGTACTCGCCTGATTCGAAGGTTATTCAAGAGGCCTTATTGATACCCTGCTTGTTGGTATCCTGTACGGGACTCCGATTGATTTTCGAAATTCGACGACGTCTAGAGTCCTAAGCGCTTGCTTTTTTACGTCTCCACGTCGCCTATATCCATCCATCCAACCAGCGATCTATGTAAGTACATCTATCCCGTTTCCTCCCTCTCCCCCTGATATCCCACGTCGTTTAAGCTTACATGACAGGATAGGACACAACCCGACACAAAAAGACTCCTTTGCAACCAGATACTTCCCTCGAGTATTGCATCCAAGACGTTCCCAAACGATGACGGGCGGTATGTTACCCACCCAATGCGGTGTACGCAAAGCTTAATGGACCTCGGACCGACCGACTTGCAGCTCTCTTTATCTATACGGGGCGGATAAGGACGATGGTTGGATAGATGGCGGACAGCGCGCTTGGTTCAACGAGTGACTAGTGACGCTGCGAAGTATCTGCCTCGAGGCCTCGACGCTGGGAATATGGTGCAAGCGCCGATCAGACATGCAGGGTGCAGGGTGGGCGCTTATCCGACTGCATGCCTGGCTTGGTCGACGTATGTATGTGGATTGAACGAGGGCTGATGGTGTTGTCTTTATTGTCGAGGGGTATTTGAGGAAGACTTTTTATGTGCAGAGGTAGGTGGATGTCGTGAACACAGTTGTTGGATGCGAGGTGGTCGGACCGAGCTTGGGACGCTCCTCCTATGAAGTGGGCCTTTAGGGTTACCTAGATGGGTTAATACATGTGTGGGTTGGAGGGATGTGCGCGAAGTTGTTAATGGATGTAAGTTGAGAGCGTACTCGCCTCCGCGAAGGGAGGGATGGCAGAGGTGTTGATTGATCAGACGCGCGTGCAGAGCCGTGGGGAATGTGTGTACACGGGCAGGCCTCGAGGGCGCGTATATAGTTCGCGTCCGTGAACGTTGCACTGGCCCGGGGGGTTAAGTTGGGATGGAATGGAACTTGGTAGAACTTGGTGTGTACATGGTGCGTATGCGCTGATATGCTGTCTCGATGGTGCTATCGAGGGCGGCCTCGAGGTGGCGTCGCTGTACATACGCTCAGGGTCCTAGTAACTATTTGCATGAACCATGACTTGCAATGGAGGGTTTTACGTCCCTCCGCCGTCGTCTCTGAATTTATTCATCCTTGTATACCTACGGAGTTTGGTTGTGTGCGCAATCTTGTTTGTGATTGGGTGCGAGGGGCGGGCGGTATGAAGTGCCAGTGGACGGTGATGACGTTGGGGGCGCAACTTGTATTGGGGGTGTCGTGCGACAGGCGACTCGTTGGCGAGGCGACTGTGCGCGTCGCGCAATGCATCGGGCGGGTTCAGTGGTGCATAAGTACTACTTCCAATCTACCTGCAACTCCCAAATAACCTTTGCAGGGGCGCAGTGACGTCCATCGAATCCTCTCGAGGGGGTCCCCGAGTGACACTGTCACACCATAAAAGAAAAAGTAAAAAAATGCAAACCCCCTTGAGAAAATAGGCGTTCTCCCGCGCTTAGTCATATCCGATCGGATCTGGGGTGCATCGAGGCTCTCACGCCATACGGGGATACGCCCACATCCAGCGGCAGATCTCGATCCCAATTTTCGTTTCGTCAGTTCTGCCCACCCCCGAAATTGCTCACCGTATTCTCTCGTATTCTTGCTCTCAGTTCCACACTCTCTACCAGTCCACCAACGACACAGCGCACCGCCGAACTGCACTATCTATCCATCTATAACAGAGACAGACTTACAGGAACGGAGCCAGATTTGCGTTGAACGGTGCATGGATGGAAGGACGCACTTGAACGCTCCCTCTAAACCTACCTGCATTCGCATTCTCCCCCACCACCACCACCACCACCATGCCGCCCTCGCCGCCACCGCCCATCCCCCCGCCCTCAGGGCCCCACCCGCACGCCCCGGGCTCAGCAAACCATAACCGTGACAGTGATCGTGACTGCACCTGCGCACCATCATCCCTACCAAGCTCCCGACACCCTTCGCCCCCGCCCTCCCCCTCCCCAGGCTCGAGCCACATGCACGACCGCAGCGCGTCGCGCCTGCAGCACTGGATCAGCGAGCAGTGCCATCTCGCTGTGGCGGACCTCGGGCTTGAGCTCGAGCCGCTCTTTAGTGCTGCGACGTATGTCCCTGCCGCACAGCGCCCCATATCCACATCCGCTGCTGCGCGCGAAGATGGGGCGCCAAGCAGCAGTAGTGAGCCTGGGCACGAGCTGCTCGACGCTGTGATGCCTTTGCACGGTGCGGAGGGGGGAGAGGCGACGTTGAGCAGAGGACGGAGACGCGGGTTGAGCATTCTTACCACGTCTGCGAGTAAGAGTTCGACGACGCCTTTCGCTTCCACCACCACCACCACCACCACTGCACCACCCACATCTGGATCTGCACATGCACATGCGACGACTGCTACACCAAACGCCCTCGACGCGGACACCAACACCCTCACCCTCCCCGCGCGCCCCTCCCATACACACGCTCAGGCTCAGACGCCGTTCACGGCGCACACTCTCGCCGACTCGTGGTACTGGCGCACGAGCTCCTCGGGCTCCGGCAGCCCGCTCCTCGCACCCGACGTTCAACATACTCAACAACCAACTAGTACCCGCTCTCAGCCTTCCTTCGGCCACCTCGCCCAAGGAGCAGAAGAGGTTCTTGATGTAGAGGACGACGACGACGAAGCCCGCTCAGACAGCCCGCTCCTCGGGTTCGGCAGCGACAGCGAGGAAGAACAGGACTCGCCACAAGTCCCGACTCCGCAGGACGCTCCTGCGCCTCCCCCTCCCCATCTATCTACTAAGACCAGCGTCGAGCAGCTTTCCCACCACCACCAGAATCTCCGCGACCACCACCAACAGAATCTTGAAGTACGTGTGCTGCATAGGCGGAGCAAGAGCAGCGGGCTCGAGTCGGATGAGGTTGCGCAGGACTTTCCGCGCACGCCGGGGTTGGAGGATATGGATAGTGCGTTTTTGGTAAGGGGGTTGAGTCCTGGGGGGAGTCCTGTTGAGGGGGTGAACGCGATTGAAGGTTTGGGTCTGGATGAAGGTGCGCATTTTACTTTTGGTTCATATATATACTTCGGGTTCGATGCTTACTAGTGTGTAGAGCAAAAGACGAAGCTTGTGAGGTCGCCGACGAGGGATAAGTTGCGCTATCCTGCGAGGGGGTATAAGAGGGATTTACCGAGTGGGTTGGAGGAGGGAATGGGGTTTACCCCCGATTCCAAGGTGCGTTCGCTTTCCTTCTCTCTCTCTCTCTCATCGCTTCCTTCCCCCCACATCCCTTCTGTCTATTCTATGCCTCTGTAAATATGGATACTAACGTTCATTACAGAGATACACAACGTGCTCGATCCACTCGCCCTCCCCGTCCCCGTCAAAGAGGGGGTATTCACATACACATACGCATTCCTTGTCGCGCTCGACGACGGGGTCGGTCTCGCATTCGCATTCGAGGACGCACTCTGCTGTTTCTGTTGGTGAGGGGAGGGAGGAGACCGTTACGCCCACGCCTCTCGCCTCCACCATCCCTTCCACCACTACCACCGCCCCTTCCACCACCACTCCTGCTCCTGCTACTGCTATTTCTACTGCTGCCACTACGCCCTCGCCCCGGGCCCCTCTCCCCCTCCTCCAGAACGCTCGCCCCACGCCCTCGCCCCCTCGCGCAGCATACTACACGCACGCGCCTCACGCGAGTTATAGTTCCTCGACCTCGGCGTCGTCCTCCAGGCTGTCGATTCCGAATAACTCCTCTTCGAGCTTGGGAATCTCGACGAGTCCGAGTGCGTCGAGTGTGTCGCTCTTCCCTGGGAGCATGTATGCGAGCCATTCGAGTTTGAGCTCTATTCAGAGCGTAGGAGGCAGTGGGGTGTTGGCAGGAGGAGTGGGGGGAGGGGGCAGTCCGACGTTGAGTCGCAAGCCGAGTATGGCGCGCATGCCGAGTTTTCCGGTGTTGAGGGAGGTGAAGGAGGAGGTTGATTTGGAGGGGGAGGGCCAGGAGGAAGGGGAGGGGGAGAAGGCGCATGAGCATGAGCATGAGAGGAATGTGTCGGGTGCGTCGACGTATGAGACTGCTGTGGACGTCTTTGGGCCTGTGCCGGCCTCGTCGACGTCCACTTCCACTTCGAGTTTCGGGCTGGCGTCTGCGTCTGCGTCTACGCCGTCGACTGCGTCGTCGACTAAGACCGTGACCGCTATCCCCTACTCCTCCTCCGTCTCCTCCTCCGTTACCGGCACCACCGCCGCCGCCGCCGCCGCGCCCCCGCCCACCTCGCGCGCGCGCTCGCAATCCGCCAGCGTCGTACCCCGCGCACCACCACCGTCGGCGTCGAGCTCAGTGCAACACCTCGCGCCGTGGGGTCACGGACACGGGCACGGGCATTCGCACTCGTATTCGTATTCGTTTAGTGGGAGTCGGAGCGCGAGTCCGTCGAGGCTGCCGTATGTCGGTGGCGGTGGGGGGACGCCGCCTGTGCCTGCGTTGCCTTTGTCTCCTGGAGCAGGAGCAGTGGGACTGGGGGGACTGGGGGGACTGGGGGGACTGGGAGCAGCGCCGAGTCGCGCGAGTGTGGGGATGGGGTTGGGCCCGGGGGTTGGGGTAAGGACGCAGACGCGGAGTCGGAGTGGGAGTGTGTTGAGCGCTGCTGCGGGGCGGACGCCGCCGAGTGGGTATCCTGCCTCGACGCCTGGGGGGTTTAGTCACCAGAGCGGCTACTATAATTATAGTAGCAGCAGTTATGGGATGACGCCGCCGCCGAGTGCGGCGTTGGTGTTGCCGATGACGCCGCCTGGGACGGCGGGTTATGGGGGGACGGGCGGGACGGGGGGTACGGGGAGTACGCCGGCGAGGAATGCGGTGTATATTGTGGATGGGGAGGAGGTTAGTAGGAGGCTTGGGGAGTTGTTGATGGGTGGGGAGGGGGAGGGGACTGAGGAGGAGGAGGAGGGATATGGATATGAGCGGGAGGACGGGGGTGTGAGGGAGAGGGAGAGGGAGATGGGGGATCCGGTGCTGCCGCTTGGGGATTACTTTTCGCGGTGGCCTGAGAGGGGGGTTTCTAGGGATGTAGGAAGGGAGGAGGTGCCGCATGAGGGGGAGATGGAGAGAGGAGGGGAGGAGGGGAGGCCGGTGACGCCGCCTGGGCAGAGGGGTGTACACTCGCATACGCATGCGAGGTCGTTGAGTGCGAGTACGCTTGTGAGTCCGCCTGCGATTGGGGGGGTGAATGTGAATGTGAATGTGACGCCGACGAGGCGGGCGCCGTATCCGAGGCGGAGGGGGAGTGGGTTGCAAGCTGAGGGGGTGTATGGGTATGGGGGTGAGGAGGGGGAGGGGGGTTGAGGGGGAGTACTGTGGGGGATGCGGGGCATGAGAGGGGGGGTTCGGTGCAGTATGGGCATGGGAGAGGGGGAGTGCGTCTACGTCGACGTCTACATCTGGGTCGGGGGAGAGGGAGAGGGAGAGGGAGAGGAGGCCATCGTTGCTTGTGCCGACCGCACCGAACACGCCGAGTTTTGGGGCGGGGTTGTATGCGAGTCCCTATGCGAGCAGTAGCCAGATTTATCTGGGGCCTGGAGGGGATGGTGTGCATTCGAGAGGGGGGAGTCGGGGGAGTGGGGCCTCTTCGGCTTCGAGTGCGGAGAGGGCGGCGAGGTTGAGGAGGGGGAGTGGGAGTTCGCCTGCTGTCCTTGGTGCTGGGGATGCATTGGGGAGCGGGGGAGGAGGAGACGGTGGAGGCGGAGGGGATGGACTGTTGTTACTGCCGTCTGCGCCGATTTTGACGAAGGCGGATTTGGAGGCGAGGTTGGGGCCGCCGCCGAAGAGGCCGCCGCCTGCGCCGCCGCTTGATCTGCATTTGGGGTTGGGGTTGAGTGGGGAGTTTGCGGGTGTGGGGCCTGGGAGTGCGGTTGGGATGGGTGGGTTTAGGTTTCCGGCTGTGCCTGGGATGTTGAGTGCGCCTGTCGACTTGGGCGGGCGGGAGTTCTTTGAGGAGGAGGAGGTTGAAGATGCCCAAGACGAAGGGGAGGGTGTTGGGTATGGGTATGGTTTGGGTGGGGGTAGTGCGCGGTCGAGTGGGGAGTTTGGACTCAGGGCTGACTCGGAGGAGCATGAGGATGAGATTGAGGCTGTGAAGAGGGAGATGATGGGCTTTACGGTGTTTCAGGAGGAGATGGGGGGAGGGGTGGGGAGGATGAGGATACGTTGAAGGCGAGGGTTGGACAGCAGCAGAGGTCGAGGTTTGCGACGCCGGTGGCGCCGCCGGAGGTGGTTGCTGCGCGGAGTGCGAGGCCCGGGTTGCAGGTCGTTGTGCCTGCGGGGAGGTTTGGGGGGGAGTATGTAGAGGAGGAGGGGGAACAGGAGGGGGAACAGGAGGATTATGGCGTGCAGGTGTATAGTGAGAGGGAGAAGAGTCGGTGGAGTGTGGCGAGTAGTGTTATTTTGAAGGATGTGGAGGGGGATGCGGCGGCGGCATCGCGCCCGAGTTTGGGGAGGGCGAGTGTGTCGGCGCCGTTAGTGGGGAGGGGTGCGGGTGCGGGGACGCCGAGTACGTTTAAGAGCGGGGCGGAGGCGAAGGAGGCGATTTTCTTTGATGATAATGTGCTTGCTGCGGTTGTGGGGTTCAGTGCGGCAGGGATGGCTGGTGGGCCGAGGGCGAGGAGGAGAAGGTCGAGGGATGAGTGGGTGGAGAGGGAGAAGGAGAGGAAGAAGGAAAGGGAGAGGGAGAAGGAGAGGGAGAAGGCGAAGGCGAAGAGCAGTCGGAGCGCGCCTGCGAGTCCGGTGCTTGGGCGCAGGGAGAAGGAGAAGGAGAAGGAGAAGGAGAAGAGGAAGAGCGGGGTGGCGAGTGTGGGGAGGGGGGGGAGTGAGGATGCGATGCATTTGCAGGGGCAGGGGCAGGGGCAACAGGGGCAGGGGAAGAGGAGTCGGCTTGCGAGTTTCTTCTCGAAGATTTCGGGGAGGGATGCGGTGTCGCCGCCGCCGTCTGCGAGGAGCGGGCTTGTGGCTGCGAGTTCGAGCTCGCGCTCGTCGTCGTCGAATGGGGGCCATGGGTCGCCTGCGGCCCGCCCGAGCATGAACGTGAATGTGCATACGGCGCTGAGCGAGCCGGATTTGAGGCGCGTGGATGGGGTGTGGGAGGCATTGGGGAGTGAGAGGGAGAAGGAGGGAGAGGTTATTCCGCCTGTGCCGCCTGTGCCGCCGCTGCATACGTTGCCGAGGATGACGAGCATGAGTAGTCTGGCCAGTGGGTATGGGAGTCCGGGCGGGGTGTCGATGATGGGGAGCGTTGTGAGTGCCTCGCAGGTGCCGGGGCAGAGGAGGCGGAGTCGGGGCGTGACAATATCGAGTCAGGCGGGGTGTGGGCTTGAGGAGAGTAGGTGGGAGGAGAGTGTCCCCCCGACGCCGTCGAGCTTTGTGTCCGGGTTCAGTGTGAATGCGAGTGCGAGTCCTAGTGCGGTGCCGAGTCGGAGGGAGTCGAGGGCTAGTTCGGTTGTGAGTCCTGCGCTTGTGGGCGTGCTACGGACGAGTAGGAGTGTGAGTAATTTGGGGAGTGCGCCTGTGACGCCTGCGGAGGGGGAGTGGAGGGGCAGTGTCGTCGGTCCGGCTGGGGGGAGTAGGGGGAATAGGATTAGTACTGGGACGACGGGTACGGGGAGTACGGGCCCGCCACCGCCGCCTGTCCCCCCAAAGGACTATGGGGCTGGGGCTGCTGCGTATGAGTGGCCTGCGCATGCGCCGTCGCCTGTGGGGCGGGCGTATGGGTCTGCTGCGTCGAGTCCGGGGGGTGCCGGCGTGGGTGTGGGGGCGATGCCGCTGGTGAAGGAGGAGAAGGCGAGGGATCGGATGATGGTGAGGTTGAGGTTGAAGAGTAGCCCGAGTTTGGGGAATTTGAATGGGGTGGGAGGGGCGGGAGGGGCGGGAGGGGGGAGTAAGTTGAGGAGTTTGGCGGCGAGGATGATGGGGAGGGAGGATGTGTGAGAGGGTGTCCTTGGTGAGTTTTGGGGTTGTGTTGTGTTTTTTGTGTGTTCGTTGCTAATATCTTGTTTCTTCTTTTATTACAGCATGAGAACGCTACCGCCTTTGCTTGCCACCAGGAGCCGCCGACGGACCCATGGCCTTAAACCTAATGCCCAAAAATCTAGTCTATACAGCGTATAATGAGCCTGCCTATGCTCAGCTCGACTTCTAATTTCGAATCTACCAACCATCACATGCACACACTCGTTCAATTTTTCAATTTTTCTCCAAGATCAACAACCAAACAACCATCGAATCGAATCGAATTCAAGCACGCTCCCTTACTCGTCCTTCCACTTGCCTCGACCCTAATCATCGTCATCATTCATCCTTGTAGCATCATCCATCCATCCATATCATCGTAATCAGGCGTCCGGATCCTCCTCCTTCCATCCTCCTATCCTGCATAGGCTTCAACGTCAAGCGTGCATGGATGAATCATTCATACATCGGGTTGGGGGGCTCTTCACTCCTTCATTCTTTCCTTCTTCACGACATTCACGGTCCTTACATGCATCGATAATCGACATACGCTCTTTTGGATATTCGCTATCTTATCTCCGGCTTTTGGGTTCTGGATGTGGGCGAGGCGGGGTGCGGCAAGTGGGGCGCGGTCGGATGCGGGAGGTGGGTGGTGGACTCGGAGGAAGGAGTGGGTAGTCTCAGGTTGAATGGTGGCGCGGTGGCGCGGGTGTGGGGCGGAGGCGGATGTATGCCTAAACCAAAAAGTCTCTTCCTGTTTCTTATTGATGTTTATTCCTCCTTTCTTATTTTTTTTTCCTTTGTTGTTACTGTTGTTGTGCTTGTTATCCCGCTTGCTTCGCTTTCAATGCTGTTTGGCTTGAATATCTATTTGTCCATTGACCGCGCCCGTTCCTATAGACTGCACATGAATATTTTCTTAGATGTCTAGACTTGTCTTTTCCTTTTCCCCCTGCCTATTTACCTCTCTCTCTCTCTCTCCCTTCCCTCTGGTTGCTTGCGTGCTATCTCGCTTGCTGTACATACTCCTCCTTCTCCTTCTCTCCTTCCTTCCTCGTGGACCGTACATTCATCCAAAAGCTCCTCCGAGATCATTCTATAGACGTGCATGCATATTTCGAGACTCGAGAACATTTATCTATCCATCCATCCATCCATATAGCTAGCTGCGTAGCTGAATTGAAATTGAAATCAAATCAAATCAAATCAAGTGGATTGTGTGGCCTATTTGTTTGTGGGGTTCGAGAGCGGGTCGAGAACTGGGTCTTGAAGAATTGGGATTGCACGGATGGATGGGCACGCTTGGGTAAATTGAAACGGGGTTGATCTTGAGCGTTGGGCTTTGGAACACAGCCTGAGGTCCAGGCAATCGAGTAATTGTAACCCAGCGTACATGCGACACTTATGGTAGGAAGGACTAGATCTCATCGTACCGACCAAGGAGGGGCAGGGACGCTGGTCGCTTGACTAGTATGGTCTCCAAGACCCGATATCCGATCATGTTACCCAATTCAAGAGGTCGATCAGCCTCCACTTGAACAAGAAAATACCTTGCCTGAAATTGACCACAGGAGCACGAGAGCAACACCGACCTCAGCGCCCCGAGCTGCCCACTCAAGCCATGGAATAAGTACCGTGCATATTATAAGTTTGAGTTGCGAGTCCTCTCCGTAACAGAACACTCTGCCATAAATAATGTAGCGTAAATTAGGGCCTAGAGGCGTAGGATCTCCGAAATGCGAGTCTTCAAGAGTCTAGTCTGGCGGAGTAGAAATTAGCCAGAATCAGCTTCCGTATCGAGCAAATACACACCGTAGTCTTCGCCCCCCATCGGAGGCGTGTAGGACACGGAGAAGGAGTACCGGATCAATTCAACAGATGTAGCCTTTCCGGCATCCACTCTGAGGCTGAGGTGCCGCTTCACGAGCACTCAGCTGTATCCCCTCTGAGGACACAGGGGAAGCGAGAGTGGAGGCGCTCAATGCAGCCACTTCGGTTGTGATGTCAGGACCGCGCCGCTTCGGCTGTCAAAAGCACTCACGGAATACGAAAAGGGTCGAGACAAATCGGTTGACGGAGACTTGCATTGTGATGGCTTTCCGCTTCGAAGTGAGTATTGTGAATGGTGGTTTGGGGTTGGGAGTACTGGTAGGAAGGACGAGAGGCTTGATTTGAGTGGTACTGAAGCAGCTTCGTACCGTCGGATTTTAAGCTGGTGCACCACAAAGGGAACAACCTGTTTAGGAATTCGAAGATAATCCATATTCCATACCGTAAGTTTATTCTCATATGCTTACCTAGATCAGTAGATGCAGTGTAGGGTGCTGTATGTGTGGAGGCCTCGTATTTGACGTGGAGTTTCGAATTTATAACTTAGAATAGTGGTAGAATTTGGCTAGAATCAACCATGTTTGGACGGGAGCCTTACCACATGGCACATCGTGTCCGGATTAAGCAACAGAGGCGACGATAGGGGGGTGGGTAGTTAGCAACTTCGTTCACAAAACTCGTGAAAGTACAAACAGTAGCTTGAGTGGCCGTAACACCCTATCCTATGAGCGCAAACGACCTCACAAGTCAGGACATTGCTTTGTTGCATCGCCCCCTACACTAAGCCTACACCACAGTACGAGGGCAAAGAGCATCCACGTCTATAATTTCTCAAATAGGAGCTCCTCTTATGAATCCAAGTACTCTGCGCCTACTGTGGGCTTGTAAGTACAATGGTAGTGGGTACATTGAACGGCATATGTTGCGGATGCTGGATACCGCTGGGCAGATATTATGATGTACGCATGAATATATCTCGAGAAAGCCACCCATTCATCAGAATAGCACAAGGGATGTGAACCTCATAACTGGTTCTGTGTGTCCCAAAGAAAACGCAGTGTCTGGTGAAGGCTGCTGACAGTTAGGGGCCAGCGCTTAATCAGACTTCGGCGTCTAATCTGCCCCTGATCAGGATTCAGGAACGATCAGTCACCGCAAGTTGTGCTGCGTACGAGTGGCTAAGAAGAGAGCCGCATTACTCCAAGGCTACAAGTGTATGCATACTAGCTGAATAGAGGTGAGCTATAATACTGAGATGACCCAGAGGATCGACGGGTGTGGCAATCATGGTGGCACACTCCTTGGCAGGAACACATCGATAAGGGATGTGTGCACATTGCCGCGTCTCCTTTACGTCCTGTCCGAAAGTGTACTTGTGTAGGTATCATACAGGTTCAAGATAAGGCTACTACAGACAAGAGGGGCATTCATAATGACCACCACGCCGAAACTGCATTACATTCACCAACCAGGCATCGGAACGTGGGCGGTGTAGTTATGGCAGCCCCCACCCACTCGTTTGCACATTGCAACACACGCCCTTGTAATAGCCCCACCTCTTTCCTCTGGGGCAAACCTCCACACCGCTTCAATCACATCTTCCTTCGAAGTGTCCGCTCCCTTGATCATGATATTCGCCTTCCCCTCGGTGATCTCGAGCGGATACTTGGCTGTATCCTCCAGGTTGCCCAAAGTGCAGACGCCCAATATACCCTGGAGCTGATACACCGCAAATAGAGCGGCGCACGCAGTGAAGAAGGCCCTTTCGGAAGGGGTGATGGGCGTGGGTTTGTCGTATGTGTAGGTGAACTCGTAAGGAGTGGCAATGGGGTCGTTGGACTCGGAGGTTCTGGTTAGATAAGCTCTTGGGATGATGAAGCCGTCGTGGTGAGGGACAGATGATGCCACCTTGCCCATTCCAAACTTCCAAGGAGTAGCCGTGTGGTGGAATTCAACAAGTCGTTCATTTGGCGCGATGGAAAAGTGTTTGTGGAGTAGGCAGACGCCATACTTTTGATACATGTCGTGGCCAATGAAGAGCTGACGAACGATGGTGTCGAGAAGTAATGCTGCCCCTATGTTAGCGTATGGAGCGGGACTTTTAGTCGCAACCAATTTGGGACAGCGGCAAAATCGAGGATGGGAGACCAAATTTTTTTGAATTCTCCAAGTGAATACATACATCGCCTGGGGTGGGTAACTAGCTTACTACGGATGCTAGGAAACACATTTACAGGCATTTCTGGATACTCTTGGAGCCTCCAAACCATGGTTTTACTTCTGACCATCCTGGTTAGGGGCTATCCAAATTAGGAAGGACCTGCCTTATTAGGACTGATGGCAAATTTGAGGGAGGTCGAAATCTTATAACTCGGCCAGTTTTTATCGGATGAAAAATTCCTCTAACAGAAATGTTCCCCTACTCAATCTAAGCATTTCTGTTAAACAGATTTTTGATTGACCCACAGGTGCCCTCGCAGTTAGGGGGTGTACCAAATTGGTGGTGACTAAGTGTCCCGCTCCATAGCTAGACGCTGCTTCATTGAGGGAGGGGAGTATGTCGTAGCTATTGGCCTCGTAGGTGTCTAAGGACATCTCGCTATGAACACGAATATCCGCCTTGGTGGAAGGTTATCAAAAGGAGGTGTACTGGGTGGGATAAGACTTTGTATGAATCACTTATCCCTATACCCCGTAGCTCATATAAGGCGCCTAGATAACGCCCAGTGTCCCTCTTTATCACGCTCAGGCAGATAGAAGCGATAGAAGTGCTCGCGTCTAACCATCCTTGGGTTAATAGAAGTCACGGCAATGAATAATTATCATCATGGGCTCGTGGAGTTGTGGACCCAAGGAAATGGGATATGAAAATTGCCTTTAAAGGATGTAGGCCATAGGTCTCGACTCTCGGGCCTCGGCGTTCGTGATTTTTGAAGTTCAAATTTGGAGCTAGTTCATTGGGCTTCACTCTGCGTCGGTGAGGAGCTCAAAGCATAATCTCGCCTCATTGACATGCTATACTTACTAGCTCGCCCAGTGATTATGGCGCGTCGCTCGGAGGTGAGCGCTGAGCGCTTACTAGTAGCGATGCTTCCGAGCCTAGTACCTCGCCAATCTTTATCGGCATGTTGCAGTGAGAACCTCGAGCTGATCTAGAAGGGTAAACTGCTAAGTAATTAGTGAGTGTCCTGGACGGAAAAATGTATATGGATCGATCCTGACCTGAGCCTATAGTGCTCAACGTGGTAGGTTCTCAGCATCGGGTTGGATTTTGGAAAGGTTCTCGTTTCGCATTCTACTTCAGACAGCCCTGTTTTGAAGGAGGGATACAACTACACTTAAGACAGAATCTGGTACAGATTAAGATGTGGGTACGAGGCCACAAAGTTCAAAAATCGGGACTTGGAACGTGGTCAGTGTAGTTATGCAGACCACCCGATTGCTTGCACAACCCAATGCAGGCCCTCGTAATAGCTCCACCTCTGTCCTCGGGAGAAAACTTCCAAACCGCTTCGATCACGTCTTCCTTTGAGATATCGTCTCCCTTGATCATAATATTTGCTTTTCCCTCTGTAATCTCGAGCGGAAATTTCGCAGTTTCTTCGGGGTCGCCCAAGGTGCAGACACCCAGCACCCCTTGGAGCTGGTATGCCGCAAGAAGCGCGGCGTACGCAGTGAAGAACGCTCGCTCAGAATCGGTGATAGGTGTCGGTTCGTCGTACGTGTATGTGAACTCGTATGGGGTGGCAGTCAGCTCGTCAGACTTGGAGGACTTGACAAGATAGGCTCGTGGAACGATGAACCCGTCATGGTGAGGGATAAAGGACGCCGTCTTGACAGTTCCAAACTGCCAGGGAGTGGCCGTGTGATGGAACTCGACGAGGCGCTCGGTGGGTGCGATAGAAAAGTGCTTGTGAAGTAGACAGACGCCATACTTCTGGTGCATGTCGTGATCGATGAAGAGCTGGCGTACAATGGTGTCGAGAAGTAATGCCGCCCCCATTGCAAGGTAGCTCGATTTCGCCTCATTGAGGGAAGGAAGTGCATCGTAGCTTTCGGCCTCGTAGTTATCCAAGGACATGTCGCTATGAGAATATTTTAGTATCGGTACTCCAGTAAGAAAGGGAGGACCTACTGTGCACCTTTGGTATCGCAAAACACCTTTCTTTGTCGGAAAGTGCTCGAGTGGTGACTCTTGTCCTCCCAAGGCCTTTTAAGTGATATTCTACGCCCAGGTAGCGCCCATATCCCCTTCAAGACCGAACTAAGGCGAATAAAGGCAGTGGATTCAGATGAATCTTCCCTTCTGAAGGATTCTAGATACACAGTAGATAATGGCCGTGCCTTGGTTTAGCCATCTTCAGGCGGGTAGAAGCCATGGGTTGGATACTCAGCGTGGAGTTGTGGCCCAATGACGCTCTTGGAGCCTGATGCTAGTCAGGAGCTCACGGGGAATGGACCCAAGGGATTGGGAGATGAAAGTGCTGTAAAGAAGGGAATCCACGTGTTCAATCGCTTAGGCGCTCGCGGTGGTTCAAAGTTCGGCATTGACCGAGAAGTTCCAAACTGCGCTCGGCTGTGCAGGCTCCAGTGCTTGAAGTTGCAAGGCGTCCATGACTCCGTGTTATGCTTTCTACTGACCTCATGTGCGGTGCACAGTCATTGCCCAGTATGTCGCTGTGCAGCCTACCATTCTGAACTTCCAGATGAACCACCACTTGGACGATGTTTGAAAACGCACACAACTTCCGGATCGACGAAGGGACCTTCATTTCCAACACGATACGGGGAAACCAGGTGAGCCGCCTTCTGAGGTACTGCCTGGTGCGCCCAAGTGCTAACTTTCGAAAGATTAATCTCCATATAGATGCCTTACAGTCACCCCCAAGTGAGCCGGTAGGTCCCTTCGTCGTGACCGCCCTGCCATAGCTCATTGTAACGATGATACAGATGGCGCTTGCAGCTCAGCATTACACAACAAACCACTTCACTGGTCGAGTAGATGAGCTCCGTATGCTCGACGACTACTTCTTTCCCTGGGATTCTGTGCAGAACCGCCGCCGACGAGTATGTTTGCTGCATGGCCTCGGAGGTATTGGGAAAACCCAGTTAGCGCTCAGGTTCGCGGAGGGAGTGGTATCAAGGTAAGTTCGTTGAAGCTCCTTGGGAATACTGAAAAACTGATGTAGTTACTGCAGGTATTCTGAAGACCATATCTTTGTCGTTGATGCCAGCTCCTCAGACACCATCCACGCTAGTCTCCTTGCTATTGCTGAGATGCCACTGGCCCAAAGTTCGGGGTTGTCCTCGGGCGCATCTAACCCGCAGCAAGTTCTGTGCTGGCTTGCCTCTGTCAAGGAAAATTGGCTACTGGTCTTTGACAACGCTGATGAACAGGTGGCGAAGTTTTTCCCCTCTGGCCAGAACGTGGGGGACATACTGGTCACCAGTCGGAGCTCAAACGCCGTCAGGGGGCTATGTAGGCGCATCGAAATCGACGTCATGGAGGAGGAGGATGCAGTCTCCCTACTTCTCTCCAAGTCTGATCACGATGAGCCCGACTCTAACAGAACGTTACTTGCTCGTAGGATAGCCAGGGATCTGGCCTATTTGCCGCTTGCGCTGGATCAAGCGGCCGCGGCGATCAGGCTGGGGATCTGTTCCTTGGAAACGTACACCGAGCTTTTCGTCTCATTCCGACAGGAACTCCTCGACAACGCGTACTTGAACTCGGCATCAGAGTACAGATACACGGTGTACGGCGCTTTCGAATGCTCTTGGAGACCAGTTGAGCTCGCATCCCAGCGCCCAGACAGTCTCGGGGTCACCGCACGCCTCGCCATAGCGCTCTTCAACATATGCACCTTCCTCCACTACAACGGGATCGACGAAGACATGTTTCGGATGGCTGCAGAGATGTGGAGTCGGCGGAAGCTCGCATTGCTCAAACCAGGAGGGCCAGAACTTGTTAATGACAGCGGCCTGCCCTCTCTCCTTGACGCCGGCACTCTCGAGATCTTCGACAACGGCTGGAACCCAGTGCAGTTTCGCACAAGTATGCACCTCTGGCAGTCCGTATCAATGATCAAGCAAGACGCGAAGACCCGGAGGTACAATATCCATCCCCTCATTCACCAGTGGGGGAGGGATAGGCACCCGCCCGCCGTACAGCTCGAACATAGTAGGAAGGCAGGATCGCTATTGGTTCTCGCTGCAATGTACAATGGTGGGGTCAATATGCGCCTCATCAACCGACATGTGGTGCACTACGCTGTGCATTACAGCCAGAGCGGCAGCCTCGAATCTGCCTATTGGGACGACTATAACGAGTGGTTCCGCATTGCGCTTGACCTCACTCCAGGGTTCTCTCAAACCGTCGAGGAGATTGACACCAAAATCCTCATGCAACGAAAGATGATGCTTGGCGAGATGCATCCGCGAAGCGTTCGTGCAATGTCCCGGCTCGTCATCACCTATGCTAGCCTCGGAAAGGATAAGGAAGCAGAAGATCTATCCCATCAAGTTGTCTCCCTCCAGCGGTCAACTCTTGGCGAAGATCATCTCGACACCATCATGTCGACGAATAACCTGGCGCTAATGTACACCAAGCGAGGGAGCTACCAAGCCGCCGAAGAGATGACGATGAAGCTCATGGACCAAACGAAGCGTGTTCTCGGAGATGCCCATCTCTTAACCCTCACTTCTATCTCGAATCTATCCAGCATCTACCACCGCCAAGGAAAGTGGGCGGAGGCAGAACGATTAGCACTCGACGCCTTCGGCCAGCGAAAGAAGTTTCTCGGCGAAACTCATCCAAGCACCCTCGATTCCCTCCACATTCTAGGCACTCTGTACTTTGACCAAAAGAAGTACGAGGAAGCTGAAGATGCAGAGCGGTGGTTATTGGAAAAGTATGGCCCTCTGGGCAGTCCTGGACACTCGCTGCATCTCGCAGGTGAGTACTGACATCTCCATCGTGTCGAGAGGATCCAACACTCACCTTCGATATCCACAGAGCGCACATTACACTTCGACGCCAGCACTGTGAGGAGGTCGTGGGGTGGCGTCCGAGTTCACGGTGAGCGCTATGCCGCTCGTTTTCCGGCGCGGGCTGACTTGCTGCCCACAGCCCAGAACATGGGCCGACGAGTGTGCGACACGACGGCCCCGGTCCTGTGCGCGAAGTGCTGAAAGGTCGGAGTAAGGTGGACATGAGCATCGTATCCGCGGGAGGTGTAACATAGCACCAATCGACTTATTCATCGTTTAGTGTAGTGTTCAAGTGGATTCATATTCATACATAGAGACAGTAATCATTTTGTGCGCGTGCTACTTGCAAATGCACTCATACAGGTTGGAAAGAACATAGGCAATAAATGCCAATAGAGCTACCCCCGCCGCCAACATGGTCGACTCAAAAACGCGGTTGTCTTGCCCATGGGAGTGGTAATGATAGTTGTCGGCGACAACAGCTGCAAAAATATAAGCGCGAACCGCACACTTTTCAAAGCACCGACTTACTATGAACGTTGCCCATGGTAAAATGGTGGGCCCCTTGCCAAAGTCGCGCCCCATCGCGATTAACCTGGCTAGCGCATCACGGTATTAATATACACATGCACCAAGGCAAAGATGGTGTCTTACCTGGGGCGGGAAGTCTTGGAATAGGGTGGCATGGTGGTGGTGGTGGTGGTGGTGGTGGTGGTAAAGGAATAAGAGTGATGACCTGGCAACGTTTGGTTTAAGAGCTCTACGTGTACCTGTTTGTAACAGAGGCCCTTAGCGCGCAAGGCTTATCACCTGTGAAAATCTGCAGTGATGAACTGAAGTACCTAAGGCCAAGGCAACCAATCTCAACCCAGGTGTCTGAGTTCAAGGGGAAGAGGAGCCAGCCAGTGCAGTCATCCATGTCAGATGGTGGTTCTGCTTCAAGGTAGCCAGAGCGCAACGCCCGCCTTCAACGGGCAACCGGTTCCCGCGTCCCACACCATGTCATGAATTAAGACACACAGCGCGTCCTGGGTCCCTGGGGCCTTCGGCGCCATTGGGGAGGCGCACAAAGCCACCATTATTCAAATTCGCTAAGTCCAATGGGATCGGACGCAGTAATAGGCGCTGAGAGGGCGGCGTTTGAAATTATAAAGCCCGATAAGCGCCGGTGCATCCTGGGCAAATCGTGGCGTCGTGGGGATCACGGATTATGAATATAAGCTATAGAACATATATAAATAAAGACATAGTACACCAAATACATGTATTTTACATTGAGGTATAGTTCTAATAGGCCATACTCTACTCCTGTGCATAGCCAGCTAATCGAAGGGTGCCATCGTCCGGACCCGACATCATCTGTTAGATCTTGCCAATCGCTTTGACGGTGTCGGTAAACTTCGAGCCAATTACGCGAACAGTGATGGAGGGCGACCTGTCGGATGGTACCAGTCGTTGCAAACTACTCTCAGACGGATATGGTCCGTCCGTGTAAGATACGGTGACAGTGCAGTGCTCGGCACGGGCCCTTTCGAGGAGATAGGAAATTTCCGGCGAGAGAGACAGGATGCTGCGGCGAAGGTTGAGTAACCTGAACTCTGTCATGACAGGAAAGAGTTGACGGTCGCGATTAGGCGTGCCATCCCAATCGTCGATGTCGAAATGGTAGGAGTGGACTTTGGAGCTATCCAACTCCAAAGATTTCAGTGCCGAAAGGATAGGGAGATGTATAAATGCGGTTCCGTCGAGTCCAGTGATCCCGCAGATCCGAAGGTTCTGAAGGGTGGTCGTAAGCTCGCACCGCTTCAGAAAGCGGCTGATATCCACGCAGGCCGTATCAGAGTGGTTTTGCGCATCGACCAGCTCGAGGTCCAACGTCCGGAGGAGTGGCATGGCCAGGTATTCCAATATATCGCCTCCGCCTTGTCGAAGTCGAAATTCCCGGAGAAAGGGTAGAGAGAGGGGCGTCGCCCTCCACTTATCGATGTTGTCGATACTGTCGGTGTTCACGAGGAAGCGGTTCGTACCGAGATCGAGGGTAAAGGAATCCAATGCGACACAGTGGGTTAGCGTGTCGAGTAGACGTATACCCCAATCCCACTTCAGGGTGAATGAGGTCAATCGACCTAGGAAATCGGGTGCGATGTGCAGGCGCTGGACGAGGGACCCGACGGTTTCACCATAAGAGTCCCCTTCCGGGAGATCGAGCCTAAAGGTAGTGACCTTGGGGAACTGAGCGAAATAGGAAGTGGTCGGGACATCGGAGTGCTGCGAAGTGGGGTGAAGACGTCTGCTGAAGAGGAGAGACAAAGAGCGCAGGCTTCTCCATGGATCAGCTACAGCTGAAGAGGGCGAGGACGGGGCACCGGAAGATTCGCTAGTGGGCGATGGATCCATACACTGGAGCCATTGGCGAAGACAGTTGAGGCCTGCCAACTGAAGAGTGAAATGGTGAAGTTCCGGTCCCTGCCTGAGGAGGCGAACTACCGTAGGATGAGTGGCCTCGCATCGTTTACCGATATGACAAGGGCAACGCTCCGATGCGGTATAGGTCAGCCTCTTCCGGTAACCACCCGCCCTGCCGTACCACTGGATGATGGAATCGTATTCGGTGCCATGCGCCCTCTCGAGTCGGAGTTTCCCAAGACGAAAGCAGACACAGGCTCGGAGTACTAGTCCACTCCAAACGGAACGCTCTTGGAACATGGCAGCGCGCCACGAGCGGCATACCTGCCCTAAACGCAGCAGTGCCGCTCGATCGTGGACAGTGAGGTCCCTAGGGATAAGCAACGCGAATATTTCCCCGAGAACATCGAGAGGGATCCGCCTGACAGCGGACAAGACCGCAAGGTATGTCGTGCGCTTGTCTTCCAACTTCTGAACCTCGAGAAGGAGTTTGTCGATTCGACTCGTCAAGCCATGCACGCGGTTGTGGAAGGTAAGGAGCTCGACGGAGGAAGGCAGTATGTTGCTGTTGACGAGGGCGGCAATTGTTCGAGGGCGCGACATCCTTTCATATGAAGTTCTCAGCAGGGTTTAGAGGGAGACAGTAAAAGAAGAACGTACTGCGAGGAGTTTGGCACGGTATTCTTATTATGAGCCCCCAATCGCGTCCCGATTTTATATGAGAAACAGCCTGGTAAGATCCGAAATCACAACACGAGGGTCAAAGCGGAGGAACGGACACCTGGTTTTCAAAGACGGCCATGGTGCGGCTAATTGCGGACCTGAAGCGGGACATACACTGCTTCTGGCTCGTGCGCTAAAGAGACGAGTCAAGAAGACAAACAAGGTATTGATTAATTCAAAGAGGTAATACCTGTAGACATAGGAACCGAAGAACCTGCTCGATCATGTACGCTAGGCCATACCGATGGGGGTGGGGGGAATGAAGCAGACCAGATGCCTGCCCGATGAACGTCGAGAACAAGTCTCCGTCTTGGGGGCGGTGGTCGAGCCGCGATTCACGTTCCCCGTGGTCTGGATAGAGGAAGATGGGTTGTAGAAGCCAGATCGGATCTGTCTGCGGAGGAACTCGCCGTCCTGTCTGCCTATGCGACGGCGACACACAGCGATAATGCAGTCCTGTAACGCAAGCAGCAACACTTGCTAATGAACGACTCCAATAGAATTGATGAGCTAAATAGGTGTTACAGCTCGCGATCTATCGATGTCGAAAACCAGCGGAAGTCGAGAGGGCTGTACCTCCCCAGCTTACCCCCTCCCGCGAATATCGATGATCCCGTCTGGCGTACCATAGAAGGCGATGGCGACATCTGCAGGAGTGGCAGAGTTCGGAGCGGTCGACCCCGCAGGAAGCATATCATATCTATTGTCGTCAATATCCAGAGAGCGAGTACTATCGAGGCCGTGGTCTGTTAGACGAAGGAGATACGTGAGAGGAGGTACAGGGACGCGAGATGAGATCGGCTGAGACACACCAAGGATAGCCTGGAGTTTCGCACCGACCTTCTCCAGATTCGGGTAAACCTCCGAGCGATACACCTTTCCGTAGACTGACGGGTCGATCTGGCCCACCCGGATGGCCTGGATAGGAACAAAGGACATTTCCCAAGATGTAGCAATTATGCTGAACATGATCTTGAAGGTCATCACCACTACATCCCCTGATGTGAGATGGGGCTTAGCGCTATCGCGAATTTCTTCCAGCACGTAACCAGCACCACAATTGAGGAAGCGAACGAGGTTGGGGTTAGGGAGCCAAGAAGAATTACGAGGAGCGCACGAACTGGCTACCCATGGGTGTACTTCGTACGGAACCGGGTTCGACTCCTCGGAAATATGGAAGCATGTTCTCCTCTTGAACAAGGCTGAAGAAACAGCGAAAGATGACCGAGTCGCCACAGCTTTGGGCGAATTCCAATCTCTGCGAGTCAAAGCCTGTGCAGGAAACCCGCCGACCGTCGTACCCCAGGTTTCCAATAACTAGGTCGCGCTGAGAATGTTTATGGGACAACAGGTGATGCGAACTCACCGACAATCGTTCGTGGAGGGAGGGATCGACCCTAGTATTGAAGGTCAAGGTAACTTGTGCTGCAGTCGATGGCACAGCCTTTCTGCAATGGCAGCCGGTTCAGTAAACGGCCGAAGAGAGACAGCGAAAAGTTGACGTGCCTCATCTGTCCTTGGAAGGCGACAGGTGGCAAGGAGCCGTCAGGACAGAAGTTGCCGGAGTACAGAGGCGTGGCGTATCGAATCACAAACGAGTGGGTGCAGACTGCATAATTGTCGCGACCTGCGTCCCAAACCTGGTAGACGTAAGCCATGACTAGTTTCAGAAAAGGGGTGGACAAAACTCACTAGATAGTTGCTCGGAGCCGCAGTGGATTGTCTGAGGTGAAACCGGCCGTCATCGGACGACAACTGGCCAACGATTTCGGTTAACGTAACCTCATTAGGCGAGAACCTTGCTCTAGAGAGCATCAGAAGCAGCTCAAGCGAGATTGACATGTGGAGGGGGAGGGAGGGCATATCATGGAACGACCGACGTACATTTATTCATATACAGTCGAAATAGAGCGATCAGAGAGCATACGTCATCCACTCATAGGGAAGCAGGTGTAGAAGCAGTCCAGATGCAGGGAAGCGAAGCAGGAAGGCGGAGGAGAGAGGGTCAGGACGATATATGCTGGCGATGGAGACCAGCTACCAAGAGCACGGCATCCGAAGTAGCATATTAATATCTTCCAAATATAACAGCGCCAAATATATATATATAAGATATAAACGCACGGCTTGGATGAGTCAGCACTCAGCGCTTAGATCGATAGATCAGCCAGGATGACAGGACGAACAGCAGAGCCGATGAGGAAGACAGTGGCGAACAAGGCTTGAGGTTTGACATACCGGTACGTAGAGAGCCCACCCAGAACACGCCGAGGAGAAAGGAATGAATCCGCAGTCCAGATACAAGAGGACATTTCAGGAAGAGAGCTATATAGCTCGTATCGCTATGCGTAGAGCCGACCCCCTTTTGTGGCTTGGGTTCGCGCTCATGCCGACCTCGACTTCATGTCCGAATCTTAAGAGCACCGCTTCCCTAAGCTTCCCTAGCGGGATACTAAATGAGATATTACAAAATACTACAATAAAATGGCTAACGGATTACATACAGGAGCAGTCTTGTAGCTGGGTAGTACGGGGGATGATATTGCAAGTGGGCCTGGGAGTCACACACCATGGGAAGTTTTTTGGTGATGGGACAGATTACTCCCACCTTGGCTTCGGCC
This sequence comes from Ephemerocybe angulata, assembly GCA_013368325.1. Classification (NCBI taxonomy): domain Eukaryota; kingdom Fungi; phylum Basidiomycota; class Agaricomycetes; order Agaricales; family Psathyrellaceae; genus Ephemerocybe; species Ephemerocybe angulata. Next base: position 573,441 of record JAACJK010000058.1, read on the forward strand.
ACCTTCGTTGAATCAGGAACATACGTATTGGCGCAGACTGCGAGCTGTGACCACTTAGCCTCTTCGCCAATTCCACCAGTACCTCAGTGAAGTACGACCGTGCAGGTATATCTAGGAGTATCACGCCTAAGTATGTCGCAAACTTCTGCGAAGAGTATCATAAATGACTGCTACAAGAAGGCACGTTATACTCTACACAAGATACGCCCAGCGAAGGCGTGCTACGCGAGGTACCCTCCCAAATTACTCCACCCGTCACTTGGTGACCGACTATCTTCAATATCCAGCCGACGGCAGAGTGCAGCGTCGCCTAGCGCGAGGTATGTTGGGTGCTAGGTTGTCGTAGAGGCTGAGCCTGACGTTCTGCAAGGAGGGACTCAAGAGAAGGAGGCACCTTCTTCAGTACAGCGATTCAGTGAGTGTATGAATATAACCGTTCTGTGCCGACTCACCAACCGTCTCAACGCGTTCATAACTAGAAGCTACGGACCTTGCGGGCTCGACAGGACTGACCCTGAAGGTAACAGCCTGAGAGGCGTCTCTCTCTAGGTAGGGGAGACCTCTACTACCATCGTCGTGGAAGATGGATCCTTCGTCCTCAGAACAGCGGAGCCTAGATGACGTGCGGGTTTCTCCGTTGCTAATGAGGAGCGGGCAAGTAAACCATCGCCGACCTGGGACGGACAAGCGTGCGCAGTTGACTGCGTACTCTCGTTCGCTGCCATTAGACGACACGCCGTCGGAGGAAGATGCGTCAACGTCTTCTGGGAAACGTTGGGTGACCTCTGCGCTGCCGTCCACGAGGACGAAGTCCAAGTGTGCTAAACCGTCGTCACCTTCCATGTCCTCATCATCCAAGCCGATGTTATCGGCATGGGTAGCAAAGATCCAGTCTTCAACAAGGAGGCTGCATGAGGACGACCTAGAGGAGAGGTTGTCCTCCTCTGAGTCGTCTGAAAGCAGGTAAGCAAAAGGTCGGACTACGGTCTGCACACGCTACTCACCATCAGAAGACACCGCGTCGCGCTCTCCTGCAGAGGACGACAGCTTAAGCGCGGTACACACATCGCGAACCCCAATGGCCACTAACCGTCCATCTCTGAGAGAACCAATTCTCCTCCTTGCATGCGGAGCAAGGTAAGCTCAGCGACGTCTAATGAGCGGTGACGGCGAGACGGGCCACCTAAGGGCGAAACATCGGATGGGATGTACTCCACATCGTCGTCCCCTCTGACAACCCTAAAACCGGTAACCTCCCTGGTGCCATGAAATATGCTGCAGCGAAGGTGTGTGCGCTCAATATCGCGTCAGGAAGATGTGGACTGACAACGTACGGTTCGTCCTGAGCTAGGTTGGTACGAGGATCGACAACGCCGGCAAGATCCTCGTCAGGTACCGAGATCGACGAGTCAGCGATGTAAGGATACGAAAGCGCCATAGGCGAAGAAGGCGAGCGAGATGACGGTACGAGGCTGGCATAAAGGGAGAAGGACGATAGGTGAGAATTATATACCCTCTCAGAAATATCGGAAGGGCGGACTAATGTCTATGAAAGACTATTTAATACAGGAAGAAAGAAGTTGGCGGAAGGGGCGCTTCAGTATAGGTATGGATATACGATATATACACGGTATCAGCTGCCTAATAGCCACAAGCAGACGTATAATACGAAGTCTAGGAGTCAATACCCACGAATTTGACCTTCTCTGGATCACTAAACGGGTTAGATGCTGCTACCGGAAGCACGCGGCCTCGTCATCGGCTAGAAGGCCGTCGCGATCTAAAACGTGTTCGAATGCGCGCGCAAAGCCTACACCAAGTCTAACTGAAGGACTTGACCTATCAAGCAGTCACCAAGGCCAGCAGAACCCGGACTAATTGGGCGGTAAGCGCTGGAAATACATCTCTCCATCGTAGACAAGTGACACGAGGGCTAACGAACAGGATGCCCAGCGCTTATGCTGGTAGTGCACGAATATGGTCCCACCCACCTCCCACGCGCTAATTAAACACGCCGGCAGATTTGACCGCATGCTGGGAACATATAGAAGGGGGGTCTCTGCAAGTCGATCTTGGCTTCTCAGTCCAGCGGATCGAGGACTAATACTGTCACTCGCGGACGAGAGCCGATATACCAACCCGACGGTATCGCATATTCTTGCCCACGTGCCGAAGAATTAAGAGGCTAATCGCTTCGTCACGACAAGGCACAGGGAAGTTCGTATCCATGCATCGTGCTGGATCGACTGCGCAGGCTACAATACTGCAAGAAAACCAAGCGGGAATAAGGTAGCGTTGGAGAGGATCTGAGGGGCAGTCGTGCCCTGTGCACCCCATTAGAAGATGTCCCACATGAGCAGAGCACCGGGCATCTGTTCCGAAGCGGGCACCTCGATCCTTATCCGCTTGACACCATGCACGAGGAGGAGTATATTCACAGCCGACTAACTAACTGAACGCAATTTGTGCGATGTCCATACCTGCAGGCGACTGCGCAGGCTTCTTGTCATGATAATGTACCATCCTATTACCTATAGATGCCGAGTAACCATACTAAGAAGCGCGAGAACCGCCGGAACAATTGTGGTAGAAGGCAGTGGCATATACCATGTAGGTAAGGCCGTGGTATAAGCTTTAGAAAGAAAGTACGCGCAGTCAGTCGTCCCGGATAAAGTGGCCTGCTGCTTCGTAAGTTCTGCGCAGGAAGCCATCGAAGAGCCCTCCCTCTAAAAAGTTGATCGGACAAACGACGATAGCTCAGTGCGTTGAGCTTACTGAGTTCTCGGCAACGTGGACGTGAAATAGTATATATATAGGCACTAATATCCGTGCATGTGACTGGCCATCTGGCTGAAACAGACAAGAGGAAGGCTCCCAAAGTAACGGTTAGAGTACTATTAGGCCATTGCGATGGGATGCAAACTTCGCGCCCAATACTTATATTATAGCGTCTCGCAGCCGATCGGGTCGCCTTCGTTGTCAGACTTAGCAGACAAATAGTACTGAGAGTCCTACTGTCTTTGCAGGTCAGCGACGCGAAGAGTGGGGTACCCTGTACTCCACGGGACGGGGTCTCCTGGGGATGATGGGATTCGGCCAAAGAAAAGGGGTCATGATACAGGAGGATCGCTAGTGTGGCATGTTAAATTCTAGCGCTCCACGAGAACAGTAGCGCAAAGGCGCCTCTACATCCCCGAATATGCACAATTCGACTCCCGAAAGTTATACATTTAGTAGGTCATCCCCATGATCGGCTAATACCAGTCTAGGAATGGAGCTGATGATTGTCTTTGACCCTCGCCCACTCCAAGAGTGCTCGGTGCTCCATGCTGAGGAGCTGCATCCAGCCTATTGGTAGAATACTGAGGTTGAAATGACGCCACAAACAGAGACCATCAGCAAAATAGCCGCCCGACAGGATGGCCAACCGAATATGGAAGGTAGATGACCATATAGCGTAGTGGCATCGACTAGTGAGTACGAGCTAGGCAAAGAAGACAGCTGAGCAGGCGCCTGTAACTCGGTTATGTCCGTATAAGAAGGAGGGTAATATGACATACAATCAAGTTAGAGCGTAGACCCGATTGAAGCGGTACGAACGTCGTACCGCCGTCAAGTGACGGAGTGGCGCGTCAAGGCTGCGTTCCAAGAACCCTTTCCGCCGTATGCGAGTTCACATCGGCGCACAGACATCACAGAGTGAGATTCCTAGCGATGTAGAGTTATCCCGCAACTTACGATGAAGATGCGAGATCGGGACGGCTGCCGCCGAACGACTTCAGGCATAATATTTAAACCAAGCAAGGAACTCGCTTCAAACCACCAACAGGACGTTGGATTGAACCCCCCCTCCCCTTCCCCTCACCAACCAATTAAATGGCAACCAAGATCAGGAGTATGTGCTGGTGCGTGTAGCTGCATATCGTGTACTGTTGTTCGTCCACGATCACTAACTAGGTGGTAACAGCCTCCAACTTCACTCCTTGTCGTCAGCTAGACTCGATCGGATCCGCCGTCAGGATTATCAAGTAGTACAGGCATTGACGACCAATGTCTTGCTCTCGGTAAGCAAGCACTGCCGCCCTTGCCTGGATGCCAGCGTTTCAGTGCGTCTCATTCACGATTGGGTACTCGTTGCTATACCTAACTTTCCATGTGAGAGCAGTGCCCAGGAAAAGTTGGCGACAATCCATGCGATGTATGCGGGAGAATCGGGAAGCAGGTTGGATTAGCGAATGTTTGACTATACAGCATACACTAACTGGCCATGTTATATAACTGGATTACCCGCCAATGCGCGTTTCAGTGCTATACACTGACACCAGATCTGGCTACGTCACAGGATATCCTTGCAGACATTCCGCCGCCAACGGTACCTCTGCATGAGATGCATTCGACCGAAGCAGAAACTGTATCAGACGGTCCAATCGTGCTGCCTACCGATAAATCTCAAGAGGATGTCCTGTGGGGCGATATGGCCAACCTTCTCCACCTAGGTACCGATAGCCCTCCAAGAACCGTGCACGCTAGATAACCATTTCTACTAGATGCAATTTTGAATCTTGACGTGCTAACATGCCAGGAAGAGGCGGCAATAACTGAGAACACACCGTTCTACTCGCTGAACAGCGAGCTTTTTCCGTGGACATACGAGAGGTGAGCGACTATTTTCGCTGCAAAGACTAGGAGGCTCATACCTGGCTACAAGAGACAGCGATGTCAGCGCAGGTGACCAGAGGCTCGGCGATGGCTATGGAGAATGGAGCTTCGAAGACCTCGGGGCAGAGGCGGCCAGTCTGAGGTGAGCCAGCCTACTCCAAGCCAATCCACCGCTTACGAACTACGACATTAACATATTCAGCCAGGATGTAGGATCTACTTGGGATCTAGATGCAAGGTATGGACATGAGGGCCCATGTATACCTACGTACGCAAGTTAATAGTGCCAAGGTTTCAAGGCGAAGGGTATCAGGCCACCTGGAACGTCGACCAAACGCGCTGCACTGCTGACCGGGTTGCGTGATACGAAGTTTACCGGAGTAGTGGATAACGACCAATAGACATGTATTTAAGGCCAGTCGAATCGTGCGATTAAATAACGAAAGGATACGAGATAAGGGAAGGACGAGCGCTACGAAGCAGAAGAAGATGCCCGTCAGTGGGCCATAGCAGGACCGCTGTGGATGGTCGTATCTAAATAGGACGGTATATACATGCCCCACCAGACCCAGACACTGCACTTAGAAGGCGCCAACGAATTTCATGAATGAAGTACGATGTCATAAGGGATGTAACATAGCCAATGTACGATGCCAGAAGGTGTAGAGAAAAGATAACCCAAGGTGTATAATTTTGAGGCGAGCGGGGTGGATAGCATGAGTGGGTCGAGAGGCAGTCTCAAAATTAAAGTACGGACTTTCTGCGCTCCGCCGTCAGACAACGGGCTCACCCTCGTGCCTTAGCCACAAGGTTTGATCGAGCGCTGCGCCGCATTGAAACCCTGGACTTTTGGGGCGCAAACCCACTTACCACTTACGGTGTCTCCAGAACAGCCGACTGGCATGAGGTTTATACTACCATTCGTGCAGCCGATCAGTTGCCATAAATGCCCTTTTTTTTGCAATCGCCGCCAGCAGAATCCGAGCATATCGAGACGGATGGATCTAGTCGGCTACTAAGTACCTAAGTTCACCCAAAGTATAGACTATACATACCCAGTTTCTGCGAATAGTTATATTACTAGATCGTGACGAGATGGGCAGCGAGAACCGACGACCTGGCGTTGCAGAAAATATATATAAAGGGAGCTCGTTGCTATTCGGGATGTACGTGACGCAGTCCTTCTTCCCGTCCTGCTTCCCCACCCCAATACCCACGCGTGATATCCTCAAGATTAGGTGACCGCTAGTGCAGCGTTGAAGTCCAAGCACGATATGACAAGCACACCAGTAGCGACTGGTCTAAACTGGACCGACATCGTGTGAGTCGAGCCACCGCACAACGGGCGACTACGTTCTCTGCTTAACTTTCCAAAAGCGATACAGCGTTCCTCACGGGTGTGTGTTCTAATCCGGCAGCAGTCCAACATTGACTCAACATTGTACAGCTGTAGGAGCATTTGGCGACACAGCCGGTGCACCAGAGCTGCTGTCTCCTATTTCACCCACAAGAGGGAAATTTATTAGTGTCTTCATTCAACGAACCATAGGTGAATACAAGGCGGTTGAAGCGATCGAAGAGATGGTACGCTTTACAGTCGGTCTTAAGACGCTACCGAGTTAAGGAGGATGCCTACCTGCGCAATCGTACCTTTGTTGACGCCGACTTGTAGGAACCGCACATTCGAGGAAATTCGCACTGCCTGAAACCAAATACAACATAATTACCCATACAGTGCACCTCTTCCCCCGGAACAGTTTGCGGCCTCTAGACAGCAAACCCGTCATAATTCTTCCTGATATCACCTCCGGGTATAGGCCTATGGAATATGGCGTAGGAGTCAGCTCCGCAGAGGCATCAGGAGAAGAGGGAGTCGCAGTATTCGTTAAATCTCAGTGGTGCCTAAAGATGTCTGCGAAAGTAACTGTAGCGCACGAATCAGGTGGAGAAGTCAAATCGGCAGTCGTGCTGTTAGCGGCAAAGGGCACCGATATGTCGGACGGATACCTGATATACGAAGCGCGGATCCCGAACCCAAGCTCGATGGGATACACCGGTAAGTGTACTGCATGGTGGAGATACACGAAACAGCTAACAAAGGCTTGACGCTGCAGATTGGGCCCCTTCCAGACTAGAGCTAACGCTGGACATCGAGGAGATAGCATACGCAACACTCGCCACCCTGAACTCGGCGATGGGGTGTATGGACGCACCTCCAAGTTCCTACGGCATCGTACTAGTGCTCAGTAACCACCACACGGCACCACCTGATGTAAGTGAGACCTCGAACGTACCAAAGACCGTCTGCAGCCAGACAAGCAGCTTGCATGTGAGTGAGGGCAGCCTGCCCACGAGGGAAGGCAGCTTGCCTACGAGGGAGGCTCCAGAGCAGAGTGGGTCGTCTCGTTACTACCTCTACTAGAGTCGGAGCGCTTAACATACTATTAACACCAGCTACGGACACCCCGATAGCATCTGGAAGTCGGCGCGACGCGACTGAAACACCTCTCGGGAACGAGTGGACGGCGAGTACTGTCCCCACAAACATTGATGCCTCCGTATTATCCGGGGTCAGCTTCAGCCACACTAGCAGCTTGACCGTACGAAGGAGTCCCCAACAGGGTGAGTCGCATTTCAGGCGCCTAGAATATGGTCGGGCGATCGACGGTCGAACAGATTCGGCCACAGACACAACGCACGTCGGAAACAACCAGTCAACATCAGAATGCCGGAGCGACGGTATAAATAGTTCACAGGGCATTCAATGGATGGTGCGCGCTAATTCTGATCGCATACTCTTGGAAAGCTGCTGAATCCGATTATCGCGACCGAAAAGGGGTCGATAAGTCCACCAGGAAGGGAGGAGGCAGAGTCGAACCAGAGGCGGGGTCAGCGTCGCGTCGATGGCAGCTGGAGGACTAGATCCACTTACGGATCCAGCATAACAGGTGCAGAGCGGAGGACCCATCGCAACGCCCCTTATCATATGAGGACAGAAGCCACCACCACTCTACCTTTGCAACACGGCGATGCAACCGCAATGTCAGGGCAGGACTACCGCATGCCACACAGCAGCGGAGTGGAAGGGGCGGGTCCCAGCCAGTGGCTAGAGCTCAGGCGCGTCCCTACGCAGCCAGCCGCTTCTGCAGCGCATCAACCGGCAGCTCTGCATATGTGGCCTTATGCGATCCCCAGGAGGTGCCACCAACGCATGAGGCAGTGACGTCGATACTTCAAGTCATAGACTTCCGCGCCTGGATGGTGCCACCGACGCGTGATATATTACACTTTCTACCTGTCTTACATACCGATGGTCCATTGAACAACCGAAAGAACTGTATGCCAGCACAGATGCTGCAGAACGCGATCAGGGGGAGCCTTAAAATCACAACATAGACCGATAAGCGATAGTACGCATCGTGTCGGTTGGACCCACCTAGCGATGGTTTCCGGAGCACACTGGAGCGGTCTGCGCTGATGTTGAGGAGAGATGCTCGGAGTCGAGATAATCGCAGACGCGAAGCAAGATGGATTGTCTAGACTACGACAAACCTCGATGCTGACTAAGCACCGGGATGAATAATCCGGAACGCGCCGAACAGGCGCTCGAGGTGTCGCTGAATTAGCGCTAGGCCCCAATCTAACACTACCTGAGCCGAGTAGCACAAGGAAAGCAGCTCTATCAATTTATTGCAAAAACTAGATGGACAACGCTGCACAAGATGTAAGTACGACACGGACCATGAACACACTGGTACAACGAGGTAAAGACAGCGAGAACGATATAGAGGGATCCGACATGTAAAGAGCGTACAAAAAAAACATAAACACAGATAGACTAACCATAAAATGACAAACACAAGCAGCAGGGTCATCAGTCCTCCAAGATATCGAGCTGCTTCGCTTGGTAGAGGCGTACAAATTGAAGATAAGCATTCCTTTCGGAATATGGACCCACGAGACGTACACGTCTCGAACCACCTCCACATCGTTTGGCAACAGATCTATAGGCGACACATCAGACCGAGTAACATACAATGAAATGACGATCCAACCCACTTTCCGAAATAGACGCCAGGAAGGCGACCTTTGGAAACGATCCACCACCCATCCCCTCCGCTGTCTGGATCGACAGACGTTGCAGCGGAACGAGAGAACTCACTGAAGCCTTGAGTATCGCTAGCCTGAGACGGTGCAGAACGAGCGGGATCACCTGGAGGGAAGGTAGCGGGATTGGTACCTGGTGCCCTAGAGCTGCTCGCCGAGGACGATTCGGGATGTAACCCGCGAGACCCTCCTGATCCGAGACGATCCGGCTCAGGGATCGACTCGAGGGCAGCTTTCTCTCCTCTGGCGACACCTTTACCCTTGGAGGTGGTCTTTGATTGGGTTGGCCCAGACTGACTGGCGGAGATTTGCAACGATGAGAAAGGAATGGAGGGGAGGGCGCCATATCCACCATCGGGATCCTTGCTGCGGCTGCAACTTCCATGACGATCTGCAGAACTGAACACAATACAACGTGAGCATACCATCACAGACACGAAATTGACCACTTATAACTAACTCGGTAGGACGCCTAGTTCCGCTGCCTTCGGGCGGGAGGACGTTGCTCGCACCGGGAGCGTTCCTAGGAACAGAACAGCGATCAGTACGAGGCGAAAGGGAGAAGGTAAAAGACTGTAAGAGAAGATGAAGCAACCGTCGCAGGGTCCGTATGCAGACCGGTCAAGCACGCATCCATGTAATGTGATGTACCATGGGCGAACCCATCTACGCGGTCTGCTGCCACACTACCCTATGCTGTCCTACTCACCCAAGGGGTGTCAACGACGGTTTTAAGGGACGCAGGCCTTGATTCAAAGAGGTACTGGTTACCAGGGAGGGTTGAGGGGCCGCAGTAGCCTTGAGACCGCGCCGCTTCTTCCAAGCCGCATACTCGCTTTACAAATGATATTAGAGGAATGACACAGACTGAACGCATGAGGGAGACCAACTTACGCGTCCCATTCTCTGACAGGTCGAGCTCGATCTACTACAATCGCCTCCGGGTGCTGATCGAGATACTCGCTCAGGCGTTGGGCACGACGGCGGAGCTCGTTGGCCTTTCGGTCGTCCAATCCTCCGACGATCCATCCTTTGAATGGCTCTATCTTCGTCCCTTCAATCTTGAGTAATGGAGAACCCCATGTGCCATTAAGCAATGCGTCTTCCCAGACACTCCTGGCGTGTTCGTATGACATGCACGCTTGAACGGCTTGCCCAGGATAATGCGAGGTTGAATTAGACGCGGCGCCCCTGCGATGTGGGGGTGCTATGAAATCCTTTCGCCAAAAATCCCCCCCAATAAAGCGAGGCTCACCAGCTGTCCGTAATTCCCATGAATCTGCCGCACGTAACGACGTACCAACCCATACACCCGCTGTGCCATGTCTTTTGGATCGGATGATCTTTCCCAATAACCCATATATCGTATTCAGGTCCAAGGTAGTCGGAGGGGTCTACCCTTTGGATCTGGGTCAGTTCTAAAGGCGTGAATACTGCAAGCGACCTGGTTAGAAGGGTATACCCGGGGAGGTTTGCGCTCACCTTCGTTGGTCGATTTAGAACCCGGGATCGACATAGTACGACAGCCGACTATACCAATGAGAAGATGGGGTGAATAAGACTGTGTATGGAGCAGCTCGCTTCGGAAGAGAAGGGGAAGAGTTTGGGCAAGGATTACAACAAACCATAATAACCCGCAGATAAAGGATATCTATATCTAGGGGTTTGTGACAGGAGGAATAGAAGGATGGACACTCAGACGTAATCAACAGCATTAACAGCGTTGAAACCTCAAAACAAACCAACAAGGAGGGGCGAAAACGTGCCACAACATGCGCTAACGGCCCCAGAGGAGAACCAGCGCTCGACCGAAGCCACAGCCGTTCGCAGGGATCTTGCCTATGGGTTGCGGGTACGGGATATCTTTGAGCAAAGACGCGGAACCAGCCAGGGGAGATATGATATGCATCAGGAATAGACTTACCCGAATGCACACGGTGCCAGGAAGAGGGAAAACCAGAGTAACCCACATATAGCGATTAGTATAGCAGTTCAGACTATGATACAGATTTAGGGCGATCGTTGCGGATGACCAGGCTCTAGGACTAGGACGCACGAGACAAGAGCAGGCAGAAGTAGGCGAATAGACCCTCTCACCAGATGTAGAGAGAGTCCAACCAGACCACCACTGGAATGGAAGCCCGAGGTTAAGAGGCAGTTCATATTGAAATGCCGGGAGAAGCAGCCTAGAGCACGTCAAGAGTTATTAGAAGCAGCCAAAGTCGAGCAGCGCACTGAATAGTGGGACGTGCCCTTGATCGCGTCCAGAGATAGATAATGCGCGAAGGTCGATGGGCCGATATAAAATGGCGGGACTTGAAATCGGAGTGTTAATTCGAGGAACGTCCCGACACACAATCGTATGTTGCGTCTGCCATTGGTTGCCCAGAGTCATGTGTGTCGACCTGAAATATCTGGGGGTGTCAGTCCAGCTCCGCACCTTTTATTTCCGGACCAGAGGTGAACATCGAACCACTGCCCCACTTGAAACTGAAGTCATACGAGATACGGGGATATAACTACTTTAGCGTCTATAATAAGCGCTCGGGCATAACACTAAGACAACAGAGGGCGCACATAATCATGTACCAAGTCCATCATAACTACGGAGAAAGAATGGTAGGCTGGCTACCGGACTGCTTTGTGCAAACGGCTCAGAACGAAGAGGAAATGAAATAAGATTCAGAACAGCGTACACGCGCGCGCTAAGGACAACAAGTCGAAACATGAAGCGCCTAGTTATACAATATAGAACACAACAGACGATACATAACAGGTTTGGCATACTTAGGCAATTAGGAACAGGATGCATAGAGACCTCGCCGCGAATTTGAATCCAGCGCTAAGTTGAGCCGCTGCCAGGGGAGGCAAGCATACCCAGAGGCGAAGAAGCGCTGTCGGGCGTCTTGAGGAGTGACATACCTGACTTAAGACCGCACCGCCATCCTTTGAAAAGCATGTTCGACTGTTGAACTAATTGATCAGCAAAGTACACCAATCAAGGCAAGAAACACGCACCAAGTCAGCGATTGAGTGGGTAGCCAAGTAGAGGGTCATACTCTGGCTCTGACAAACATAAGGGGCCCTTGCCGCTGCCATGTCAATGACCGCAGAGCTGTGAATGTCCCAAGCAGTTCGATAGGCCTTTCGAATATTCTCAGGGACATCCAGCATGCCGCTAATCGAGCCTAATTCCAGGTGTGAGTAGCCTAACTCAGGTAGAAGAGGGTCATCCGCCTCACCGTTGTTTTCGAGTATACGCCTAATCATACCCTCTCCCCACATGCCTAGCCTTTCCAAAGAGAAGACAAGATGTTGCGGAACCTTCAGGAAGTGACTAGAGCCGATCTCGTCGATAGCAACCAAGCTAAAGGGGACCGTCAGGGACCGACGTCAGCCGAGAATAAACCGAATATTCACCTCTCGAACGGTTCAAACCCTACGGACGAGCCGAGTAACCCTGATGTCTCGACTGAGGGCAAGTACGCGACCGTGCACGCGTTGGAAGCCCCTTTGGTTAGCTTCTGTCGAAGAGAATCCCAATCGTATCGGCCACTGAGCTCGACATTATCCCAGAAATCGATAGAAAGACGACCGGAAGCGGCCAGGGTATCCCGGAAGCTAGGATGCGCTCCGTGCACCTTAATCAATTCGCAGCTCTCGTCTAGAGCCGAGTACTGGATCGTCTCTGCAATGAGCGTGCTGACTTTGGCGGCCTCGGGAGAGTCGTAAGAAAGGCCCATGACAGCGAACACGTCAGCCAGTCCCTGGATACCAATCCCTATCGCCCGATGCCCGTACCCTCCCATCTTGACGGAAGAAGACGGATAAAAAGAGTGCACCAAAGACTGATTGAGAGAAGCCACCGCTTGTCTTACAACCTTCGCCATTTCCACGTAGTCGACGCCATTTTCGGAGACGAACGACGAGAGCACGATAGACGCGGCGCACGACACACCGGTTTCGTTTCGGTCAGAGTACTGAACCGTCTCCAAAGTGTGACCAGCGTGTGTGATGGTTCCTAGAGGTCGCAGGTTGTTCCTGGCTGTTCATCTTCAGCGTTTTGTCGAACCCTTCACGTAAAAGGATACGACACTTACCGTTAATGGCATCTTTGTAGCAAACGAGTGGATAGCCTGTCGCCAGTTGACAATTCAAAATGTCTCTCCACAGGTGCTGAGCAGGTGTGGTCGAGATACCAATACCCGACATCTCCAGCCGAATATATTCCTCCTTGAACGCAGCTCCGTGGCTGGACGCCAGGAGTGGGGCGTCAGATGGGCAAAAAAGCGTCCAAACGCCATCAGATTGAACGCGCTCCATGCTGCGAAACAAGAAATATGTCGAAGCAAATGGCCGATGAGGATAATGAGCTAACACCTAAGGCGGAAGAATTTGGGAGACGTACAAGAGATCGTTTATCGTCAGTCCACAGAGAAGCCTGCTACGTCGTCCCGGGTCAGACACACCGGATCCCTGGAATCTGAGGAAATCGCCAATGTCGGCGTGCCACGGCTCTATAAACACCGTGACCGAGATCGGGCGGTCGACAGCAAACTGTTGTATGACGTCCAAGGATGCGTCAAACATGTTCAAGACAGGAAGTAGCCCACTACGCTCCACTCCTCTGACAACGGACCTGGAACATGGTGTCAGTGCAATTGTAACGAGACAAAAAAGGACATTCGGTTATACCCTTTGGACGGAACGGTTTGAACACTGAGACCCACTCCCCCTCCGTTAGACGATACCCTAGCAAACCTCTCCAATGCAAGGAAGGCACCTTCGTGGCCATCCTGCAACGAAAGAAGGTAGCTCGAACCGAGACCAGGACAAGGAGCCCCGCTGTTCAGAATCAAAGACGCGCTAGGAATATACTGGAACCTTGACATCATGTCGTAGGCAATTCGAACCTGGTCAAGATTGGCGTTGTGCATCTGAAGGGCGACCCTAAGCAACGCGTATTGAGGACGCTCAACCAGTGTGTTTCCATATCTGAGAAGGTACGAAGCGCGTAGAAGGCGAAGTCCGTAACTGCGGTATGGATAAGCATATGATGCGAGGAAGGTAGAAAAAGGCTCACTAGGAGAAGGACGTATCTCTTTCGTGCTTAAGCATAGCATCAAGTGCAGCTTCGTTTCGTTCGACTAACTCGCTAAAAGAAGGAGATAGTAACCCATGCTCAAAAGCAGACCGCATAGCGAGGCAGAAAGAGCCTTCCGTCAGCCGGTAAATGTTGTCCAGTTCGAGCCTCGTTGCCAGCGAGCCATATTCAGAGCTCAAGGCCGACATAGATCCAGCCACTTCAGCCAGCATCGGCTGTTACAAAACAGATGCACGTCAGCGAATGGAACAAAGCTGAACCGGAAGCGGCTGTCGAGTATCAGACTCACCTCGATGGCCGAACTGCTGACTTCGGGTCGACATCTCTCCAGAACTATGTTCGCGATCCTGCGAGTCAAGCAATCAGAGTGCTGCTAACAATAAAAGGAGCATAGCCTACTTTTCGGCCCTGACGCGATCATCATCACTTGGTATACCCACGCCGGCCTTCGAGACCGGGTGTTAACGTTCGCAGGTCGGACTAAAGATGCCGAGCTCACCTTAAGCAATCTTCGGACTATCTGGTAAAGTAGGTACAGAGCTGTTTCAGACGACACAACGCAGGTGCGACACGGTGAACCGAACGAACCTTATCCTTGTCGAACTCTTCACTCAGCCTGAAAGTTCATGCCACAGGGTGCGATGAGAAAGGGTTAGATAGTAGTCGAAATAAGTATTCCCACCGGGCTGTGAAATACGGTAAGCTAAAGGCTCTAGTATTGGCAACAGATTGGGAGAAGTACTCACATCGTTTTAAGACGACGCACGAGGCAGTTTCGACGGCTTGATCCATGATGGTCAGCGTAGTGATTCTGCCCCCAACCAAACTTGACCCTATTATATACTAAAGTAAGCCGTCGGCGAGCTGGACGCCAGTGTAGATCTCGACACCGGCTTTATGACTAAGTATTAATAGACAGCAGTTATTTGAGAGTGACAATGATTCGCCTACCACCGAGTTCAGAAGGTACCAGAGTAGCATCGTTCATGGACAGCAGAACACGAAGCGAGTCTAAGGGAGTATTAAAAAAAAAAAAAAAAAAAAGAAAAAAAAAAAAACTTTTCACCGCACCTACAAAAATGCGGCAAGATTAACCGGTCAGATCTAAGGGTCCAGAGTCACCAGGCGTAGGAAGCGATCCCGGTGTCAGGTACCCACATTTATCATACTAGCATACGGATCGGAAGCAGAGAGGCCCTAACGTAGTCGAAATGACCTTCAAGAATCGAAGGAACAATGGAAAGATACGGACGGTTTAGGGAAACGACCAAGGGGCGGGTAGTGTATAGCTTAGGGAATTGCGGTATGTACAGTAGTTTTGCGCTGCGACTGGACTCCAGCGTCTGCTCGATTGATAGCAACAACCGAATCTACACTCCTACACTGATAGGCACCAACATTCCGACGCACAGAGTCACTATCTATATTGTGACTTATCATACTACGTATCTATTCGCTAGCAATCGCACCAAGGGTCAAACACTCTGATCTGAATTAACGTCATGACAAGGCACCACATTATCGCCGATCAGGAGTCATAATTCCACCAAAGTAAGCGAGAACAACCACGTCTCGAAGGTATAAGTAGTAAAAAAACACGCCCTTACATGCCGATTGTATACCTAGTGGGACGATTGGAGGCGCCTGCGTGCGCGATGTAGAAGCACAAGGCAGAGGAATCGTACGATGAGCTTCGGCATGTTATCACTCTTCGAAACGAGCAGACGCATCTCCACCCGAGAGCGCACGTCAACTTGATGCAGGGCAATTTGGGAACCCATTCCTCGAGGTACCGAACCGAGTAGTAAATGAAATATGTTGTTCGTAGGTAGCGTCTGGTTAGGCAATGTCATACGCTAGCACCCGGTCGCCCGCGCGTTCAGCACTCATTACCAGTAAATATGACTATTGTATGTATGAGCTAAGTTGGGGCTGGACTAGAAGACCGATCATGGTGACAGTTTACCGCAAACCACGATGGCATCGTGTTTACCTCCGAATTCGAGGACGTCACCGATCGCTCGAGAACAAGTAGACCGCCATCCTACCTTGCGCGACTATAAATACCATCCAGTGTTGTGTACTGGAACACGAACAACCATATCTCCCACATCTTACTTCCTCGCCA
This sequence comes from Ephemerocybe angulata, assembly GCA_013368325.1. Taxonomy (NCBI): domain Eukaryota; kingdom Fungi; phylum Basidiomycota; class Agaricomycetes; order Agaricales; family Psathyrellaceae; genus Ephemerocybe; species Ephemerocybe angulata. The sequence goes on from JAACJK010000058.1 coordinate 589,439, forward strand.
CAAATTCGACATGCAGACAGCGTATTGGGACGAGCTTCCTGTCTTTTTAGAGGTGACTACTCCTACTGTAACCTAAGAATGGGAGCTGAAGAATCTCCGCCTTCGCCTTGCACTCATGTCCGCGTACCAATTTCTTATCGTGACCAGCACCCCGAGGACGCCTCAATGCGAGCGGGATCTACGAGGGTCAGTAGACTCCGGCACCTGGCCCTTTCTGACGTCCTCATCCGGTCGGTAGATCAAGGATATTGAAGTGCTCGCTCTCCGCCACCAAGCCAGCACACCTGACGTCTGGCACGCCCCTACCTTTACTTGCGAGGTTGATGGGGTGGTATCTGACGAAGTAAACCTGAGCGATCCATTTTTCCCTAACGGATCGATCAGTGTGCTGTTCTGTACCAACCCCTCAACAGGAAGGCCCCTCCCTTTCGCGTACCGGGTGTATTTGGACTCGGGGAAGGTACCAGCCCCCTTTAACAAATGTATCGAGAAGGTATTCCAACAAGCGTGGTTGGGGAACGTGGTTGTTGTCCGCTACGCCAGAAACAATGCCGCTGATCGGGTATGCTACTCCCACATGCAGCGGCATGAAAGCGAGATAGTCCTGGCCCTCATAGGAGAGTAAGTGGACATCGAATACTTTTTGCGCATTAAAACTGAACGGCGTTATTAGATGGCTGGACAACATATGGAGGTCCGCGTTCGGAGGGACGGGTCCCTAAACGGACTAGCATACACCCATATGAAATGAACATGCGCTGTCTACGTAACAGTGAATAAGAATGAGTCGTGGATAGCAACACAGGACACAGCAGAGTACTAAACAATATATATTGATGTTGGGAAATTCCGGACGCCTACAGTAAATGCAATGTGTTGAGAGAGGCCTGCTATGCAAGAGCGTAGAAGCTCTCTAGAGGGCGCCCCCGCCATGAGTAGAGTAAACAACTCCCCAGGCAGCTACGTTCCGACATACCGCGAAAATCTATATGGGGCTATGGGCGCCTATCAACCATCAAGCAAGGATTTGATCCTATATGACGAGCGCCGGCATGTACTAGGGGAAACTACGCAACCATAGTCTAGGTTCTAAGGTGCCATTTACTGCGTCGGCAGGGACACTGTGATCCACCCAAACAGGTTTGAGTCTGCAGGCACTACCCACCGATGGTGCGGGACTGCAGGCGCTCGCGGCAGGTCGGTGAAGGAATGTTTCACGCTTCCAAGTCAAATGTATACCTAGTCGCCATCGCAAATCAGGGCCCATTCCAGTCCATGGGTTTGCGCTACCGTACGACATCGCGCTCGTCCACTCATCGTTTGTCCTCCTCGACGCGTGCTGGCGCATACCGTCCGACTCTAACGGTCTAACCTGTTCAGGCTCGGACAGCGTCCTTCGACACTCGAGAAATTTGAATCGCGAAGAACCCGTCCACTTGGCCACAGCACCAGGCTTGTGATTCGATTCGAAGTTGGCGCAGGGATTGATGCGACCTTATTAGCTAGGGCTCGGACGGATGTTCAACGAGATAGATGGGTAGATGGGCACGCACCTATACCCCTGTAAGTTAAATCAGGGTAAAAGCATATAGCACCCCCGCCAGTTACGCAATTCATTAGCAACGTGGTGTGGAAATAAAAAAGAGGCAACAAAGGAGACTCAGAGATCGACTCCGTAAGAGTGATGAGTCGCCTTGATGTGAGGTGACGGAACTTGTGGACGCTTCTTACCCCATTGTTGACGTCCAGCTTGCTGTGTTGGGTCCTCTGCGACACAAGGGTTCGCCTGGAGATTTCGACCTCTGCGTACTCTCCACTAGTTGTAAAGTGCGTGGTCGCGCTTGCCAAGCTGCCGACAGGACAATAGAAATTGAGGTCGCTTGGAATGCATGACCCAGGGAGGAGGATCGACAATGCGGCGGATCCAGAGAGAATTGTCCCCGACGACAGCATCATGGACAGGGTGCTATCTGCAGGCAGCTCAAATGAGCTTAGAGTGTCGAGGACCCTTTGGCGAAAGTGTACTCGGGAGAGGTTCCGACCAGAGCGGCACAACGAAAAGGCATGCACGTCTCGAAGCGGCAGGTACTGAAGTATGGCGTTCTGCAACTCGGTCGGAAGCGGTTCGCATCGTTGGTCTACAATACCGATTAGACCCAGGTACCAGGAGGTGACTGAAATTCGCGTACTCAGATGAATCGCCATAGCCAGTCGGCCTAAGCGACGGCGAAGAGACGCGGCAGACAATATGAGGGGAGGGATAACCGCTAGCTACAGGAGTGGAAAGAAGACGATATATATACCGGGACTATTCGCATCAGAGCGTCTAAGTTCTAAATTACCTCAGCAAAGTTGGAATAGATATTTAGCGACTATTTGAAGTAGCAATCAACCATTGGAGACAGACAACCGTGCACCCACAATGCCGAAAAATATTAATTAAATGGCACCTTCCAATGTGTGCGAATCAGTGTGCTAAATTCGGGGTGTAAAAGGGATAAGTACCACTAAATCAAGCAGCGAAATGCGGTTAGCTTATCATCACGACCCGATCTGAAACCCGGATAACAGATGATAAGCGCCCAAGCCATCATAACAAGATATAATATAACATGTACGAGGAAATTAACGATATACAACCTGAGAGAAACTATTTGTGGACACAACATACAGTAAGATAGACGCATACCTACTACCGGACGAGTTATGCTGTAGGGACGGCAGAGATGGTGAGATATTTGACTCCGTAAGAAGGGATGAGAGATTGTAGGTGTTCCTCTGAACAAGGAGGGTCAGCCTTATAGGACACGGTTATTTTGCAGTGGCCGTGACCAAGTCGCTCGAGGATGTACGATATCTCGGAGGACAAACTGCCCTCGTTACGGCACAAATTGAATAGCTTTATGTGCTGCAGAGATGGGAAAGCGTGCACTTCGTCCGACCCATCTCCAGCCACATCGAACTTGTAGGCCCAAACCTTAGGGCTGTCCAACTCCAAGTCCTGCAGCTCGACAAGAGGCGGAAGAATCAACGAGGCTACCCCGTCAGACCCGATCAATCCGCAGATACGCAACCTCTTCAAGGACGTCGTAAGATTGCATCGAGCCAGAAAGAGCGAAAGCCCCTTAGAAACATCCTCGGATTCTCCCTCGTCTGCGGCCAACTCGATATCCAGCGAGACGAGCGAAGGGAGAGTAAGATACTCCAGCATATCGATCCCACCCCTCCTAACTCTAAATTCGCGTAAACGAGGAAGGGTAAGGGATGTCTTCGTCCAAAACTCGACGTGCGGGTCGTCGTCCGAGTGTATAACGAGGCTGTTTAGCACCTGGTCGATGGTGAACGACTCGAGGTTAACGCATTGGGCAAGAATGTCGAGAATGCGCACACCCCAATCCCATTTGACCGTTAAGGTGGTCAACCGATGTAGGAAGTCGCTCGGGATATTCAGATATCGAACAAAGGGATCCTCGTCGTCGTCGAATGCTATCCTCCTGATCGGCAGGTCCAGCCGAAACTCCGTGACACAGGGCAATCGAGCAAACAGGGAGAGACTAGGGTCTTCTTCGTTTCCCCAAATGTGGAAATAGCTGTCTACAAAGAGTAGAGCGAACGAGCGAAGCGTGGACCAAGGGGAGGGGGAAGCAAGGACTGGCGCTGTGGAGGGTTCTTCCATGGAGCTGAGCCAGGACCGGAAACAGGCTGTACCTGTCACCTGAAGCGCGAAGTGGTCCAAGGTTGGGCCCTCTTTCAGCAAGCGGACCACAGTAGGGTGGGTGGCCTCGCAGCGGGCGCTTTCGTAACAGTGACACCTCCCAAGGGAACCCCGATATTCCAAACTCTTTGGGAATCCACCGGCCTTAGCGTACCACGCGACAACGCTGTCGTATTCCTCCGAATGCATTATATCGACTTCGTTGTGTCCATGTCTGAAGCAGGAGCACGCTTCGAGACTGACCCTACTCCAAACAGATCGCATGCTGACGACCGCGTCGCGCCAACTTTGACACACGAGCCCAAGGTCCACCAGAACTGCTCGATCTTCTTCGGCTAAAGCCCCGTGGACGAGTATTGCGAAAATACCACCGAGTATCTCGGAGGGGAGCCTACGCACGGCGGACAAAACCGATCGATATTTATTTCGCTCCTCCTCCAGGAGGCGTACGTGTTTGAACAGGTCGTCCAACTGTTCAGATAGCATATCGATGCGTGCCTGGATGGACTGGCGGGCCGCAGTCGTAGGGAGATCGTTGTTACCGAGAAAGGGCAGCGCTGCAGACAAAGGGGCGGGTATGGCCTGGGTGGAGTACATGACCACGAATAGTAGAGGAGAGCGCGCTGAGGATAGGATAGAGTGACGCAAGATAGAACGAAAGGAAAGAAAAAGATAAAAGATGACAGTGCAGAGCAAACAGCGCACCATAGAAACAAGGTTATATAGAGTTGGTTCGGCGTACACCGGGCTCCTAAGGCGGACGGGCGAACTGATAAGACGGGAGAAGAGTAAGAGTTACCAAAATTTTTTTTTGTTACACTGAGCGTCGGATTGCCTTCAGACCTACGTCACAATCCCATTGATTGCCTTACCGAAGAAAATACCTCGTCCAGAAGCTTAAAGCAGGAACACAACGATTTGGAGTACAAGATTGACCGGCGTCAGCCTGATTAATTTCCGAAAGTAAGGTAAAGTAACTTGAACGTCTGGCATCCCGTAGGAACAGCCGAGTAGAAGGACAATCGAACTATTCGGACGGTCAATATGAAAGACCGGCAGCGTAACAGATCGCGATTGTACCGGCTCGATACACTGCCTAATCACGTACACGAGCCCTCTTGGCACGACCACCAGGCACCCCGCCAGAGGTGCGTTTAGTGGAGCGACCTCTGGCCTTAACTGAACTCGGCTGCGACCCAGAAGGCTGAGTCCCACTGTCGTCCTTCGCCTGAGACGACGGTGGCGAACGGTCGATCTCGTCGTCGTGGGTGGTAGGAGGATCATAATTGGTAGTACCCACAGGGAAGAGATCTTCGTCGATGAAGATATGTGGAGACTTGGGAGTGTCTGTAAGCGGACTGTCCCCGCTCAGAGAGGAGGGCCGCCAAGGAGAGGCGCCATCGTCGACAGACAGTTGGCGAACTGACGCCTTGTCTGAACCGTCATCGTCTGAAGCACTGTAACATGGATCGCTAACCTCCTCAGCCGGGACCTCTGGAGGACCATCGCGATCCGAAGCGGCTGGCTTTCCTATCTTGACATCAGGATTGATGGTGCGAACCGCAACTGGAACTGTATCTACATGGCCGAAGTATATTAGCATCCTGCGAAGACAAGTAAAAGAGCCCAAAAGCTCACCTGGAATGGCTCGAAGCCGTTCGCCCGCTTTGGGCAGCTCGAGCTTGGAATGGTCTTCAGAATCGTCGACGGTCCCGAAAGCTGAAGGATCGATTTGACCCATTCGGATGACCTGGATAGGAACGAACGCCATCTGCCAAACGGACCCCATAGTGCTGAAGACGACCTTGAACGTCATGACGACAACATCTCCTGTGACTAGCTTTGGGTTTTTGCTCTCGGAGATTTCAACCAACACGTTATTCGGCTTGCGATGCATGAATCGGGCAAGGTTGGGATTAGGGATCCACGAAGGATTGTGAGGAACACACGCGTTGGCGACCCAGGGATGAACATCGTAAGGGACAGTGTAACGGTCGTTTACGACGTTAAACCCGGTCCTCCTCTGGAACAAAGCGGAGGATACAGTGAACCTGGTCTGTATTGCGACTGATTGAGGAGAGTTCCAATGATTTCTGGTATTGTTCTCAACGGGGAAACCGCCGTCAGTTGTCCCCCATTGCTCCAAACGCTAGAATAATACAATTAGTAAATCGAACCCTCATCCATCGACCAAAAAGGGACTCACAGTTAACGTTTCGTGGAGGGTGGGCTCTACCTTGGTGTCAAAGGTCAGGGAGACCTGCGCAGCCATGGAAGGCTCGGACTTTCTGCATTGAGAAGTGTTGAGTTACACGCAGGGTACGTGAAGGGAAAGAGCATACCTCATCTGACCCTTGAATTCCATGGGAGGCGCTGCGCCTTCCGGGCAAAAGTTACCAGTATCAAGAGGTGTAGCATAACGGATGACGAAGGAGTGGGTGCAGAGAGCATACTCATCATGAGCAGTATCCCAGATCTGGCAGCTGGTAGATAAGCACCCATGACATAAAAAATAAGGGGGGTGGGGGGAGAAGATGAAAACCCGAAGGAAAGAGTGTAGGAAACAAGTGGCAAAAGAAAGTAATAAGAGTTGACGTACCAAGTAAGTGCTTAAGGATTGAGTCGACCGTTTGAGGACGAACCGGCCGCTGGACGATGTGAGATTACGAAGAAGATCGGACAAGGTTACCTCTTTGGAGGAAAACCTCATACTGGCTAACTTCTGGAGTTGCTTGAGGGAGATAGACATGAGATGCTGGATGGTGTTATGTCCTGATCGAGCATATCGGCATCTTATATAGCACAGGACAGTGACTATATACACCCGCAGCAGAGCGACATGGCAGTTACGCAACAAGCAAGATATACCACCTGTGAAGGCAGAGGTAAGCGTCACGGCGGAGCGAGCTCATCATCCGCAGTTATAGACGATAAGCAGCGCGTAGGAATCACATATAGCGCGGGTGAAGAGGTGGAAGGGCGCACTGGTCGAAGCGATACATAGCATCGGAGTTAAGATCAGGCTTCTTCATCGTCATAAACAAACAAGCCCAAATTCCGTCGGCTAACCGCGTATGCAGCAGGTTGCTAGCTAGTACTCCGACCGACGCGTCTATAACAACCCGATGGAACTCTACTCCGCCCTGCCATATACCTCTGCCGCACAGCCTGTCGACAGTATGCATCCTCATTCGGGACTGGAGACCCTTCTAGTGTCGTCGCCACCATCGATTACCAGAAGAATATTCGACGCCATGTCTAAACCGGAGCTCGTCAGCTTGACTCTAACCTCGTCCAAGCTCCGCACAGTTGTAACTGGGTACGAACGCCAAGCTTGGGACATCGACACGTTCCTAGGACTTTGGTTCCGAAACGTGGTTACGTTCAAAGCCGCGCTGGCATTCGCCGGGGCAGTTGTAGGCGGATCACAAGTCGTGCGGTTCTTCGAGCGTCTTCCGCCCAACCCTCGTTCAGACCTAGATGTGATAACCAGAGTGGGCGGAGTATTTGCGCTGTCTCGTTTACTGGAGTCTCAGGGCTACTCGAGGATCGATCGCAGACCTGAACAAGACGAGGAGTACCCGCTGGTAACCGACATACTAGCATTGACGTCGTCCAAAAGTTTCTGCCGTGGGGGAGGAAGAGATGGGATAATTCAAATCTTCGACTTCGTCAAAGACCTCGACGCCCCACTGGACGATGATACAAACTCGCTGAAGGTACAGGTAATTGTTGTAGCGCAACATCCAATCCACCATATAATACATACCTTCCATTCGAGTGAGTGCTACCATAGACCTAAGCTCCCTTACACAACCGACTAACAGTTACGCAGCTCTGGTAATGAATTTCATCACCCACAAGGAAGCTGTTTCACTGTTTCCTCGATCAAGCTTCATCGACGCAGTGGCTTATCCCAACAGCAAGCATCGACTGGGCTTCGGATGGAACCCCCATTGGAAACGGAAATACGAAGGTAGGGGATACCGCGTGTCGATCGACGATCCCCAACCGAAGGTATCATTGGGTAGGAGGAGCGCTAAAGACATGCACAGTTGGTGCATACCGTTTCCAGGTGCGTGTCTGAGTAAAGCGAGAGGCACTTATCAACCAACTGATGCATGATCGCATGGCTGCAGCCAATACCCTGCTCATCCGAGAAGAGGAACGAGGATACTACATGCCGTTGAACGTGGACGAGGTCTGCTTCGAAGTCAGTCTACTGCACGAGCCTGGTCGCTCAAGAAGGCACGTATTTAGGATTGGTATATTCGAACCCGAAGTGTGGGACTACCTGTACCCTTGGCACATCCTTTCATGAAGGCGTTCTTTCTCTTTGCCCTTACGTTAAATGGTGGTCAGGTTTAATCAGCATTGTAATAGTGTACAACCGGCTGTAATAATACGTGCAATCTACCGACCATTATCCTCCTGCGCTAACTCCCGCACCGCACCTGCAGGAAGTGGCGAGAGCATGCGCAGCAGGATTTTGTCAGGCGCCAGTTACCATGGCTCATAGAGAAGGAACGGAAATAATAAAGGTACACCAAATACCGATCTGATTCGGGATATGTTAGAAACACGAGCGAGAACTGGAATTAAGCGGGACAAGAACTCCTCCTACGCCGACTCATCGGCAATCTTTCTAGTGCCCTTCTAGACCCCTGGAAGGCGACTCTGAGAGGCGGTCGCAGGTATCCGCCTATCTCGCCTGAGATACATCGAGGTAATAGCGCTTAACAGTTACGCAGGAGAACATGGTTAGACGTAATATCGCTGGAGGTAGCGGATGGCCTGCATGCATCTGTCGAAGTGCAAGACGGCGTTGCCACTAGGTCCGGCGGGCAATTTAGGCGGTATTTCACCACTACCGCACTAAAAGGACATGCAGACGGGACAACGGCGTATAGCGCGTTAAGAACGAATACGGAGTTCGTATTGAGAGGGAGCTTGTGCTCAATGACTGCCTCTGGATGTGAATTCGTCAAACAAATTTAGAAGACGACCACGAAGTTGAGGGACAATACACACCGTGTAAATCGTCGACCGTCAAGTACTGGAAAAGATCTTCCGGCAAAGTGCACCGTGCGATGCGGTTGTAGCGCTTGCCATGAGAACTCAGTCGAATCTTGATGGTTCGGAGAACCTCTCCATCCCGCCTGAGTAGGCTGATGGTGGAATAGCTACAGTGGGTCCACGGAGCGTCGATATTGAAGCTCCCACCTGCAAAGGGAGAACCTTCAAAGGTTATTTGGAAGCGAGCGGCGGACAAGTACACCGACATATCTTCTTCGACAGGGCCAGTGTCGCCGTGTACCTTTGGGGGTACTCCCGTTCCGAGAACAGAGAAACTATTTTCGGGAGGATTGATAGACAGCAGGAGCTCCAACTGCAGGTAGTTTTCTTCACTGAACGTCCTCGTATCGTTGAGCACCGAATATGTCAGCCCTAATTGGTCGACAAGTCCCATGTCAATCTGTCTGGGGGTCGCCACACACGGTGCGGCGATTGGGCTCGACCTCCTGCAAGGCATGTTGACCGCTGCCTCTTTCGTGACTCGATAGATCCTGCCGGATACGGTCTTCCTGGATTCTTCGGTGAGGTCGTTCAGTCGAAGGTACATCCACACAAAGGTCGTCCGCATATCGTCTTGAGACCCGCTGCACTTCTGGCCCCACCTATGCAGGTTCTTGTAACATAATATCTGTCGAGACAGGGCGTAAGCCTGCATAGCTGCGCTCGACCTGCGTCAGAAACTGTCGGTATACCTCATGGAAGAGCTACCTTCTATCGTCTTGTCCAGCAGCAGACCAGTCGATGCGGTCTTCATGAATAGAGATCAGCAACACGCCCGAGGCAGAGTACCTTATCTTAAAGGTCAGCCAGTACGCTTGGAAACAGAAAAGCCACGCACCAACGAGAATGACGGTAAGGAACAAGAGACGGATCTGAGCAGCCAGTCCAGGTGATCAATAGGTGTCCCAAACAAGGATATGCGGCGTGAAATTTAGCTTGGAGCTCAAAGAATTGATCAATGCATACCTACCGCGTCCACGGCTCGAACGCACCTGTTGCAGGTTGTCCGTGTACAGCCAGCGAGACAGCATTGGACACCGTATTGCAGGTAATACCCGCATAGGGATCCCACAGCGGGAGCACACGCACGGTCGTAAAGTCAACTCTCGATTTACTGAAGTTAGCGGGCATATAGACGACGCCATATTCCTAAGAGAGAAGGTGAGTCGTAGCCAGAGAGACCAGACCAAGCCACCTCGACACCGTTGTCATATCACCATAGCGGTTCGGACACGTTTAAACAATTGACTCGAAGACCGATAGGTCTTCAAAGTCGCATCAAAGGTACGCACCACAGGGAGACTGCACGTCTGCTAGCATCTCACTCTGTTAGGATACGCCAACTGAGTGTAGAAGAAGGGGAGCAAAAGCACAGCTGCGCTGTCCGAGGAGTCCAGGCTCGAAGAGTCAACGTTGTCTAGCGTTCGGTGCATCCACCCATCGCAATCGGCCATCAAGGCACGAGAGAGCTAATGCAAGCGACAGGTACCAAAAGAAAACAAAAAAGCGAGATAGTCAAGCAAGAAGGATATAAGCGCAAGAGGCGTACTGAATCCCTTGGGCACATGCATCGAGAAGGACCGAGCGAACTGCCCACTGCTGGACGTAACGGGTCGCGAGCGTGACCACAAACGACCCGACGTCGCGACCTACTACAACCTTGGAAAGCCACCGGCTGGGGCTTAGTCGAGACTAACAAATGAGGAGCCTACCGGACGAGCACTCGAGCCCCGCTAAGCCGTCCGGTTGCGCACTGGTCTCGCGAAGCTCG